>JAMGYY010000026.1:45000-645000 GCA_024713755.1 Morchella sp. 2018-W16 | reverse complement strand
CACGCATC
Source organism: Morchella sp. 2018-W16 (assembly GCA_024713755.1). NCBI lineage: Eukaryota > Fungi > Ascomycota > Pezizomycetes > Pezizales > Morchellaceae > Morchella > Morchella sp. 2018-W16. The sequence continues at coordinate 644,992 of JAMGYY010000026.1, read as the reverse complement.
TTTTCCAACGGAGACGTGTACCTACCTCGCTGCTCAGTGTTCTTGTATACGGATATGCCCTAGCATTGCTGTGCTGATGTGTTTCACCTCCGGTATTTCCTTCTATCAAATAAACTGTCGGAATGGGCTCGCGGAGTCGGGGTGCGGAAAAGAAGTGGCTAGAGTTAGGAGAAAGGATATGGTGGAGGAGGTTGTATCTCATGTCAATTAGCTTATAGTGAACTGCTTGGCCGTAGTTAGCAAATAATCATCACTTACATGTCACCTTACTGTTGCTCAGTTTCTCTCCTGCTGTTACGCCTCCTACGGTTAAAAACACAGCTTTTCCGGCTACCCACACTGCTGACTACCAGAGAATAATATCCATGAGGGCACCCTTACGAAAGAAAAGATGACAAAAATATAAATCATCTCAAATGAAACAAGCGTTGCTGGGAATTTTGGAAAACAAAAGTGGCGAACCTCGATAAAGCTGCGAGGGAGATAGAATGGCCAACACGCCAAGCTGTTGCCACAGTGTCCTAGGGGGGAGGGTCGTGGACGGTACGGGAGACCCATTATCTATAACATGTAATAAACGAATCTCAAGAGCTGCCAAGAAAAAGAAAATTTAATTTTTATAAAGGATGAATTGCCAAGAAAATGTCTGATATATAAAGTAGGTCAGTCTCCCACTCGCCTTTGATCCCCGAGTAGCAAATGCCACGATAAGTTGGCCAATAACCTCAAATCGCAAAATAACACTCGGTGTAGCGATAGATACGCCAAGGATAGTACAACCCTCCACAAAGCCATAAATGGGACTCCTTTAATACTCACGTTAACAGTAATTATAAAAGTAACAGAAACTTTCAGTACCGCAGGGGGGGGGGGGGTGTGTGTGTGTGATTGAGGCATCACTGGCTATTGTAGGGACTAAGTATGATGAAGGGATGAGGCTGCATTGGAAAGTTATCTCTATACGCAAATCTTTTACATAATGATCTAATCCTTATGTGCACAGGAGACAAAACCCCCAGACATGGATCCGCTGAAACCGGCCAAATCCGGCGAGCACGATAGAAAAACAAAGTAGACAGCACCTACCTAGGAAAAGACCAATACCGCCTGACCCTACAGTAGTCGAGTCGACTAGCAGAACATCGAGGCGAAAAGAAGGAAAAAACGCAATCATTCACTACTCCATAAAATCAAAAACCACCAAATCGCAAATGGGCTCCACAGCCCTAGTCCAAAGTGCCCATTCAGCCATTCAGCCAAGATGTTGCCAGGATCTTGGTGCTTGGTGAGGGATATCGATTACTTTTAGACCTCCGGTAAGACAGAACCACCACCCCCAGAGCAATACTGGTAGTACGTGACCCATTCCCCTATTACTTCTTTTTGCCACGGGAATCCACCGCACACCTCTGAATTATCCATGAAATTGGGTGCTCTATACATATTATAGTTCTAAAATCTACCACTCCTTATAGTCGGTAGTGGGGAGCAAGTCGGCCTGGGAAGGATCCATGAGGGTTGAAGCAAATCGCGCACACCCCGCGGCGGTGTAACAAAAAGTGGGCCAAGTTCCCCAGGGTCTATTACCCGGAAGTGTCCTTAGGTAGTACACGTATATCTACCACAAGGCTAGAGTTCTGATCATCTAAGGTACAATCTGGCCTCTTCGGGATGGACTGTGTGGGGTTTTATAATAGGTAAAGACAATACCCCTCACAAATCCGTTCCTCGCCCTCGACTTACCAAGCCTAAGTCACCTCTCGCTTCAGCAACCCCTGCCCGCTCTCAACAAACCGCGCTTGTGGATGCAGGCCATTCAATCTCCCACGCTCTCTCTCTTAAGGTACAGCGCAGTCAGGTAGCAGCGGTGAGTGACTTGACAGTCATATATGTCAAAGTTCCTGATCTCGTTAACGGTTAGGGCCCCCCCAGAGCGACAAAACAGGGATAATTATGCTATACATCACCAACCTACCCAAGAAGATAATCACGAAACACCATTCGACAAACCGTGCCTTCTAACCAAAGGGGTTGGTATATTAATATACCTTTTTAGACACATGAGGAGCCCCCAACGGAAGTGCTCGCGTCGTAGAGGTGAAAAGCAAGGGCTGGGCTATGGCCGGTCACTGATTTAATGACGTAGGTGAAACCTAACCGCGGTGGGTGACGGGCTTACAATGCCGACAGGCCACCGGAAGGGTACCTACTCCTCCCGGGCTTGCTGCACTTGCCCAACTCTGCAGCTCCGATGGTAGGGAGGTTGTTTTGAGGGAGCTTAGGGTGGATTATATTATTTTCTCAAACTATCGAGACTCATGCCCACATAGCTTTGATGCCAGCAAAAGAAATAGAAAACTTGGGGTCTTCCGCCAAAACCCTAACCCTACTTTAGAGCTTACGATATTAGAAATAATTCTCAAAACCTCATTGAGGGTTTTCTTCTTGTCTTAGTATCTTTCAGGCCTAGTCTTATTTCCCAGACGGCCTAGTATCATGTCTCTGGATGGATTGCCTGAGGCCATCACCACCCATTTATCTGCTTCCGCACCTGTCCGGACTCTTTTAAGACAGAGGGGCAAGGTAGGTCAAGGATATCTCGCCGAGCTCAAGAAACAGGTCTATGTCCACGCGCTAATGCTCCTCCCTGACAAAAAATAACAAATTATATAAATAGATAAATAGTAGATAACAATTGGCCACCGTCACCAATCGTCACTCGCCGGCCGGATTTTAGTTCATGGTGGTTTCCGTGCAAGTAATGTGAATAATACAACATTCCCAGAAGCACTAAAGCCATTGCACTGCCGGGGCGCTCCCGGAGCACTGCTATGGCTGAAAGATCGGGTAGGAAAAGCATCATCACAGCTCATCACTCGGTTGACGAGTGATATACTGTGATTAAAGGTGCCTGGAAAGGTCCGGGTACTTCCTATTGATTATTAGTACTGGCGGAAGTATTGATATTGAGATGGTCGATTCCATAACTGTCAAAGCTCGAGAATTCCCGGAAAACTTCCCATATCCTCAGCCTGCCCGGCGCTTGGGGATTATTGTTTCACATGCATTGACTCACTCCAATGCCGAATCATAATGAGGCTGATATTTCAAATCACCTTTTCGCAAAATTAGGGGGTCGTTCATATAACACCATTCCATATTTGACGAGATACGGGAGCTAAGTATGAGTCTCCTTCGTTACCAGCGGAGGTAATGGGGGGGGGAACAATGTTGAACTAGACACAGTATGTGGTCCAGCACGGCACACAGGGGTCAAGGTAGTTATTTTAATGGTTAAGCTTCCCTGATGGTTATCATGTTGATCAACCGTGGGGCCTAGGCAATAATGTTCATTCCCGTCACTACCCGTCTAAGTACGGAATAGTGTGTCCTTTAGTCTTTTTGAGACGCCGAAGTCCGCTATCTTTATGTGAATCGGATTTAGGCCGGCTACTAGGGTGTTCTTGGTATTGGTTTAGGTCAGCAAAATTGGAATATCATGTCCAGGTCCTCAACAGAGATACCCGAAGGATGGGAAGAAAACAAATAAGTTTAGAAAAACTCCTCACTTACGGCTTTAAGTCGCGATGGCGGATGTGCCTGCCGCGTAACACTTTCCGACCCTCCAGCATCACCGGGTGATATCGCCGGGAAGTCTCCTCCAGTAGGTGAGTATTATTGTGTTAGTAGCGTGCTCGGTCGCAACTTAGAGGAAGTTTCGATCCTCATACCCTCCAAGGAACTGAACGAAGAGGTCCGAGCGCTGGATAAAGTTATGTAAGAGATAGTATATATATATATCCCGCGTGGGTTTGCAACAAGGATGAGCACAGAGCCTTAAGTTACAGTGCAAAACAATCGTATATCTCACAGACAATGAGACTCCCAAATCGACAGAACGGTGGGGACATTGTAAAACGTGTGACATTTGTTGCGAAAAGACCTGTGTGGGACCTGTGTGTATGCCTCTGGTATTTTATTGGCTGCTTGATCAATTGATTGTGTCCGGGTTCGGTGGATTAGTTGTACAATTGTTCGACTGTGCCGATATCTACGTCCACACCTAACCAACCCGTTTTTGGGAAGATGATCATAATTGTTGAGAGTAGGAGATGTTAGGGGTATTAATGGAAATAGAAGGGTTAACGTGTGGAATATAGAGAGGAGGGTGTACAGAAGACGACATTTCTGTCCTAAACCCTAACCCTGAAACCCCAACATCAGTGCCAAATGTCTTGATCAACGCCGAATCGAACTATTTTGCTCTAAAACTCATATATATCAGGCCTTAATCAACTATAAGCCCACTTCCCCCAAGACCTGCATCCACGAATCTGAATCGCCTTTTCATCAAAGGTTCCTAATGCAAGGATATGCTTAATTATGATCTACCGACCGTTAGTTGGGTTCCGACCTCTTTTATCCGTTAAGATATTCTAGCACCTCAAAATATCACATGGATACATGTATTTACCAGAAATGAAGAAATCTAGCTTTGCCCGCTCACAATTAGGGCCTGTTTGGTCGACACTAAATTTACTGCAACCCATGGATTGAATAAAAAAGAACACTTCCGGAGGTACATATATACTCGCCAAATTTTTAAGTCTGTTGATTTTTTAGGTGCGGTTATGCCACGCAAAATATCAACAGACTTTAAGAGCTGGCGAGTAATCGTTTTATTAAGCCCATGGCCAATCCATAGATGCGACCGATATACGGCTTTTTATGTCAACCGAACAGACCATTAATAATGATTGGTCCACCGAAATTGACGCAATTTCCTCCAGCGCCAGCCGCCGAAACAGCCCTTCTTTGCTATTTACCAGCTTATAATAGAGCACCTTGACCAAACTCACGACCTCATATCTTGAGCTCAAATTTCGAGATCTTGGCGGTCTATCCACACCAAAAGCCGGTCACCAAAATCCGGTCACCAAGAGCTAAATATTCAGATTCAGAACTAATGCTGAGATACACGACTACATATAATAAATAAAGCCTGTGAGGTATGTATCTGGTGAATTACAAATCCTCAATAACCTGAATTAATATTGACATAATCCTTATAGGCTTCCTCAGCCATCAACCTCCGTAGTTGTACCGCATATCTCTCTTCCTCCGCCATCAGTTTCGCAGTCCCAGCCTTTAGTTTTTCCGTCTCCATCCTCATCCTTTTTGTTTGGGCGTCTTCTTCGACCCTCCCTGGTTCCGCTCTCTCACTCTTTTCACCTACTGCAGTCTCCTCCTCAGTCCCAGCGTTGGCTAACTTATTGCGGCGGACAGCCTCGATACGTGCGACTTCGGCCAATTTAAGCGATGTTTCGACTGATACCTTTAGAACATGCAGTATACTGCTTTGTTGCTCCTTTGATGCACATTTCCACTGGGGGTGGTCAAAGAGTCGAAATAGTTCGTCCATATTTGCCCGTAATAGCTCGTTGGTGTTAGGTGTGGTAGGGCTCGGGGTTGCCATTATAAAAGCGATACTATCCTGAAGTCAGAAGAGATCAAATGAAGTGCGGGCAGTAGAGCGGGGCCATACTTTGCTTGTGAGGTATTTCGGTAGGATAGAGTCCGCCGTGGGTGGGGATGGTGATCTCGTCAGAGACGTTGGAAGCCTAATTCCCTACATAAAGCTTGGCATGCGCAGGCCACATCCCTGCCCAATGGACCTACCTAAAAGGGACTACTCAAAGCGCATAGTCGGATGCGACAGTGCAACCACACTTGGAAACCCATATCTAATTGAAGAGTGTAAAATCTCCCTTGAACCACGACACTGAAGCGAGCATACACGACCTAATCATTTGAAATTACATAGGAGCCTAGGGAGTAATTGCTGGGATTCCACCTGGAAATCCCGGATCCCCTGAGAGGCGATATGAGGTTTTAGCATGCGCATCGTCAACGATAATAAAGTATCTTTAATTAAGGTGACCAAAATGGTATGAGAAGCTTAGTAGACGGGCTACTCATCTATCATGAGTTCCATTCTTTCCCAAGATACATCCTAGGAAGTTAAGGCACGCACGCACCTACCATACTCTACTCTAACCTCAGGGTTACAAACACCCCTAAAAGTATCAAGGCCGTCTCCCAGATCCCATACCAGGCAGTCAGGAGAATATTATTCCAATATCCATGCTAACATGTCCGACATTAATTTCTTAAATCAAGTATGGTTCGACACAAAAATCCTAAATGAGAGTTAGACAAATCCCCATACACCACAGAAACTTAGCAAAGCTCCTCGCAAAATTCGCAAGGCAGGTAGATTGAATTAAGAATACAGTCGACTATAGCTCTTGTAGAAGTAAGCTTGACACCCACCATTATCGAGAATCGCCGACTCGAAGAAAAAGATGGGCACACATGACCACCGGATCGACACACTAATTTCCTATCTTTTCCTTATTTTTTTTTTTTTTTTTTTTTTTGAATCATGTGTATTTGTTTAAGGTACAAAACATTGCGTGCAGTATAAACTATGGCATAAAAGACCTCTGTGCTCCTTCAACTCGCTATCCCCTTAATGAAATAAAAGCAGACCCAAACACCTACAAAGGAGAGTGACATAGGAAAGTTGTTGTTGGCCGGAGCCGGTGCCCTTAGGGTGGGACTTCTTAGGATGCGTAGATGGGGTCGAAAGGGACCCCGAGGATTTGAGACTCGCTGGTACTGGCTGAGCTTAGTGAGGAGAGGGATGACCCTGTGAGGGGTGGTGATAGTGTGTCTGTGTTGGGGAAGTTGATTTTGCGTCGCGATGAAGCTTCCTAGGATGATAGTGAGGTCCTGGTTATCCCATGCCTCATTGAGTGATTGGATGTTGTGGATGTCCTCCGCTCTGTGTTTATCTAGAGCGGGCATCTAAGGATGGAGTGGAAGGGTTTCTCTTCGAGGCCGCATTTTGGGCATTCGGGGAAAGGTGAGCGTTGATCCAGGATCTTTGACCATGGTAGCTTTTGCCGGCCTCATTTGGTGGATGCGGGAGGCAATGAACTTGTGGAGGTGGGTAAAGGTTGGGGGTGTGAGGGTGATGGGGTGGGGGTAGTATTGCGGTGGTGGGAAGTGGAAGTTCCAGTTGGCTATGAGTTGGGTTTTGGCGCGTTGGGCCATCTTATGTGGGGGGACGCCTTCTTCTATGAGGGGGCGTATGAGTGAGCAGAGTTGCTCGATTGGGAGGTGGGTGACTCCTTTCCGGGCGTTTGAGTTCCATTTTTTTGGTGGGTTGGGCCGTCCTTTAAGTAGGGCGGAGTGGGAGTATGAGCGGTTTGGTGAGGAGGTGGGGAATGATGTTGCTGTCCTTCCTGTGACTGGGTTCAGGAGGGGGGGTGCTTGTAGTATGCGGATTGCGTATTTGCATTTGAGGTAGTGGAGGTAGAGCTCTAGGGGGGGGGAGCATGCCTCTGCCCAGAGAGCGTTGCGGTTGGTTGCCCTGAAGCACCCGGTGGTCCATCGGAGGACGGAGTTCCAGAAGGTGTTCATGGGTTTGATTGCGGAGGTGGGGGTGAGGACTGCTGCTCCATATGTGAGCATGGGTCGGATTGCGAGTAGGGCGATTTTTCTGCAGTTGGCTGAGGATAGGCCTTTGCCGGCTGAGGAGAATCTTTGGGTGATGCCGAAGGAGGCTCTTGCGGCTGCAAGTCTCCTCAGGTAGTGTTCGTTGGGGTTGAAGGAGGGGGAGAGCCAGAACCCAATCCATTTGACGCAGTGCGCTGGTTGGATGGTTTGGTTTCCTATGGTGATGGGGAGGAGGCAGATGGGGTCCCTGTCTTTGGGGGTTCTCCAGTGCGCTAGCTCGGTTTTGGGTGTTGAGAAGAAAATGTTGCGGGGTTGTGCCAGTTGTGCTAGCTTGTTGTAGTGGTTGGTAAGGACTGTGATGTTGTTTTGGTACGTGGCGGACCCGACCGTAATGGCGAGGTCGTCTACGTAGGAGAGGGAGATCCCTGGGTGGGGGTCGTGGTGGTGCAGGAAGTTGATGTAGATGAGGAAGAGGAGGGGGGAGATGGGGGAGCCCTGAGGGACTCCCACTTGTATGCTGGCGGGTGATTTGGGTGATCCTTTGTAGAGGAGGGTGATAAACCTGTCTGACATGAAGGAGATGACCCAGTTGATGATGTAGGGGGGGACGTGGCCTTTGTGAAGGGTTTCCCGGAGAGTTGGTTTGAGCACGTGATCGAAGCCGCCTTTGACGTCTAGGAAGAGGGTGGAGACCTTGAGTTTTGCCAGTTGCATGGCTTTGCATTCGTTGATTAGTGTGGTGGCGGCGTCCGACGTTGAAAGCCCTGCTACGGAGCCGCATTGGTGGGGGTGGATTAGGCCGGTGCTTCTGGCGATGGTGGCGAGGCGGGTGGTGACAATCTTCTCTAGTATTTTGGAGAGTGTCTGTAGGAGTACTATGACTCGGTATGCGCTTGGGGACGCGTAGTCTGGTTTGTTGGGTTTGGCTAATATGACCCCGTTGGCGCTTTTGAGAGCGAGGGGGTGGTAGCCGTGGGTGAGTAGTTGGTTAAGGAGGTTGGTGATGAGGAGGGGGTTGGCCTTATGGACCCCTTTCCATATGGGGTAGGGGATGGTGTCGGGCCTGGGGCGGAGAGGTGGGGCTTAGGGCGGAGTGGACCTCCGAGGGGTGATGGGGGCCAGTGTGGAGGGAGGGTTGGGGGGTGCTTCTTCTGTCTGGGGAAGAAGGCGTTGATTTTGGTTAAGGAGTGCTGGTGTGGGGAGTTGGGGAGAGAGGGTATTTTGTCCTCCGACCTTGAAGCCATTTTCTTCAGTTTCCATACATCGCTGGTTTGTGCGTTTGCTACAAAGTTGTTCCAGTGCTGTTGTTTGGCGGCCTTTATGGCGTTGAAGTAGGCGTTTCTGGCGGATTTCATTTCGAAGGGGGGGGCTTTTCCTTTCCGGTAGGCTCTGTGTACTGAGTGGAATATCTTCCGGAGTTGGGAGATGTTCGGGTTCCACCATGCTTTAGACCATTTGGATATGGTTTTAAGTGGTGTGTGAGCTTTTATGGTGTTTGTTATGGTGGTGAGGTTTTTGTCGAACCAGTCGTCGATGGATGCTGGTAGTGGACAGTTGTCGATGGTGATGGATTGGAGGCGGGGGGTCAGGGTTTCCCAGTTGGTGAGTTTCCAGTTGTGGGTTTGGAAGGCTGAAGTGTCTGATAGGGGGATGTGCATGGATATGGCGATGGCCCTGTGATCGGAGCCGGTGGCGTGTGTTAGGGGGAGCCATTTCCTGACTAGGGTGGAGGCTGGGGTGTTGGCGAAAGCGAGGTCGATCACCCCGTGTCTTTTGTTTTGGTCCGGGGATATTCTGGTGAAGGTCCCTGGGGTGTTTAGGAGGGTGAAGCCGCGGGCAGTGGCTGTGTCAAAGTAAGGGGAAGAGAGTGAGAGTTCTCTGTTTTTAAAGGAGCGTGAGGGGTCTGCTGAGGGGTGGTGGATGTTGAAGTCTCCTAAGGTGATTGAGGGGTTGTTGGACCTTGTGAAGACTGTCTGGGGGGGGAGAGAGCGTGTGTGTGACTGGAGTTGTCGGTTATAGACCGAGGTGACGTTGACTGTTCTGAAACTGTTGTTTCCGGTGTTGCAGTACAGTGCGACTTGTATAAGGTCGCCTCGGTGGGAGGGTGCTGGAAGGAAAGAGTTCCTGTCGAGGAGGTTGTTGTTTATGTATATACATGTTGAGATCTTATCGGTCTCTGCGGTGGGTGTAGGTGCGACTAATGTGAAGGAAGGGACTGTGAGGGGTTTTCCGTTACGGAGAGGGGGTTCTTGGACGCAGACTATATGCGAGGACTGTGTCATTGGGATGGAGAAAAGTGAGATTAGCACATTGTTGCTGGAGGCACAATTGTGTTGGATGATGCGTAGGAAGGAGTTTGTATGGTTGTCCGCCATATTTACAAGAGGTTGTGGGGGGGGTTGCTGGGGCCCTCTGGGGCGTCTTGCATGATTGTCTCCTGTGAGGCGGCGGGGGCTGAGGGTTGGGCTGGTGGTGGTGGGGGGGTGCTCTTTTGTCTGTTGGCTTGGATGATGGCTTCGAGGGCCGGGCAGTTACGTGAGGTGGCTTGGTGGCCTCCTCCACAGTTAATGCATGAGGCGGGAGTGAGGTCGCAGCATCCTAGGGCTTCGAACCACCTTCCTGTGCAGGTGGGGACGGGGCATGAGTGCTGGTTTCTTGTGTGGTCTTTGGCGCAGACTGGGCAGGTTGGTGTTTTCTGTCTGCAGCTCCTATCTTTTCCTTAAAAGCCAATCATACTAGAATAAAATCAATGTAATATGGAGTATCGTAAAACTGTACTCTACCATTGACTCGGGGGTGCGTTTTATGCGAAATCTTGGCCGATTATTTTATTTCCTTCCCTTGACCGCTGTAAATATTTTTACCGTAGTCGCATGATCAGTGAGACAAATGGGGCGGGATATGTGATCATGATCCGCTCTTAATTACTTCTTACTAGGTTTATATTTCATCATGAAGCATCACTCGACACCACCAGCCGATTTGTATATTTATTTATTTATACTTTATACATGCATGGAATACCCAATTTAACTAATTCCAATTCAAATGTATATATAGGCCTTCATTAAGAACACGAGAGAGGTCTTATATAGCCATACAGGACAGCCACACATGTGTGTTCCGGAGATATAGTCCTAGGTACTCGGTTGTCAATTCTCGGAAGAAACACAGTTTAATATGTTACAACTACTGAAACCTCCTCATGAGGCTCATTTCTGAGAATCTGAGAGGCACGGGCCGTTTATCTCTAATTGAAATTTTATTAGAAAGTTAACTGACCGTCCTGTCCAACGGTTCATATACGGCCAAGACCGCCTAAGGTATAAAGAACCTTTCAGCTATGGCTGACGGATCAAGAGTCGCATACTTCAAACACGTCCACTAAACCACAAATAGTCACTTGTTTCAACCTCTCCAATGAAGCACTATTTACTTATGCTTCATACATTACAACTAATGATGTAAACAAAAAAAATACTTCATACATTACTATGAAGCTTTGAAGTCATGAGCAATCACTCGCAAAGCTTTCGAGGATAACGCCACTTCCCCTGAATGTAGTCTTTTAGTTATTCCGATCCGCTAGAGAGCAAGCCACCCGAAAGTAGCCTCGCAATAATCCCCAAAAGAACCGAGTGATAACTTATGAAGAAAATACGCTAAACAATAAAATCTCTTCCAGCCATTTAAACCAGGGGTCAGTCCCTTTTCCCTTGTACATATGCCTCAATATATATTAATTGTCCTATACTCTTCATCAATCAAGATCATTTCAGGGTGGTTATGCGAACAACGTAAATTCTTATCTATCTGGCTGGTGGTCAGGCCAATTGTAACTAGAGGAACTTAACCCTCTAAGGAGGTAAGGACAGAAAGGCCTTCGCCCTAGTTTTACTATTGTGAGTCAAATTTCAGCCAATGCCGCACCCATAATCGCCTATCGGAGATATATTAGATAGGCTCGCATTTAATATTTAGGGATATGCCGAAGTTGGGGAATGCCGAATTGCACTAGAACTCGATGTTGTAGTTAACTACCTGTCTCCTCACCCAAATAATCCTCGTTCGGGATTTCTTCTACTTCGGGGGTTTACCGATTGGATGGTAAAGAGTTGGTTGTGCCAAGAAGTTTGCCTTGGGGAATTGGTCGCTAGCAAAAATACCTCGGTCACCAGAAGGCGAATATGATCATGATGAAGAGTCTCCTCTAATGGAATCAATCTTTCAAGCGCTGATAACAAAAAAACCCGCAAAGAGGTTTGTAAGTTTAACTCATATAAAGAAATTAATAGGCGTTCTGGCAACACCCACCAAAAACCGGTCGCCAAGAACTAAAAAGCTTAGACCCAGACGGTTGCCAAAATCTAATACAGTGGTTGACTCTGGAAAGGGAATGCTCATGCGTTCGTGCACAGTGCCAAAGTTTTTGACGGCGATAATCGATTTAATAATTATATAATATATGTTAATTTTGAAATGCACCGAGGTTCGTTTTTGCTAAGCTGCGGCCGATACCGAACTCGAACATAAATCTAGACCTGCGGGGGTTCTTGCTACGCACGGCAAAATACCCTGAGCTCCTTATCCTCCCATCTGCTGAATGACTTCTCGCACATGAAAGACACGGCACAGGGCATGGAACAAGGTATGGCGCCGAGAATGAAAGAAACCAGTCGGGAAAACATGGTGCTGGCAATGAGAGGCATACACGAAGTTTGTGGGTAGTAGTTTGACTTTAGAGAGGTCGATGTGTATTGAGATGAGCAGGGTATCTCGGTATTAGCAGTATCAATTCAGTTATCCTACTTAAAATTAAAACCATCAACCAATAACACAAGTAGAAAAAGACTCCACAGTCCATTACAGTGACAGTAACTGCAAAGGGCCTAATAATTATTTGGACAATTGCAATTGAGTTTGATGGTATATTTGAGTCTGGCAAACGCACTTCAAAGGCTCACATGAACATTATGCGGGGCTGGATTGAATATCAGCTGGTACTTTGAAGCATGTACTCCGACGTAGGGTAAGCTTGCACCAACCACACACTTCTGTAGCGCTGTGGAACCAGGGTGAGACCATCCACCCTGATCGGCCCTGCATTACCCTGATAGCGCTAAGATCTTGTAAATCGATCAATTCCTGTGCAGATTGTGAACTTTGAGCTGAATTGAAACCTCGATTCTCTGCAGCGCGTCAAAAAAAAAGCAAGTACTGCGGGGGAAGGGAAGGAGGAAAAGAAAAAAAAAAAAAGAAAAAAGAAAAGAAGGAAGAGAGATACCGCAAAATCTCGAGTTATTCGTTGCCAAAACCTACATATTGACGTGCAAATACTACCTCTGGTTGGTCAATATCCCTGCTGAGGCGCAACGAATAAGTCGAGATTTTGCGGTATTAATCCCTTCGTAAGGAATTGAATATGGAACGGAACATGTTGATGTAAGAGGCATTGTCAACGTCAGCAAGTAATCAGAATAGATGAGAAGGGTATCTGGGTGCGAGGTTTTGAGGGGGATGAAGTCGCAGGTAATATGACATCAGTTTTGACGTCGCACACCAAGCATTAACTAGGCCTTTGCGCAAGGTTACCGAAAAAAGACTCTGGAGTCTTTAAGCGAATGCACTACCTTAAGCGCTCCCACAAAAAAAGGACTAGTGCGGTCTTGGCGCATGGTGGGGTTCGGAAGATCGTATGTCTCGCAGCCTGTAGGCGAATCGGGATAGATCACATGTATATCACACTTTTATGATTGGTTGATGGATGATCGACGCCGATCTCATGTTACCGAAACCTGGAGCTGATCTTAGACAGTGAGTGGTACTCTAACCTCCTACTTCGGAGAATCGGCCCAACCCTGGCCAGAGCATATCTCATCGTAGCTGAATGGCATTGACCTCCATCAAGCAATACCGACAAAAGCAATTTCGATCCCACGGATCCTGGCCAATTATTCGAGTTTGGCCTACGGGGGGTACACCGAGAACGGAAGTCTGCCTGGTAGAGTACGTACTACTCGTACGGCAATCCTGTGTGCCCCACAATTTGCCGTATTTGTTGCTGCAGCAGTGAGAAAAAATACGGCCTGAGTTGCGCTGATATCACATGCCGCCCATTGTTGTGCACTTGGCGCTCTCTATGAGAGTATTGTTCATGTCTTCCCCATACATGCCCAAAAGATTATATATATCATGTCCAGATTGCCCGAGCATCTAAAGCTCAGCACATCCAGCAATACCACACACGAACCCCAACCCCCACAAACCCAGCAATACCACAAATCAAAACCTCTTGAAAAATATCCTCATCAATCATGGGCGACGTACCAACAGGACTTGTGACCCTTTCTCTCCAAGAAGACCTCACCCTCACAAGCTTTGATAACAATGTTGTGGTTGAAAATCAACAGGGGGGAGAGTGGTATATGAAACGCTTTGCTATCGGTGAGGGCGATACCCCGTTTTTCATATTCATCAGCAAGGAGAAAGGCCCAAACGGGGAGCAACTTTGCATGACCCTGGATATTGAAAGCGACAATAATATCGCGCTCAAGAAGTTGGAGGAGCCGAGGCCAGCGACGACCCAGTTATGGACCCTTGAGGAATGTATATCAACCCGAAGGTAAATACTCCCTTATAATACTTAACGTGTTAATTACAAACCACAACTAACGATACTAGCCTACCTCCAATTGTGCTTTGTCGTATGCAAAGTGCCGCGAGACCTTGGCTATCGGCCGGTGTTGGTGGAGACTCCCCTCTGCCGAAGACAATGAAAAACGTCGCGGGTGTCCCGAATGAGCCCGGGTCCGACGCGCAGAGGTGGCGCATTAACTACATCAATATGGAGTAATGAGCCATGGTTCTCATTCTACATCCCATCAGAAGGTTGGTTTGGGAATGGTTATCGGTTGCAAAGGGATCTCTTTTTTACTTTCCTTTTTTTTCCTTACTGGTGTGGGGGCAGGGGGTTTGTTCAGTTAGTACGGATAGTATGTCTGTTTGCAGAATCTGGAAAGTGAAATTTGAAGTCGTTTCTCTCGATTAAACTAGATCTGTTCAAACCTGTGCAAGCGTATGTGTGAAAGTGATAAGTCAACATACAATCACCGTCCATGACGCTTGAATCTGCTATTATTACCATCCAATGGGCCGCCAACGGGAATGATTGCCAAGAGAGTTATAGGCTAACCGGCGTTCTCAGGTTAGTACTTATGTAGGTTCCTATTGGCTTTATTTTGGGACCTTGAGAGCTAGTGCGGGGGGGGGGGGGGGGGGGGGCGGTCTATCCTAAACTCATCCCCGATCTGCAAGACTTACGTCACTACAGTATTGACTACACATACATACGTATTAGTCTAGAGTATTACGCCTATAGGCTGCGAGATCTATGTACCGCAAAAGTCCGTTGGGTAAGACCAGTCTCTTTTTACAGGTTCGCAGCGTAAGCCACACCATTTTTCTGTGGCTTATGCCGTGAACCCGTAAGAACAGACCGGTCTTATCCAACGGACTTTTGCGGTACTACAAATAAACAGAGAGTAATCTTCTTTGCTTGCCCATTGATATTCGACTTTTTGCTCTTTGCCACGACCTCCTAGAGCGAGTTGCACATGCTGGTATCCGGCATCTAGGAAATCCCTCTAGGGTATGCACGGACTCATGCACTGCTAGAGTACCTCGTTGTGAGACATACTGCTGTGCATTCGGCGCTTATTTGAGGTAAGTCTTAGTCGAATAGGGATTTCGGGCCAATAGTAGTTCACTTTGGCGACGCCAAGTGCAGGACACCGCCAAGCAGGATCCGCCTTCAGCTGTCCTATATTAATTCCAGTGATACTTAACGATTAGTTGAACGATGCTAATAGTAATTTTGATCTCATATGCACAGCCATTAATTCTTTCGAGGGAATGTGCGCAGTTTTAGTTGTAAATATAATAGAGCCGGCGCAAAATTAGAGGATATCATTTTATATCAGATTATATGATTTGAACCTTTGCGTAATTATCATATTATGCAGTACCACAAACTACATGTATGTACTACCGGCCAGCGAGGCTAGTTGATTATAAACACGACTGCGATTGTCGCCCGGTGCGTGCCCAATCCTGCCCCAAAATCTAGGAATCCCACGTGCCTAGGTGATGATCCTTTCACGATGCTAGCCGCTCAAATGCAGTATGCAAGCACGTACTCCGCAATACGGACTAGAGTACTCTAGAGTACCTCAGCGATCTGCGGCAGAATAGAGTAGGACCTACATATGTAGTATATTTGCCATTTCCCGTACCCATTCCCGTCAAAAGAAAAGTGTTAGATTGCTAGCCTCAAAAGTCCAATTGTTATGTATGGTTGGGGACACCTTGAACCGGAGTGGTTCCGGGAGTCAGTTTCAACCGCTAATGACTTTCCCCAACCACACCCTAATTTATTTTTCCTTATGTTATTCAATAGTACGGCCTCTCCTCTACAACGTGACCAAGTCCGATTAATTTAATCTTGGGTTGTGGTGGAGCCATTAATTCTCTAAAAGTTGGGTTTGGGGGATCAACTAATGTCGCGCCTTGGTTGCCTGTTTGGGACAGCTGAATTACCCGATTGGGAAGGTATGCATCTAGATTGGGCACTAAACTGCCCCACCGGAGCGCTAAGATGCCAATCTTGGCAACTTAGTGGCAGAAAAATGATCATATAATCTCCTAATTAGGAAATTGATCGTCAGAAATCAATGTCACGACACTCTGGCTATCTGGCGGATGTGTAAGACCTTTGGAGAATCCCTCTCATGCATTAGCGTGCCCTATCCAGGGAGTGGTTGACTACTCTAGAGCAGCAGCGTGCGAATTTTACAGCATATCAAGCTCTCCAAAGACTGGTAAATGCGGCGAACTGCTCACCCTCACCAAAAATCGAGATCACATGATATTTATGCATGAGAGAGATTCTCCAAAGGTCTTACACATCCGCCAAGGCCATCTCACTTGTGGCGCGGAATTAGATGCGGGGCGCCACACAATTACTTGCATGAAGGTGGGGGATGGTGGGAAAGCGATAAGCGAGGTTTGTGTCCGCCCATGAACAGTGGCAATCTGATAAGATAAGTCTTTCCCATGATTGCAACAGCGTCTTGGCGTCGTGGTACCGAGTGCATCAATTGCGGTGATCCAGTGTACTCACTAACTAGAAAGCTAGTACACGTACATGTGTAGATGGCGTTATCCTGTTCAGCTACATGTATTCTGCAGATCTGGTGTGAGGCATTCTTGTGTATTTTTTTCGATCCCTTATCCGACTTTACTTCAAAAATTAATGAAAGAGCCTACTACTCGCCAATTTTTAAAGTCTGTTGATATTTTGCGTGGCAACCGCACCTAAAAAATCAACAGACTTAAAAATTTGGCGAGTAGCTAGAACGTATACGTACTTACATATGTAACTTACTAGTACTACTATTTAATTTCCATCTCCATCTACCCTCCAAGTACTATGGACTCTACCACTACAGTCTTCATTGCTTCTTAATTCCTCCCCGACTGCATGTCCGCCTTCTTTTCCTTACGCGTAGATACATAAGTAGTTGATTTCCTTTTCCGCTCCCTTCTATTTGCGCATATATATTGGAACTTCAATCTAGTCTCCAGTACATCGATAGATTTAAATAAAAATATCGGCCCCTCTAGCTGCTAAGAACTGAATTCCGGGAACAGGCTTACCACCCCCGCGCTCTCCGCCCCGCACCGGCAGGTCATAGCACTCCATCTACTTTTTTTCTAGGGCTACACGGAGTTCTAGAGTAGTGTAAAACATACCCTTCTCATCTTCAGGGAATTGACTTCTTATTTCCGGTTGGATGATGCTAAGTCGCTGTCTGCCGTTACACTCTCATCCCCGGGCTTGTGTTCCAAAATCTCATTTTTTATATTCACAGAATTTGCTATCCTTACTGGAAGGTTTGTGGTTGCAATGCGATTGCGCATCTCAAAAAGATTCTTTCCCGCTTCTAAATCGGTAACTATAAGATGGGATAGAAAAAAGATTATCGCGGCCTAACAAAGGTATTAATTCCGGAGCGTGGTATTGGGCGTGTGCTAGCTTTATTTTGGAGATATTGAGAAATATACAGGTACTACATGTAGTCAACTCGCTAATAATAGTGGGATGCCCATTGTAGTAGGAGTATTAAGAGGATAAGAATAGGGTTGTCAGGACGCAAGAATAATAGCGTATCCTAGCGTTTAACCAGAGACCTATGACAAGACCGATATACGGTGACAACTGCATTAAGATAAAAAGAGGACTTACCTCTCTTCCTGTGGATAGAAATAATGTAGGCTATTGAGTGCATATTCTACTGATCACCCGCATCTCATGCACTAAACACGCACACCCTCCTAGATCCTGTCCTCCGGCAAGCCTATCACTCCATATGCTGCGGTACTGAATTCATTATAACTCCAGTTAACTCGTTACTCTTTACTGACCAAATGTCTGTGCCTATTTATCTTATAAGTATAAATAAATAGCGAACCCATTTATTGTTGGGATATATACTTGTATGTATTTCCTCAGAGCGTAGTTAGCCTTCGTGCCTAGGACTATCTGTCCGGTACACACACATACATAGGTGTATAATGTAACTGTCTTATACGGATATATACCACAGCCCTCTTGTCTTGTATTCAGTTGATCAGTGATTACATGTAATAAACAAGTCCCGTATTCACCCGTCCTCGGTACAGTAAATCTAGAAGATCTATCTCCATAGATCCATCGAGTGATAATCTATGGTTCGAGTGATTTTAGCCCATGGGCACATGTAGTTTATTACGTAATGTTCTTGAAACCCTCTAGTGAAAAACAATTTCTGGGTTGTCAGTTTATTCATAACATATAATATATTCGAATCATTTAATTATAAATAGACTATTGCCACCGAAAACCCCTGGGCTTGGCTACATCCTTAGCACTGGAGTATGGTTCGACACGGGCGCTGATCAAAGGAAGATTGATGAGGGCTCTTTTCCTACGCTAGATGGTCCAATAGTAGGTCTAGTATTTGTTGATTAGACGGTTGGCAGCGGGTCCAGAATATAGGATCTGGGCTGGTATCACCCCTAACCCTAACCCTCCCAACAATGTCTCCAGATGCTGTCACAGCCCGAGGATCCTCACACTTTTGGTATCTATGCTGCGCAGAACGCACTTGGGGCTCCGCAAGCACAAGCATGATGCATCCCGCCTGTTAAAACACGATTGAAGGGGGGTGGGCCGGGGGGGTAGCTTCGGAATTTGGCCCTACATTCCCGGCCGGCTCCCTGTAGCCCTTTGCCTTAGTATAGCAGGCCAGGGGCTAAGGGCTTAGGGTATGGATAGACTACGTCACAGAAAGTCCCAACGCTCCACAAGTCCCACACACCATTGAAGGATCCAACGTCCGCAACAGGAACGCTCAAAACGCTCACCGCCGCCGATCAGAAGGAGATCACCGGAGTAGACGTTTGTCTTACTTGGTCCATCTCATGGTGGCATGGAGTTACTCCCATGGACACTCTAACGAGGGACTGTCGCCGCAGAGGAACCTAGCTGCACCCGCTTGCAATCAAGCACCGGTTTTCTATCTGACATCCACGCTAACATCCACGCTAACAAGACACTGCCCAGGCGAAAGAAAAGAATGTCAATTCAGAGGTTGCTAGGGCCCAGAGGGGGGGGAGAGTTCGATTAGTCTGATGGGACAGGAGGGGACTCTTGCTCCGGGGAATACGCCGGCGGATAATGGGGGTAGGGGGGTAAAAAGAGCATGAGGAAACGAGTTACAGTCTTTCGCCGTCGCTTGGCGAATACTGCCAGTTCAGGAACCCCTAGGGAATTTGGGCCAGGATCTGCGTCTCGCAGCTTGGCTATTGCTTGCCATAACTGGAACCTCTGTTCAGAATCGTCAAGTGGCTCATGTACTCGTACAAACCGATGCCAAGCCGGGGACCGGACGTGCATTTCAGCCACATCTAGGACGATTTAATATCAACAGTTTTACAAGCGCGATAGACACTATTGGGTCGTTTAGGAAGAGGTCCGGGCATTATGAGGAAGAATGCTTTATCCAGGCACATTTTTTAAATGCCTTGTATAACATCATCGGTTTGAGATACAAGAAAGAATGTTTCGAACCAGGGCGATTGAATATGGCTGTTGATTGGACCTCACCCGGATATGTCTTACCGCGCGTTATGTAATGCTGCATCGACAACGCACCGG
The DNA here is from genome assembly GCA_024713755.1 of Morchella sp. 2018-W16. NCBI lineage: Eukaryota > Fungi > Ascomycota > Pezizomycetes > Pezizales > Morchellaceae > Morchella > Morchella sp. 2018-W16. The sequence goes on along the minus strand of JAMGYY010000026.1, from coordinate 625,212 downwards.
GTATCATCACCTCAACACCTGGATAAGCCTTAGACCGCAACGCTCAAACGCAACACCATGGATCCCCTTTCAGTCGCCGCCTCCATCACTGGATTGTTAACCGCCTCCATCGAGGTAGCCAAGTTATTTGCGGCCTTAACAGGCGCCTATGACTATGCCCAGACGGTGCATGATGAAATACACCACTTCCGGTTTATTCTCTTCCGACTGGATAAATACATTCAATCAGACTCACTAAACATTGCCCGGGCGTCGATGATTGATCTGGATCAGGTCGTGACAGTGCTAGTGGGGTGCGTGTGCACATTTTCAGAACTCGAGAGGGAAGTCAAACGCCTACAGTCATGGCCCGAGGGTCTCCGGCGGGTGAGGTGGTCAGTGGCAAAGTCCAACCTGGTGGACCTTGTTCAGCGGATACAGAACCATAAGGGTACTATATGTTCCATGTTTATAATCCTGACCAGGTATGCGTGGCACCAGGCCTTACGCCCGTTCTATCTCCAGGTTCTATAATCGCTGTGTAGATGCATAGGCTGATGCGTATGGCGGGGATGCAGCGAATCTCAAGATGCCGCTCTGGATGGGATGAATGAACTGCGAAGGGAGGTAGCCGAACTGCTACGTATTAATGCCGAGATGGCACGTAAGCTTGACCTAGCCACCGCTGGATCTGTCCTATCATCCGGGGCCAGTACGGTTGGGAGTGTCGTCACCGGGCGGAGTATGCAATCATTCTCCTCGGCCAGAACAAACTTTCGAACAGTCCTTACCCAGAGTCGGGTATACAGACGGGCACTACTAGACCGCGTAAGCAAACCCAGGCCGGCAATAGAACAATCCTCCGCTTCATCGATAAAGCAATCTTGGTCGGTACTCTCAGGCCTTAGTCTTTCAGAAATATCAAACTATTCTGCTTATTCTCTACCAATCACTCCAAGCGAACTCTATAACCCGACTTGGTACATGCAATCTGGCAAGACAATTACTCTTGAACCCACCTTGCCCGAAGTACCAGTTTTGCTCACCCCAGGCTTCGTGGAGAGCCTAAAGATTGCCCTAAAGCAAAATGATGTTGAGGTTGCAAAGACAATTGCCAACTATATACCATGGCATATTGTCCTGGAGATGAGCGCGGTCTACCCTACGATGGCGGTGGGTCCCTCAAGCGATCCTGGGGAGGTGCTTGACAGATTCACTCTTTTCAAATTATGGTTACAGTGCGGAGGTGACACTGTAACTAGGGACTCTAGCGGCCAAACTGCCATCGAGAGAGCATTCGAAGCTGAAGATCTGGGGTTACTTAAGCCACTAATTCAAAATGGGCCAGATGTAAACACAAGATGGGGTTCGAGGGACCCAAGCTTGGACTCGATGAACGCACTTGATCTTGTCTCGGGAGGATATGGCGAGTGGTTTGTAAATGGGCTTTGTGAAGAGACCGAAGCGAAGGATAGGATTGAGCTAGTCCCAATCGGAGGCGGTATGGGGTGCAAGCGTGCATGGGCGGTCAAACTTCTTCTTGAATTTGGGGCAGATGTCAACGCCAAGGATAAGTCGAATAGGACCGCACTCCATCACGCTTCAGAGTGTGGAAATCAAGAAGTAGCTCGGATCCTACTTGGCCACGGAGCAGATATCGAAGTCAGGGATTGGTTGCAAAGGACTGCACTCCATCGCGCTACGCAGTACGGGCACGAGTCGCTCGTTAAGGTCCTTCTTAGCTACGGAGCAGATGTCGACGCCAAGGATAGGTTGAATAAGACCGCACTCCATTGGGCTGCGGAGCAGGGGCGCAAGTTGGTCATTGAGGGACTTCTTAGTCACGGAGCAGATGTCAACGCCAAGGATGAGTCGAATAGGACCGCACTCTATTGGGCTTCACAGTGTGGAAATCAGGAAGTAGCTCAGATCCTACTTGGCCACGGAGCAGATATCGAAGTCAGGGATTGGTTGCAAAGGACCGCACTCCATCGCGCTACGCAGTACGGGCACGAGTCGATCGTTGAGGCCCTTCTTAGCCACGGAGCAGATGTCAACGCCGAAGATAAGGAGAATAGGACCGCACTCCATTGGGCTTCAGAATGTGGAAATCAGGAAGTAGCTCAGATACTACTTGGCCACGGGGCAGATATCGAAGTCAGGGATTGGTTGCAAAGGACTGCACTCCATCGCGCTACGCAGTACGGGCACGAGTCTATCGTTGAGGCCCTTCTTAGCCACGGAGCAGATGCCAACGCCAAGTATAAGTCGAATATGACCGCACTCCATTGCGCTTCAGAGTGTGGAAATCAGGAAGTAGCTCGGATCCTACTTGGCCACGGAGCAGATACCGAAGCCAAGGATAGGTGGGAAAGGACCGCACTCCATTGTGCTACGCAATACGGGCACAAGTTGGTCGTTGAGGCCCTTCTTAGCCACGGAGCAGATGTCAACGCCAAGGATAAGTCGAAGAAGACCGCATTCCATCGCGCTTTGAAGTCTGGAAATCAGGAAGCAGCAAGAACGTGAACATTCAAGTTAGGGACTGGTTGGGGTGACTAGATTCGGTATACTTTGAAGGAGAATATAAGGGCGTGGATGGGACCTTCTCTAGCCATTGAGTAGACCTCAGAAACATGAATTCCCGCTTGTTTACACACTGTGTCCTATCGACAGGGTGCAAAAGGTATGATTGAACTTAGAAGATATATATGATTTGTATGGAATAGTATAGTATATTGTTGCCCTAGATCTTTTCCCGGAAGGTTAGTTGGCTCTAGAGCTATCTAGTACGTATACGGTGCAAGTAAAAAGTCAGTAAATGAGTCTCGTTTTGTGTAAATGTAGACTGATGTATAAATGGTACTTGTAAGTGTAACGTATAGCCCCGTTTGAGAAGTCCTGGCACCCCCGGGGCAGAAGTACGAGGGTGTTTCTTCTATTTTCTTATTCTCCAATTAGAGTGACTATAACAGAGAGCTACAAGATCTTCATTACGGCCATACCTAACAGTTTTTGAGTATGCGCAGGAGAAATGGTTGTTTGTGGGTTAGAATTAAACACAATATAGTAGGGTGCCAGGACTTTTCGAACGTCAGTGTTACAGGATTGCTGGGTAGTGGTTAGGAGGGTTGTTGCGATAAGCGGAATTAGAGTGATGAGTTGTGAGGGAAGTATGGTTGGGTAACTATCAGGGGAGTTGACCTTCAAGTTATACAATGGGGTGGAGCGAACCATAAGGGTGAGCAACCATAGCTTGGGCGTATAGCTGTCACGTTCTATCGCATGCGTATCACGGCTCAGCCCCCACCCCCCGGCCTGCCGCCTAGACGCCTCCGGAACAGGGTTGTTCAATAAGATCGGTCGATGTCGGAATCAGAGTAACAGAATAGGAAGGAGCTCGGGGGATAGAATGTAAGCGCTAGGGATATTCGGGGGGTTACAGGATGGAGTTATCGGTATTGGGAATAGTATGGGCGGCTCAGTTATGAGATGGGTTCTATGGGATTCTATGGTCTGACTCAGCAATGGGAGGATAGTTGTATATATAGTGCTCAGTTTCTCCTATGTCTTCGCCTCTCTAGGCAACGTCTTCTTCTTGTTAGCAATACACATATTGGCTTTGGCCTTCTGTTCTTACCCACTCCCGATCCTGAATCTGAACCTGAACCGACTCCGGTCTATCCTGAGTGGAACCCGTCCCGTCCCTGCTCCCGTCCCTGCTCCCGTCCCTGCTCCCATCCCTGCTCCCATCCCTGCTTCCGTCCCTGTTCCCATTCCCTTCCTGGAAACCCAACCCCGCCCGTTAGAATGCGGGAGACTCTCCCTGAAAAACTATAGAAGCGGAGTTCAGGTACTTGGCACTCCTAGCGTCTCATTGTATTACTTGTCGGGTCCTGGTAGGTATCACGGCGTGATACAATATCCAGCACTGTTGCAGGAAGAAGGACTAGTTAGGGTTTCTCTTATGTTCTACGGATTTCAGTTGCAGGGTTCTATGAGTCAACGGTGTGCAGGTATTTGTAATGGAGGGTTTTCTTTGGATTCTACAGTGTTCTATGAGATGAGTTAGCGAAGGGTTTTCAGGGCTATAAATAGGGAGCTCTCCCCCTTGCTTGTAGGATTTCTCTTCTTCTCCTTTCTTCTTCACGCAACTTTCCTGTCCTCTTAGGCGTCTTGTTATTTTTAGTCAATGCAATACTCTAAAACGTCCTTGTCCTCACCCCGCTTCACTATCACGCGGATACGACATCATCAACACGCGAAGCATGATTAGTCAGCGTTTTTTCTTACGTTTCTATGGGTTTCGTTGCAGGCTCAATGAGTCAACGGCATGCAGGTATTTGTAATTTGCGGATTTTCGCCAATGGGGTTCTATGATGAGTCAGCGAGGGTTTTAGGCTATATATAGAGCCTCTCCTCGCCAGGATTTCTCTTCTTCTCCTTTCTTCTTCACGCAACCTGCCTGTCATCTTAGGCGTCCTTAGTCTTTCCTTGAATATATTCTCTTTCCCTCCTCTAGCCATAGTCCCACTGGTCGTGTTATTCCTACGGGGACGTTAGAACCATAGCCTCGCACCCTCGCCTTGACTCTCATCCTTTGTTCTCCTTCGTCGACGTCTCACTCTACCCCAGTCCTCCATAGTCCGGCCTAGGTAGTTTACCTTGGCTTGTTCAGTCCTCGCCCTCGCTTATCACCTGTTACGGGGCGAGGCGGAGACTATATCTAAACTAGCCAAGGTTCACAACCGAGGCGAGGACGAAGGCGAGGACGAGAGGCGAGGACAAAGTGGTCTAACCGAGGAGCAAGGTCGTGGGACAGATAGTCCAGATGGCAGTACGGACAAAGTGATGTAGACGAAGATACCAGTAGAGGGCATGTACTTATCACGGCTTGATACGATATCGAGCACGGTTGCGGGAAGAGGGATTAGTCAGGGTTTCTCTTATGTTCTATGGGTTTCAGTGACAGGGTTCTATGAGTCAACGGTATGCAGGTATTTGTAATGATGGATTTCCTTTGGGTTCTACGGGTTTCTATGGGATGAGTCAGCGAAGAGTTTTCAGGGTTATATATAGGGAGCTCGTGCCCTCGCTTGTAGGATTTCTCTTCTTCTCCTTTCTTCTTCACGCAACCTTCCTGTTATCAACTCTACGTTCTAGTTTCTTTAGTTGTTACTTGTTTCTCAGTCTCGTCTCTTGGAATATAATACGTCATAACTCTTAGTCATCCTCGTCCCCGTGCTACTTCGTCTTCGCCTAGTTTCTACCAGAGCCTCCTCGCTTAGCCAAAGCCTTAGTCCATGACCGTAGTGCGTGTCTTCTACTGGTACCTTCGCCTCCATCACTTCGTCCGTACCGCCATCTGGACTATCTGTCCCACGACCTTGCTCCTCGGTTAAGCTACTTCGTCTTCACCCCTCGTCCTCGCCTTCGCCCTCGCCTCGGTGGTGAACCTTGGCTAGTTTAGTTATAGTCTCCGCTCCGCCCCGTAACAGTACTGCTGTCTCGTACATGGGCTAAGGCTAGGGCTAAGCTAAGACGAGGCACTAAGAGGACGAAGTTATACTAGAGCGAGGATGACTAAGAGTGATGACGTATTCTATTCGGAGAAGTGAAACAAGTAACAACTAAAGAAACTAGAACGTAGAGTTGATAACAGGAAGGTTGCGTAGGAAAGGAAAGAAGAGAAAAGACAAAGGAAAGGTTCATAGCCGACTATATATACAACTCCTAACCCCTGTCCAGGGATGACTCATAGCCCGTGTAACGGAAACCCATAGAACACCAAAGAGAAATCCTAGACCCAAGACCCGGTTCGACAATATGCTTTCCTCCGCAGTAACTCGTGGTACGCCGTGATAGATTAGGTCCTCCTCCAGGCCTAACTCCTGGTAGGCCTAGGCTTTCGTGGAAACCTGTTGTGGAAGTTCTGCACTAGCTCAGGGGCATGCTCGAGGTCGGAGGGAGGCTGCCATGAGGGCTCATCGTAACCAGTATATCTGACCAAATATTCCAAGCGTCAGAAGGCCGGCGTGAATCCAAAACTGCATCGACCTCCCATTCTTGTTCGCCTTCAACTTCTATAGGAGGAGGCGGGGTGTGTCGTTGGCCTGAGACGGGGTTGTTGGCAGCGAGGGACAGGAGTGAGACGTGAAACACCGGATGGATTTTCATCGAAACGGAGAGGCTGAGTTCATACGCATAAGGACTGACCATTCTTTTGACCACATAGGGGCCGATGCGTTTCCAGTCGAGTTTCTTCGAGGGTCGCTTGGTTTCGATGTTCCACGTTGAGAGGAAAACCTTGTCCCCTACTGCATATTTAGGGGCCGGGATTCTATTCGCGTTTGCCGAGTCTTCCTGAATTTTCTGAGCCCTGAACATCTCGTCGCGTAGGAATTCAAACACCCAAGCCATGTCTCTAACCATACCATTGGCTTGGTCTTCCTTGGTCGTGGATCCATGCGGTAGGGGAGCGAACGACATTCGTGGGTTTCTTCCGTAGTTTGCCTGGAACGGGGACAACTTGGTGGTTTCAGAGACGTGGTTGTTGGTAGCGAACTCTGCCATGGGTAGGTACTTGACCCAATCGTCCTGTTGGTCAGAGACGTAGGCCCGAAGGTATTGCTCCATGATTGCGTTAATCCTCTCCGTTTGGCCATCCGTCTGAGGGTGAAAGGCTGTGCTGTAGCGGGGGGCGATCTCCAAGCGGTCACATAAGGTTCTCCAGAATTCTGCTGTAAACTGGGTTCCACGATCTGAGACTATGGTTTCCGGTAAGCCATGCAGTTTCCATACTGACTCTAGGTACATGTTGGCCACGTCGACAGCGTTGGATTCTTCCGTGCAGGGTATGAAGTGACGCATTTTGATCAGCCGGTCAACGACAACTAGGATAGCATTAAATCCTCGAGATATGGGGAGTCCCGTGACGAAATCCATTGATACGTCGGTCCAAGGGCCTTTTGGTACCGATAGTGGGCGAAGGACACCTTGTAGGGCATTGCGGGAGGCTTTGCTGCGAGAACAGGTGTTGCAGTTCAGGACATAACGGTCGACATACTTCCTCATGTTGGGCCAGTAATAGTTGCGACTGATGAGCTCGAGGGTTTTGGCCCGTCCCGGGTGTCCCGCGGAGGGTCTATCGTGGTGTTCCTGTAGTAGGCGCAGTATCACGGTGCTAAGCGAGGACGGGGACGGAACAAGCCAAGGCAAACCACCAAGGCTGGGCTATGGGTACGCGGGGTGTAGGGGGACGTGGACGGGGGGGGAAGGGCGAGACGTAGGAAGACCTAAGGCGAGGAGCGAGGGACGAGGCGAAGGTGCGAGGAGGTGGTCCTAACGCCTCAAGAGCACAACCGACGGGACGACGACTAAGAGAAATAGAGGATATTCTAGACCAACTCAGACTAAAGACGCCAAGATGACAGGAAGGTATGTGAAGAAGAAAGGAGAAGAAGAGAAGTCCTACAAGCGAGGAGAGTTCCCTATATATAGCCTAGAAAATCCACCGCTGACTCATCTCAGAACCTCAGAGAACTCAAAGGAAATCCTCCTACAAATACCTGCATACCAGTGACTCATAGAACCCTGCAACCGAAAACCCATAGACATAACCAAAACCTGACCAATCCTTCTTCCCAAGAACTGTTTCGAGCATCGTATCACGCCGCGATAGATATTAGGTCCTCTGAGCGCCTAAGTCCCCAGGCCACGTATCGCTCGCGGAAGTCTTTGAAGAACTCGGGAGTTGTCCAGGTCGCCATGGGGTTGCCATGACGGTTCATCATAACCGTGTATCGGACGAGGTACTCCAGTCGCCCTCTTCGCTTAGAGTCTAGGATTGCATCGACCTCCCATTCCTGTTCTCCTTCGATCTCGACTGGCGGTGGTGGTTTAGAAGTTGTCCTGGACGGGTCATGGGCCGCAGGGGACAGTAGCGATACGTGGAAGACTGGGTGGACTTTCATGGATGGGGGTAGGGTGAGCTCATAGGCATAGGGGCTAACTACACGGGAGATGGGGTACGGGCCGACTTGTTTCCAGTCCAACTTCTTCGAGGGTCTCTTGGTCAATAAGTTCCTGGTAGACAACCACACTTTGTCTCCAATGGCGTAACGGGGGGCTGGAGTCCTGCTGATATTGGCTGACTCCTCCTGAATCTTCTGTGCTCTAAACATCTCAGCTCGGAGGAAGTCAAACACTTCTGACATGTCTCTTGCCATAGTGTTAGCCTGATCCTCGTTAGTAGTCGTGCGCGACGCCAAAGGTCATTCGGGGTGTCGCCCGTAGTTTGCTTCAAAGGGGGAGAGCTTAGTGGATTCCGATACATGGTTATTGGTCGCAAACTCAGCCATAGGTAGGTATGTGGCCCAGTTGTCTTGTTGGTAATCGACATAGGCCCGAAGATATTGTTCCATAATGGCGTTGATTCTTTCGGTTTGGCCATCAGTTTGAGGGTGGAAGGCTGTGGAGAAGCGGGGAGAGATTTCTAGTCTTTCACAAAGTGATTTCCAAAAGTCCGAGGTAAATTGGGTACTTCGTCTGACACGACCTTTTCTGGTAGGCCGTGAGTTTCCATACATTTTCCAGATACATTCTAGCGACGCCTCTGGCTCCTGATTCTTCAGTGCATGGGATGAAGTGTCTCATTTTTGTGGCGGTCGACGATTTATTTAGGATTGCCAGAAGTTGTTGCTGAGGAAGGCCGGAGACAAAGTCCATTGATACGTCCGACCATGGTAGTTTGGGTACTGAAAGGGGCGGAGGACTCTGGGGGCGCATGGTTTGCTTTGCTTCGCACGTGTGGCAATTCATCACATACGGTCGCAGATTTTCATGTTTTAATAGTATTCGCGGCTCAGGAGTTCGAGTGTTTTCGCTCTTCCGGGGTGACCCACTGATGGTTTGTCATGGTATTCTTGTAGGAGCTTGACTTGTAGCTCCTCATGTTCTGGTACGAAGAGTTTTCGGCGGTACAGGAGAAGCCCGTCTTCATTTTCGGCAAGATTCGGGCGAAATGTAGATATGTTTTGATTGTTTGGTGCCGTTTTCAAAGATAGTTAGGACTTTATTCGGAAACTGTCTTCTTGGTGTCGATTGCAAACAACTTGATGGTAGAGATGTTCCTTCAGCGGATTCATTTATCAAAGAACCCGCGAACAAACTTAGCTTATAATCCAAATTTTCTTTCTTCAACACGGTCTGGTACTGATACGCCAGGCATTCATCCCCCTCCTTAGGTAGATCTCCCGATCTCCTAGTCAAAGCATCTGGTTTTCCCCCTTGTTTGCCTGGTCGGAATTGTATAACAAAGTCAAACGGATAGGAACTCTGACCAACGGTTTGTCGCTGCCGGTTCAATAAATTTGTTGATGATGAAATATTCAAGGTTCCTGCGATCTGTCAGACCTTGATGGGGAAGGAGGCTGTTTCTATAAGTAGCGCCATTCTTCGAACCCTGATTATTGCTAGTAGTTTGTCATAGATTTCACTTACCGGGCGATGCTTCTTCGGTAAGAACGCCACAGGATGTAGTATTCTTCGCCATCCCTTTGTGACATGATGGCGGCGGAGACATAGTCGGAGGCGCCTGTTTCACCATGACTTCTCTGTCGGGTCAAGTGTCTGAGATTGCGGTGGTGAATGCTATTTTAGGTTATCGAAAGCTTCTTCTCACCATTCAAACTTTTATCACGGTGCTAATCGAGGCGAGGACTGAACAAGCTAAGGTGAACCACCGGGGGAGAGGGGGCGAGAGGCACTTGGACCCGAAGGGTGAAGGAACACGAGGCGAGGTGCGAGGAGGTAGTCTAACGCCCCGCAAGAACACGCATCAAGAGACTATGGCTAAGATAGAGAATGATTCTAGACGAGAGAAGACTAAAGACGCCTAAGATGACAGGAAGGTTGCGTGAAGAAGAAAGGAGAAGAAAAGTCCTACAAGCGAGGGAACGAGCCCCCCATATATATATAGCCCTGAAGACCCTTCGCTGACTCATCCCATAGAAACCCGTAGAACCCAAAGGAAATCCATCATTACAAATACCTGCATGGCGTTGACTCATAGAACCCTGCAACCGAAACCCATAGAACATAAGAGAAACCCTGACTAATCCTTCTTCCCGCAAGAATCGCTGCCGATATCGTGATCACGCCGATAGATATTAGGTCCCCTCTGAGGCCTAAGTCCTCTTAGGCTTACGGGTAGCGTCAGGAAGTCCTTAACTAACTCGGGAGTTGTCTAAGTCATAAGGTTGCCACGAAGGTTCGTTATATCCAAACAGATCGAATCTAGTGATTCCAATCGTCCACTTCGCTCATGGTAATCTAGTATTAGATCGACCTCCCACCCTGTTCTCCTTCAATCTCGACGGTGGTGGGGAGGTTGTAGTTGTCCTGACGTTATTGGGTGATAGTAGAGATACATGGAAGACTGGGTGGACCTTCATTGAAGTGAGGGTGAGCTCAGAAGATAGGGCTGACAATACGGAGACGAGGACGGGCCGACTTTGTTTCCAGTCCAACTTCTTTGAAGGCCTCTTGGTCAGTAGGTTCCTGGTAGATAACCATACTTTGTCTCCAACGGTAACGAACGCCGGGTCTTGTTGGCGTTGGCTGACTCTCCTCAGTATCTTCTGCGCTCAACATCTCAGCTCGGAGGAAGTCAAACACTTCTGACATATCTCTTGCCATAGTGTTGGCTTGGTCCTCATTGGTAGTGGTGCCGTGACGAAGGGGCCCAAAGGTCATTCGGGGGTGTCGTCCATAGTTTGCTTCGAAGGGGGAGAGCTTAGTAGATTCCGATACGTGGTTATTAGCTGCAAACTCAGCCATGGGTAAATAGGCAGCCCAGTTGTCTTGTTGGTAGTCGACGTAGGCTCGGAGGTACTGTTCCATGATTGCATTGATTCTTTCGGTTTGGCCGTCGGTCTGGAAGGCTGTGGAGAAGCGTGATATTTCCAAACGCTCACAAAGTGATTTCCAAAAGTTTGAGGTAAATTGGGTCCCTCGGTCTGCTACAATCTTTTCTGGGAGGCCGTGGAGTTTCCATACGTTTTCCAGGTACATGTTAGCGACATCTCTGGCTCCCGATTCCGCAGTGCATGGGATGAAGTGTCTCATTTTTGTGAGGCGGTCAACGACGACGAGGATTGCATCGTAATTATTGCTAAGGGGAAGGCCGGTCACGAAGTCCATTGATACATCCGACCATGGTAATTTGGGTACTGAAAGGGGGCGGAGGACTCCCTGGGGGGCGTTATGGTTTGCTTTGCTCCTTCGACATGTGTGGCAATTCATAACATAGCGGTCGGTGTATTTTCGCATGTTTAATAGTATTCGCTCAGGAGTTCGAGTGTTTTCGCTTCTTCCGGGGTGACCTGATGATGGTTTGTCATGGTATTCTTGTAGGAGCTTAATTTGTAGCTCCTCATGTTCTGGAGACGTAAGAGTTTTCGGCGATACAGGAGAAGCCCGCCTTCGCTGGCGCAAGATTCGGGCGAATGAGATTTGTTTTGATTGTTTGGTGCCTTTTTCAAAGATAGTTAGGACTTTATTCGTAAACTGTCTTCTTGGTGCGATTGCAAACAACTCTTGATGGTAGGCGCCTTCAGCGGATTCATTTATCAAAGAACCCGCGAACAAACTTAGAGTCCAAATTTTCTTTCTTCAACACGGTCTGGTACTGGTACGACAGGCGTTCATCCTCCTTAGGTAGATCTCCGATCTCCTAGTCAAAGCATCTGGTTTTCCCCTTGTTTGCCTGGTCGGAATTGTATAACAAAGTCAAAACGGATAGGAACTCTGACCAACGGTTCGTCGCTTGCTTCAATAGCTTTGTTGATGAAATATTCAAGGTTCCTGCGATCTGTCAGGACCTTGATGGGGAAGGAGGCTGTTTCTAGGAAGTAGCGCCATTCTTCTAACCCTGATTATTGCTAGTAGTTCTTGTCATAGATTTGCTTCTTCGAAGAACGCCACAGGATGTAGTATTCCTTCGTCATCCCTTTGTGACATGACGGCGGAGACATAGTCGAGGCGTCTGTTTCACTATGACTTCTCTGTCGGTGTCGAAGTGTCTGAGTATTGGTGCGGTGGTGAATGCTATTTTTAGGTTATCGAAAGCTTTTTTGGTCTTCTCAGTCCATTCAATCTTTACTCCTGTCTTAGTGAGGGCCGCTAGAGTGAAACAACTCTGGAGTATGACATAGATGAATCTCCGGTAGAAGTTAGCGGCCTAGAACTCCTGTACGCTCTTTCAGACAGGTTGGTGTTTCCCAATCCCTGATTGTAGCGACCTTCTTTTTCGTCCATCTTGATTCCCTCAGAGTGAGTCCGAATCCCAGGTACATTGTTTCTTTGACATACGCCATTCACACTTCTCAGGTTTTAGATGTACTTTTATGTTGTTCCAGTATCCGAAGAATCTTATCAACATGGACCTTATGCTCTTCCAGTGTGGTAGAGTAGATGAGTATGTCATCCAGATAGGCCGTCGCGAAATGATCAAGGTGTGGACGTAGCATGTCATTCACCCAATGTTGGAATGCTGCCGCGCTACAGGAGACCGAATGGCATGACCGCAGTATTCGGCGGCCGCATGGTCCTGAATGCCGCTTTTCCATTCGCTCTTCTTTGATTCTCAGCTGGTGGTATCCATTGCGAAGTCTAGTTTAGTGAAGTATTTGGCGTCGAGATGCCCATGAAAGTTTCCGGAGTTAACGGCAGTGGCGGTTCTAACCGCTACTGCTCAACTTTCTATAGTCGACGCAGAGTCGGAGAGATCCATCCGCTTTTTACAAATAGTACTGGGAGCCTGCTGGGGAGGTGCTGTGGCGGATCTTCCCACTTGAAAGGTATTCCGCCAGGTAATCCCTGAGTGCTGTAGCTCCAACCGCTATCCCATACATAGGGTCCGAAGGTACTGTCTTGCCTTCCGGATGTCAATGGAGAGGTCATAGTCGGATCGGCGCGAGGGAGTTCTGCAGCGTCAGGTTCGTTGAGGAGGTGAAGGAAGTTGTGATGTTCACTTGGAGATGAGGGCCCTGCTTTGGGCGATGGGGTGAGGAGGTCGCCGAGGGCCTTGAGTGTGGTTGAATATAGTCGCATTCCTTTTCTCTGTTTATGGAGCAGTCTGTGGAATGCATATGAGGTGATGACGGAGATGTTCGTTGTTGGTTTAGTGGAGGTTCAATAGAGATATTCCCCTAGCGCGACTTTTGGTGTTGTTGGAGGGAGCAGTGTTTGACACAGGCTGAGGAATTAAATTGTATTTCGTTGGTGGCAGGGAGAATTGTAAGGTGTTCAAGATCCATGGAGGCCCATCACAATGGGGTAATGTCCTAACTGGGTGACAAAGAAGGGGCCTCCTCTCTGCGTCTGCTTATGTCTGTTCTGAGGATGACTTTATGGGTAACCTTTCCTGACTCGACAGGTCTTCCATCTATTACGTCTATGTGTCGGGAGGATGAGGGGTTTGCTTAAGTTTGTGGTGGCATACGTCTTTGTCTATGAAAGCAGATCCTGAGGCGCCAGTATCAATGAGGGCATACGATGGGATGAAAGAATCTTTATTTTGAGAAATAGAGCAAGTTACAACTAATTGATTCCCATCCATATCCTTCTCCAAACCGAAAACCCAGAAACCGAAATCCTAGAAAGTCTTTAACCGCCCCTGAGTGAGCCACTCAGTCCAGGAAAAATCTTTAACGCCTCATCGCCGGAGGCTCCTTCTTCTTTCTTCATTCCTAATATCTGCTCTAGCTCCCTTATCCTGGGGCTGGGTTTCTGGGGTGGCGCCTGTGGGCATTCCCGAATGAGGTGTCCTACACCTCCGCAATAGTAACATCTGTTTTCTACCCGGCGGCCTCTTTTCCTGAGGGTCCGGCGTTCGACCAGTGGACAGATCCATGGGGACTGTTCCTCCAGGTGTGTGTGATGGATGGGGCGGCGCGCGGCGTCGGAGGGTTATGGCGAGGGTGTAGCGGGAGCCGGAGGGGCCGGAGCGGAGTACGTGCGGGGGCGAGGAAGGAGCTGGCGCGGAGCGAGGGGGTTGGGCGAGCGGCGTGAGAGGACTGATAGCGGGCGAAAACGCAGCGTTGAGGGCCTGTTGTTTGTTGTCCAACCGTTGTAGGATAAGCGAGCTCAAGGACCGCGGGGTGTTTCATGACCATGAGTCTGGTCAGTTCCTCATTTAGTCCGCAAGCGAGATTCTTTCCACATTGGCGGCTTCCCCAGCCCGCATCAGCGGGCGAGCGTTGAACTCCGCAAAGTAATCTGAGAATGAACGGCCATATTGGCGGATGCTTGAGCTTCTGGCGAGCCTGCCTTACCAAGTCCGGGTCTCCAAAGGCGGTGGTCAGGATTTCAAAGAACCTTTCCATGGAGGGGAGGTTAACCCCTGTGTTGGTCAGGTATGGCATGAACTGGTCAGCTGCGGGGCCTTCCAGACGAGAGATAGCGTAGGTGAGTTGGTTCTGTAGGGTGGGTACCGGTCGGCATTGCCCAAGAGCTTGAGTGTCATCATATGTTTGAAGAGAGTGAGTTCCTTTCACGCCTGAACTGCTTGGGATCTGAAGTTTTCCGACTTCTCCACCCTTGCTTCTGGGTGGGTTATTGCTAGGCCTTGAGGTATCGGTTGGCATGGCGAGGAGGAGGTGCGGGCGGGCTGGTGGCTCTGCTGTTGGTGGTGGTGGTCTGGCCAGGGCAGCCTGGGCAGTACGGGTTTCTTGTCGCCAAGCGACTTCTTCTTGGAGGTGGTGACTTGGGCTTGGAGGGTCGTTACCTTTGCTTCTTCCCTGTCCAACTCCTGTCCCAGTTCTGTCAATCTTTTTCTTCCATGCCTCCGTTGTTTCGCTTAGCTTCTTCCTGATCTAATCTAAGCTCGCTATAAGTTTTTGGACTGCCTGCTGGCAGCGGATGATTATGCTATGGTTGAAGACGCTTCGGACGCGCCTGGTGCTTTAAATAGTTGATGAAGCGGTTCAGATCTCTTTCGATGGTCGTAGTCGACTTCAATTGGGTCCGCTCATGGTGTTTCTGCGACATGGTGGCGTAAGTGGTTCGGTTATGGAGACGCAACCTTAAGATCACGCGCTAATCGGCGAGACTGAACAAGCCAAGGTGAACCACCAAGGCTGAACTATGGTGAGCGAGGTAGTGGGCTACGGGGGAGAGGGGGCGACCAGGGAACTTGGGACGAAGGGTGGAGGGCATGACGGCGCGAGGTGCGAGGAGGTAGTCTAACGCCCCGCAAGCAACACGAATCAAGAGACTATGGCTAAGATAGAGAATGTATTCTAGACAAGCAAAGACTAAAGACGCCTAAGATGACAGGAAGGTTATGGAAGAAGAAAGGAGAAGAAGAGAAGTCCTACAAGCGAGGAACGAGCCCCCATATATATATAGCCCTGAAAACCCTTTCGCTGACTCATCCCATAAAACCCGTAGAACCCAAAGGAAATCCATCATTACAAATACCTGCATGGCGTTGACTCATAGAACCCTGCAACCGAAACCCATAGAACATAAGAGAAACCCTGACTAATCCTTCTTCCCGCAACCGTGCTCGATATCGTATCACGCCGTGATAACTTTACTCCTGTCTTAGTGAGGGCCGTCAGAGGGGAAACGACTCTGGAGTATGCATAGATGAATCTCCGGTAGAAGTTAGCGAAGCCTAGGAACTCCTGTATGTCTTTCAGGCAGGTTGGTGTCTCCCAATCCCTGATTGTAGCGACCTTCTTTTCGTCCATCTTGATTCCCTCAGGAGTGAGTCCGAATCCCAGGTATATTGTTTCTTTGACATGCCATTCACACTTCTCAGGTTTTAAATGTACTTTGTGTTGTTCCAGTATCCGAAGAATCTTATCAACATGAACCTTACGCTCTTCTAGTGTGGCGGAGTAGATGAGTATGTCATCCAGATAGGCCGCCGCAGTGATCAAGGTGGACGTAGCATGTCGCTCACCCAATGTTGGAATGCTGCCGGGCGCTTGGTGAGACCGAATGGCATGACCGTGATATTCGGCGGCCGATTCTGGTCCTGAATGCCGCTTTTCCATTCGCTCTTCTTTGATTCTCAACTGGTGGTATCCATTCAAGTCTAGTTTAGTGAAGTATTTACGTCCGAATGCCCATGAACGCTTCCGGAGCTTAACGGTAGTGGGTGGCGCGGTTCTTAACTGTTACCAAGATTCAACTTTCTATAGTCGACGAGAGTCGGAGGGATCCATCCGCTTTTACAAAGAGTACTGGGGAGCCTGCTGGAGAGGTGTGGCGGATCTTCCCACTCGAAAGGTATTCCGCCAGGTAATCCCTCGAGTCAGTAGCTCCAACCGCCATCCCGTACATAGGTCTGAAGGGTACTGTCTTGCCTTCCTGGATGTCAATGGAGAGGTCATAGTCGGGTCGGCGAGGGAGTTCTGCAGCGCAGGTTGAGGAGGTGGAGGAAGTGGTGATGTTCACTTGGATGGCGGCCCAGGGTCTTTGGGTGATGGGGTGAGGAGGTCTTCGAGGGCCTTGAGTGTGGTTGAGGATAGTTGCATTCTTTTTCTTTGTTTATGGAAAGAATCTGTGGAATGCGATGAGTGATGACGGAGATGTTCGTTGTTGGTTTGGTGGGGGTTCAATAGAGAGAGATTCTAGCGGTGACTTTGGTGTTGTTAAGGAGCAGTGTTTGACACAGGCTGGGGAGTTGAATTGGATTTTGTTGGTGGCAGGAGAATCGTAGTTGCATGCCTCACAAGATCCATGGGAGGCCCATGACGATGGGGTAATGTCCTAACTGTGACAAAGAAGGGGCCTCCTCTGCGTCCTGCTTATATCTAAGTTCGAGGATGACTTTATGGGTAACCTTTCCTGATTCGACAGGGTCTACCATCTATTACGCCTATGTGTCGTGGAGGATGAGGGTGGTTTTCAGTTTGGCATACTAAGTCTTTTATCTACGGCGATCCTGAGGCGCCAGTATCAATGAGTGCATATGATGGGATGAAAGAATCTTTATTTTGAGAAATAGAACAAGTTACTTACTAATTGATTCCCATCCATATCCTTCTCTGAAACCGAAACCCAGAAACCGAAATCCTAGAAAATCTTTAACCGCCCCTGAGTGAGCCACTCAGTCCAGGGAAAATCTTTTAACGCCTCATCGCCGGAGGCTTCTTTCTTTCTTCATTCCTAATATCTGCTCTAGCTCCCCTTATCCTGGGGGCTGGGTTTCTGGGGGGTGGCGCCTGTGGGCATTCCCGAATGAGGTGTCCTACACCTCCACAATAGTAACATCTGTTTTCTACCCGGCGGGCCTCTCTTTCCTGAGGGTCCGGGCGGCCCCGACCAGTGGACAGATCCATGGGGACTGTTCCTCCAGGTGTGTGTGATGGATGGGTGGCGGCAGGTGCGCGTCGGCGGCACAAAGGGAGGCCGGTGTAGAGGAGCCGGCGAGTAACGGAAATGGCAGGTGAACAGGAGCCGGGGCTTGGTGGGGAGGAGGGGGTGGAGCTGGCGTGGTGTAGCGAGGGGCTGGGCGAGCGGGTGGAGCGGAGGACTGGTAGCGGGGGCGGAAACGAGCGTTGAGGGCCTGTTGTTTGTTGTCCAACCGTTGTAAGATGGCCGCGAGTTCCAGGACTGTGGCGGGGGTGTCTTCATGGACCATGAGTCTGGTCAGTTCCTCATTTAGTCCGGCCAGGAGACTTTCCACATTGGCGGCCTCCCCTAGTCCGGCATCGGCGGTATAGCGTTGGAACTCGGCAAAGTAATCCGAGAACGGCGTAGATGGCGGATGTTTCTTAGCTTCTGGCGAGCCGTCCCTACTAAGTCTGGGTCTCCAAAGGCTGTGGACAGGATTTCAAAGAACCTTTCCATGGAGGGGAGATTAACCCCTGTGTTGGTCAGGTATGGCATGAACTGGTCAGCGCGCCTTCCAGACGAGAGATCGCGTAGGTGAGTTGGTTTTGTAGGGTGGGGTACCGGTCGGCATTGCCCAAGAGCTTGAGTGTCATCATATGTTTGAAGAGAGGGAGTTCCTTCCTCACTCCTGTGAACTGCTTGGGGTCTGGGAGTTTTTCCGACTTTTCCACCCTTGCATGGGTTGTTACTAGGCCTTGGAGGTATCTGTTGGGGCGACGAGGAGGAGGTGCGGGCGGGGCCGGTGGTTCTGCTGCTGGTGGTGGGGGCCTGGCTGCGAGTGCGTCCTGGGCGGTGCGGGTTTCTTGTCGCGCCGTGCCGACTTCTTCTTGGAGGCTGGTGACTTGGGCTTGGAGGTCCCTACCTTTGCTTCTTCCTCATCCAACTGTTGTCCCAGTTCTGTGATTCTTTTCTTCCATGCCTCCGTTGCTTCCTCGGCTTCTTCTTTGTCTAGGTGTAGTTCATTACGGAGCTCTGCTATGACTACCCTGCAGCGGAGGATGATGCCATGATTGAACGTTGCATCCTCGGTTGCACCCTGTGGTCTTCTGGGATATGACTGACGAAGCGGGCCAAGTCTCTTTCAAGTAAGTCGAGTCGGGTGAGTCTGTCATTTCATGTTCTTGTGACATGGCGGTAGGGTAAGTTTTGCTGTTGGAAATATCACATGCACGCAGCCTAACGAGACGACGAACAAGCTGCCAACCAACCACCAACTATGGGTACGGGGTGTAGGACGTGGACGGGGGAAGGGCGAGACGAGGAAGACCTAAGGCGAAGCGAGGACGGCGAAGGTGCGAGAGGTGGTCCTAACGTCCCGTGAAGCACAACCGACGGACGATGGCTAAGAGAATAGAAGATATTCTAGACCAACCAAGACTAAGGACGCCAAGATGACAGGAAGGTTAAGTGAAGAAGAAAGGAGAAGAAGAGAAGTCCTACAAGCGAGGGAGAGAGCTCTATATATAGCCTAGAAAATCCACCGCTGACTCATCTCGTAGAACCCCGTAGAACCCAAAGGAAATCCCTCCTTACAAATACCTGCATACCAGTGACTCATAGAACCCTGCAACCGAAACCCATAGAACATAACCGAAAACCTGACCAATCCTTCTTCCCGCAACTGTGTTCGATATCGTATCACGCCGTGATACGCAGTTGGAGTTCGTCGAAGTCGGGGACGTAGATCGCGTTCCTGTAAAGCAGGAAGCCTTCTTCCGTTTCTGTGCATTCCGCTAACGAGATCTTCTTGGAGTGTTTGGTGCCGTTATGGAGCATGGTGAGGACTTGGTGTGGGAAACTGTCAACTTGGTAAGCCTGGGTCAATAATTCTTTTACAGTGGGGGTTCCTTCAGCGGATTCATTTAACAAGGAACCCGCGAACAAACTTAGCTTGACTCCTGCATCTAAATTCCCCTTCTTCAACACGACTTGTGACTGGTGCGTGAGACGTTCATCCCCTTCCTTAGGCAGGTCTCCTGACCTCCTGGTGAGTGCGTCTGGTTTTCCCCCTTGTTTCCCTGGCCTGAATGTGATGACGAAGTTGAAACGAGACAAGAATTTAGCCCATCGGGTCTGGCGACGGTTAAGGAGCTTGGTTGACATAAAGTATTCCAGATTCCGGTGGTCGCTAAGGACTTTGATTGGGAACTTAGATCCCTCTAGGTTTGAGCGCCATTCCTCGAAGCACCGGATGACCGCCAGTAGTTCCTTGTCATAGATCTCGTAATTGCATTCCGCTGGCGAGTGTTTCTTAGAGAAGAAAGCCACTGGGTGCAGGATTCCTTGATCATCGTATTGGGACATGATTCCCGCGGAGACATAGTCGGACGCGTCGGTTTCCACTATGGTTTCCCTTTCGTAGTCGAAGTGCGCCAATATCGGGGCCGAGGTAAATGCATCCTTGAGTTTCTGGAAAGCGTCTTCTGCCTTTGGGGACCATTGGAATTTTACGTCCTTCTTGGTTAGTGCCGTGAGCGGGGAGACGACTCTGGAATACGCGTATATGAATCGCCGGTAGAAATTCGCAAACCCCAGGAACTCCTGGACTTCCCTAAGCTTAGTGGGCATTTCCCACCCCGTGACTGTCGAGACCTTGCTAGGATCCATCTTGATGCCTTCCGGAGTGATGATTAAGCCGAGGTATTTGGTCTCCTGGACATAGAACTCGCATTTCTCTGGTTTGAGGTGGACATCGTGGATTTGCAGGACTTTGAGGATTTGTCCAACGTGCTGTTTATGTTCCTCCAAAGTCTCTGAGTATATCAGAATGTCGTCAAGGTATGCCGTTGCGAAGTGATCGAGGTAGGGGTGGAGCAGGTCGTTAACCCAGTGTTGGAACGTGTCGGGGGCGTTGGTTAGACCGAAGGGCATGACGTTGTACTCGAAGTGTCCATAACGAGTCCTGAAAGAGGTTTTCCACTCATCGCCCTCCTGAATCCTAATCTGATGGTATCCCCACCTGAGGTCTAGCTTGGTATAGTATTTCGCCTTAGACAGATTTCATGGATGTATTAGGTTCGGAGGGCTGGAAGGATTATCACGGGTGGGGTTATGACGCGATACACGGAAAGGATGAGTCTAGATAGTTTCTTCTGGTTTCTGTTACACGAAAGAATGAGTCATAAAGAGGGGTTACGCAGACGTATGAGTCAGGCTTGGCGGAGGACGGCATTATATATGGAGGCAACGACGCCTACTCATGTACTTTTCTTTCTTCTCCTTTTCTCTTCACGCAACGTCTTCTGTCTTTAGTATACCAATATATTATAGTCCTACTTATAAATTAGTGACTATCGCTGTCCCCTATTCCTCTTCCGATATACTTCCTCCTCGGAAGTATCACTGTACTACTCCGTACCCTGCAGAACGAAGCCCTACTCCCTGACCCCTTCCTGAGATTACGCTAAGGCCATCTGCACTGCACTTTACCAATGTCCACCCCAGCTCCACCACCACCTCCCCCGGCCCGCATAGTGGACGGGGTCACCCTGGACGGAAACTACCAGATCCCTCCAACCTTCGCAGAGTTTGAGGCCGTCGAGGATAAACACTACCACTACGTACACATCCTCACCCTCTTACAGGAAGGGGACCGCTGGAAATCAGAAAGAAACGCCAGCAGGGCCTTACACACGCAAACCAGGCAGGAGTTGACCGCCGCTCAGGAGCAACTCATCGCCTCCCATAACCACACTGATGCATTAGAAGCCCAGGTTCGTACCCTGGAGTTTCAACTCACCGCAGCCCGAGCTGCCCCACCACCTCCACCACCCCCACCACCTCCGCCGCCCCCACCACCTGCGAACCCCCCACCCACCACCTTCCGCTCCGAAAAGTTCCCCGACCCCCCAAAGTTTAACGGGATCCGGAAGGAACTACCAGGATTCCTCAGCCTTCTCCGCACCAAACTCAGGGTCAACCATGATAGGTTCTTGAACGAGGAGGCCAAGGTCTTCACGCAGTTAGTCGGTTGGAAGGAAGGCACTGGACCAGGTCATCCCTATGGCCACCGATGCTGCCCCATTTGCATCGGTCGCCGCCACACATTTCTGAAGGCCTCCTTGAGACCCGGACCCTCGAGGCACAGCCAGAAGGGAACTCCAAGGCCTCCGCCAGGGCAAGGGGGACTTCGCAACCTACCTCACCCAATTCCTACGCATCATGGGCCAACTCGACTATAACGAAGAGGCAAAAAAGGACGCTCTGGAGACAGGGTTGTCTGACGACCTGAAGGACGCAATGATATACCAGGACATAACCACAGAAGGCTTCGATGCCTATGTCAGGAGACTGATGACAATGGATAACAAAATCAGGGCTAGGAAAGATGCCCACAAGGCCAACCGGAACCCTATGGGGCAATTTGCTTCCCCACACACACCACCACACCCCTCACACACACCAGGAGGCCTCGCCCCCATGGACCTCTCCGCTCTCCAAGCTCGCCCCACTGCCCGCCCCCCACCCGAGGGAAGGTACACCTTTGCCAACGGCCGCCGACAGACCACCGCTGCCGAGAAAAAATGGAGGATGGAGAACGGCCGCTGTGCCTACTGTGCCGCCCCCGACCACGTATTCGCCAACTGCCCACAAGGCACCCGTCCACGCGGCCCTCCTCCATTGAGGGGCGCTGCTGTGTCTGCTCCCCCCGCCGCCCCGATCGAAGCCCCTGCTCCTATTTCTTCTTCTTCTTCCACGGATGTTATTCTCTCTTCTGGTAATTCGGGTTTTCAGTAGTCCCTGGTCAGTATCATGGCCCTCGCCAGGGACCTCCAAAGGAATTTTCTTTATCTGCGTTTTCTATCTCTGGGTTTTCGGTTTCAGTTGTGGCAGAGGAGGAATTAAATGGAGACCACTTAGTTGTAGCTTGTAAAATTGCTCACAATGAGAACTCTATTTCCACCCATGCTATGATTGATACGGGAGCCTCAGGATTCGCATTTATTGATGAAACCTTTGCGCGCCATCACCAACTTCCTACCTTTCCTTTAAAAACTCCCCGAATACTTGAAGTCATCGACGGAGGCTCCGGACAAATCACCTCCATATGCCGCGCTCCTTTAATCATCGGATCTCATCAGAACAAATCCCACTTTTGTCACCAAACTAGGGCAGTACCCCTGGTTCTGAGAATACCTTGGCTACAACACCACGACGCTACCCTTAGATTCAAGAATAATACGGTGGCTGCTCGAAGTTCTGTAAGGAAAACTGCAACGCCACCCGCCGCCGGTATTGTTCCAGGTATCAAACCCCCAACATATATGATAGGACCCGTTCCCTTCAGCCGTCTTGCCCGCCGAAAGAAACTACAAATCTGCAGTATAACGCTCCACGATATCGATAAAGCCCTTACGAAAACACCAAAAGACGAGTGGAAACAAAGAATCCCGGAACGCTATCACAATCGGCTCAATATGTTCGATGAAGCCTTGGCCCAAGATCTACCACCACGCCGCCCCTACGACCACAAAATCCCCCTCAAAGAAGGAAAGGAACCACCATTCGGCCCCCTCTACGGTATGTCCAGAGATGAGCTATTGGCGCTCAGCGACTACATCCGCGAAAACCTCTCCAAGGGCTTCATCCGCGCAAGCTCATCTCCTGCTGGTGCACCGGTATTGTTTGTCAAAAAGGCTGATGGGTCCCTTCGCTTATGTGTGGACTACCGCGGATTGAATGAGCTGACGGTTAAAAACCGATACCCTCTACCTCTAATTCGGGAGACACTGGACCGACTATCAAAAGCTAAATGGTACACCAAATTGGACTTGCGACAAGCGATACAACCAGATTCGAATGGCCGAAGGGGAAGAGTGGAAAACGGCATTCAGAACGCGCTATGGTCACTTTGAGTACACTGTCATGCCTTTCGGCCTTACCAACGCCCCCGCGACGTTTCAACACTTCATTAACGATTGCCTCCGAGAACACCTTGACCAATTCTGCACTGCATACTTGGACGACATCCTAATATACAGCGACTCCCTTGAAGAACATGAGCAACACGTCGAAACAATACTGGAAGCATTACAGAAAAATGGGATCCTATTGAAGCCGGAGAAGTGCGAATTCCACACCCAAAGCACCACATACCGGGCTGATTATCGAACCAAACGGCATCCGTAGATGGACCCTCACAAGGTATCGGCAGTACAGGAATGGACCACTCCCAAGACGGTTAAAGTCGTACAGGCTTTCCTGGGTTTCGCCTAATTTTACCGCCTATATTCGGATTTTCAAACTCGAGCTCTAACCAGGCTGACCAAAAAAAATATTCCCTTCTCATGGCCCCCGGAAGCCGAGCTCGCATTCCAGTCCCTGAAAGAGGCTTTCACCTCCGCACCCATCCTGATCCACTTCGACCCCGAGAAACCAATCACGATAGAAACAGACGCATCTGACTACGTCGCCGGTGGGGTGCTCTCCCAGCACGATGAACAAGGCAAACTCCACCCCGTCGCCTTCTTCTCCAAGAAACATACACCGGCGGAATGCAACTACGAGATATACGATAAGGAACTACTGGCTATCATCAGGTGTTTCGAGGAATGGAGGCCAGAACTGGAAGGGGCGAAGCACCCTATCGAGGTCATCTCCGACCACAAAAACCTCGAGTACTTCATGTCCACCAAACAACTAAATAGAAGACAAGTGAGATGGGCCGAATACTTATCGCGCTTTAATTTCATTATCAAGTACAGACCCGGGAAGCAGAGCGGGAAACCGGATGCATTGACTAGGAGATCAGGAGATCTCCCTGAGGAAGGAGATGAAAGATTGTTGCACCAGAGCCGCACAGTCTTGAAGAGGGAGAATTTGGATCCTAAGCTGAGTTTGTTAGCGGGTTCTTTGTCAAATGAATCCGCTGAAAAGAACGCCCCCCTGGAAAAACTACTAAATGAAGGATATCTGGCTGACCCATTCCCACAAAGAATACTGGACCTACGGCAGACAGACACGAAGCACTGCAAGGAAATATCGCTGGCGGAATGCACTGAGGCGGACGGACGCCTACTCTATCGGGAAAGTCTCTATATCCCCGACTATCCACCACTAAAGCTGGAAATCATGAAGCAATACCACGATGCCCCCTCAGCAGGACACCCAGGCAGGGAAAAAACCTTTGAACTGATCAGCAGGGACTACTACTGGCCAAATATGCGCGACTATATTAGTCAATACATCCGGAACTGCCACACCTGCCAGCGAAGTAAGCCAGCAACACATGGGAAGTTGGGAGTCCTCCGACCGCTACCCATCCCGGAACAACCTTGGAGAGAGATCTCTATAGACTTCGTCACGGGTCTGCCAGAGAGTCAGGGATACGATGCCATACTAGTAGTTGTGGACCGACTAACGAAGATGCGCCACCTCCTACCCTGCAACACCACTGTCAATGCAGAAGACCTAGCCAACCTCTACCTACAACATGTCTGGAAACTACACGGCCTTCCCACGCACATCACCTCCGACAGGGGCACCCAGTTCACTGCAAAATTCTGGAAATCTCTCTGTAAACAACTCCAGATAGAAGCGAGAATGTCGACCGCTTTTCACCCGGAAACAGACGGCCAAACGGAAAGAATGAATGCAGTAATGGAACAGTACCTCCGGGGATATGTGTCATACCAACAAGACGACTGGGTTAAGTGGTTGCCAATGGCGGAGTTCGCAGCAAATAACCAAGTCTCGGCCTCTACTAAAGCTACACCTTTCTTTGCCAACTATGGGTACCACCCTCGATTCACGGTAAACCTACGAAAGCCAGACAAGACCCCCCCGAGCCTGGACTCCCACAACTTTGCAGAAAGAATGAAGGAGTTACACAACCACCTACGAACGCAAATAAGGACAGCTCAGGACCAGCAGGAAAAGTCAGTTAATGCAAAGCGCGTTCCCGCCCCGCGATACGAAATCGGAGACATGGTATTCGTGTCCGCAAAGAACATCCGTACAAACCGAAACTCGAGGAAGCTCGATTGGAAAAAGCTGGGACCCTTCCCCATTCAAGAGGTCGTCTCCCCCTACGCCTACCGCTTGAACCTCCTCCGTTCAATGATGATGCACCCTGTTTTCCACGTCTCCCTACTTGACATCGCCGCCACCGACCCTGTACCTGGACAGAGATTAATACCACCACCACCCGTTATAGTGGACCAGGAAGAAGAGTACGAAGTTGAGGAGATTCTGGACTCAAGGCACCATGGGAAGCAAGGACTACAGTACTACGTCAAGTGGACGGGATATACCGACCCTACTTGGGAACCCGCCGACATTACACAAACACTGATTGCCGCCGAGGCCTTCCACACAATAATACCCAAATCGCAGGAGCTCGCGCTTGAAGGGGGGGGCTACTTTCATGGATGTACTAGGTTCGGAGGGCTGGAAGGATTATCACGGGTGGGGTTATGACGCGATACACGGAAAGGATGAGTCTAGATAGTTTCTACTGGTTTCTGTTACACGAAAGAATGAGTCATAAAGAGGGGTTACGCGGACGTATGAGTCAGGCTTGGCGGAGGACGGGTGGCTATATAAGGGAGGCAACGACGCCTACTCATGTACTTTTCTTTCTTCTCCTTTTCTCTTCACGCAACGTCTTCTGTCTTTAGTATACCAATATATTATAGTCCTACTTATAAATTAGTGACTATCGCTGTCCCCTATTCCTCTTCCGATATACTTCCTCCTCGGAAGTATCACTGTACTACTCCGTACCCTGCAGAACGAAGCCCTACTCCCTGACCCTTCCCCCCTTGAGAACAGACGGGACAACGTTTCCGGGATCAGAGGCAGGGGATGTCTGTTCTTGACTGTGATCTCATTCAGCTTCCTATAATCCACGCACAGACGAAGGGATCCATCAGCCTTTTTGACAAACAGGACGGGGGCACCGGCGGGAGACTCTGAGTAGCGGATGAACCCTTTCGCTAGGTTCTCCGTAATGTAGTCCCGCAAGGCCTGTAGCTCTGGTCGTGACATTCCATATAGCGGGCCGAAGGGGGGTTGTTTTCCATCCTGTAGTACTATCTTCAGGTCGTGAGGGCGATGGGGCGGCAGAGACGTGGCGTTGGATTCCTGAAACAGCGACTTGAACTCCGCTAGTTCCTGGGGTACGTTGGCTAGGGGGACGGGGACGGGGTTCCTGGCGAGGGCTTCATCGATGGCACGGAGGGAGGCACAGAAGAGGTGGTTTTGGCGACTGCGGGCAAGACCTACGAATGGGGCTGCCCCGATGGCCGCAATGTGTATGAGCGGGCTGTCGGGGGGCGAGATCGAGATACCTTTGGCTGTGACCGGGGAGCGGGAGACCGAGCAGTTCTGAGTGCAGAAATCAGAGTCGAAGATGACCTGATTTGTCTTGGGGCGGAGGGCGAGGTCGTGGTGGCGCATCCAAGGAATGCCCATAACGATGGGATAGTGTCCCAGCTTAGTGTCGAAGAACGGGGCGATTTCCTGGTGTCCATGGATATCCAGTGAGAGCTTGGCAATGTGGGTGATTTTTCCTGATTCTACCAGTCTGCCGTCGATTACCTCGAGCAGGCGTGGTTTCTTCAAGGGCGTTAGGGTGAGGCCGTGCTTGGTGGCGAAATCCTGGTCAACAAATGCATACCCTGACGCCCCCGTATCTATGAGGGCGTAGGTAGGCACGAAGGAGACGGAGTTCTGGGAGACGGAGCAGGTGACGACGAGTTGGTCCTCGGACATCTTGTCCTCAGACACAGCAGCGGCGGAGACGACGAAGGTGGGTGGCGGGACTAGCCCCTTTGGTTTGCCATTTTCTACCAAAGGGGCTGACCTTTTAGCGCCAGCTTGGTTGACACTTGTTCAACTGGCTTGTTGCGCTAGTTGTTGAGGGTGCGGGGATCCTGGGAGCGGGGAGTGAGGTAGCGGGGCTGTGGGGTCATGGTGGTAGTAGGTGCGGAGGTGAGGCGGCGGCGGAGGTCAGCGATGGTGGCGTTGGCCTGGGATTCCCAAGTTTTCGCAGTGGAGGTGATGTGGCGGATGTCTTCTTCTGCGGCAGCGAGGTCGGAGTCGGCGGTGGCGAGGGCGTCTTGGTGGAGCGCCAGGCGGTACCGAAGTTGTTCTTCTTCGGCCAAGGATTCTTCAACCTCGAGCGTGAGGTCGGCAATTTCTTGGTTGAGGTCGGCGATGACCTCTTCATGGGCCGTGCATACGGCCGGTTCCTGTGGTGCGGGGGTGTCGGGAGGTTGGTCCATCACGACCAGGCATTCGGAAATGAGGCTGTGAGCCTCCGTGAGTTCAGGACCGCAGTCCTCATCGGTGTGGGGCCATATGTGCCCGGTATTCGCAAGGCGCCATGAGCGCGACGGGGACTGTGACTTCGGCGGCAGGGCGGCCGATGGTGTGGTTGGCGAGGGTGGGGTCGCGAAGGCCGCGAATGATGGCTTCGGTGTCGTGTGCGGGGTGGGGTACGTCGGTGGTGGGTGCCCCGATATGGAGCTGCTGTCCCGGCGTCTTGGCATCAGCCCCGACTGTTCGGTAGTAGGATATCACGGTGCTAATCGAGGGCGGGGGCTGAACAAGCCAAGGTGAACCACCAAAGCTGAACTATGGTGGGCGAGGTAGTGGGCTACAGGGGCGACCGGGGGACTTGGGACGAGGGGCGAAGGGCGGGGTACGAGGCGAGGGTGTGAGGAGGTAGTCTAACGTCCCCGTGGGGCAACACGACCGGAGAGACTATGGCTAAGGTAGAGAATGTATTCTAGACAAGCAAAGACTAAAGACGCCTAAGATGACAGGAAGGTTGCGTGAAGAAGAAAGGAGAAGAAGAGAAGTCCTACAAGCGAGGGAACAAGCTCCCTATATATAGCCCTGAAAACCCCTCGCTGACTCATCCCATAGAAACCTCAGAGAATCCTCAAGGAAATCCATCATTACAAATACCTGTGACGCTGACTCATAGAACCCCGCGACGAAAACCCATGTATCATAAGAGAAAACCCTGACTAATCCTTTCTCCTCAAGAATCAGATTTTCGAGCATCGTGATCACGCCGCTGATAGATATTAGGTTCTCTGAGCGCCTAAGTCCTCTTAGGCTTACGGGTAGCGTCATGGAAGTCTTTCATCAACTCGGGAGTGGTCTAAGTTGCCACAAGGTTGCTGAAGGTTCGCTTATACCCGTGTATCGGACGATATCCAGTCAGTCTCTTCGTTTATAGAGTCTAGGATCGCATCGACTTTATCTTCGTTCTCCTTCTATCTCGACAGGCGGTGGCGGAGGCTGTAGTTGTCCCGTGACGGGGTCGTAATGCAGGTGACAGTAGCGATACGTAAGACTGTGACTTTCATTGATGGGGGTAGGGTGAGCTCATAGGCATAGGGGCTAACCACACGGGAGATGGGGTATGGGCCGATTTGTTTCCAGTCCAGCTTCTTCGAAGGTCTTTTGGTAAGTAAGTTCCTGGTAGATAACCATACTTTGTCTCCGATGGTATAACGGGGGGCCGGAGTCCTGCTGGCGTTGGCTGATTCCTCCTGAATTTTCTGTGCTCTGAACATCTCCGCTCGAAGGAAGTCAAACACTTCTGACATATCTCTTGCCATAGTGTTCGCTTGGTCCTCATTGGTAGTGGTGCCATGGTGGAGAGGACCAAAGGTCATTCGGGGGTTTCGTCCATAGTTTGCTTCGAAGGGGGAGAGCTTAGTGGATTCCGATACGTGATTGTTTGTTGCGAACTCGGCCATTGGTAGGTAGTCGGCCCAGTTATCTTGTTGGTAGTTGACATAAGCTCGGAGGTATTGTTCCATGACAGCATTTATTCTTTTGGAAGGCTGTGGAGAAGCGGGGGGATATTTCTAAACGCTCGCAAAGTGATTTCCAAAAATCTGAGGTAAATTGGGTCCCCCGGTCTGATACGATCTTTTCTGGGAGGCCGTGGAGTTTCCATACGTTTTCCAGGTACATGTTAGCGACATCTCTGGCTCCCGATTCCTCAGTGCATGGGATGAAGTGTCTCATTTTTGTGAGGCGGTCAACGACGACGAGGATTGCATCGTAATTATTGCTAAGGGGAAGGCCGGTTAAGTCCATTGATACATCCGACCATGGTAATTTGGGTACTGAAAGGGCGGAGGACTCCCTGGGGGGCATTGCGGTTTGCTTTGCTTCTTCGACAGGTATGGCAATTCATAACATAGCGGTCAGTGTATTTTCGCATGTTTGGCCAATAGTATTCACGGCTAAGTAGCTCAAGGGTTTTCGCTCTTCCGGGGTGACCTGCTGATGGTTTGTCATGGTATTCTTGTAGGAGCTTAATTTGTAGCTCCTCATGTTCTGGTACGAAGAGTTTTCGGCGGTACAGGAGAAGCCCGTCTTCGTTTTCGGCGCATTCGGCGAGCGAGATCTGTTTTGACTGTTTGGTGCCGTTTTTTAGCATAGATAGGACTTTGCTCGGGAAACTGTCTTCTTGGTAAGCGATTGCAAATAATTCTTGGATGGTAGGCGCCCCTTCAGCGGATTCATTTATCAAAGAACCCGCGAACAAACTTAGCTTAGAATCCAAATTTTCTCTTTTCAACACAGTCTGGTACTGGTACGCCAGGCGTTCATCCCCCTCCTTAGGTAGATCTCCCGATCTCCTAGTCAAAGCATCTGGTTTTCCCCCTTGTTTCCCTGGTCGGAACTGTATGACGAAATTAAAACGGGATAAGAATTCTGACCAGCGTGTCTGTCGTCGGTTCAGCAACTTTGTTGACATGAAGTACTCAAGGTTTCTGTGATCTGTCAGGACCTTGATAGGGAAGGAAGCTGTTTCTAGGAAGTATCGCCATTCTTCAAACCCTCGGATTATTGCTAGTAGTTCTTTGTCATAGATTTCATAGTTGCACTCCGCCGGCGTGTGTTTTTTTGAAAAGAAGGCTACTGGATGTAAGATTCCTTCATCATCCCTTTGTGACATAATGGCGGCCGAGACATAGTCCGATGCGTCCGTTTCCACTATGATTTCGCGTTCAGGGTCGAAGTGTCTGAGTATGGGTGCGGTGGTAAATGCTATTTTTAGGTCTTCGAATGCTTTTCGGGTCTTCTCGGTCCATTCAAACTTTACTCCCTTCTTAGTTAGGGCCGTTAGTGGAGAGACAACTCTAGAGTATGCATAGATGAATCTTCGATAGAAGTTGGCGAAGCCTAGGAATTCCTGTACATCTTTCAGACAGGTTGGTGTTTCCCAATCTCTAATGGTGGCGACCTTTTTCTCGTCCATCCTGATTCCTTCTGGGGTGAGCCCAAATCCTAGGTACATTGTTTCGTTGACGTGCCATTCGCATTTTTCGGGCTTCAAATGTACTTCGTGTTGTTCTAGGATCCTGAGGATTTTGTCGACATGGATTTTATGTTCCTTTAGGGTGGCGGAGTAGATGAGTATATCGTCGAGATACGCGGTGGCAAAGTGGTCGAGGTGTGGGCGCAGCATATCATTCACCCAGTGTTGAAAAGCTGCGGGTGCGTTGGTAAGGCCAAATGGCATGACTGTGTATTCGAAGTGACCATATCTGGTCCTGAATGCCGTCTTCCATTCATCTCCCTCCTTGATTCTCAATTGGTGGTACCCGTTGCGGAGATCGAGCTTCGTGAAGTACTTAGCGGCGGAGATGCCCATGAATGTTTCCGGCGTTAGTGGCAGTGGATGACGGTTCTTCACTGTGACTGCATTTAACTTTCTATAGTCAACGCAGAGTCGGAGGGATCCATCCGCTTTCTTGACGAATAATACCGGAGAGCCTGCTGGGGAGGTGCTGTGGCGGATTTTCCCACTGGCTAGGTATTCTGCTAGGTAGTCTCGGAGTGCCTGTAGTTCCAACCGAGTCATTCCATACATGGGTCCGAAAGGTACGGTTCTGCCTTCCTGGATGTCGATAGAGATATCGTATTCGTGTCGGTGTGGTGGGAGTTTGGAAGCGTCTGGTTCGTTAAGGAGGTGGAGAAAGTTATGGTGTTCAATTGGTACAAGGTTACGAGGATCTTTTGGTGGTTGGTTGAGGAGGTCATCGAGGGCTTTGAGGGTAGTTGAATAGAGTCGCATTCCTTTTCTCTTTTTATTGAGTAAACGGTGGAACGCATATGAGGTTACAACAGAGATATTGGTTTTGGTGGGGGGTTCGATGGAGATGCCTCGGGCGGTAACTCGGGTGTGATTTAGGGAACAATACTTGACACAGTATGAGGAGTTGAATTGTATTTCGTTAGCGGCCGGGAGGATTGTTGTTGCATGTCTGCGCATCCATGGGAGGCCCATGACGATTGGGTAGTGTCCTAACTGGGTGACAAAGAAGGGCGCTTCTTCCTTGTGTCCGTTGATGTCTAGGCTGAGGATGACTTTGTGGGTAACCTTTCCTGATTCGATAGGTCTACCGTCTATTACGTCTATGTGTCGAGGGAGAATGAGTGGGGTGGTTTTAAGTTTATGGTGGCATACGAAGTCTTTATCTATGAAAGCGTATCCTGAGGCGCCAGTATCAATGAGGGCATATGATGGGATAAAAGAGTCTTTATTTTGAGAAATAGAACAAGTTACGACTAATTGATTCCCATCCATATCCTTCTCCGAAACCGAAAACCCAGAAACCGAAATCTTAGAAAAATCTTTTAACCGTCCCTGGAGTGAGCCACTCAGTCCAGGGAAAAATCTTTTAACGCCTCATCGCCGGAGGCTCCTTCTTCTTTTTCTTCGTTCCTAATGTCTGCCCTAGCTCCCCTTATCCTGGGGGCTGGGTTCCTGGGGGGCGGCGCCTGGGGGCATTCCCGAATGAGGTGTCCTACACCTCCGCAATAGTAACATCTGTTTTCTACCCGGCGGGCCTCTCTTTCCTGAGGGTCCGGGCGGTTCCGACCCGTGGACAGATCCATGGGAACTGTTCCTCCGGGTGTGTGTGATGGATGGGCGGCAGGAGCGGCGGCTGGGGGGTTGCGAGCAGGAGGGGTATAACGAGGAGGAGGGGGAGCCGGAGAAGTGGCGCAGGAGCTTGGTAGCGGGGAGGGGGCGGAGCTGGTGTGGTGTAGCGGGCGGCGGGGCGAGCTGGTGGCGCAGAGGACTGGTAGCGGGGGCGGAAGCGAGCGTTAAGGGCCTGTTGTTTGTTGTCCAACCGTTGTAGGATGGTCGCGAGTTCCAGGACTGTGGCGGGAGTATCCTCATGGACCATGAGCCTGGTCAGTTCCTCGTTTAGCCCTGCCAGGAGGCTTTCTACGTTGGCGGCTTCCCCTAACCCGGCGTCGGCGGCGTATCGTTGGAACTCGGCAAAGTAGTCCGAGAACGAGCGTCCGTACTGGCGGATGTTTCTAAGCTTTTGGCGGGCCGTTCCCACCTGGTCTGGGTCTCCAAAGGCTGTTATCAAGATTTCAAAGAACCTTTCCATGGAGGGGAGATTAACCCCTGTATTGGTTAGGTATGGCATGAATTGGTCGGCTGCGGGGCCTTCCAGGCGAGAGATGGCGTAGGTGAGTTGGTTCTGTAGGGTGGGGTACCGGTCGGCATTACCCAAGAGCTTGAGTTTCAGCATGTGTTGGAAGAGGGGAAGTTCCCTCCGGAGACCATTGAACTGCTTGGGGTCCGGAGCCCGACTTCTCCATTCTTGTTTCTGAGTGTGTTGTTGCTAAGCCCTGGAGGAATCGGTTGGGGCGACGAAGAGGAGGTGCGGTCGGTGCTGGTTGTTCTTCTGCGGGTGGTGGGGGCCTGGCTGCGAGTGCTTCCTGGGCGGCCAGGGTTTCTTGTTGCGCTGTAGCGACTTCGGCTTGGAGGGCGGTGACCTGGGCTTGGAGCTTTGCGGTGTTTGCTTCTTCCTTTTCCAAGTCTTGCCCTAGCTCGGTGATCCTCTGTTTCCATATCTCCGTTGCTTCATCTGCCTCCTGTTGGGTCAGTCTTAGTTCATTTCGGAGTTCGCCAATCGCCTGGTGGCTACGCATGACGACATTGTGGTTAAACAGTGCGTCCTCAGACGCGCCTGGTGGTGCTCGGGGGTATGCTTGAGCAAAGCGGCCCAAGTCTCTTTCGAGTCGATCATAGTCGAGTTCTACTGGGTCCGTCATGACTTGTTCTTGTGACATGTCGGCGGAGTTGTGGTTCGGGTTGGCGTTGGAGACGCAACCTTAGTATCACGGTGCTAATCGAGGGCGGGGGCTGAACAAGCCAAGGTGAACCACCAAAGCTGAACTATGGTGGGCGAGGTAGTGGGCTACAGGGGCGACCGGGGGACTTGGGACGAGGGGCGAAGGGCGGCGAGGTGTGAGGAGGTAGTCTAACGCCCTCAAGAACACGACCGGAGAGACTATGGCTAAGGTAGAGAATGTATTCTAGACAAGCAAAGACTAAAGACGCCTAAGATGACAGGAAGGTTGCGTGAAGAAGAAAGGAGAAGAAGAGAAGTCCTACAAGCGAGGGAACAAGCTCCCTATATATAGCCCTGAAAAACCCCTCGCTGACTCATCCCATAGAAACCCGTAGAATCCCCAAGGAAATCCATCATTACAAATACCTGCATGCCGTTGACTCATAGAACCCTGCGATCGAAACCCATAGAACATAAGAGAAAACCCTGACTAATCCTTCTCCCCGCAACCGTACTCGATATCGTATCACGCCGTGATATAGGAGTAGGAATCAGGTGGAAGAAGGAATATTAAGCGAGGATGGTTACGGTGGAAGAGTGGTCACGTCATTTCTTTCTACGGAATTCGATTGCAGGGAGTATTTGTCAGCAGACGTGGTGTGATGGCGCTTGGGAATACGAGGTGTGGTGATACTGGGTTTCCGTGGTGTTCTATGGCGTGATGTGTGAGTCATAACGGACAAACGAAGGGGGGTTGTTAAATAGCGGGTGTGGATGTTTCCTTTAGTCTTTTCCTTTCTTTCCTCTCTGTCTCGTCTTCCTGTTATCTAGATACATAGGAATATACTCCTATCCCTTGAAGCCA
Source organism: Morchella sp. 2018-W16 (assembly GCA_024713755.1). NCBI lineage: Eukaryota > Fungi > Ascomycota > Pezizomycetes > Pezizales > Morchellaceae > Morchella > Morchella sp. 2018-W16. Next base: position 590,883 of record JAMGYY010000026.1, on the reverse strand, counting down.
TAGCCATAGTCCTGTCCAAACTCGCCTTCACAAGCGAAACCTATAGTTTCTCCTCATCCTCGCCTTGTGTCCCTCTTGCGATCCTCGCTCTCCCTGCCCTGCCTGTGCTCGTGCCCGTGCGCTTGCCGAAGCTCTTGCCTTAGCCTTCGCCGGTGCCTTTCGTCCTCCTGCTCGTCCCGGCTGCGTCCCTCGATTCTTCTCTTGCGTCCTCGTTTTCATCTCTCGCCCTCTAGCCTCTGCCCCTCCGTAACACTAAGACGAGACCACCCTTTATCGACCGACGTAGCAACTACCCGCACATCGGCCCACCATGTCTACGCCCTCGGCCATCGATTATGAAAAGCTACACCAAGACCTGTCGGCCTTCTTCCTCACCCATCCGGAGATCGACCCTGGCGCAACACCAGAAGCCCAACAGGCTTATGGCTTGTTGATCCGGGCTCACGATGGGGTCAAGCAATACTCGATCGACCAACAGACCCATCGCGCAGAAACTGAACAAGCCCGAGCCGAATTCCAGAAAGAAACCCATACCCTCAAGGCTAAAATCAAGAAGCTTCAGGAGGGGATCAAAGAAGGCCTTGGGGAGATCCATGATGACCTAACCCGGCCCCCGAAATCGGAAAAACTGCCAGACCCGGATAAGTACAAGGGCGACAGGAAGGGATTAAGGGTTTTCCAGAGGCAATTACAAATTAAACTATCGGCCAACTTGGACCGCTTCCCTACGCCAGCCCAACAGATCGCTTACTCTCTGTCTCGACTGGAAGGACCAGCAGCCGACCAGTTCCTCGCCTACATCTCTGACGAGGGCATTGCTCTGGATACCATGGGAGAGTTCTTTGAGATTTTGAATAAGGCTTTCGGAGACCCGGATAGAGTAGCCACAGCTGCCCGGAACCTCAGGGAAATACGCCAGAGACAACGACCTTTCTCGGAATACTTTGCAGAGTTCCAGCGATATGCTGCTGACTCTGAGTTCAACGAGCCCGCCATGATTGAATGTTTACTCGAAGGGCTCAACCAGGATCTAATGACCCTCATGGTTCAAAACGAAACCCCTGCTACGATCAAGGACTGTGGCCTCCTTCTCCAAAGGCTGGACAACAAACAGCGAGCTTTACAGGCTAGGATGGGAAGGTTCAGGTTTCAAATCCCAAGTGCTCCTCCCCCCCGACCCTTCAACCCAAGGCCGCCCCCGAACTCAACAACAGCCCCAGTCGTACAACGACCCCCTCCCCCACCACCAAAGAATGCCGCGCCACTTGCGCACCCATCTTACACCCCAGGAGGGGCGGTCCCAATGGATCTATCTAACAGTCGCCGTCGTCCGGACCCCAGAGAAAGAGAGGCCCGTAGAATTGAAAACCGATGCTATTACTGTGGAGGAGTCGGACACTTGGTTCGGGAATGCCCCCAGTCACCGACAGGAAGAGCTCCACCTAGGATGAGGGGAGCATTGTTGGAAGCAAAGAAAGAGAAAGAAGAAGAGGTAGTGTTGGAGGAGGAAGAGTTAAAAGATCTGTCCCTGGCCTAAGCGGCATAGCTCAGGGACCACCCAAGTCCTTTTCTAAGATGTCTATTTCTACGTTTTCAGTATCAGAGCAGGAGATGGATGGGAATCAACTGATTGTAGTCTGTTCTATCTCGCAAAATAAAAAATCTATGATACCAACTTATGCTTTGATTGATACTGGAGCGTCGGGATACGCCTTTATAGATGAAGACTTTGTACGCCGTCATGAATTGAAAATGAAAAACTTGAGAACGGAGAGAGAGATAGATGTGATTGATGGGAGACCTATCGAGTCGGGGAAGGTTACCAAGAAAGTAGTGTTGGGATTGGAAATTAATGGGCATGTGGAAGAATGCCCCTTCGTTGTCACCAAGTTGGGTCATTACCCGATTGTTATGGGAATCCCGTGGATGAGGAAACATGGAGTGTTGATTGACAGCGGAAGGAACGAGATTTGTTTTCAGTCATCAGCCTGTCTCGAACATTGCATAGCTAGCCATAAACCTATCCGAGCCAAGGGAATAACCATTCAACCTCCAGAAAGACCAGTTACTCATATATCAGCCGTGACTCCTCGTTCCCTTAAGCGACTGGCCCAAGATCCTACCACACAGTTGTATTCAGTCACACTTCATACTATTAATCGAGTCCTCGAAACCCCTGCTAACCCAAATGGAATGGTCCCGATTGAGTATAAAAAATTTCGACAACTGTTCGATGAAGCTAATGCCTCGAAGTTACCGCCGCATCGCCCCCACGACCATCAAATCAAACTACAAGAAGGCACGGTACCCCCGTTTGGCCCTATGTATGGTATGTCTCGGGATGAACTAAAGGCCTTGCGGGATTACCTTACGGACAACTTACAGAAGGGGTTCCTTCGCTCAAGCAATTCCCCAGCGGGAGCTCCGGTGTTATTTGTCAAGAAAGCAGACGGCTCTCTACGCCTTTGTGTTGATTATAGAAAACTAAACGCCATCACGGTTAAGGATAGATATCCACTACCACTCACCCCGGACACTATGGCGAACTTAGCTAATGCTAATTACTTCACCAAATTGGATCTACGTTGGGGCTACAATCAGATTAGGATTAAGGAAGGGGATGAATGGAAGACGGCCTTTCGGACAAGATATGGGCATTGGGAATACCTGGTAATGCCGTTTGGACTAACAAATGCCCCCGCAACCTTTCAACGGTGGATCAACGATATTCTACGCCCCTTTCTAGATCGATGTGCCACCGCGTACTTGGATGACATTCTCATTTATTCCGAAACATTGGAGCAACACCGAAGGGATGTTCAACAGATCTTAGAAGCGCTGGAAGCTAACGAAGTCCATTTGAAGCCGGAGAAGTGTGAGTTTAGTGTACAAGAGACAAAATATTTGGGAATGATTCTCACCCCCGGGGGAATGAAGATGGACCCCTCTAAGGTATCAACGATTGTCGATTGGGAGGCGCCAAAGACGGTGAAGGAGGTACAGGAATTCTTGGGCTTCGCGAATTTTTATCGACGATTCATATATTCTTACTCGAGGATTGCTAAACCGTTAACCACGCTTACAAAAAAGCATTTTAAATGGGAATGGAATCAAAAAACGGAGAAGGCATTTCAAAACCTGAAGACGGCTTTTACCACCGCCCCTATCCTACGACATCCTGACCCAGAAAGAGAGTTCATAGTGGAAACGGATGCGTCGGACTATGTGTCGGCAGGAATTCTATCTCAGAGGGACGACGAAATGATTCTACATCCCGTGGCCTTCTTTTCAAAGACACATTGCCCGGCTGAATGCAATTATGAAATCTACGACAAGGAACTATTGGCTATTATTCGTTGCTTTGAGGAATGGCGACCTCACCTAGAAACGGCCCAATTCCAAATCAAGGTATTATCGGATCATAGGAATTTGGAGTACTTCATGTCGACCAAGTTACTGAACAGACGGCAAACCCGTTGGGCGGAGTTCCTATCCCGATTCAATTTTATTATTCAATACAGACCCGGCAAGCAAGGGAGGAAGGTGGATATTTTGACCAGGAGGCGTAAGGACCTACCTCAGGAAGGGGACGAAAGGTTGGAACAACAGAGTAGGGTTGTGTTGAAGAAGGAGAACTTGGACCCCAAGATAAGTTTGTTCGCGGGTTCTTTGTCAAATGAATCCGCTGAAGGAACGCCTATCGTAATGGAGTTGTTGAACAAAGCTTACCAGTATGACAGTTTTCCGAATAAAATTCTTACCATGCTTCGCGACTGAATTCAACAGTCTAAAGAAATCTCCCTTGCTGAGTGTAAGGAGAACGATGAGGGTCTTCTACTCTACCGCGATGCTATCTATGTTCCCAACTTCGATGAACTTAAGTTACATCTCGTACAGGAACATCATGATAAACCCTCAGCCGGACACCCAGGGAGATCTAAGACGTTAGAACTCCTCAGTCGAAATTATTACTGGCCCACCATGCGAAAATATGTCGATCAATACGTTCGTAATTGCCACACCTGTCGTCGCAGTAAACCCAATCAAAACCCCCTTCAAGGCGTACTAAGACCTCTGTCTATCCCCAAAGGGCCCTGGACGGACATCACTATGGATTTTGTCACTGGACTCCCCGAAAGCGATGGGTCCAATGCCATTCTAGTAGTCGTGGATCGATTAACTAAGATGAAGCATTTCATTGCGACTACCGAAACTGTTAACGCCTGGGAACTTTCTCGTTTATACCTAGAACAAGTGTGGAAACTTCACGGGCTCCCGGAAACTATTGTCTCTGATAGGGGAACTCAATTCACCGCTGAGTTTTGGAAGTCTCTTTGTGACCGCTTGGAAATATCTCCTCGATACTCGACAGCTTTCCATCCGCAAACTGATGGGCAGACCGAAAGGACGAACGCTATCATGGAACAGTATTTGCGGAGCTATGTATCCTATCAACAGGACAACTGGAAGGATTTCTTACCTTTAGCGGAGTTCGCGACGAATAATCACCTCTCAGAAACCACCAATATGTCACCCTTTCAAGCTAATTACGGACGACACCCCCGTATGTCCTTTGGACCTCTACAACATGGAACCACTACCAATGAAGACCAAGCAAACGGATTGGCAAGAGAGATGTCGCAAGTGTTTGAATTCTTAAAGAGCGAGATGTTTAGAGCCGAAAAGATACAAGAGGAAATGGCTAATCGCCACCGAACTCCTGCCCCTCGCTATGTTGTTGGCAACCAGGTCTGGCTGTCTGCAAAGAATATTGAAACAAAACGACAATCGAAGAAACTGGACTGGAAGCAATTAGGCCCCTATCCCATCAAACGAATTGTGAGCCCCTACGCCTATGAGCTCGAATTACCAACCTCCATGAAAGTCCACCCAGTCTTTCACATCTCTCTACTGACACCCTTTGAAAATGACCCGGTACCGGGGCAAATCGTCGAACCACCACCGCCCGTGGAAATCGAAGGGGAAACGGAGTGGGAAGTGGAGGAGATATTAGATTCCCGGAGAAGGGGACGACAGATAGAATACTTAGTCAAATATACGGGCTACGAACAAACATCCTGGCAACCTTCGACGGATCTCCAACACAGTCCTGAACTCCGACAATTATTTCATCGTCGATACCCCTCGAAGCCTCGGCCTATCAGGAGCTAGGCGCTAGGAGGGGACCTGATCTGTCCCGGCGTCTTGGCATCAGCCCCGACTGTTCGGTAGTAGGAGTAGGAATCAGGTGGAAGAAGGAATATTAAGCGAGGATGGTTACGGTGGAAGAGTGGTCACGTCATTTCTTTCTACGGGATTCGATTGCAGGGAGTCTTTGTCAGCAGAAGTGGTGTGATGGCGCTTGGAAATACGAGGTGTGGTGATACTGGGTTTCCGTGGTGTTCTATGGCGTGATGTGTGAGTCATAACGGACAAACGAAGGGGGGTTGTTAAATAGCGGGTGTGGATGTTTCCTTTAGTCTTTTCCTTTCTTTCCTCTCTGTCTCGTCTCTCCTGTTATCTAGATACATAGGAATATACTCCTATCCTCGCCATAGCCATAGTCCTGTCCAAACTCGCCTTCACAAACCTATAGTTTCTCCTCATCCTTTGTGTCCCTCTTGCGATCCTCGCCTCTCCTGCCCTGCCTGTGCTCGTGCCCGTGCGCTTGCCGAAGCTCTTGCCTTAGCCTTCGCCGGTGCCTTTCGTCCTCCTGCTCGTCCCGGCTGCGTCCCTCGATTCTTCTCTTGCGTCCTCGTTTTCATCTCTCGCCCTCTAGCCTCTGCCCCTCCGTCACAGCTGCCCGGCGAGAGGTTGGGTGAAGGTGGCCTTAGCCCAATGGGCTTCGGCACGCTTGAGCGTATATTTCAAAGCGTATTGGCGGAGGACGGAGACGGAGGGGCAGGGCCGATGCGGTGGCCGATGTTGAACCAATGGGCTTGGGGAACGAGGCCGAGGGAGCAGAATCCTTTCCATTCAGGAAAGAAGCATTCGAGGGGGCCGGGGGAGAAGACGAGAGGGCGGCGACAGTCCTCATTGGGGACGTCCCAACTGAGGTCGACCATGGTGACGACCGAGGCTAAGCGAGGCGGGGTTGGTGTTGTGAAGGTTGGCATGGGAGACGCAACCTTAGTGTTACGGAGCGAAGTGGAGACAGTAACTGAACAAGCCAAGGTTCACAACCGAGGCGAGGACGAGACGAGGCAGGCGACGAGAGCAAAGAAACTAACCGGTCGTGGGGCAGAGAGTCCAAATGGCTGTACGTACGAAGTGATGTAGGCGAAGATACTAGTAGAAGACACGCACTACGGTCATGGACTAAGACTATAACTAAGCGAGGAGACTATGGTAGAAGCAAGGCGAAGACGAAGTAACACGAGGACGAGGATGACTAAGAGTTATGACGTATAGTATTCCGAGAACTGAGGAACAAGTAACAACTAAAGGAACTAGAAGCGTAGAGTTGATAACAGGAAGGTTGCGTAGGAAAGGAAAGAAGAGAAAAGACAAAGGAAAGGTTCATAGCCGACTATATATACAACTCCTAACCCCTGTCCAGGGATGACTCATAACCGGTGTAATGGAAACCCATAGAACACCAAAGAGAAATCCTAGACCCAAGACCCGGTTCGACAATATGCTTTCCTCCGCAATAACTCGTGGTACGCCGTGATATTTAGCCTGCGAGCCAATTATATATAAATTGAAGCCTGATTTGCCCTCATATTGTTGTCATCATCATCCTTCAAGAACTCAAGCGAGCGGAATCCAATTTACAATATTACAGGTTTAAAAGCTACAGAACTATTGCTTAGCACTGACTAAATCTTTAGATTTCCCCCTACAGTCAGGGCTGTACTCAATACGTAACTAATTGACTAAATGAATTCTTTAGTTCAGTGTAACACTGTATTCAGCTTTAAAAAGAAAACAATATTAGAGATTGGTGCTGTCAGCAGGAGTTCAGCTTAGGTGCTTTCTGTCACAGGGTAGCTAGGGGTGAATACTGATACAAGGACAATAGGGCGGGGAGATTAAAAGACTAACTGATGGTGTGGAGTGTGCCAAGGACACCGAGAGCAAGAGCGAGGATCGAAGAAGAGATAGAAGGAGTGAGGATCATAGGGAGCACAACTGGCGAGACTATGAGAGACTATGTATGAGGGGGTGACCTGACATTTCAGGTAATGTGAAGCCTTTCGCCTTCGGACCCCCGCTCGCCGCTACGCGCTGTAGGACCCTATAATAAATACTGCAAACAGTGCAAATACGATCCAGGCGTTTATGTGGGTGGGTTACCATCGTAGTCATATGTCCACTTTATCACCTGGTCCAAACAGTATAGGATACTATGGCGGTCAAGGCCCCCATTCGAATAGTTGCGCAGGTGGTCGACCATGATCTCCTGCTTATGCCTGGACAGAAGGGATGCGTTACCTTGCTGGTCGGAGTATCTACAAGAATGAGATAGTATAGAGTGTCAGCACTCCCGGGGGTGATTTGGAGTTGAGGTCAGGGTGTATTAGATGTAGTTTTTTGTTGCTGATAGTTTTGAAGTAAGCTCTGACTTCCGATGGTTTGTCGTCGCCTGATGGGAGCTTTGGAGCAAAGTCGGTCCATACCTTTGAGCACGGCATTGGTGCGAGAAGAATACGTAGCTCAAAGGTGGGAGAGGAGGAGAGGTATGTCGCTGCACTACTCTACCCTACCAAGCTTAGTCAGATGATAAACCTACTTGACAAGGAATAGGGACTTTGGCATGCGCAGTGAATATGACCAATAGCCACCGTTGCAGGCCTAGTGCGACATTCGATGGGGCGAGAAGGCTCAGAGGGCAGGTGTGTAAACTACAGAGGGATTTCTTTTGCATGGGAATCTGAGAGCCATGTTAGTCTAGGCTTCTAGTATCGTTAAGGCATTAGGTCTCCTGGTTCGGTAGCTACCCACCTACTTGCTTCTCGAGATATAGCTCCTGAGCGATCACCGATTGAGAAGGCGCAATATTTCTGTCTAATTGCTCATATTAATAAGGTGCGCGGCCCCAGTGCCTGCCTGAGTGATGAAGCCTTCTCCGATAGTTTGCGTCGGAATTTGTATCCTGTCTTCTAAGCGCCGATTGGCTGGGTTATCAAAACCCTAACCCAGGTAAATCCCCAGCCTGATGGGCCCCAAATTAAACGCTTCCAGTACCGGAGTTAGAAATAGCTTAGATACGAGTGATAGCTGCAAAGCTGAATATTTAGGCGAAGTTAAGTGAAAGGTGTTCAACTAGTAATATAAGCGCTTATTAGAAGTAGCTCAGTTGGGCATATCGGAATTATGAAGCACTTTCTCCCGAAACTGACAAAATATCGAGAGACTGTATTTCCAGCCGAGTTAAATTATTTCTTGCCACCTCCGGTGGCGTCTTGGTTGAATTTAATCTTATCTCCCCTTCCCCAGATTCCACCCAGCACTCACAATTACCGAAGCCTTTAATTATTGCCCCCTGACCATAGACGAGGGCTGGAAGAGTTGGGGCGAGCTGTAAGTGTCACTGTAGCGTGCTAACTGATGATTCTCCATATTTTCTGCTAAAGATACGTTGTGCGGGCTGTTGAAATGGGGTACGGTTCTGGTCGGATTAGCCGATTTCTCTAGACTCGATGTTCTCATAATATTAATTGAAGCGACAAAATCAGACTATTCGTGTAGAGTACTTATGTCGGATCTTAGTACCTGTGTTTGAGAGAGTCAACGAAAGATTGAAGAAGTTTCAAGTTACTATCAGATGTATGTAACGAATTACATATATAGGGAGCTGGGGCGAAGGAACAAGAAAGCAGAACGGTGACAAGGGCATTACTAAGATTATTTCTTTGTCCGCGCCCGTAGCGGGAACAATTTGAACAATGGGGCTAACTTGCCGCCCGGAGTTAACTTAATCCACAATGGCTGTACTAGAAACAGGTACTTCCCAGGGTCCGGTCGGAGGTGAGTTTATCGGAAAGTTCGGCCGGTAACATTACTGCGCTAAGGCACCCACGAGTGAGGTCCACCAGGGTATCGCGGGTTTGACAATGGTGATGGTGGTACTGGTTGTAATCGAGCTTTGTAGTAGTTGTAGATGCAAATAGCACTGAGCCTCTGCCTGAAAGGCGAGGTCCCAAAGTAACCCACAATGGTTAGCTATATATAGCAGCAGAGCGTGAGGTACGAACCTTGGCGCCAAGTATTTCGGCTAGGGACGGGAAAGGCCAGTTCCCCGCTCCATCACACACAGATTTTAATTTACCACAAAACGAACGATCGATAATATCTATGTCAAACCCCATCGCCGTCAGGAGAAATATTCCGGCTTGCCCAGCAGGTGTATGTCTAAGGATTTTAAGCGAATACATCGGCCGAAAGCCCTCCCTCAAGTCGTTCTACGATGAAGACTCGTTGGTGGAGTGTGCATTACGGGCAGAAGCAATGATCAACGAGTTGATGATGAGCGGCTGTGACCTTCAGACTGCAAAAGAGCTTTCAATATTTGTACTTTTTGACTTGGTAGTTTTCATTGGTGGGCAACCCTTATGCTATACTTCCTAGGGGTAATTGTTTCCCGGTTATCCTTAACCCAGTGGGATCTAGACCTTGCGGTATCGGGGGAGCAGGGGGTTTAAAGTACATTAGTAGCGCTAACGGGTGAAATGTAGAGGACAACCAGTCCATGCTAAACGCCGAAAATGATGGAGCGCTTAAGGCCCTCAGGAACAGATTGTGGGAGATAGCAAGGATTTATGATGTTGCTAATCCGGGAATAGGGATCAAATCTGTCCGGTTTCTGAACCAAGAAAACGGAAGAAGAAACGTCACTAGCAGGACTATGGATGGGCTGTTGGGGGACTACCGCTTCAGGGCGAATGCGGATAGAGTAGCTATAGGGGCTATGTTGGATAAGCGTATCCTAGAACGCTTTATCTACAATCCTCCTTTTCGCTTGAAGAAGCCAGTCATAATCATGATCATAATACATAGTGAGGTAAGAAATTCGACGCCTAGGCCCCGACTTAAGCCTGACTATATACGATAATATAGGTTGAAGACGAGAGTCAACACAGCTTAGAGGAGGCCATTAACGACTGCGTTCTGAGGTGTAAAGCCTCCAATTCCTTAGGAGAGGGCGGTTAGTGATTTCTATTCTCTATTAAATGAATGGCTCAGGTCTGATAAGATGTTATAGCTGCTACATTCCACATTTCACGTGTCGGTCATGATAAGGGTGCGGAGCGTTATCTAACACGTCTCATGGCGAGAAAAGTCCAGAATCTTTACTGCTTTCCACGTATTTTGATGCCCTAGAAATAACACGTCTTCATGTATATTTGTCTGACGTCCATGTTTTCTAGCTCTCGCTGATTTACCACCTGAGTCCCCAGGCGAGATACATGTAATATCGGAAACGGTTAGTGGTATTGTAATTGTATGATATGGAGGTTGCTAATAGCTGGACGTACAATTAGACTCGGATTTTGTTTAGAGATGCGCTAGATCTGCACCTGGTGAGACTCTTTCCAATTTCCTAATCAACCTGCCAGAATCTTCAACCAAATTACCAGGACAAGCTGAGTGAGGTTGAGATGGATATACCTATAGACGAAAAGGCCGGTCTAAGAGATGAAATAGACCCTTATTCGGACCTCTCTGACTGGGTGAGAGACGTCTATGACCTTCCTAGTCCTCCTACTAACAGTTATTAGGCTAGTGCTGATGAGGATATATTACCAACATCGCCGCCAACTTGGCCTAAAAAGCATCTACCACCACCGCCCAGAATTGCTGTATGGCACACTAGTGTGAACCTCAGTTTCCGTGTTCGGGGGATTCCACATGGGGCAACCTTAACCGATATATCAGATGCACTTTCGTCTGTACTAAAATTTGAACCAACAGGCATTACAATTGACCCGTATGAGTCCACCATAGTCCCGGACTGCTATAGCGCCAAAACACAGGTGGCTTTAATACAATTTACCCCAGCGGTCCCACCTGCGTTAACAATACTTCAAACCAACGAAACATTTACCGCGCGATTGGCTACCGGCGAAGAGATCACAGTGGACAAGGATTTCTTTGGATATACACAACTCTATGCTCCGAATGGAGAGATAGCGGCGGAGTAGATGCCCCTTCAACCTAAGTGTTTATGGACTGTATAGACTAAAACTTGAATAGCATCGTCGCGGTATGTGGGTTAAATGGTCATCCATATGGCTCGTGGGCAGCAAAACCAGATTTCTACGGAAATAAAAGAATGTGGCTTCGCCACTTTCTCCCGAAGCACTTTCCACAATGTAGGACAATGATCTACGGTTATAACTCTAATTTGAAGCACCAATCGAGACATGGAATTCATGACTATGTTGATACATTCCTGGAGGAGATGGAGAAGATTAGAAACACCGAAAAGGTAATATACCAAACAACTATGGTGCGCCCAGTCTTAAAGATGATATATATTTCGCAATTAGAAGAATCTTGGCTGCAGAGGGCTTATTGGGCCAACGAAAGCCCATATTATCACCCACCTTCCTCGCCACCAGTCTAGCAGGACTTCGGGTGGCATTAATGAGTATAATTCTTTCCGTTTCACTCTGCCTTGGCGCATTTCACATGCAGGAACAGGAATTTTCAAGCTCTAACAAAACAAGATATCAATTCTCTGTCTACACAGAGTCTAGATTAAAGAGTTGAAATCTTGCCATCTTTAAGACTGGGCGGATCATACTACCCAATATGCTAATATTGTAGGTCAAATTAATTGACAGTTCTTTAGGAGAAGGCGAGGCCAGTCATATTGATCGGTCATAGCTTTGGCGGTATTGTAATCGCTCATGTAAGATGATAAACCGCCCCAGCAGTTTGGAATATGGCACTAAGTAATGTGATCAGTCAATTGCCGAGGCTTATACAAAGCATTCAAGTTCCGTTATCACGAATATCAGAGGAATCATATTCTTTGGCACACCTCATCGCGGGCTTCTCGTTGATGATTTGCTTACGATGGTCGGCGACGCTTCCCCGAGAGTAGAAATGATTCAAGACCTCAGCCCCGGCTCCGAAGTCCTTCAGAAAACGCTGGAAACATTTATATCAATCTGTGAACAGCGGAAATGGAAGATTGTAAGCTTTCGAGAAAGAGGTCAAACTAGAAAGCTCGTCAAGGTTTGCTCCCTACCCGGAAAGGTATCATGAGCTTCATTATAATGAGTTCTATAATACCTTACCCCTGCGGCCTGGGTTTTGATCGGCTGCAGAGTTATGTCAGACTAATTTCGACTAGGGTAAGGATGGAGTCTGGGCCCGAAAAGGGGAGTATTACACTGCGGTAGAAAGTGAGTCGTTGGTTCTCAACCTACCGAGTACAATTGAAAAGACACTACCTGCAGAAGGCGATCACTCGACTATGGTAAAGTTTGAGCATGAATACCACTCTACCTATACCTCGCTATTACGTACACTCCATGAACTTATCTTAAAAAGAGGTATGGGCTACAGCTTCCAACGCCACGCATAAGAAATAATGTGATCTCTAAACATCTCTATTAGCTTCGACCCATCGTCGCCGTCGAGAGGTTGCCTCGTCTTCAGTCTTTGAAAGCGAAGGAAAACGAGCCAGAAGACAGAGAAGACAATCTAGTGTGTAATTTGTGGTTGGACGTGTATAGCTGGTCATGTAACTTAATCAGCCGTGGGAAATGCATTTAATGACTAGGGAGTGGCATTTGTTGAGATAAACATATTACTAGGCCGATCTTTAATGTTAACACCTGGAAAGGAATGCGTAGTGTAGTTGAGCAATATCCATGCTTCTCATTCACCTCTCCATATGGGTAGTGTCCTCGGCCACTGGACCTGCGTTGGGAGAATGTAAATTCCCACCGCTGTTGGAATCATTTAACGGATCGAACAATCTTCTGTATTGCGCTATTGACAGTGGCTAGGATATGCATGATGTAGGAGTTTCGCTCATGAACAGCCCTAAAGCTCTTACCTTGTTGCTGCACTAGTACCTGCTAGAAAGCAGCTCACCACCCCTACTATTAGCGCTCCTAACCTAAAGCGTCTCACCACCTCTTTCACAACCCAAAGGACCTACTACTATCCTCATGACATGAAAATCCCATTGATAATGCCAACCAGCGTATATATCGCAAACTCTAGCCACGCCTCCACCCCCGCAGAGGGCTCCTCAACATGTGCTATAAAGCCCAGGGTACCACTCGCTCCACCTCACCTCCTTTACCTCCCCACAATCTTCTACATCGAATCGTGCCTCTAGACCCCCGCACCAGTGCTTCGAGAGCATTACTCCTAGCTAAACTTTTCCTATTTCACGGTTTGTAATTAAATCAACCGTAACGGCGGCGATCGCAGGTTTTAAGAACTCATGCGAAGAAAGGCTGTTTAGTGTCTCTTCGTTTTCTTGTCTTAGTGTGCGCTGGTAGCTTTCTTCCTTACATATAGTTCTAACTACTACTTCATATCCTATTGATCTCCGCCGCCATCTGGAGCCCGCCGTTGTATTAGCGGAGGTTCCTCAAAGCACTGAAATCAGGCGATCAATGAGATTTCAAGAGTGTTTCGACTTGGTTGGTGCATATTGTTTCAGTTGCGAATGGCAAAGTGGCTGTGAGATAATGATGAGTTTCTAGTGCTATGGGGTCCGGACCATACACGGGGCGGGCTATGTAAAGCAGTCTATAATCCATTCCGTTGTTCTTGGTACGTTTGATGGTGTTCGGAGCAGAAGCTGAGTAAACCATACGACGATAGGACTCGAGTGGTAATGATCAGAAAGTACACTCCAGGACGAGAAAACGGTTCAGTGTGCTGGTGGGGTGCCGACGAGGATGAGGCTAGTGGGGTTATCTTTAGTCATACGATCTGATGCGGCTTCTAATACCGCAAAATCTCAGTTTATTCGGACGGTTGCCAACTGCGGTGTTGGCTGTAAAAGGCTCTGATCCCTTCCTTTAAGGGGTGATATTTTTCAGCTCCTCTGCAAAACTGTCCTCTTGGCAACCGTCTGAATAAACTGAGATTTTGCGGTATACACCCCATGTTTTTTTTTTTATTTACATCAATAATTACTTACAGCCCTAAGGCTATGGCAATATAGAAGTTGACGGTCAACGCTTTTTTTCCCCGGAATTTTGTTCCCTTATCTTTTTCTTTCCCCCCCCCCCCCCCACTTTTTTTTTCTTTATATCCCTAATATATTTTATTCGTATTTCTTTTTTAGATTTTTATTTTTATTTTTATTTTTTCACCTTTTCTTGGTTTATCCGTGTTTTTCTTTACACCTGTATTTTATTTGTTACATCAGCCCTTTTACCCGTTAGTCTTGGCCAGTTTCTTTATTTCCCATTTTATATCTTTTCCCATCTTTTCCCATCTTTTCCATCTTCTCCCTCCTTTTATTTCCTTCTTTTATGTATTTATTATTATCAACCCACCAGCAACATTACCAAAATACCTCCGCGCGCTTTTTGCGGTGCATTTTCGTCCCTGAACCCATGCTTGCGGTCATCTCCGCCTCTCCCGGAAACATACCCGCGCGACGTTCCCAACAACTCCCACCTGCCTCGATGAAGAGCAGGCGCCCGGTGGTTCAACCGGCCAAATACCTCGTCTCACAGATACTGCACCGCCAGTACGCATATCCATGAAGATTATAGTATGCCTACATACGCCCAAATCAACCATTATTTGATATTAATTCTGGTATTTTCAATAACGTCCTTGAAATGATATGGTTTCGGTGAGAGTTATATATATTCAGCCTTAGTATGTATGATAATGCCTATATAAGGGTTATTTTGTTTGGTGAAAGGTATTAGTAGGTGAATTTCAGAAACAAAACTCTTGATTATTTCTCGATTTAATATGTACATTTACTCTCTACTAACAACCTTTCCTACCTGCTTACCTGCCTGCCTGACTGCCTGCAATGCCTGCTTGGTTCGCTGCTTAATTTGGTGCTGATTTCGCTGGATTCGCTGCATTGGATACTAGATTCGCGAGATTGGGTGCTAGATTCGCTGCCTGCTTCACCGATTAGCCCATGTCTGGATGATAGGATGCTCAATTGCAGCGGGGGTGAAGGCATAGAGATGAAGGCATAGAAATGAAGCCGTAGAAATGAAGCCGTAGAGATGAAGCCGTAGAGATGAAGCCGTAGAGATGATGATGTAGAGGTGGAGGTGGAGGTGTAGAAGGTGTAGGGACGGAAGGCGTGCGTGTCTGACACCTGCTATCCTAACCCTAACCCTCAAAAGCTTACGGATTTTCCTAATCCCTATTTCCTTATTCACGCTTCTCCCCAAAGACTATCAATTGAGCCCTATTCGGCCATAATTATGTGCCAAATATCAATATAATCTCCAAATCTGGCTCAATTAAGCCCTATTTCGATAAAAAGGGTTATAGCAGGCTTCTTTAGGCTCCGGGGCATGAAACCGGCCTTGTTTGGATATGCCTACGGGCGGTACAGTACATGGAGACCTCCTACCGAAGACAAGCGAGTATCATTAAACCTCTCCACTAATCCCACGTAGCCAGGTGAAACCCCACGATCGTAAGAGACGGGGTTAGAACGGTTGCGGTTGCGGTTGTGGTGTTGCTTCGAAGGTGGTTCTAGGGCGTGGGTTGGGTTGGGTGGGCTAGATTCGGTGGTAACCTGCGGCTCCGGGGTATTTTGTTTATAGGTCCATTATGGGGGTACAACCTGATTCTCCCTGTATGGTGATGTAGGTGGCGGAAACACACCCGGGGTGACAGTACTTGTTCAGTGTCATCCACCCATGTGCCCCGGGGGTGTCGTGGCCCTTGTCGTCTTGTTCACTAGGCACTCCCGTCGTTTTAGGTCGTGTTGTGGTGGGTGATGCAACTTATCTGGAACGTGGGATCTGGGCGGGGGTGCAGATCTTGCGCTTTCCCTATATCGACTGGTCGTAGATGTGGCTTCAGAGCTAAATTTAGTCAGTATACCTACATGTACTTGTACCTAGTCCAGTCGCCCAACACATTGGGTGGGGCGGCGGTAATTGGCAGAAAAAAATAGCTATAAAGATCTATATCGCTTTGGCAGCTCCCCATGTTGAGAATCCCATCTCCCCTTCACGGAGTCTCTTTCATCACTGATCTGTGGACGTACGACTGTATATATACAAGCTGCGGTGGTGCTGGTCCTTGCCGGATTGGATGTGGTGGCAGTGGTTTGATTGCCAGTTGTCTACTCACTGCCAAAATTGAAATGCCGCTCACTTAATATTCTACCACCAAATGATACTTAATTGGGGTTGATCGGCGGCATTTCAATTCTGGCACCCTGAGTATCCCTTAGTCAGTAAAATGCTGACCCCCCAAGAAGAAGCAAATTTTGTGTGGCTTTACCAACAGATCCCGTTATCTCCCTTATCAAATAATAGACCTTCCATACAAGTTTAATTCCTCTATTATAGGGGGGTCAGCATTGACAGACTAAGGGATAGTGGCGTAAAGCAGCCCGGGAAACCCTAACCCAACATGCAGCCGCAAATAAAATGCTACCCGGAGTTGGACTTGGTTCAACTAGAATGATGGCTATAAAGATTTAAGAACTATTGATATCATAAGATAGAAGAAGGGAGTGGAAGGATGGAGGGGGATAGAGGGGGGTAGGGGGTGGTGGGCTGTAGGCCCCCAACAATAGCTGTCGAGGGTTTGATAATATATCTACGATTTAGAGTCCTACATAGCTCGCGGTCGCGAGGTGGTAATCCCTAGTACAGTGTATGTACTATCCCTTAGTCCGTGAATGCTGACCCCCCTATAATAGAGGAATTAAATTTGTATGGAAAATCAGGAGATATATTAGTAAAGCCACACAAAATTCGCTTCTTCTGGGGGGGTCAGCATTTTACTGACAGATTAAGGGATACGATATCGGGCGTGTAGGGCCAGGGGTAGATGATCCGTCCGTGGCGCAGGGTAACAACGGCTCGCCAATGCAGGTACCGAGTGCGGGGTTCTTATCGGTTATGCAGGTACCCCACCATTGTCTCAGAAACATGCGCTCTCTTGGCGCCAAGGATCATTCCTTCTTCTGCATCCTACATAGCTACTCATACTTTCCTGACGTTTGGAAAATGACCGCTATTGCATGCCATACAGATACGCCTTTAGTATGGTATGTAATAGTGGTCCATTTTCCAAACGTCAGGAAAGTACGAGTATAGTTCCCTGCCGGACCTACTCGTGTGGCAACTGTCTTATTATAATTAAGGCCATGGCACAATAATGTATGATGCAGAGGGTACACCGCGACAGTTTGCAAGACCTCTCTCTGTACAGGGCAAATTGGGCCAAAGTTGGAAAATCTCTGTCGATAAGCTACACTAAAAGAAATAAAAAAAACAATGGAAAACCGATAGTATTAGTTAGGTGTGTATCATTAGGGACCGAATGCAACGCGCCACACCCCCCCCCCCCCAAAAAAAAAGGAAAAAAGAAGGAAGAAAAGAAAAGAAAAGAAAAAAAACAGAAACAGAGAAAAGAAAAGTTAAATCATGCGTTATATAGAGCGTGTGCGCCCAATGGCGGAAAATGTGATCGAGGAAGAGTAAGAGGAAAATCCAAGGAGGGCTGACAAGGGTGGAGTAAAAGCCGAACAAATAAAATAATCTTTTCCATTCTGTTTATTGTCCTCAACTTTATTTCTTTCCTTTGCAGCATATCAGGGGATTATGCGGATTGGATGAAAAAAGGGGTTGGATATTATTGTAGCAGACGCGTTGCACATGAGAACTGGTATATTAAAGAAACAAGTAACCGGCCGCGGGGGGGTGGGTAAGAGAAAGCTGAGGTGTGGTTCGATATATAGACCATCAATTGGGATGGGGCTTCTATGAGTTAGGATTAGGAAGGACGACGGATAATAAGCGGAGGAGACTAGCCACCCTGTACCAGAGGACAGTTAGGGGGCACGAGAATGGATTTCGTAGATTTCAAGTCGACTGGATAGTACTAGGCCTGCTTAATTGATCGGCAATTTAGAATATATCAGGGGACCGTCTTAATTATGTTCATAGAAGCCCGTCGTTTGTTAGGTGTCTGTACCGGGCGGGTAATCCTAGGCATCAAGAATGGCCATGCTCGGGAGAAACAGATATTAAAACATGGAAGGGCATGGGACTAACGAATGAACAGTGAATAGAAAAAAAGGGAAATACAAAGAAGCGGAAGATCATGTCGAGTGATAGATCATGAACCACATGCAACGCGTACGGTCAATATAGAAAGAGGTCGTTTCGTGAAAAGGGGTGGGAGGTCACATGTGCTTTACATGTTAAAGCGAGTAGAATACCTATTATTCTTATTAGGAGTATGTAAAGAAACTCGTCTAAATTGATAGAAACATATGGTTACCGGATCAGTGTACCTGAAAGGTACTATGAACCACAACCTGATAATCAGTAAAAAATCTCCTTAGTGACGTGTAATATATCTGTAGGTCGCGACTCGGAGATAGCGAAAATAAGAACACAATAGCCATTAAGGCAAAGGGGGCTGGTTCCGTGGGTTTGGAGCCCTAACCCACGCCAGCTAGGCCTCCCTAATGTCCATTATCAAATCAAGTGAAAGAATATTGCCTCCCAGGTTGAACCAGGCGTTTCTTATATACACATATACAACTAATCACGACCTCTTCCTTAAAGATGTAGAGAGTTCTTTGATTGCAATCGCAGGGAGAAGCCCCCGTACTTATACTCAAGAAAAGTAGTACAAAAGAGATGTAATGAGAGACAATACAGTGTAAGAAATATGACTCGACCCCTGACAAATGAAATGACTTAACATAGTATGACTAATAAGAAAGTGAGTAATATGAAATACAATAATCCCATGACCCATATCGTATCGCTCATGTGCGAGCGTGACTAACACAAGGTTCGTTATCCTCCCTTCTCCACAGTCTTTCTGAAAAGCTTGAATTTCCAAGCTGAAGAAATAGGACCGTTTGTACCGTGCTAGCCGCGCAAAGCTCTTTCTCTAGGCCCTGGGTTCTTCTGACGGGCACTGTTGGAAACCTGGTCCATGAAGGCCTGGAGGACACGCGGGAATAAATCGCGCTGCCCATTGAAAATTCGCAAAGGAAACGTGATAAAGTATAAGCCGACAAATGAAAGAAATAGGAGAAAGGAAGAAAAGATGAACGATATGCAGAAAGAAAGTGAAACAACCACAAAGGGTGGAAACGTGTCCTTCATCCAGTTGAAGACCTCACTCATCCTTTGCATCCAGGGTACCTCTTGTGTATCGGGAGCCTTTATTGAACGTGTATTGTAATTGGAAGAACTCTTTGGCTGGTTTCTTTCTACCCCCGCTCGGTAGATTTGAAGCAATTCGTCGTCGGTTCCAGTATTTGAGAGAAATCCCTCGCCAGGCTTGAATGTGAACCGGGTGGTGTGGAAGCATTCAACTACTTGTGTCTGCAATTTTACTGCAAGTGTATATTTGTTCTGGGATGCATATGTCGCTGCAAGATTCCGCATGGCTGAGAGGGTATCTGGATGATCGCAGCCTAATATCCGGAACCGTGCTTCGTGCACCTTTCTCTCCAGTATGCCTGCATTCGCAAAGTCTGACAGGTGCCAGTAGCTTGTTGCCAAGGCTGCCATCGCTGATAGTGTATGGGGATGCTCTAGTCCTAGCGATTCCCTCCTACCGGTTAAGATATCTTGCTGTAGCTGTACAGCCTCATCCCATTTACTTTGCATCGTGAATGTCTGTGCCAATCGCGCCATGGCTTCGAGGGTTTTCGGGTGAGAACGGCCGAAAATACGACCGCTGGACTCAACAATCTCCCGCCCATGTGTCTCTGCCGTTGCCCAATGTCCCGACCTCCAAGCTCTGGCTTCTTTACCCGTGATATCACCTAAACCTTTCTCACCCATATCCTCGTCAGGGGCAAGGCTCATCCGAATTGCTTGCTGGAGCATCTCCTCCTCACGTGACTCTTGTTGACCCCTCGCCCTAAATAACCCTAGCAACCTCTCGGTACCCTTAATGAGAAGTCTGAGGGGGCTACCCTCCTGGACCGCAGGGTTCTCATGGAGGTGTTTTTTAGCGCAGTAGTTGACTATCCGTAATTGTTGCTCAGCTTTCGCCATTTTAGACTTCTCACAGTAAGTCCGAGACAAATTCCATCTCAGATAAAGCGTCCTGAAATTGCCGCTCCCAAAGAGCATGCTTGACTCGTGTATCTCCCGGAGCCGCAGCATTTCGTCTTCTTCACCCTTTTCGCTTTGGGATGATTTGCAGTAGTTCTTTTCCTCCTCTATATATTTCTCTACATCTCCCCCATCCGAAGGATAATCCATGGACCCCTGGCCCTCCGTAGGTTGCATGCCCATCGTCTCAATTCCCCCTGGCCACGGCTCGGTGTGCTGCGTTTCATCATCTTCCCCCTGTTCGCTTCGGACTATCGCCTCGACCCCCCCGCCCCCGAGCATCGGCTCGAATAAACAAAGAAGCTCTTTCAGCTGTTTTCGCTCCTCATCGCCCGCGGGTATTGTTTTTAATCGATATCTGGCATAGCGCACGATTTCCTGTACTTGTTTTGTTATAGCCTCTCCGCGTTTATTCTCAATGTAAGTTAAACATAAAATCAACCTGTGTTGGAGTGTAGTTTGATGGTTACTCCCATGCGCTTCGATTGAATCCTGTAATCTCTGGAGCTGTAGCTTTTCCTCTTCATTCTCTTCCGCTTGTTCCGTGTTTACGGCTGCCTCGGTTGCCCCGGGAATGTCCCATCGGCGAATACGTCCCAGATCATTCGAGAAATCGGGGTTGCCACACAAGGGAATGAATAAAGAAAGCATACGTTCCTCCTGTCCCTGGCTCTTATAGACTGCTAATAGCAAGCGATAAGCCTCAATGGTGAGCCGGCTCTTCTCCCCGAACAACGACTTTGCTATAGGAATTGCTTCTAATAATAGCCTTTCCGCCTTCCTCCATAGTTCTGCGGCCTCCCCGCCATTCCCCGACTTCTCAGCGTCGGCCCCAGCCTCCCAGTAATATGATCCCAGTTGCAGCATAGTCTCGAAGACATCCGGATCATCAATATCTAGGACGCGTCTCCTCACCTCTAGCACTGCCTCTGCTATCTCTATTGCTTCCTTATGCCGACCCTGTTCTGCACAAAAGGCTGCCTTCTTTGACTTGATAGAGAGACAGAGGGGGTGATTAGGCCCGAGGGATTCGTAGCAAAGACTTAGCATTCCCATCACTTCCCCTAATAGCTCCTCTCTAGGTTTCTTGGTACACTTCCCGCTGATACTAGTTAGCATGCACTGAGGGAAAAGATTTACTTTCTCGTCTGGCGCATTATCGATCAATTCCATAACCCGACTCTTGACAATTTCGAGCTCTTCAACCTGTCCCTGGTGCTGGTGGATATAAAGGAGAGCGGATAAAATGCGCACGTTAAGATGGTGCCTGTCATTCTCATCCCCGTCAGCCCCAGAAGATTGCTCCTGCACTAACCATCCTTGCAGGAATTGTAGCAGCGTTTTACTCTCCTCCAGGTGACCTTGCCAGAGCAAGAAACTTGCTATATGTTCGATTCTGGATACGTCTCCTGCGTCTAGTGATGTCGTTATACTTTCATTAACATGCTCACCAGTAGCCAAGACGTGTTGTAGAATATCACATCTATATTTCCAGCTGCCTGTCGCTTGGAGCCCCCCCCCTAGAGCATTTGCGACGAGTGTTCGAGTTTCCTTGCTTACAAGGACACTTTCGGCTGGCTCAAGCCGTTTCTGTGACCACAGATGAACTAATGGGTGGATATCGAAACTTGGTGCAGATCCAATCCCATTGCGACTTGCAAGGCAATATGAGAAGAGTAAGCTGAGTTTATCTTGCAATGTAATATCTACGTTCGGACAGACCAGTATCAGTTAAGTAAGGCGGCAGTCGATATTAGCTTTGTATTCACGTACCGTCTTTGCCCAACTCCATCCCTTTATGTAGCATATCGTCTCTAATGCCTCTATTGGACAGAAAAGAGCAGAGAGATAATAACCTGGCAGCTTCCGGATCCGCCTCCATGATGGACTGGAATGAGATCTCCCAAGTAGTACAAACAGTACGCTCTCCGTACTGCCATGTGGCGTTTGATGGTTTCTTGCTCAGGACTTCGTGGAAGTGCTTTTCGTAGATTTCCAGATATTTCTTCAAAGGGGTTCCTCGGACTGCTATATAAGCACCTGCTTGGACAAGTGCAAGTGGGAGACCTCCAAGCCGTTCTACGAGCTTTGTTGCAAGATCATCAGCTGTAACCGTTGACCAGATAGTTAGCTCTGCGTGCTATTCTAAAAACAAATTGCAAAGGTTAGGGCCCACCTTCCAATCCCGAGCTCTTAAAGAAGAGACTTGTACTTTCCTCCTGATTCATCGGCTCGACCTTCAATCCAGTTCCAAGAGGTGCACTATCAATCCTTCGGCTTGTCATAATTACAGTACCATGCTTAGCTCTTGGAACATACTCGGTAATATTATCGAGGTCGTCTACATTATCAAGGATAAGTAGCCAGTTCTTGTTAGCTCGGTTGGAAAACCATAACTTTACACCTCTAATGATTTTCTCAGTGTTCTTCTGGTTGTCGATTATGTCGCCCCTTTCATCAACAATACCTACCATATCTAAGTGCTTCGCTATTGATAGGTAGTTGGGCGCTCCATGGGCTATCTTCGCGTGCTCCTGTACTAATCTCCTGGCGATGGCAATGAACCCAGCTTCTGCAGATGCTTTTGTCATAAAACTGACCCAGAATATCGACCGGTAATCTTGTTGATGACGATAAATATATTCAGATGCAATCTGTGTCTTTCCAGCCCCTCCTAATCCGATAAGGATTACAAAAGCCATGTCATTACTGGCAGAGGAATGTGCATTATCAATGATTGATTGCACATTCTCCAAAATAGACTCCCGTCCTGTGAAGTGCTTATTTCGCGGATATTCCGGCTCGAATGGTATGTCGAATGTCCTTTGAAGTCCATCACTCTCCGCATCTTGATTATGTCGTCAGTTAACAGCATATGTTGGGCTGAAGTATGAATCAATTTACCTCTTAGCCTATTCCATTTTTCCCATACGCCCGATATCTTCTTAGGTGCATCCGCCGCCATCAGCCGGATACAGGCAGAGACCTTTCTGAATCCATCATCTTCAAGAGATCTATATTTTACCATGTCGTCCTGGCCACTATGAATTGATAGAACTTCGACGTTGACAGCACCGGGTATAGTTGGTGAATTTGTCTTATTCTCATTAAGGGGCTTGTATGTGCCGTAGAAACAAGCGGTGACAAAGTCACTGCTTATGTGATTAAACTGAACGAGCTGCTTTTGGAGTTGTTCTGACCCTTCCGATAAGCCTTCTACTAGTGGTGAACTCGTTTTCGTTTTAGTGGATTTAGAAGCACCGAATATCTTGCGCGTGCACTTGATGATATCCTCCCCTTGGTGAGGGGTGCCGAAAAAAAGAATTCCATAGGTGGATGTCTTCATCGCGTTGTGATGTAGTAGATTATTCTTGTTGGCCGAATGGGAATGGATAAGTGCCTAAGACCAGTGTAATATTAGTATCTCGTTCCCTGCTCCCCCTCTAACGAAGGAAAAATGATAATGAGTTTTAACATGTACTACTCCAGCGGCATCCAGTTATCCGTTGTCCTAGGCGGGCTGACACATTAACCATCCGGCTTAGGTTTGGTACCCCGCTCAAGGACGCACTCCTGTACTGGAGAGTAATCTTCAACACCATGTATCTTGGTGCTTTGAATACGAGCCAACTCCAAGCCAGCATCCTCTCAGAGAATGGCGATAGACGACTACTACTAAAAGATATTGGTTGGGTGGGTGTAGCGACCTACCCGGTGACGAGGGTTGGAAGGTCCTCTGCCTTGACTGCTCTTTATGAGTTGCTGGGGTGTGTTCTTCGATTGGACGGTTCCATTGGTGGCCGCTCCGGTACCGATCGCACTCATGAATAGGGTGCGTTCGCCGCTGGAATAGTACATATAGGCAAGCATGAATAAGAAACGAACTACTTTACATCTTTAAGAATAATTCCTCCTGCGCTATGAGCAATAAAGATGATCGGTCGGGTTCTTGTCTGCGTTCCGTCAGTTATCTATTCACCAAGGCGCGCCTTTCCGATTAAAACATTACATTTGTTGTTTCTCGGTGGAGGGTAAGCTCCGTAACAAGACCTATGGAATGATCATGAAGTCTCTGGCAACTCCTCTGGGAGGAGTCTTTAGTTCTACCGTCATAGCCATAAGAGATGATACGGGCATTCGGGATGTCGCCAGGGAGAAAGTCGCGGAGCCATAAGGCACCATTGTCAGCTGTCCAGGTGGTCTCACGGCCACCATCAAGCCCATGTACTGCGACCAGGCTATCCCAGAACCATTATAATTAGAGCAGCCTCATCTCGGGAAAGGTACGAGAACATACTCAATAACGGGGTCAACTCCTTCAAACAACACCTTGATTCCATATGGCCGATCTAGCTGGTCACCCATGAGGTAGTTGTCTGCGGCAGAGTCTTTCGATGGACGGTGTAGCGAGCTGTTCTGTAGTTAGGGGGTAGGTTTTCGGTGTTGGTGGTACGTTTTACTAGATAAACCTTTTGGAGATGTTTCCCAACAGTCA
The DNA here is from genome assembly GCA_024713755.1 of Morchella sp. 2018-W16. Lineage (NCBI taxonomy): Eukaryota > Fungi > Ascomycota > Pezizomycetes > Pezizales > Morchellaceae > Morchella > Morchella sp. 2018-W16. Next base: position 566,148 of record JAMGYY010000026.1, on the reverse strand, counting down.
GGATAGTGTTAAGCGTGCGTCTGCAAACGGGAATCCTGTTCTTTGTTATCGCCTTGCAATACACGAGTTGTAGTCACTCAATCGGGGGCTACACGGGTCTAATATATATACAGTGCGATATATAATGTCACTCTTTCTTGGCACTCTGTAGGTGCCCCTTGTGCCGATGAATGCTTGAATGTAGAGTGCCGCAAAGACTGGGTAGTAATAGACCAAGCCTCTTGTTGTACGTCCATGTTAGCTCCGCCCCAAGAAAGTGGCAAGATTTCGACATAGCCTACCGGTGTTGCCTACATGCAGGACTTCCCAACCAATCAACCAATCAATATTAAGATACCGGCCCGGTCATGGTACCCGTAAACGTGCAAAGACTGTATGGAGCCTGAGACAGGAAAGCCTCGTTCACTCAGTGGTTGTCGGCTATGTCCATTTACAGCCGCTTTTGAAAAGCTGTTCCAATTAGGTATGTGCACCTAAGGCTAGACAAGCAGGTGGTGCGAGAAAGCTTGGAGGGCGAAGATGGTCAACCTGTGCACACCAGTTCAGTGTAATAACCTATTGGCTCTGACGGGCATAGAGCCGAGTTAAAAGTGAGGCTCTTCAATGTTTGTTTCCCAGAGCCAATGAAAGAATTGGTTGAATTGGTGTGTACAGGGTTGTCAAAGTCGCCCTCTACTCCCTCTCGCAACATACCTAGGTGCTGGAAGATAGATCTGTATCAAAATTGATATGTTAGTCGAGATCTCGACTTGCAGATCTTGTCACACGTGCCATTTTCCATTATTTTGTGGGCGGTTGGGCGACCTGTAGAACGGGGGCAACACAAAATATCACTCAAGGGCCTAGTTCTAGAATAATTGTCGGATAGGTATGTTTACGTAGTCGAAGCTAGCCACACCAATATAACCCAAATCATTGTATTGGCTCCGCCGATAAACGTTTCTTCATACGTATACGCGTGTGGGATGTGTTTAGCGAGCAGAGGTACGTTGGGGGTAACTTTGTTTTTGCGGCGGAGCTTGTTGTTGTTCAATTTTATGGCCCTATCCAGACCTTTCTCCTGGATTGCAGCAGTGGTAGCGTTTCGGGGCTGGGTACGATAACAATGTTGTAAATGGTGGAATATAATTGAGTATGACCGCATGCATGGATTGTTCTAGGCCGTATCTCTGCCCGCCTTACACTTTAGTTTGTGCTCGGATTAGGCACGTAATAATAACCTGGGAATGGAAGATGTAAAGCAGGGGTCCAACCCTGTGCAGCCTCCAACCAGCAGCGAGCCAGAGGCTGTTACCCTTGAAATTATTTTCGGGTTCTCCTTGCCTGAGTGGTTGTAGATCGTACCAGGATGAGCTGTTTAAGCTATCGTAAAAGTGCAAATGTTATATAACCCCTCCATGAAACCATCCATGGATTGGGGGACATCAAGCTGGGGCTGATGTGAGCCTGCCAATAAGAATTGCGCAGAAAGACACCCCAGCATTTCGCGCTTATGCATGTTATACAGCGATGGGGAAAATTATTGTAGAAGTATGGTAAGAGTCCTATTGGCCGCGGCAGTCATCTAAACCCTGTTTTTAGACCCCTGTTTCTACATTAATTTTCCCCATCGCTGTATTTGATTTTTGGAGGATCATCTCTCTTTAGCGGTACGGAGAGGTTTGTCTCTGGGGTGGCGCTGAACGTAAATGTAGACCTTGAACTACATCGGGATAGTGGATGAGAAGTATGCAGTCGGAGCCCCACCCTAAAAATGATAAGCCCCAGTGCGCAGCTGTTATGGAGGGCCATTCTAAACCTGCGCCTCGGACATATATACCCGCGCGTCTTCAGCGCCGCTAGATGTGATTTTTGCTAATGTAAGTATGAGTGGTTGGAGAGGTTCCGAAATCACCGACCGTACCGAGATGCAGTCTTTCAGTGCAAACCTGGAAAGTAAAAAGGGGATTCATGCAGCCAAGCCTGCGAGCCATTGCAGCTGACAAGTCACTTTATCAGAAAATGCACGGTGTACCTGCGGTGAAATTAAGTATTGTCTCCGCGATAGCATGGTTGCCAGCGACGGTTGGGACAATAGAGCGTTTTGGCAACACCCAAATTTTCAAATTTTGTGCTCTTGGCGGGCTATCCGCACCAAAAACCGGTCGCCAAGAACTAAAAATTTAGACTCAGAGGTTGGTTGCCAAAACGCTCTAATACTTAATTTCACCCCAAGTAGGTATAGAATCTTAAGTCCTCATCAATAGGACAGCGGGTAGGTAATGGCTGCAGCAACCGAAGTTCTTTTGGCCAGTACGCCTTATTTGTCAATAACTTCATGTATATAGGGTGGAATATTGGCCGCATGAATTTCCCTTTCCCTAGGTTTCCATGGTTGCACTACATGGACGCCTGAATTTCCAACTCACGTAGCTTAAGGATGCGTCTGCCTCTGCAGCTGACATGTCACTTTCGGAGAAGTACTCAACGCTTAACATTCTGTCCTCAGTTTGTACCTACAGGATGCTCTGGCAAGCTGCGGCATCTGCAGCTATTTTTTAAAACCTTCCAGGCTCAATCAGACCCGAAGAACCCATAGCCCGTCAACCTTGCCTTCAGCCCCCCATTTGTATACTTGGCGTGTCATCAGGCTTGGTAACCACAACTACTCTAAAGTCATTTTGGGGACAACGACGAAACTGGTTGAACGTTCAAGCTGGTATCTAATCGCTTGATTGACTGAAACCTGCGTTTTCGTCGTTGACCCAGGTTCGTCGTTGCCCCCAAATTGACCTTACACCCCCAGCGTGTATGGACGAGTGCCAGTACCACAACCACAACCTGGCTGCGGGGTGGAGGGGGAGGTGAAATACCGGTAATCTGGGTATCTCCGGCCAGGGATCATCCCCTCGATGATTCTTGATCAGCCTCAGAGTATGCCTTAGTTGTCACTTTGATGTTTCCTACATAGCCAAGCTTCCGGGGAATCATGGTCGACTCTGGTAAATATATCCTTCAGGTAGGTACTCCCTATAACCCTAGCCACCAATGCAACAACCTAAAATCACCACCCCGCAAGGCACCAACTCCTGTTGATCTCCACCACGGCACCAGCTGCTCCCACGGTCTACGAGCACTCCTAGCGAGGAACGGAGCGAAACGGGACGACACATCCTTTGGGCTATGATTTCAAAGATCAACTTCATGAGTTTGTTTGACTCGCCCACCCTCCTATACACTCGAGTCTTCCTACCCGGAGGTAAGCCCACCCCTATGCTAACGGTAGAATTATACCGAAAGATCCCAGAACTACCATGGACACTTACACCTATACCACGGCTACTCTGATAGGGGCTACCATCATATGGAGACTGCATTCGGCGGTTGTGATTAATCAAACGAGTAGGGATATCTTGCCTAACCAGCCCGCCGGCTGGAAAAGAGATGTTACAGCGACCACGATCACAACCACCGACGATTTGGCCTAGCATTCACCTCCGCCTAGCCAGACGTCCTTTATCAAAGCTCCCAGACCTGACTGCTCGTAGGACATCTTGCCATTACCGCGCTGATCCTCCACCACCTGCGAAGATACATATCAGCCCTCCCGTCGGACAGCCAAAGCAGGGAGCCTTTCACTTTACCCAGCCACCGACCATCGACGAGAGTATGAACGCGCCCACGGCCATGGCCACCACATGCGGTATCCAGTGACAAATTCACGGGCTGACATCGATAGAAACTCGCGGAGAACCAGCCCAGCCATCAGAGCCATAACTACAGCTATCAAGACCACCGTGAGACGGAACTAGGAGACTGATCCTGGGCTTTCGTTTTGTAAGCACCGGCGGCTAGAGGCCGGCCTCAGCAGATCTCGCCAAAACCTAAAATTTATCTTTCCGTCCAAGATGATCAAGGCTGCTACTAATGCTCACTCTTGGGGCCGATCGATAACGTCCAACAACCCGTCAAAGTGCTTTCCCGGGGACTGCCAACCTACCGAGGATTTTACGGTATCATCCCTCTGTCAACAGACTGCTGCCTCCCCCAAGAAAAAACAAACTTGGCGTGGCCTTACTAACAGATCTGGTTGTTCCTCCATAAAAATATAATCCCTCTATTATGGGGCCACCCACAAGGGTACGTACCCCCACCCCGCAGACCTCCGACCAAAGGCTGCAGAATCTCCATGGCACTTCACCTCCGGCCGCCGATACACCTCCTTTATGCCCAGCAACAGACCATAACCCCCAAGGGTATACGCCACCCCACCGCCTCCGCAGAAATGAAAATATACCCAACCACGGTGTCGTCAGAGCAGGACTCACCTTCCTCCTGACGAGCGCATGACCGGAAAACACCCCTTCTAGCAGGAATCCCTCTACGCCCGGTCAAACGTCGTCGGCAGTTGGTCCACGAGCCGGCTCGAGACGAGGAGGAGAAAAGCCTGTCTCGACTCGCGATCATGGCCCCCCGACCCCGCTCGACCTGCGGAAGCTCGGGCTTCTCAGTAGCCTCTCTCCAGGAGCCGTTCTAGCTCCCTTTGTGCAAATACCTAGAGATTATCACTAGGGTTAGGGTTAGGTTCTTAGATCTCATCAATTTGTGAAATGTCTAGCACGTTTTTTTTTTTGAGGCGGGGATATTTAGAGAGGTAAAGCCTAAAGGCTCGAGCTCTTGGCTCGAGACGAGTGCCCGAGCAGACTCGAGTTGTGTACCACACTAGTTATTAGCTATCTGTTCGAAATCCAATCTATCAAACGAGAGCATACGACTTCTTTTCCATGTTTTCTGTTCTTGGCACGCGCGGAAAGAGTATTCCATACACCGCCGCCCACCGCTGCCAACTGGCTGATCGTGGGTTTTGAGTCAGGCCGCATGATCTTCTCTCGGTATTAGAGATAAGAGACACTGGCCATGCCAGGGCCCCAAAGAAAAATGTTAGGTAGCCCCGATTTTTCCGCCCTTCAGCTCCAAACACATACATGCCTACCTCCACAAGCAGACTACCCGTGACCAATTCCGCCATACCTTACTTCCACTGGTTCAACCAGTCCCCCCATCAAAACTGCTTAAACAAAGGCTCTATGGTCTCATATTTATTCGCGCGTGGGGTGCAGCCATAAAGCAATGTATCTAAGTTGACCTAATGGTATGGTGTGATATAACGGGGAGTACTGGGAGTATTTTGGGTGGGTGGAGAGGGTAGCGGGATGGAGTAGTTGAGGTATACATGTATGCCCACGCAGTGGGGCGTTGAGGCGAAAGGCGGGAGAGATGAGGTGGAAGATGGAAGGGTGGCGTAACGAGCGGGGAGCGGGTATCAAGTTGAAACTGGCCATCGGTGGAGATGGGGGTGATATTGGGAGAGGGGGGGGGGGGTTGAGGCGTAGGTAGAAAGAGTCCACTTCATCGAATTTCCTCCAATGATACTTAGAATCTAACGACTCCGGTCGCGAGGTGGCACTACTAGTAAAGATGTACGTTTGAACCTATCCGTCAACGCCGCGAGCGACACAACCAACAAATAAAAAAAAAATAGTGCGAGCGCGTGAGCCAACCCTAACCCTGGTCAGCCAGTCATGTAATACCGGGTACACACATCATTTGTAACCGAACGTCCTGTTGTCATTGTGTTGGAAGAACAGACGGGCGATGAGAAGGGCGTCGTCGGTGCTGGGGTGGCGGCGGGTCGCTGTAAACCGCTGGTGGGTGAAAGCATCCCGGTTTGATCCAGCCAAAACACCAGCAGGTCGCGCCGGGGGGTTGTGTGGGGCTATAGTGTGTGCCTGCATCTGTTGTCCCAGGGGTCTATTGTTTCTACTTGGTTTGTCCATTGCAGTGTGACGCGGTACTGCACTGGGGAGCATAGTCACGGGATATCACTTGGTATCTAACCCACCTCCACCCTTTTTTTATCTCTTGCTGATACCACTTCTCGCTGCAGTAGCATGAACAGTGACCCAGCACCCCCAAAAGACACCAGAGTATTAAGCAGAACCCAGACTCTCACTGATCGAATGCACAGCGCTCTTCCACACAGACCCAGTATCCCGTGTAATCAACAGGGCAACCGGAAGCATCCCGGCCGTCCAGCGGGCGAGGTGGTTGTCAGCTGGCTCGTCGGTACCTTCTCCTCGCTCGGCATCATCTTCTCCGGGCTGGGCTAAGGGACCCGCCCCTTACGCCACTGGATCCAGTCCCCCACCAGTGCCGGGGAGGGTGACCCCCCCCAGGATCCTCTCCTGTGTAGCTCCCGATGGCGGGCTGGTACTTGGAGGTTGGTGCAAGATACACGGCGGCGGCGGCGGTGATTGGCTCCAAGTTCGTGGGAAGTCTGTGGTCCGCATCCTGCATGCACTGGCCAGACGTACAACCCCCCCCCCCCACCCACTCACGAGGTGGGGGCGATATCCGGTGTTAGCACGCCTCTCTCTCGCCCTTTCTGGCAGGATTTTTAGTACCGTGGACGTGGTGGCGATGACGTATGTGCCAGAGCGTGTCCGGCGCGGAGGTCCAAAGCCCGTTGCAGCTGCAGCCACAGGAACGTAACCTTGGCCCAGCCTGCTTCAGCGTGGGGCCACAGGGAGCCTAAATGGCACGGTAGATGGAACGTGTAGAATCGTCGGTGCATGGGGTGTCGTTTGGATGCCTAACTTCCAGCTGGATGGTCGTGTGTGGGGCTTTACGTATGGATTCCCAACCCTAACCCTGGTCTGTGGTGTTTTTTTTTTGTTTACGTCATTAATTCTGGTCTGTGGTGGTGTTGTTTGCTATACCGGGTTTTGAACATACTTTGTACACAAGTAGGTATGCTCTTCAATAGTGGGAGAGCCCATCACTACATACCCTCAGTTTGGTGCGGAGTTCACTCAACCTTGAGCCATACTTGGAACGGTTGTTTGGCGAGGGTGTACTACTCGCGCGTTAATTAAGTCCTGAGAGATTTTGTGAGCGCGTTGCTACCAAGAATTCTCAGGACTTAATTAATACGTGAGTACAGTGTAAGATATATGTACCCCTCAATAGGAGAAACCGCAGCACACGCAGCTCCGAACGCCAGCGGGGCCTCATCCAACCGCTGGCTATCGATCTATCGACCTCAATCACACCGCAGGATTCTCGGAGTATGCTAACCCCCGTCACAACCCACCCATAAGCTGTCGATGGACCTCCTTTTCTCCCTGCGCTGCCGGCGGTTACTCCCACGCAGTAATTGAAAAAGCTACACGTACGGGACACAGTTAAGGGCACGCTTCGGCGACTGATCGCGTGATGCAACTCTATATAAAAATAACGCAAACTATGTAACCCACACCTCCACCTCCAGAGCACACCACCACCCCAGCACAACCCCCCATTACACTACCAACCCCCACCACCCACCACCAACTCACACCTACACACAGCAGCACCAACCAGCCACTCAAACCCGCCTCCCCCCAACCCACGCGGGCGTGGGGCGGTGTGGGTGGCAATTGCGGTGGCATTTTGGGTAGCTGGTGGAGTATGTTTTTTATGGGGAGGTGAGTAGAAGATTTTATTGTATATATCGTGTGGGTTAGGGTTAGGATTAATCCTGACAGCGGGCGGGCGGGCGGGTACTCCCGAGCGACCCCTGCTGCATGTCGGGGTATATCGGCATCTGCTCCGAGAATCCGGACTCCCCATCCCTTGGCGGGCCGAGGGCGCCGTCGGTTCCCGACGGCCGGGTAATTCCGAGTCTGGCTAGTATGTGGTGTCGTTGCCGGGGTGCAATATGTCGCCGCGCAGATCAAAGCCGGAGGTAAGTAACTAACTTCACGGGCAAAAGGCGAGGCGGTAAAGTAAATAAAGGAATATAGTTTTTCCGTATACAGAGTACTTGTAAGTGCCAACTGTGCTCGGGATGCTTGACCCCTCACAAGACCCGGAAGGGTCATTTAATTAAGTACACCCAAAAAGAGACTAAAAGAGGAAAAAGGAATGTAGGGGGTACGTGAGTGTAAAAAGGGAAAGAAACTAGCAAGCAGTAAACCTAAGCCCCTAACCTGGCAGCGCAACAATCAATTTGACCTTTCCCGCCTGGTATTTTTTACAGCACTTCCGCGCCGTTGCAAACCACCGCAACTTCATTTCCGAAGCTGCACTACCTCTGATTTCATGTAGCGTGGAGTGCAGCAGCCAATGATTACATCCTGCTCGGATCCTACATGTCACTATCTGCGAGACGAGACCGGGGGTGGTAGGGGCAAGATCCACTGCGAATCAGAGTATCCTGACGTGGCGTATTAAAAAAAAAACCTACTCTCCTCTCCCCCTACACTCACCATCCACCAAGCATTGGGGCTATTGGGACCACACGCTACTCTCTAAGCAACACCTTACAGCCAACAGCCAACCCCCCCACACCCAACCAAGGGGAATAGAACACGCTACGCCAAACCCTAACCCTAACCCACCACCCACCAGTCGCCACCTCTACCATAACCTCACCTCACCCACAATCCCCACGATGAAAACACTCTCACACGCGCTCTGCATCATCCACAGGCTAAGGATCCGCACAACACGCATCCATCACCGCAGCTAGCACTCGACAACACTGCAGCGCCGTAACGCCGGCGGTGGCGGGCGACTGCGTCTCCACCACACCCCCTCCTCCTCCCGCCGCGAAAGACAGAGGGGGCAGACGTGCTGAAGCACCTGGTTGTGTGTGTACTCCGGGGGCGTGGATGCGCTATATAGTAGAAACAGCGCAGGCTGCGGTCGGAAGAACCATGAACATGTCTACACACACCAAAGGCCCTGCAGAGTAATGGTTTAGTCTATGAACAGCGGTGTGCTTCTGCTGGAATGCGTCTAGGGAAGATACCTTCGTGCTCATGTTCCCCCCGACAGCTAGCTGAGGGACCGTGAGTTTGACAGCTCTGGCAAGCAAGAGCGGGCCGGTAGCCGTTAGGTGCCATACAAGGCCCTCATGAAGATTAGCTGTGTCGCCACGCGGAGGTCTCACCAGGGAGAAGTTGTAAATGGCTCCAGCGGTCAGTGCTACAGCACGCCCCGACCGTAAGCGTTCTGGCGGTTACGTATGCACAGCGAGAGACCAGCTTGTAATTCTAGACCAAGGCAGCGTCGGCAGTAAGGTTTTCGATCGAGTAGTGTGTCAGGCCTTGCAGTGTGTCGCATGGCAACAGCACTACAGCTAGACACAAAACCCCTAGGAAGGCACGAGCCAGCAAAACACAAAAATGGAAGGTAGCTATTCAAATGGTCGAGACTCCAAGCGTAATCCATTCGTAAAGACCTAGTAGTAAGTATCTCATGAGGCTGTGGAGACAGGCGCGGTAGTAGAGGTTGTAGTAGACCAGGCAGCGCAAGGTAATACTACCAGTTCAGCAGCCAAGATCTTGCGTGCCTAGGACTGTCTAAAACACGTGTGTGTCACGTTAGGTTATCCAGGCTTAATATTCAACACATGATGTTGTAAACTGAGATTGGTCCGTTCCTTGGTCTTTATGCATAGATGGTATTCTCCTCCTCCTCATAGGAGCGGGTCCCGCTTGCTAGACCCTTCTGTACGGTGGGGGAGAAGGCAGCAGAGCTGCACGGCTCTTCTAAAGTATGGCTCAGTCCCGCCCAGTCCCAGTGTTGGTGTCGTTTTGCACGTTTGTTCTGTGTGAGGGTCGACCAGCGGGGGTCCTAATGGTGCGTTCGTGTATTGCTAGCTGTGCATGTTTTGAGAGGTTATCCTGAAGTGGATTCGCTGCTGCGGCGTGGCCGTGTGGTGGGGACTGTTGGTGTGGTGCTGATGGTCGGTGTGTTCAGTGTGTTCAGTGGGGTCTTTCAGGTGCGGTGTGTTCAAGGGTCGATAGGGTATGGGAAGAAGGAATAGGTAGGAGTTGTGTGGTGTCGTGGTGTTTGTGAAGCCGAGTTGTGGGGTGGGACGAGGTAGGATCTCTGGGATAATTTCTCTTCGGAGAAGGTTCAAACTCGTTAGTATGAAGTCCCATTGACAGGCCTCACGCGTTAGGTCCCCCCTCCCTCTTGGCCTGGGCTATTACGGGGGGCTATGACCTTGGGCGATGTTACATGAAGGGGATTAGTCATTGTTTCCATTTGCCACCGGGTTTTTTGAAGATTGCTAATCGGGTTAGTCAGCATCGTGTTCGTTCCTGTTCATTCAGTAATATGCGCTTTCAGACTCTTTATTCATTTACGAGACAGTCCAGCCCGGGCCTTTTAGTAGCTGTCCACTTTTAATCTTAGTCCATGCTCCACCTTGGTTGTTTAGCCTTGCCTCTTCGTTCTTAGATCCCAATTTTCATTAAGACGACAGTATATCCACAGACGGTATCTGTGATTGTGCTAGCGCAGATTGTGGGAAGTTAGCTTGGAGAGACGAGCGTGCATTAAATGTTGACGCCTTTGCTGGAAATACAACCACTCATCAAAAGTGTTCGTGCTTCGGATTTAATATGACATGTCTGGCTCAAGCCATTTATCAAACTGTACATTGAAATGTTTAAAATCTCAAGCCACCAGCACTTGATGGGGGCTAAAATCAATATTAGATGTTCATGGCGTTTTGATTCTCTGATAGCAGCTTTCTATAGTTCCATAGTTACATTTGAGTTCTTTGATTTAATAATAGCTCTGTAAGCCACATTGGGCACTGACCATCTTATATACTTGACTTATTGAATCACGAACACTCTTGAAGAGTGGCTGTATATAGGTCACAAAAACACCAGGAGAGAAATATATACAAAACCGCTAAGTACTTCTATTCCCAAAATCAACAGATGACTATTGTACGGGGTACAATATTTTCCAGTGTAAAATTCGTAGTTGTAAGTAGCGCTTGATGTAGGATATATGAAAGCAACATTCGCGTTTTGGGATAAGCTATGGGTTCTGCCTTAATTAGCCTTGTTATTGTCAGCGAATTGCAAGGCCTCATCGCTATCTCATTATCTAGAGTTTGTCACAGGCGCAGTCACATTCTGACTCAGACTACATATACATTATGTATGATGGCACCCCCCCCCCCCCCATGATACAAAGTACTCTCCAACTAACAGATATCCTACGTAGGTTAACAGTTTCCAACTATTTTTTTTAACTTAATAAAAACTCTTCAGATTTTTACCCTATTATAATAATGATTTCTAGCATATTATGAAAGACCGAATTAGTCTGTGTTCCTATTGGAGTAAATGTCACACTCAAGATCGCAACTCGGGGTGTGTTTGACGCAGTTACTTCTGAAGAGACTGTGTCTTCGGTTCATTCCCTAGCAGAGCGTGTTTACGTAGTCCTCATAATAATGGTGGCCATGTTCGTTCAGAAGTACTCTGAAATCATACTAAGCTATTTTTTAAGATAATACTAAGCATCTAATTACCTTATGCCAAAGCCTTGTAATAGGGTGGTGGGGTTGCATGACCACGCCCCGTCATGGCACGTGTACTTGTGTGGTAAGTGTCCGAAGGCATTTGCGCACTCGTGAATTAGTATGGTGAGGGGCACCAGAAATTAGCCATGGGGTATACTATTGCTCAACACATGATCTGATATGGTACAGAGATAGAGTACAGCGACCGGTCCACCTAACGCCCCCCCACACACCACCCAACGTATCCCTTGTACTGTTGCTTCAAGGCCCGGTTGAAGCCTGTTGGGGATGAGATGTGCAAATCGTTGTTCACTCAGGTCCTCTTACGGTGATCTCACGAAGCTAGCATGGTCTGTAATACCTTCATATGTCTATAAACGAGGATGCCCTCTAAAGGCATTGCTGGTAGGCTTGCACGGGAGAAATATATCGAATCATCCAATCTATTACTCCCTGAAGTCAAAACAAACGTACCACCTACCCAGAAGATCAATTATTCATTCCTACTTTCACCGTATCCCGGTTGAATAGGTTCCAATCCGCACATATCTTCATTGTGGGGCGAAACTGACTTTTGGGGTCGGTCGCTTTGGTTTTCTTGGGCGGTAATACTCAGAATAACCCAGCTTCATAAATAGAGGTTATACTACTCAGACGGGGCAGCTTTATGCTTGCACGGCCGACAGGTGCCAAACTTTCCCATGCTTGAGTAGCAAATCCGAGATCTACAAGGCCCCATTGGGCTACAACATCTACGCCTTTCTGGCTGAGGATGAGTCTTTCTATTACGTCCCTGAAGTTCGAGTTCATTCATGTTGCGGTTATTGTGATGGGTGCATGCAACATGCATCGGGAAGTGCTCAGTAGGTGATTCTTCCAACAGCTGTTGGAGTGTTGAGTATATGATTCTCGTCATCCAAGTCTTGGCCACAACAGCTTCTTTCCCGCTATTCTTCTAATTTTTGAAATTAACCTCCAAAATCTATAAAGCAACCACGTTACACAGGGCCAAAAGTCTCTAACACTTAGGCTTCAACCATCACCACTCACCAGCAATCATGCACCCCCCAACCCAAGACTTCACCGCAACCTTCAACGCCCTCCAGGTTGGACTAGCTGACGCTGAACTGACTGGCATACAACACGCCTACCCCATATCTGACCTCGCTATCAAAGTCTTCGATAACGAAAACACCACTGATGACATCCGCCTCATCATCACCGTCCTTCTAGGACTGGTCAAACAATGCACGATCATGTCCGGAAATATTACCGGGAACACCCAAACCATTGACGCTATAGCAGCAGACCTGCTAGAACTGAAGGCGCGCCCCACCCCCCCAGAAACCTCAAACAGACTGGAGAGGATCGAACAGGCCATTACCACGGTATCACGGCATACCACGGGCTACTGCGGAGGAAAAGATATTGTAGAATTGGGTCTCGGGTTTAGGATTTCTCTTTGGGTTTCTATGGGTTTCCGTTACACGGGTTATGAGTCATCCCTGGACAGGGATCTGGAACTGTATATATAGCCGGCTATGAACTTTTCCTTTGTCTTTTCTCTCCTGTTATCAACTCTACGTTTCTAGTTCCTTTAGTTGTTATTTGTTTCTTAGTTCTCAGAATACTATACATCAACCTTAGTCATCCTCGTTTAGTATTACCTCATCTCCGCTCAGCCATCGTCTTAGCTTATGACCGTTGTACGTGTCATCGATTGGTATCTTCGTCTCCATCACTTCGTGCGTACAGCCATTTGGACCCTCTGTCCCACAACCTTGCTCCTCGGTTAGGTTACCTCATCGCCTCATCCTCGTCTATTCCTCGCCTCGTCCTCGCCTCGGTTGTGAACCTTGGCTAGTTTAGCTATAGTCTCCACTTCGCTCTGTAACATACGGCCCAACACCACTCCTCCCCCCCCCCAGCCATCACCGCCACCCGCCACCACCCGCCACCACCAACCCAGGGCAACCCAACCCAGGGCCCGCCCCCCCCCCAGTCGTCACGAACAAAAAGTCCTACCTCCAAGCCATCAAGGAAAACCTCAACCAATGGGAGACAGCCAAGAGCAAGAAGAGCAAAGGCAAGGCAAAAGCTCCAGCAACTTAGGAAGCCGACAAGCCCCTGCCCGCCGCCAACCGCCGCTTCTACTTGTCCAGGACCACCCCCACCTCCATCTCCAACAAACAACCTGTGCAGCGAGTTATCGCGGTCTGGCGAGCGAGGGACTAAACAAGCCAAGCAAACCACCGGCGAAGCTAGAGGAAGCGGTGCGAAGCGGATGGTAGGGGCGAGGAAGGGTTATGGTCGAAGGTCGGCGGCGTGGCGAATGGTTGGACGTCGAGCGCGTCAATTACGCAGTACCTATGGTAGAGAGAATATATTCGAGAGAAACTAACGACGCCTATGATGACAGGAAGGTTGCTTGAAGAAAAAAGGAGAAGAAAGGAAATCCTACAAGCGAGGGAGAGAGCTCCCTATATATAGCCTAGGAGATCCATCGCTGACTCATCCCATAGAACCCTGTAGAACCCAAAAGAAATCCATCATTACAAATACCTGCATACCGTTGACTCATAGAGCCCTGCAACCGAATCCCATCGAACATAAGAGAAACCCTGACTAATCCTTCTTCCCGCAACAGTGTCCGATATCGTATCACGCCGTGATACGAGCTCTCAATCGAGTTCGCCCAGCTCCTAGCCAAAAATAAGCAAATGCACCTAGTCACTGCCATCTCAGTCACCATCAACCCTAAGGGCTCCATCACCGTCCTACCACACCACACTGTCCCCTCATCTACCTACTCACACTGATTCGAAGCAATGACTGTACTAATCAACCAGAAACTCGGGTTAACCGAAAACCCCTACAAGACTTTCCGCCCCGCCCCCACCAACGTCAACGTCGCCATCCATGGCGTCCCCCTCTACATCCTCAGAGACAAACCCTCCCTCGATAGATCATTCCCAGAAATCGTCAGACTAGCAACCGGCATCAACCCCTTTGCGTGTCCCTCATCCGCCCACTAATCGAAGAAGGGATCCCCCCCCATAAGATGGCGGCTAGGGCCAAAACACAGCTCATAGCCAACTGGAACTTCCACTTTCTCCCACCAACCTACTACCCTTACCCCCTCACTCTCACCCCCACAGGATTCACCCACCTCCATAAGTTCATAGCCACCCGCATCCATCAGATGAGGGCCGGCAAAAGCTACCTCAGAGGACAGAGATTCTAGATCAACGCACACCTACCACCTCACTGCCCCAGGTGCGGCCTCGAGGAAGAGACCCCCTCCCACACAATTCTCAGATGCCCCGACCTAGATAGACATAGGATGGAAGACATCGCCACACTCGAATCATTAGACGAAATCTGGGATAACTAAGCCCTCACCATCACCATGGGAAGCTTCATAGCCATAGCAAGAAACAACTTCCCCAAAACAGACGCAATCTCCCCCCTCCACACCGGGTCAACCACCTCATCACTAAGTTCGGTTAGCACTAGCAAATCTCACATCCTCGGGGTCCCCTTCGACCCCATCTACGCATCCTAGAAGTCCCCATAAGAGGGCACGGTTCGCAGTTACATTTCTCTTGTAGTCTCATTTGTAGGAGTTTGGGTCTGATTTCATTTCTTTAAGGGGACAGCGTTTTGAGGAAGCACAGAGGTTTTTTATGCCATAGTTTATACTGCACGCAATGTTTTGTACCTTAAACAAATACAACTGATATATAAAAAAAAAAACAAGTCTTGGCCACAACCACCCCTCTGAAAGATTAGTCATGAAGTTACACGGCCTACTGAACATTGTTTATGGAATAAACAACGACATCCGAAGAGCACCCAGATATTCCCAAGAATAAGAGTAATTAGAGACTTTGCGCAAATGGAGCCAGGTCTATATTTCGGTTATTTGATTAGCAGGCTATGGGATCGGCATCAATCAGGTTACCGGAAAATGGAGCTGGCTCCATTTGCGCAAAGTCCCTATTAACAGAGACAAGGTGGTTCTATTAATCGTGGAGGGTGTTAACTGCTTATAGATCATCGGTGGATATTACTTTTTTTTTTTTTTTTTTTTTTGAAATCGGTGGATACCACTTGATGTTAAACTATATTGAGGTGAAACCCCACATTGCCCGTTGCCGATAGCAGGGTTAGGGTCGAAATGAAGCAGATTACTCGTCCCTCCATGACGTTTCCGAACACGACCAACACTGCATACCATACAAATAGGGGGACTTGGCACTTTTTTGTGTGTATGCAATAGTAGTCGTGTTCGGAAACGTAGTGGAAGTAGTACATACTTCTTCTAAAATTGGGAGCGAACACGCATAAAAAAATTTATTGCCACATTAACTGCCACAGTTGATGTTATGATGTGCTCGATAGCGAGGTTTCTTTTCGGCTTTCCCGATTTTATAAATTCCTTGTTGGAGGCAATGTTATTCGGCTTATTAGGTAAAGATCTATTCGCTCCTCGCCACCAGAAGCGAAACCCTCGGGAAACGGGTTATGTGAAAATGCTTGGGAGTAGGATCTATGTAAGAATCTACAGTACCCGTATCGAGGAAAAAGGCAGTACAGAGTCGAGGGACTATGTAATAGCGTTTTTGAACACGACTACTATTGCACACACCCAAAGAAAACCGCCAAGACTACATCTTTGTATGGCATGTAATAGTGGTTGTGTTCCGAAACGTTATAGAGTTGCAAGTATACATGTATTTAGCTGGACATAAAATTAAGTGTCTTGGCTCTGCCAAGCAGATAATCAGGAGCTGAGTGGGCAAGTGCGTATTATAATGACAGAGGAACTCTCCCTCCTAGGCCAACAATTAAGGATAATACAGGTGTTACACTCCCGCAAATACTACAAGGCATCATGAGAAAATTCTTCTCGCCGGCGAGAAACCCAAGGTCAACTTTTGGTTTTGCAAGTTCAACAACCCTAACCCTGGACATTCCCGACCGGACTGAACTACGAAGGATTTTGCTCATATCTATCCCTTTTCCTGCTATGTCACGTGGAACTAGCATGGTGTATCTTGGGACTGACTAGCGATGGAAGATCTCGCAGGTTCGGGGCATAGCAATGGTTAACCATCAGGTTGTGAGTAGGTAAAAAGACGTGTTAATTCAATATGTGAGGAATTAGACTGTAAGACGGTACGACAGAGCAAGCTTTCGGCTTCGATTTACATGTATTTCTGACGATTGCTAGATTACCTTCCCTCCTACGCCCGCACCAAATGTGTCAACATATCCAACAACATTTGCAAGCAATCCTGCATCGCCTGCGACCACTGGGCAGTCTCAAACAACCCAGCCGCCGCATATTTCCCAAACAACCTGCTCAACGTTTCCGGGAGCTTCTCGTACTCCGCGTCCACCTGCAACCTGAGGATCGTCTGCAGGTCCTCTCCCTGGCTTGGGTTGGCCCATGAGAAGACTACAGCCCCCTGCGGTTTTTCTTTTGTACTATTCTCGAAGAAGAGAGTGATTTGGTCACCCCAGGAGGGGTTACCCTCGGCGCTCATCATTCTAGGGGGTTGTTAGTGGAAGATCAAACGTACGGATTGGGGTGGGGGTGGGGGTTACCTAGGGAGATATAGCGTAGCGGACTGCCTCTTGGCGTTGTCATATGCCATGGTGTCAGCCACCGCGGCCTGGATTTCACTCATAACCACTAGACCAGGAAGTCTCATCGGCTTCATCACCACCCCGGAATCAGTAAGCCTCATACAGCGCAGTGTTACTTCTAGCAGGCTTTGACTCACGTAAAACTCCGTCTTCCACTCTGTATGTCCGTATTGGCATCTATACTGCTGGTATTTATTCACATGATTTTTACCCTCCACCGGTGGTGCGCCCTCCTCCCTCGCCGGCCCCTGATCAGCGCCCTTGACATAGTGTAGAATCTGGCTTCTTGGCGGCATTTTGATGAGCTTGAAGTAGCCCGAGTCGCAGTTGTAGGCGCGATCTGGGTGGTCTTTGTTGACGAAGCTGCAGAGACCGTGGGACATGAATTTCGGTGCGGTTATCGCGTAGCTCATAATGCGGGGGTTGATGATGGTCGTGTTGCCCTGGATGAAGGCTTTGGCAAAGTCGAAGCAGTTGCCGCCAGGCAGGTCATGGTATAAGGCGGCTTCTTCGGGACTGCCGTGGAGCCGGGCAAAGTACTTTAACGTTTGGAAGGGGGTGTTCTTCCAGATTGCTTGCCATTTGTAGACCACGAGTTGGTCGGATTCATCTGGAGTGGGGTAGTGTTAGTGCGGTGTAGATAGAAAGTGGGCTATAGATCGAAAACGGGGGAGGGGTGTTACCAAAACTAGGCATTGTCGGTCCCTCCATGTTGAGTATTGATTACGAGTGTTGGGGGGGGGGAGGGGTACGGAAACTTTGAGAATATTGGAAAAGGAGCGGATAGAAAAACACATCGGTGCCAGAAGCGGGATTAAATATTTCTCTCGAAACGAAGCACTACAACTAACACAGCCATCAATTTTGGTTCACCACACCCCTTCCCAACAGAATCTGACCACCAACATGCAAAAACGGCAGAAAACCTTTCCACTCAACTTTGAGGACGCAAAGGCATCCTGCTCAAGGCTGAAAATATGTACCACACATGTAAACGATCCAAAATTGCAATTGCACTTACTATCTTGGGGTACCCTGAGGGTGAGCCCCGGCAGTTGTGAATTCAATCGTTCAAATTGTACCAATCCCCAGCGGCCATTCCTCGATCACCCCCGCGCGGGGATGCTCACGCTCGAGTGACGTCAAGATGTGCACCTAGCCAGCGGGTGCAGATCACCACCGCAGATATCCATGACGACAACTCTCATCACCGTAATAGGCCCTTGCGCCAAAGGGGCCTAATAGAGACTTTGCGCAAAAGACTCCAGAGTCTTTTTCCGGTAACCTGATCGGCGCCGATCCTCTCATCAGCCAACAATTGCAATACAAGTGGAAAAAGACTCTGCGCAAAGTGCCTAATACCTGCATCTAAGCGCTCACCGGCCAAAGCCTACGTATATACCAGCCAGGGATTACCTCCTTCACGATTGGTTAAAGGGCGTAGATCAGGTCTACTTATAGTAATTTTGATCTCGTATGCATAGCCAATTTTTCGAGTAATGGCGGTACTTCTTACACCCCCGCCTCGTGGGTGGGCTTCTTCCTATCATTGATCGATGAGCTGAAGTTCCGCTGATGAGCTGAAGAGTTTAGGGTCGGTCTAGACTGATGAGCATACGGACCAGAAAATGCAAGTGGCAGAAACAGGAATGGTAGTGTCCTGACGTTCCTGAACTGGGCCGCTATTGCATACACCTAAAATCAGGAGCTTGGCGTATTTTTGTATGGCATGCAAAAGTACCGCCATTACTCCATCAAGATTACTATAAGCAGGCCTGATCTACGCCCTTTAACCACTCGTGAAGGAGGTAATCCCTGGCCGGAGATAGCCAATTTTTCGAGTTTTGCGGTATGTAACGTACCCCGCAATAGAGTAATTTGGCCAATCGCTGTTTTTCAAATTTGAGCTTAATTTTGAGATTTTCACACAAAAACTATCGCTAAGAACTAAATACCGCCATTACTCAAAAAATTGGCTATGCGTACTTTATATGAGATCAAAATTACTATAGGCAGACCTAATCTACTCCCTTCAACCAAACGTGAAGGGGGAGTCTCTGGTCGGAGATAGCCAAATTTAGATTCAGAGGTTGTTGGCCAAATCGCTCTAATCATAACGATCATTAGAGGTTATGTTCCATTATTGAAGCAGGCAGAGCCGGGTGGTGGTGGGTTGCATTTGGTTGCCCTAGGCAATCCGCATCATATCAGTATTTTCTTTTTCAGTATGGGCCCACACCAACCCAAAATTTATACGCTAAACCTAACCCTGATATTTCACATGGAATGTGGTTATGTGATCCGCCTCAGTTAATTTGCACCCGTCTTGGGGATATTGCTTGGGGAAAGGTCTACGAGGATCGTACAGTGGTTTGTGGTACAGTGGTTTGATATCAATCATGAGCAAGTATTGTACGTTTGTAATTGATCAATTTCTTTCAAGTAACTACAAGTCCAGCCACATCTAGGCGCCTTCCCCGAGAGGGGACCAAACTTTGAGCTGAACAACTCCTAACCTCCCGGTGCCGGCACCTTTGGCTCCAACTCCTCAAGGATCGATTCGTACGTTCTCTTCGGTATTTTTTGGGTATCTGCATATCCGCCCTTCTGGTTAGCCTTCTTACCATCACTCTACCGCACCCCATTCCCCTAAGTACTCCATACTCCACACACCACATTATGACACTTGGGGTAGGGAAACAAACATTCCGCAATCGACTTATCGATTAGATCAGCATACTTCGGGTCCTCCTTGCCACCGTTGGCCTTGACGCGACTTTTGGCATCTGCGATGATGCGGCTTATATCTATAGTTTTGGGTGGGCTTGAGGGCGTCATGGTTACTGCCGCCGAGCTGGTATAGTGGTATTGTTGTTTGGGTTGAGGGGGGTAATCGGTGGGTAATGGTGGTGATACGGTGGTGTTGTGGTAACGGAGCAAAGACAGGATGAGGGTGTTTAAGTATGAGGGTCCTTGTTGTTGCCTTGCCTTGATGACTCAGCCTTAGAGTCGGCCCCAGTGTGGCGTGCAACCCCTCGCTTAGGTGCGGGCTGACCTACAGCAACTGAGCTTTTTGTCTCATGCGAGTCACGCAGGGGTGTTAAGAATGGTATTGCCGGGCAGTTGAGGAATAGTGCCGGGTGTGCACCAAAGTATGATGGCACCCCCATGTCCGTTTCTTTCATGTGGCAGTAATATTTGCCCTGCCGAGCTCTCAATCTGTGTGGAGTTGTTATTTGATGAAATTGTGTGAAAGCGAGAGTCAAACTGAGCTGGTGATGGGTTAATTCAACAGCCCAATTAGAGCCCTTCCCAGGCCCCCAAATATTTCCCAAAACGGGGTTCTCACCAGTAATTGCCTATTTGGACAGATATATTACCCGATCTGAACTTTTCTCGCAGTCTTGGCACATCCTGGCACATAATATCGGTAAATAATTGCCTGATTAGGAAATGTCACAAATGCTCCGGTTGCATCTATGGGGGAGTGCCGAATAAGCAACGTCAGGTTTGAGTGTAGGTACCTACAGTCTTTCACCGTCTCTTGACGAGTACTGCCAGTTGACGAACAGAGGTTCCAAGTATCGCAAGAAACAACCATCCTGCGAGATCTCCGTATTCGTCAAGCGACGGCGGGCGACTGTAATTCATGTTCGGCATACCCCACTCTACCAGCAAATGATTTTTTTCCCTCAACCAGTTTTGGGAATTAATAATCTCTTGATTCGCTTACAGGGAGGCTTTGTTAAAGACACTCGGATTCATTCCTTTCCATGATGTATTTTCCTCGCCAGTTTCCTGCTCTTCCCCTTTGCCGATTCAAAACAGCTCATATAATTTATTAATATGACGTCTGGTAGCATCGGTGGTAAGATTCAGGTTAAGTAATCACAATACTCTAGCTTCAGTTCTCCGGGGATCATCTGTTATAACAAAAAGCGCTGTAGATCCTCCAAATGGAACTATGGATTCGTTTTTTCGTTCGTAGCTTCCTTCCGTTTTTGAATGAGGTGCAAAAGTGGGGGTTACCACTTTAGGAAGCGTGTCTAGACCTCTTGGCGTATGGTTCTCACGGTGGTATGGTGCAATGCCGAGTAACACCAGGGTTGACTACAGAGAGTACAAGGCAGATTGATAAAATTAATACTTGAATAGAATTCTCTGTGCATAATAAGTATTTCTTAAATTCTATATCGTCGTTTTCGACGTTCTTAGTCGTTGCACCACACCCCCGTGAGAACATACCCCCATAAAGAGCCCTAAATCTAAGAAGTGAGGGCACCTCTATCTCCCGACTGTGTACTATGGCATAACGAACCACTTTTACCGATGGCTGTTAGTAGGGCAGGCGCACGTGTCTACAAGGGGGTTATGAATACCGCGTGTGAGGGCGAGGGCAGGGAGGGTAAAGAGTTCAATTCACTTCCAGTTTTTTATTTTATTATTTTAACTACTTTGTGTTAAGCTTGACTTAATAATGTACATACTAGTAATACTTCGATGGGGGCGGGATTAGTGCTGTCGTTCACGGTAGAGTCGCTCACGGGTATGAGACGTAGGGATCGGTAAAACACGTATTATACAAGTATTATATGGTATCAATAATACCATACATACAGCACCCTTGCAGCCAAGGCGATGAGACCTGAGAAGAGAAAATGCAAACGATAAAAATCGAACCAAATGTGGGCACTATGAGTAGGAATAAGGCTAGTGAAGTTGATAAAACGGAAACAGCAAACTAGTTCTGAAAAAGTGGGTGATCTTTTGCGATTTAAACCCCTGCATTCCCTATTTAGGATTAGCTTTTCTTAGTCTCTATTTTTCGCTGTATTATTGGGAAAAATACAGTAAAATACATAAAATCCAATACATTATGGTACCGTAATTTTACAAGTCCGAACCCTAATGTGACGACCACGGGTACGTGGGGATTTTTCTGTATCAACATGGTGTGTAACAAAATCAATTTGCAAAAATTCATAAACCTCATACGTTATCTCGCATTTACTTGTTTTTTAAGTTTAGCTGTCCTGTGGAAGGAAACAAAGTAAAAATCCCCACTTACCCGTGGTCGCCACATACCCGTGAGCGACTCCACTGGGTGTTGACTGGCTTGGCTGTCTCTTTTAGCTTGTTCCGGATCCGTGAACGACAGTACCGTAGATATTTGACTAAATCAACAAACAAACAGCACTTTGGGTGCTCCCTGGTGTAAACGACGCTAGCGAATTTCCCGAGCATCTACATATGGTATGTAATTAAAGATAGCGGAATGATAAAACAAGTGTAGCAACTAGCACCTGGGACGTGAGAAGGATCCTGCCTGTACTTCATATTGATGATAATAAACTAAATAAGATGGTTGGATCCTCTACTAACTACGCATTGGACCCTATGTTTAATTTATAGGCACACATTCTAAAACAGAATATCATCGTTGCACTCAAGGGCGGGGTTAAGGGGATTAAATAGTGGTGAATCAAAAAGGAGGGGCATTGAACCACACTTCTCCGCCCCAAACTCACATATCCTCACTTCCCCATAAACACCCTCTGCGCCTCCCTCGCCGCCTTCTCCGCCGCCACCCCCACCTCCCTTGCGGCCTTCTCCGCTGCCACCCCCGCCCCCCGCACTCCGTCGCTCGCCACCCATCCCGCTCCCCTAATAACCTCCTTTTTCGCACCCTCCGCCACCCTCCCAGCGCCCTTTGCCACCTCCCCCGCGACATGCGCCCACTCGACCTTCTCCACCTCTCCCTTCACCTTTCCAGCCCCCTTCACCACCTCCCCGGCCACCCCCTGCACCTTCCTCACCCCCCCAGCCCAATTCGCCCTCCTCAACATCCCCTCCCACCACATCCACTGCACCACAGCACCGGCCCCCATCGGCACCACCCCCCGCCCCCGGCACACCTCCCGCCCCCACGCCGCAACAGCCCTATCAAGACCGGTAAGCATCCCTACCGCGCCAAAGCCAACCATGGTCCCCCCCAGCGCCAGAAACGCCCCGTTCGCGGAGAGCGACTGCAGGATCGCAAACGCGGACCCTGCCGCAACATTCCCGATCGACGACTGCCACGCGGCGGCGAGCGAGCCTGTGGTGTGGCGCGCGTGTTAGCGCGGTCTACTGCTAGTACAGGGGTTATACGTACTTGACCCGATGCCGCTGGACGTGAACCCTATCGCGAGGGGGACTACGAGTGTTGTGGTGCCGGTGAGGATTAGGGCTGTGCTGACGGGGCGGTCCTTTGCGAAGCGGAGGGCGCGGGTGCTTTGTGTGTGGAGGAGGTGGGTGTAGGTGGAGAGGGTCTTGGGGTCCATAATCACGGTGGTATGGTGTAATATGGTTTGGTTTGGTAGTGTTTGGTGGGTTGGGTTGGTGGACGTGAGCTTGGAGAGCTAGGAGCATCTGGGTTGTGGTGGTGGTGTGATGGGTGTGGCGCGTGTGGCGTTGTATGAATGAACTTGCGTCATGCTCGGGTATGGGGTACAGATATCAGCCTCCGGAGATGGCTTGTATTGGATAGCCCGTCAAAATGTGTAATTACTCTCGATGGAACCGGGGCTGTTGCGTGAGAGAATCAATGGGAATGCCTATGGATTTTCTTCCTCGCTCATGTTTTCTCTGTTCCTGCCTTGCCGTTCATGCTGTCTCTACATACGTTGATCTGGTTGGTGAGAG
The DNA here is from genome assembly GCA_024713755.1 of Morchella sp. 2018-W16. Lineage (NCBI taxonomy): Eukaryota > Fungi > Ascomycota > Pezizomycetes > Pezizales > Morchellaceae > Morchella > Morchella sp. 2018-W16. The sequence goes on along the minus strand of JAMGYY010000026.1, from coordinate 542,453 downwards.
TCGATGGGGATATTATGACACCAGTTTGCGACGAGAAGACGGGTAACCCAGACCGCTGGGGATCTCCCGACAGGCTCTATAGACAGCCCTTCCGCTCTTCAACTTCCATCCGGTGTCATGTCTGCCAGCTGTGGTAACGGATCGCGGAATACATTACCCACCAAAACGTTTTCGGAAAATGGATCAATTGATTCATTTATGGAGGATGTTTATAAAGGTAAGAGTGCATTGAGGTTTATCGCACGGATCTACAGTAGATTTCAATGGTTTGAGCTTAGTAGGTCCTGCTCATAGCTGAAATAAGTTAGACTAGCCGCTGTTGTATCCGCCAATCCAGAGCCCTAACCCTGTATTTTGTATTGTGGATACAGCGCTATGATTTAGATATGGTGGGGAACCCTTGAGACGGAGGGCAGCGACATTGAATTTACTTACTGATACATACAACTACGCGCCGAGACCAGGGAAAGCACTTTTTTTGACCATACAAGCGACATTGTACCAGCCCAAATATTTTTATAATTCAACAACAGCAAGTGACTAAAAATCGAAGCAGAAAGAACGATATAGAGGGTAAAAATGAGTTGATCAAACTAAAAATATGTGTTGTGGCTGATGAGCTATAACGGTCAAACTCGAGGTGTTCAAACCAGCGTTCCGTGAGATACTGGAGACCGTGTTTAAAACCGGGCAAAATACTCAAGCTGGTGGAAACTGGTGTTTATAGCTGCATGATATTCCGGACATAAGCCAAAAATGCGGGTGTGCCTTGTCTGCAAGTGTGCTAGGGGGACTGGTGCCCTCCCCTATGGTATTGCTTAAAACCCTAACCCTACCACCGTATCTTACTCCCTCTCAATTGGACCTGAGTTTATAACCGGTTTTCGTATTTCTTACTCCCAGTATCTTACCCTTCTATATTTGACGGGACACTACTGTCGTTCACTGGGTGTTGACGGACACTGGGTGTTGATGGAACAAGCCAAAAGAGAGACAGCCAAGCCAAGTTTTGCCTACAATCCGTCAACTCTAGTTCAAACTACTCCGCGTCTGGCGTTGTTGCCCTCTGCCACACCAAAAAAAAAACAGCACTTTGAGTACTTTCTGGTGCAAACGACGCTAGCGAATTTTCCGAGCACGGAAAACCAATCGTCGCATCTTAGGCCTACTTGGAGGGAATCCCTACTAATAATCGAACAGACAAACGAACCACACGTTTCTATGGGGTAGGGCACCGCAAAAGATAAAGTGCTTTATGAAAGAACACAATCTCTATAGATATTTCTCTAGGTACTGCATCTACGCGCGTTGTCGCAAGGTTTCTAGAGATGTTCGACACTAGCTATATATAGCTATATAGCCAATTAACCCCAACCCTCGGAGGGCAACTAATCGCGCTTCTACAAGTCTATATGCGATCTGTGAAAGCTGTTTAATTCACATATTCTCCGCTAGTACGTTCTTCTGTATATTGAGAGAAGCGGGGGGCCAATAGGAATGTGGGAAAGACATGTGCGACCGCTCAAGACCTCCGGTTGATAACTCCCGGTTCACAGCTAAACTTCTGAACCAACGTTCTGTGGTTTCTTCAAACCCCAACCGAGACCACCGGTGATGGCATACTTCAATGAAAGTTATCGCTGTATACCATATATCCTGTCCCTAGGCTCTTACTGTTGAGGGGCGATTAGCATGTCGAAGCGTGGGTAGCTAAGACTATCGCTTTCCATAGGGTGTAGCTGCAGCGCCCCCATATTGACCATATATCTTCTCGGAAGGCGAGGGACCCCGGTATATGTTGGAAGTTTCTGATAAACAATAGTATCTGAGACATGTCCTGAGCAAACTCAAGAATGAAATAAATTCTTGGCAAACATGAATGTCTCGGAAATTAAATATTAGGAGGGTGGGAGGTAGGGGTTTTATTTATTCAAATTGCATGGTTATTATTATATAGTATGGGACCGTTGTATAAGCCCTAGCTGATACCAGATGCAAGGACGATTAAATAAAGAACTAGCACCAGAGTAATTATAAGATATATTCGTAAGAGAGCGCATAATTATTACTGATGGAATGAAATAACAGGAAAGCGAGTAACAACATGTCCCCTGTAGCAGGCTTGGAGGAGTAATAAATCAAAGCTACTCATGCAGTACAAAGGTTGGGGGTGCGGGGTGTCGTTTCTCACACATTTGTGCCTGAGATACAAGAGTGTTTGCTCCTCCGGTTTAAAGGCACGGTCAAGCACAGGACTTATTAATTTCAATCATAACCTGTATATATCTATTTTATGATAAAAGGTAGCAACAGATCAATGAGACTAATATTAAGTAAGAGAACAGTGGGGGCACCAGTGGATTTATATGCTTAAGATATCATGAAGAAAAAGTGAGATATAGAATAAAAGCTCCGCTAACATCGGGAGTTAGTTGTTAGTAAGATTGTATGGTCCTACAGCTATCGATATACATCTTCGTCCATAGACGGATACAGCCTATGCCGCACTTCCTATCGATAGAAAGATATCTTTCTAGCACATACCAGAAAGATATATGCTATATATATATGTTTCCTATTGACTCACTACTCTAGGTAGTCACAAACCGTAACATAGAGTTCTGCAGACGAAAGTCGTGATTCGTAGCTAGCCACCGGCGTGATTTGGGATATCATGAGCTTAGGGTTGTGAACCATCCTAGAAAGTATATTCGTCAACCGTGTTAGAGAATGTTGAATTCCATCTAAACGATGCTAAGGGAGATAAGTAATACCAGGTTTTACCACTCGTTTGGGACAAGGACCAGACAGCAGGGTCTATAAGGAGAGCTGGTGAGGGGAGAAAGTGTGATCTTTAAAAGAGCGAGTATAGTAGCTCCCCCCCCACCCTGTATCGTCGCAAAAATGCTTGAAATAGTAAGATACTGTCGGGGCTCTCGGAGGTTGATCATAGATTATCACTCGACTGCTTCAACATTTCGGGTTTTAATAACTAAGTAGAACTGCTTACAACATATATAGAACTGTCGCATCTGCGTATCGATTCTATATATATTAACGCCGGATCATCTCATCGGTAGATTCATTTGAAATCTAATATCGTAGATCAACGTGACTCGGACGATTCTGAGTGGTGGAGAACGAAGCCATCGATTATCCATGAAACCTTAAGTAACCGGTGTTGACTTATGATTAGGTCCCAGTGAACTTACTCCGGCCCATACTTTCAGGAAAGTAGAAAGCGAATCTCGGAGGATCTCTATGCAACTCACGGCACGCATCTTGGCACCTAGGACTTTATTTACGGTGGTCATACTATGCACCACCTCCGTGGATAATGGCCTCTGAAAATCAAGCCTGCGGTCATAAGGAACCTCCGCTTGCGATGGGATCCATCAGTTACGAAATATTTCAAGAATCAAGTCTATCTCAATGCCTTCTAGTGTGGTTGTTTGTGGGGGTGAATATCGAATGCGCTATGAACAATCACTCTAGCAATGTGGGTGGATCAGTTGATACTACCCACAAAATGCCTTGTTTGAAAGAATCAATAAGTTTATTCATAGGAGAGGACGTCTATAAATTAATCCAGTCATTCATTCACATGCCTAGGTGGCATATTTACAGGCTATCCCTTCGTGATGCAGTAAAGTAATTCTTTACTTTGTTCTTTAGGTTCAATCCCTATTTTAGCAGTGATTTCTGACCGCTCACCTAGAACATCCTTTTTGTGAATTGCCTAATTACCTTATAAGTTACTGATTCACTTACATACTTGCGCCGCAGAGCCACAAACCATAGCGCCGGGGGTGTAGAAGTACATACATTTGAGTCAATTCGTGAGACGACTAATATAATCCTGCGTAGGTTGCAGAGACTGAGCTAGCAGCTACGTATAAAAGTACGTACCGAAAAAGATAAATAAAGATTGATCATTACTTGGTGGTGTTTGTGCGGGGCTATGTTTTTTGAAATCATCGTGCCAACCCCTTGACGAGTGGCAAGTTAACTACTCAAGCCACTCTGCATCTGCGGCTTATCTTGGTGTTTGTGGTGGCGCCAAGAACGGCGAAAACCAGTTTGATTGGCGTCGATCCTTATTAACCTCGCTAAGGAATACGGACCCGACGATCCACTGGTCAAGAACCGTTGCACCTTTGAAAGTGCGCTTCTAGATGCGCGTGGGCTGGAGAGAAACAGTGCCAGGCCGCACAACCTCCATAAAAGCCACAAAAGCCACTACGGAAAATTTACGTCAATTGCCGCCTGTAGTATTACAAAGAAAGGGGATTCCTCACTACTCAGAGTCTCTCACGTACCCATTGGCTTTGATCTTGGCCTACTTGATATGCATGCTCTCTATACAAGGGTTAATCTGTAAACTCCACCATAAATCACTTTGTTCATTCGGGAAAGAGGCTTCCAAGCCCTAAGACCACCTCGTATTCATAAGCCACTTATAAATGGTGGCGCTCCGGTCAGCACGAAGTCCAGGTCTTATTGGCCTTTAATACTGAAATTTGGACATGTGGTAACGCCTACGCATGGTTTATGCATCTAGACTCCCCGTTTTGATAACTATCCGACAGCAAAAGATAAAGGTTTCATAATCACCTCGTCATGCTCTTTCAAGTGCGACCAGCTGGAAAAGCCCAGAGCCGTCTAACAGGCCGATGTTCGTCAGTTGGTGATAGTTGGGGTTAAATTTAGTCTGTACGATGTACATGGTAATTTAAAGCCAATATGGGCTTCTTTTATTCCAATGGAAGTGGTTTATGCTATATACGGGTATGCCGATGTAGGACTATAGATAGGCTGGGAAATTTTCTTCGCGCTTTAGCTTGGAATTTCCGCCGAAGGATGGCCTCTGACTGGCCTACATAGGTGGCGATTTGTAGTGGGTCTTCCAGCGGATACTTTCGAAAAACTTTAGTCGCCTATTGCAGTTATATTAATTGGGTCTCGTATTGGAAGCGATAATAAGAACAATCGAGTGATAGCCTGTGATGCACCCCCGCTTGGTCATAATTGTAACACGTCACCCGTAATGTCGGTTTCGTACCCACTAGCTTTAAGCAGGGGTCTTATCGTGGGATATATAGCTTGCGTTCCACACGCCGCATACCAGTCGATCAAGTGGCGCCAAATCTAAGACTCAATCTACTCCAGTTATCCAAATTCCAGCACGTGTAGCTCATGTCGATTCATCGATCGCTTCCTACAGGTATTCGTAGGTAGGAGATGGGTATATGATGAAAGAAAGTTAGCCCAGCTTTATTTGCCCTGTAAAGACGTCTTCATGCATTACAATTGTCAGGACTAGAATCGAGCCTCGCTAGGTATCTTTTGAATATCAATAGGTAGTGAAAAAACATTAACATTAATGATCTTCCCTCATTGATCTTCATTCCTTTTGTCAAGAAGTGTAAGTGCCACTATTAACTTAGGCCTGTGCGTACGTATCATACTATAAATAAGAAGAACTAGCTGTCTGGGCTCCGCAGGGTGGAAGGGTGTATGGCATCATAGATCGTACTTAAAATTCAATTTTTGAACAGATGTGAAACTACAGGAATACGAGCTGATGAAACAACGAAAAGCGACCTTTTCCTGTATGTAGCGATTACTGGAACAAGGGTTTATAATTTGAACTAGTGGCCCTATTCACCACACTAAGGTAGCACCGGCGTGTACCCCCCTGCCCACATGGGGATTCAGGAGAGGTAAAAATAATTAATTAAGCCAATGATCAGGCTTCACCAATCTGAAATTTGCCAATTTTATTACCAACTAGATTACGAGACGTAGGCCGAGGGACTCTCGCTCCCGAATCCAGTCGCAACATTGTATAGAGAAACTCTATCATCTTCTCGCAGGATAAAAAGGTATTAAAGCAGCTCACCCGCCTCCCAAATTCTTAGCATCTTCCCCACTCTCCTCTTCACCTTCCGCCAGATCATTAAATACATTAGCAGAAAATGCGCTCCCTTATCGCTCTTTCCCTCCTATTTATTACTCTTACCCCTCACTTCGCCTTCGCGACCCCCGCCCCAACACTTGTTGTCCGTGATGACATTCCCTCGCCTGTTCTCGAGGAACGCGCCTGTGTAACAAATGGCTGCGAATGCTACCCCGGCACCCGCGCGGGCGTCTACTGCGCAGGATGCTCCGCAATAAAAGATCGAGGCACGGGCTCTGGTGACTCGTCTGACTGGGTGTTTCAGTGTGGTAGGTTTAACCACATTTATGATATTTCCTTTAGGTTCTAACACAGGATGTAGGTAGGGAAGGCACAAGGAATGTGTGTTGCAGCTACGGTATTCGTGATAGCTGCAGGAATGGAGCACAGAATCCATGTGGCTAAACGCATGCACTTGGTGTTGGAATCCAGTGTCTTCTATTTTGCTGGATATGGGATTTGTTTCGGGCCTTGCGTTCAACTATGAAACTTTGATTTTGTCACGACAATGTACTTTACACTCGCTAGCAAACATCTCTTTTGTTGTCTCGTTATCACATGCTCTGTTTCTTTAGTCTATAACCGGGTGGGGGTATGTGTTTCACATGCAAACCTAGTAAAATTACTCTCATGTCCTATCGCCGTATTTTGATATCATGATCTCTCGTGATCGATTCGCGATTAATTAGTACGTGAAACCACCGGGGGCCCATCATAAAGGATTACTTGGCCTTTCAGATAAGCCTCGTCCTTATATCGCAGCCACTGGTTTAGCGGGTCGCATTGAACAATATGCATGTCTCAGCGCCTCAAACTCTTGGCTGTCCGGCACCCACCAAGAGGCTTTGGCATCAAGCTTGGTGCTTGATGCGGTCCATGTAAGTTAAGTATAAACAATTATCAATCGGATAAGGGGGGCAAGACCGCCTCCGCGCCAATACACGGCCCTAAGGTCTCGCATCTACCAACATCTATTTAATGGTCGGTATTTATCTATTTGGACTCGTTGAGTATTCGATTGGGTGTTCAATGGGCAGTCACCTAGGCCTAGGTAGCTAGATCGCGCTATCATCCTAGGTACAATGCAATTCAAGCCCCAAGATATGTAAATAGTACAAGACTTTGTTGTAGAACTCCGGTGGAGGTAGATTTGGCAGTATACCGGAGGTATGTTTCTTAATAGGAAGGACAGTTGGATTGAACGTTTGATATCAAAGAATAAACACCCATAGGTTCGGGATGATTTGTTTTCCCTATGTATAATCATATAAGTCTATTATACATACGGCAGTGTCTGTATCATAGATCGGTTAACTTCATTAGCAGAGATACATGTATTTACTGAGTCATGGATTTGCTTGCCTGAATTGTTGGTATGCTAGCTAACTACATGTAGCTAGCTGTCTTAGCCTTTTGTTACAAAAAAAGCGAACCCCATATGGGGTAATCGGAGGTGCGTCATGGTATATCACTCGATTAATAGTAAGTACTTGGGGTGAGGTTTTTTTTTTTTTTGTTTACATCATTAATTGCATGCATTTGGGGTGAGGTTAGGTGCATGCAGTGAGTTGGGTATATTCGTTGCTCTTAATAGTTGATAATAACCATAGAGCTGATTAAAAATAGCTGCCAGCTGCCAACTTGAGCCGGTATTAGCTTAAAAAGGCAAGTTGTGAATTTGACGATTTCATGTCCCAATTGCGCTGACAACCATGCTATCACGAGAGACAATACCTAAGTTCACCGCAGCTATATAGTTGTTGCTATATATAGATATATGCGCTGCCTCTGGGCGTATTGTCCAGAGCCTTTGTCCATTAAATATGGTGCTGCGCACCTTAAAGGTGGCATAAATTGCATTGCTTATAACTTTTTAACAGAGCAAGGCGTTTAAAAATCTGGAAGACCAAATTTTAGATATAGTTAATATGAAGACTATGGTCTGTTGGAATTTTGATATCATCTCTGGTTAAAAAGTTAAAAGTAATAGAGTATTTTAGCTGCGCGACTTGGATAGAAGGTCGGGCACTTCGACAGAGAGTCCTGCATATCTTATTGGTTGAACGGCTGTAAGCCTCCTCCTAAAAATAGCTAGAATTTCTGTCCAACCTGCTGGACGTTCTGTCAAACTCGCGCAACTAAAATACTCTAATGCTATTTACCTAAATTTTTATGTAAAATGGCCAAGACCTGGTGGGGTGGGATATTATTATATATATTTATACCCCTACATTACAGAATTGCAGCCAAGGTTTAGTTTTTAGCCATAGCATGGCTGGAATCAAAGGCTCTTATTGGTTCATAAGCGGACTGAGTGGCCGGGGTTGTTCCAACTGAGCTGCCAGCGTGTCAGCTTTAGGGCGCGCCGCATCATACACCACATTATCAATAAGAATACCGAATCTCTCGTTTTTGGTATCAAAGACATCTATTGTCCTGTGTTCAAGTAATTAGATCTCACATTCGGCAGTCCAGTACCAACACCGGGAATCGGGCTAGAGAGTTTAGCGGAGACCAATGACCAGTTACAGACTAAGAATTAGCACTCACAATTGTCGTGTTGCTGGAAGATTTTCGTCCGGCGCGGAACATTGCTTTATTGTACCACTGTATATGTTGTTGGATTATTTTCGCCTCCGGTTAAAACTGCATGGTGTCTGGAGGAGGCGTAGTCGCATGAGTTGGTTGATTATCTCTCTAGTTCTGAAGTTCTTCACCCGAGCAGGGTTTCGCAGAACGTAGCACACCACTCTTTCGCTTTAGGGACATTATATATGTGTATGAGGATACGATATCTACTTATACGCAATCTCACCCTGGTAGTGCCGTAGACACTGGGCTCGGAACACTCTTCTACAAATGTATACCAAAACCTTAGGCCTCGTGGTCTGATAATCACGCCATGGGAAAGCATTCACGATGTCATGACTCTGCGAATATCTTTATTGTGAGATGGGAATTAATCAACTACTTCCTCTATGCTAGTATTGTTGGTCAAGTGTATAATCCGTTGATATATGCATATTATAGAACCCAAGGGGCCGAGTGAGAATCTATGGCCCTGTTCTCGACTGTGATTTTGCTGCTTCGTTATACAAGGAGTGTGTTGGCGCAAGACGGCATTTTGTTAACATCTATCACAAATCTGATAAACTCACCTTAAAGGACGTGTGTATATAGCCGGGTGGTTGGGCAAGGGTGATTTTTTTTTGGGGGGGGGAGTAAGGGCATCTTGGCTGCTGACTTGTTACTAGGGCCTAGTTGATAAGCTCGCGGATAGGCGCGTGAGCTACACTTTGCAGGATAAGGACGTCATGGGGTATGCTAAGGGATCCTTGAACCGCTTACGCTGGCCAATGATATTGTTTGCAGCATGGTGATATCCCCTACTAGGCTTATGACACCGCTCGCAACATAGTAGTACTTCCTTAGAGAGCTTGAATTGTGGTACAAGCTTCCTTGAACTGCTCCCTCCGGTCCCGAGGGGTCTTGACGGCTTCAAGAACCTTCTGAAGATCTTACTCTGGCCGGTCACAAGATTGGCAGCATGTCTATGCTCCTTGTAAGGGTGAGGAGATAAGAATGACACCAGAGGCCATGATCCATCAGTGGCAGTTCCAATAGGAAATGCCCGCTTTCCTGCAATATAGGATGAGGCGCAGATGTAGATTTCAGAGGGGCCTGTTCTTATTGTCTTGCTGCGCATAAATTGAGGGTAATATGATAGGAATATCTTGCGTTATATCCTCATATTACTTTGACAGTAAGTCTATACCATCTCATTACAAAAGGAGAATCATGACCTTTTATTCTTTACGAAGAAGCCCTAGTGCCAGGGCGTCGAGGAGCCAGCTCCCGTACCTGAGGGCATGATAGATGACTGAAGTGATCGCACCATTGGTTATCAGGGTTTCCAGCGGTTGGGTGGTTTAACGGTTTAAACAGTTCGGTTTGAACCCATTATTTTATTAGTTGGTTCGGTTTTGCATGTTCCAGTTTGGCGGTTTAGATGGTTTGTGTTTTCTGTAAACCGGTTTAACCGTCAGTTTAAACAGTTTAGAGCCTCTGAAACTGCACTTTGGCGTGAAGAGTTTTATCGGTTACCTGATTGTGAAAATACAATGGAAGCGTTGAACTCTTACACACTGGCACCAAACTATGACCATTTAACTGTGGGTTCCTTTTTATCCGCTGCTAAAAGCACTACCTGAGAATACCTTCGAGTTCAGTGAGGAAGATGTTACAGCTGAGACCGATACCACTATGTCTTTATATCCCTAGAGAGCGCCATCTGAAACTCTCTCTACAATAATTTTCCCGCCTATAGGATCCATACAATGCCGGAAGTAGTTGCCGCAATCAGAAATTCTCCTGTCCTCTCCACCTTCTTCCAAACCTATTTCACTTGATGGTGACGAGTCCCTATACGACCCCGACGCAGTTTATGAGGTAGGGGAATCGGGGGAGCCCAGCCAGCCTGAAATGAATAAGGTAGAGAATCTCAATGAAAACCAGTCAACACAGAGAAAGAAGAGATTCCGTGAAATTACATCATGGACGTAGGAAGATAAGGGTGTACAACATAGGGAAAAGCTTCTCGTCAATGGCCAATAATGTGTTACCACCCCGTTATTCGGCAATAGCTAACGAGTCAGGTGTTTGGCAATGTTGTCATTGTGTAAACAGGTCGAAGCAAAAGCAGTACTATACCAATTCGGTCAGTGCACCACGGGCAAAACATCTTAATACGGTGGAGAACATTTTTGAATGGCCGGGAAAAAAGGAGATACGCTTTAATGTTTACGAGCGGGGCATTCAGCGTGCTATGAGGCGTGCCAATAAGTTGAATGTTAGGACGTAAGGAAAAGAAATTCCAGAGGTGGAAGCGGCTGTCGTATTTGATCTTTTGGTTCGTAGAATCCTTCCCTTATATACTAAAGTGGCTAACCAGTATCAGATACGCTTGATTTCTCAACACAGTCTACCATTACATTTGAAACCTGTACACAACTCCATAATTCAGTGACCCGATGCTCTCCAATATATGCCAACATCACATAGTACCGTGTACTCTGAGGTCATGCAGGCATTGAACGCACAGAAAAATGAGATGGTTCTGTCTCTTTAACGTGTACAGTCGGAAATACACTTACACATGATGGCTGGACGTCACCAGAAAATATTGCCTTCCTCGGAATAATTGGTCATTACACGGATGATAATGGACAATTGAGGGAAACACTCTTGAGTATGAGATCCATCGAGGGTACATACAGTGGTGGGGATATGGCGTATTCCATGCGGAATGTTCTTGCTAGTAATAGTATCAGGTCCAAAATCGGTTATGGAATGATGGGGAATGCTTCGGACAATGACATCCTATGGCGGCATCTTGATACCTATCTTAATGAGTTCGGATTGCAGTGGCAGGATGAGCAAAGAAAAGCAAGATGTACGGGTCGCATAATCAATGTCAGTGTCAAAGACTTTGTCTTCGGGCATAAGACAGGTGGGGGGATGAGAACATAGCAGTAACCACTGAGCAGTATAGAAATAGTCCTCTGATCGAGACTCATAATATTATCATCCATATCCATCATAGTCTCCAACATATAGGAGACTTCAAGATCCGCAGCGGTGGACTTCTTCCTCATCAAAACAATGAAACAAAATGGAATTCTTGGTACATGAGCAAGATTTCACCTGTCTCCTGATGTTTTCTGGGGCTCAGGAGACCCAGGAGACTGTCAGCAAACCTAGGAGACTGTTAGGAGACTTAGAAGACTCAGGAGACTCCAGTCACAAATGGTAAAGCTTACTGATGTATACCCTATTGAGTAGCGTACTCCGGCTAACAGTCCATATAACAATCGTTCTCTACATATACGACCACAATATGGAGGACAATAGATTGAGTAAGACAGACTGGGAGACACTTGACAGGATACATCAGTTCTTAGCACCATTTGAAAAGGGGACATTGGCAACTGAATGTCCCGGGATTCCCGGAAGTACTTAGAGATAGAGCGAGTATCGGCATGGAGGATCTAGTGATGGGGTTCTAAAGGATTCTATGGGTTTCTGTTGTGTAATGTGTTTGTAATGGTCGTTGCAAGGGTTATGGTTTCGGTTATGCGAGGTTATGGGTAATGGGTGTTTCTGTGGGTTTCCGTTACGCGAAGTCGTCTCAAAGTAAATGAAAAACGAAAAAGCAGGAACCCTCTGGTATAATCTAACGTAACACCTGTCACACAGGCGCTGTCGGGGGCAAAATACTACGCCCTGAGGGAATTCATATTCTTAAAGCTAACTTCGGTTTTAGCATGTTATATCATAAGCTGTCTGTATGAATAAGTCAAGCCGTAATAAAAAGAACCCTTCAAACGTACTTAATCATTCTTTCCTTGTTCCAACTTTTATATACACTGAATTTGGTTGAATCATTAGGAGACATGACAAAATAAAAAGCCATATGGTCCGGCGATCATATATGGTTGAGGTTAAGGATGAACGCTCACCGTGCATGTAGGTGCATTATTTCGCCTATACCTGTTCACTATTAGATGTGAGATATTATCAAGGAAGGGGCAGAAACCCCTTTCGTAAAACTACGTTATGTAGTGAGTCGTCAAGCCTTCAGGTGCCAGAGGGGACTGGGTGGCGTGTATTATCGAGGAAGACTTGCTTGAGCAAACTGCAGGAAGCAATATATATATACCTGCCTGAGGTGTTCATAAGAGGTTGATGTAAGTACTGCACTTTTATTCCAGAGGATTACCCAAGTTCTCCTTTCTAGGGTTGAATACCCATGCTTTCTCTACCTTTCCTTGGATTTTATAGTGAAGCTGTTCCTATGTTATTAGCCTGCTCCTGGGGACATCGGATATCAGTGAGCCAGCCATTCTCTCCTTTCTCTACCACTCCACTTTCATCCAACACCCTTCGGGCTGCCACTCTCAACCACTGGCTATCGCACATGGCAATGAACCAGCCTATCCCCCAATACCACCAGACATTGACAGACAGGAATAGATGAGCAACACAGAAATATCGTAATTCCCTCTTCTGGCTGCGCCATCCCGGGTAACCCCACTCTCCAGGTGGCGATCGTGAGAGCTAGGAACGGGGGTGCTTACGTCAGTGTGTTCCCACACTATGTCAGAATGGGAAGTTCTGTGTTTATTTTAATACATAATGCCCTATAGTTACCTAGAACTACATGTAATCTTGTGCGCATTCTATGGATAATACCATATAGGATCCGGCTGTTGGAGAGAAATTAGATTTTGGTCGCACCAGATGTTGAAACCCCCGGCATGTGACTGCACCACCACACATCGTTAATTTATTGAGAATGTACTATCCCGGAGTGCTGTTACGACTCGACACAGCCGTTGAAATATGTTAAATTTCCTGGGAAACAAACCGTCGCGCTCCTGGCATCCCGTAGTACAATGCATTGACCGCCGCCTCTTTGCGGCCACCGCACCGGTCCTGCGCCTGAGCCGCTCAAAATATGTTGGTAGTCAGGTTTAACCATCCCACTGCCCAGCTACCCAGGAGGTCGAGTTGTGCACCTCCGTGTCACCCTTGAATCACCGAAATGACGGTGGGTCTTTGGCTTTGAGGTCGTCGCGGACACCTACATAATTTCGAAACCGGTAAACTCTTGATCTGCCATTACTAACGGTTGTGTGCGGGGTAGGGGGGCTATTAGTGACCATAACATATCCTTGTAGGCTAACCCTAGCCCTGGTTTACAACCTGATCAAACCAGCCCTAATTCGAGTCTTTTAGCCACCACCCGTAGAAAGATCCAAGTGGAAAGTCCCAATAAGTAAAAACATGGCGCCCAGCATCCAACCCCTCCACCTTCAGTGATATTTCTTGGCAATAAATTCATAACCTGGCCTATCCCTTGATAGTAACGTATATTTTTAGAGAAACAAAACTAATTCACCCAGGCCGGGATTGTCTATCAAGGACTATTATATAGCTCTGACTCATACTGAGAGAGATGTAGAGACACGGCTGACAGCTGAGGTAATATGTCCATGATAGGAGGCCTAGTATTGTCAACTTCGGGGATCCGAAACAGCAAGTCATTCAGGGGTGGGCCGCGTCCACCAATAGATCAGAATCCCACCAACCAATAGGTTGGTTGACTGATTGATACTTCGGAAATGCGTGCCATCAATCAATAGATCCTTGGTAGCTGAATGGGATATAAGAATTTATTCTATTATAAAGAGAAAGAAACGAAGAAAATATCATTCTCCGTTACAATGTGCTCCTCATGTCATTATACATATATTATTCCAATGGCTAGCCTCAACTCCAACTGAATACTAAATTCATAGGTGAGGGAAATAATTCGTCCACTGAACAACCTTAAAAATATCTGGTGGAACACTCCGGAGACTGATCACTGACTCAACTATGAGGTATCCTTCAAGAAACATCATAACCCTGTTACATACCAAACCCAGGGTGAAATCCCCCGGCCCCCAATCGGTAGACCAAGAATCGATATACATTATTAGGACGCAAATACTATATCCTGCGCATGCTGCCCGCCACATCCAGCACTCTACCTGTGAAGGGAAGTCTGCATTCCATGCCGTGACGTGGAGCCCTATATATATCAAAGAGAACAATATATATAGGTAGGTCCTTTGAGTAGATTTTGCGTCCGTCCTGCAAACTGCAGCCCGAGGAGAGTAGAGGTTCCATATATCTATAGTTGATTGTTTTGGCTCCTGGTGCACGTCTAGAAAAACCACCATCTCCGATGATTGCCTTGAAGACTCCGCTTTCGTATTCAGTCTCAGTCGGGCAGATTCTGATACTTCTAGTTTTATTACCCCAGACACATCACACGGCATCTGCCACCAGAAGCCATACATAGCGCCGCCGAATAATGCTTGGATGATAACATGTACCTCCAGGAGTGAGATTGGTAAGCCGGAAAATAATCTTGCTATGAACTGAACGAACGTATATGACACCTGTGCGAGAACTATTGATTTGGTGAAGTAATCCGCCTTGGACTTGTCCTTTAGGTCCACAGAGGCTTGCCCCAAACCGTTTATTGCACCCTCCGATAATAGCTGGATGAAGGTTTTGGCTTCGATTCCTATCAATTTCCCATTGTCCTCATAGACAAACCCCCCAGACACAAGGAAGAACGCCCAGTTCAGGTCAAGTAGATCTTCCTCTTCAACGCCACCCAAACTTGTGACTTTCCGAAGGTCACGATGTATCTTGATAGCCACGCTCCATTGAATTGAAGCATACTGTAAAAAACGGGGTGGATTTATAAAGGCAGATAACATCCACAATATCTTCAAACAGAGTCTCTGTTTTCCTTTAGCCTTGGGACAGACATCGAGATGTATCGCTGTCGATATGCAGAAGACAAGTGTTGTAAGAGAGGAGATGATAATTGAAAATGTCCCACGGTATTGTGGCTCTGGGCCCCACGAAACACGACCAGAGCTCTCGGATGCTTCCATTGGCGTGGCTGGGGTAGGTGGGGTGCGCGGGGATACTGTACCGGCACAAAGCAGGTGTACAAGTGCTAAGATAGGTAAGGTAGACAGGTCCGGTGGTAAATGTAGCTGTTGATATAGTCCTTCTTAGATGTATCCCTGTGCAATGGAACATGCCCAGGAAGGCCGATAGGAAAAACTTACCTGTACACAGCCTTACTTAAGTACCCCCAGCGACTACAGCAGAGGACACGGATAAGGACAGTATCTGAATTCCGCGGTGATGTGAGATGCAGAGAGGGGTTGTCTCAATAGAGCGTTTTGGCAACCAATCTCTGAGTCTAAATCTTTAGTTCTTGGCGACGGGTTTTTGGTGTAGGTAGCCCGCCAAGAGCTCAAGATTTGAGCACAAAATTTTAAAATTTGGGTGTTGCTAAAACGCTCCAATAGTGAGAGGATGTATTATATTGTAGTAATAGTCGCGCAAATGGGCGTAGACACGCTCCCAGAATTGAAGAAGAAGCGCAAGGGAAGAAGGACCTCAATATGTGGTGGGGATACTAGGATATCTGACACAAATGATGTCCTCCTACAGGCCATGATAAATAGTCTTTGTCTAAGCCTTCGTGACTGTTGATCGCAAGATATTCCCCAATTAGCCTTTGCCACGCTTACCAATGCGGGGTAGTGGGGCCTTACACCTCCTGTCCCCCGCGCCTCCGATCTCTCTAGCGTATCTGGCCCCAAGGGTTACACGGTCCCGGGATATAGCATTTCTCGTTTTCACAGGTGTGTCGGAGCCCCTTGTTTGAGTTATGCCCTACGTCGATCCGTTTTATACCCCGAGCGGGGATAATTGCAACCGACGAGGATTGCACCGCTTGCCTGGTCGGGAACCTCGGCTGCGCCTGTGTCCTGTCCGTACTCCAGCTTACACGCATCTAGATCGGACTTTTCAAACGTGAAAATGAGACTCGCTCAGGTAGGCATCCACATTCCGTTGCAACTGACATGCCACTTCATCAGTTTCAGGGTGTGCGAATTGTTTCAAGGGGGCAGAGTGGGTTCTTGGCTGCGTGAATTTCCCTTCCGCGTCACGAACAGCGTACGGGGGGTGAAGTTGGAACGCTCAGCCACAGCAGTTATGATACCCTGGCCGTTCCAACTTCACCCCTCGTTGGCTAGTAGTACTAACATAACTATCTGATTACGAATCTAGCTCCGGTCCAGATACTAATTTAGTGCACACTAACGGAATGGAGGTATGAACCGAGTGATAAAACCAGAATTATTTGTGTGGAGTGGCACTCCTTTCCCACACAAGTGGAGAAGTTTGATTTTTTGGTTATCCATTGGACGGATGAAAATGGTCAAATTCGCGACCTGCACCGTGCGTATGGTTTTGCTTCTTTTGGAGGTCAAGTGATATCAGATTTGGATCGGCAGCGACTAATATTCGCCCCTCAAGGGCCGATGATATTCAACAAAACACGAACTGCAAAGTACAAAAGTGCATATACGGTAGGAAAAGTAAGATGTAGGTGCTTGCTTCCCTTTAGCCCCTTCCCTTCTCAATCTCAAGCGACAATTTTCACACTCTTTTCTTTTTTCCAAACGCACTTTTACATGATCTGAGGCTAGAGCAGTTTGAATAGGAAAAGGTAAACCCGCAACCCCATATACTTTGCTATATCTAACAGTTGTAGTCTTTCTGTCATACCAGTGGGTATCCCTAGTCCTAGTTTTTTTATATGCCCCGGACCCATACTTCTGTAGGAGTTGTCCTGCAACTAAAAGTCGGAAATCTGTATGTGTTACAGGCATTCTAGTGAGTGAATTGACGGTAGCAAGTAGGTAGAGAGTGAAGGAATTGAATAGTATGATGTCTAGAAGCCAAAAAAAGAAAGGAAACCAATTGCGTCTAGCGATTAACTGAGTAAAAAAATAGCTTCGGTACTGGTCAGCTATATCAACTCCCCCTTTGTGGAAGTTATAGTCATCAATTAGAGATGGAATTGGTACAGTCAATGTATGATTGTCCCCAAATTCTGTCCTTATTAGACGACCATTAGTACTAGTGTTTCTTGGTCGTTTTCTGGAGCGGGTTACCTTCTCGTTAATATCATGAATAGTCGATAGAGCATGAACGTGATTGTTGTCTTGCCATTGCATCGCCAAGACTAGCCAATAACTCTCATCTACAACCCTCTAGACACCGAGTTACATCTTATAGTCTTTCTTATATCATCGTGTTGATGTGGAAATCCATCTTCCTGAACTCGAGCGGTTCCACATGCATCTATACCAATTTTTCGAAGTGTCATATATAGCTTTGCGGTGCTGAAGAGGTTGTCCATATAAATGACAAAATCATATAGGTAATAAGGTAAAGATTGCGTGGCTAGTTGATACACTACTGATACCGTAGGGGAAGTTATACCAATAGATTCCCGGTATTCATGACTGAACTCAGTGATCGCTTTTACTCCTGAATGGAATCTCCAGTTCATTGTATAGCCATGGTCAGATAGAGCAAAGACCTTATAACCTTCGGTGATTGATGTATTTGGCATTCGGATTTTATGTTTGCTTCGACCATGGAATCTGATCATCATCTCATCAATAGTGACTGATGTTGATACTAGATAGTATCTCATACAACTATTCCTAATTATGGTATTCAACAGCTCTAGCTTTTCCCACTAGTTGTTGCAATTTTCTGGCGGTGAAATATGTAAATATCGTTTGATTTGAAAAAATCTGTTGTTGGACATAACTTTTGATATAGACATCCCCAACTAGTAACGTGTATCCGGATCCCAGCTTCTCTCTTCCAAATATCTGAAGGTGTTCTGCATCGAAATACCCCCATCGCTATCAAAATAGCCAAAAAAACTCAGAGTTCTCGAGCAGTTGTAGGTTTCCACTGTCCTCTGCGGGGATAGAGACTGCTATCCGCTCTATGGACTCTCGCATATACATTTTTGTTTTGAGCCAAACTCTCCAGTACATCATCCGTCCAAAAAAGCTCAAACAAGTCCAAAGGTAAAGTTTCCGAACCCTGGTAGGTGTCAGAACTGATATAAAACTATTTATTGTTAGGAAAATTACCAATATACTATCGGGCAATAAAGGTTCTGCTTCATGATTAACGCTAGGAAGCGGATAATATACGGGTTCCTCGCTGGAAACTGCTTCACCTCCAGGGCTCGTGTTACCCTCATTTGCATCTGAAGATTTTGCTCAGCGGCGAAGCCTTCTATTCCGGACTAGTGACTATTCAGGTTCACTCAAGGGTATTCGGACACTTGGAGTTGATTCCGACATACTGCCTCCTCAAGTTCTGTCCGATGTTTGCTTCTAGCAGCAGGTCCATCGCTTACAGCTGAAGTTAGACTGAGACAGGTTCTGAGACAGCTTGGCTTAGGGCACAGTCCAGGTCGCGAATTTGACCATTTTCATCCGTCCAAGGGATAAATGCTACACCGAGTATCTCTTAAGTTGTCAAATGCTGTCACTTTGCGTGGGGGCTGAAAGATGTGAGACTTGGTTGCACGCGCCACTGTCCCACTTCAACTTCAATTAATTCACCGGGTTAGTATGGTATAAATCAAAACAGCGGTCTGAACATAGGAAAGCTATACAATACAAGCAAAAGCAGCGGGGTTGGGTGATCTTTTCCCTTTCCCCGTAACAGACCGTAACTGTTCATTTACCAAAGGTACGGACTCGTTCCTCTGCCTTAAATCTCAGCTTGTAGGCCCTACCCTCTGAACCTGACTGTCTGGGGGGTCCAGCAGGAAATGTTCACCACCCCCCGCTTTTCTACTTCTATCGATTTTACCGCCGCCACAGCAGAACCCGCAGGGGACTTGGAGTTTGCCGGAACCCCCTAGTGCTAGAATAAATACTTAGTGTGTCCAATGCAGCAGAAATGCACTTCAATTTAGACTAATTAACCATCTAAGACCTAAGCTAGCACGATACATGACATACATGTACTTTCCACCCCATAAGTCCCCTCTATCCACCAACCTCTCAACACCAAACAAAGAGAGTTAAAATAAAGATTACTAACATGGGAAACAAAATCGACCGCACATGCCCCGAAAAATACCCCCCCCCCCCCAGGAAGTGCCACGGAGGCTCATACCAACTCCCCAACTATTTGTCTCAGTACCGAGGTCTGATGAAATCATCAGCACATAGTGCAATGCAGATAACATTTAGGGGTTTACTTCAGTTAAAGACGATATGTACAGCACTCCTATCCCCCCAAGCAATCTATGGAACCAAAGTTGATGAAGGAAGCTCTCAACTGAATATTGATAATACATTCAGAAAAGACATCGTTGATCTCTGTCATGAGTTCAACGATCTTTAGAGGGAGGCCCGAACTAGCAGAGATTTTAGTTGGCAGAGATAAGGGATTCGTTCCATCTTGGAGCAGCAAAAGATCCACACTCTGGCTGGGCCCTACCATGCATAGATGCCGTTGATAACGTACTTGTAAAGAAAGTGTAATACATGAAATAAAAATGAGGAATCAAATGACTCTGTATCAGTAACCGGGGGTAGGAGAGATCTTGTAGAGCCGTAGTATGGAAATCTACGACGGCGCAGAGCACTGAGTACCGGGAATTTAAACGCAGTCATATTCTGCTTTCCCCCTCACTTTTAGTGATTCCATGCTACAGTTGATTCAGATAGAGTGCTAAATTCTACTAATCACATGCAGCTTAGATTTTCTGTCCAAACCTCCGAGGAACATACACCGGAGCAAGCGGTGGCATGGCTGCTTGGTGCAGGCAGGCCCCCAACGGCCACATAACCTAAAGCGACCCGCACAATACATATCCATGCAGTCTTCGTGATAATTGTAGTCATAAGAGGCAAAGTGAGAGTCTCATTGGCCTTTTATTTATATTCAGCTAAAATTGCACAGCAAATGGAAGGTGCGGGTCCCATAAGCTTGGTCAATTGGAAGCAGGAGTTGAATCTACTATCACGCTTCGGGTAAGCTTACACTCACCACAAAACATCAGCTGACCCATCGACATATTAGGTTTTCCAATAGATTTTCCGGCCTCGTTTAAAACATCAACAGATACATCCCCAGACACATTGATTGGTCTTTTTTCACCAATCTGTAAACTAATAAACTCACTAGATAGTAGATACACTGTAAAAAAGGAGAAATGAGAATGCCGGTGTTTATGCATTGCCGGGGCATCTGTCAACCCGTACACGAATCATGCCCAAGTTTAATACATTGCTGATTAACCAATGATATATCATCCACCACATTATAGCTGTTGTTCTTTATGTACATGTTGCTGCTCAGCACTGCCAGCCCTTGCATCCACAGCGCCGGCAAAACTCAAGCTCCAGCACTCGAGCTCTACGGCGCATTGCAGTAAATTGTATGCATTTCTTTTCAATACACCAAGGGAAGGCTCTATTTCTAAACAAGGAATCTGTACCAAGGCGAGAAATGATATTTATTATCCGAATAGATTGGACCTCAAAACGCATCGCACCGTGCAAAAGCGGTCCCAGGCTTACAGATGGCCTTATTCTACTTTAAACACATCATTGAGTCTTATTAGGCACGGTATAAGAAGATATAATCATTTGATCGCATATGCATCAATAAATATTTCTGTTACTCAACTGCATGCGTGATATGGGTTCAATCTACCATAGAGTCGTTTTTCGGTTGCTAATGGAACAATAGAACGCTCGGAAAACGTCCAAAACGGAACTCAGTACGATAGGTTCATGGATATAGATATATATTCTCCTGACATATCTCTAGACGCAGCAGAGAACAAAACCGTTGGTGCGAGTTTATGCCCTCAGGGTTCTCAAGGTTTCGATCTACTTCTAAATGGTCCCAGGAGTCTCCGCCACGGAACTAGAATTGGCGCTACGCCCAGGCTCCTCACCCTATTCCAGTGCATTAAAAACCGTTATATATTCCCCTTGATACCTATGTTTAGGCTATCCCCATAGTATGCAGCAAGTACGCTACACATCTGCTCACAAAATACTTTGAGGAATATTGTTTATAGAAAGTACTCAAACTATTACACGCCTACGTTTTGTTGTAACACCAAGCCAGCATAATTGAATCCTCAAATCAGAAATTACTTTACCCTATCCAAAGGAATTAAAAATAGATACTCATAACATCAAAAAAGACAATAGAACTCCGGCCACCGTACTCCTTCCTACCACCATCACTACACACAGCTCACAGATACTTCCTCCCATGGTTACAAACGTCTAGCACGTTCTCTCTGAACTGCGTTGCAAACGCCGTTTTAGACAGCTCCGGCACGTCGAATCTATCTGTGAACTCTAAGCACCACAATACCGCCTTCAAGTACCTCTTGCCCATGGTATGTCCCAGTCCCATACGCGCCTCCACTATCAAAGTTTCCCTTACCTTGTGTGGTTCAAGTTCCTTCTGCCAAAAGAACTTCATAGCCCCCATCCACAGCCCAATCTCGAGAAGCAAGACACCCAGGGAGTATAGATCGTGTACGTTTCGATGTGGCCGCGCACTGTGTCCTTGTCGATCGGGGTGTTGGTATATATTTTCTTGCACGCCGGTGCGTAATATCTGCTCCGTGGGCCAAGAGTTTTGAGACTGCGGTCGGGAGTATTCGAATCCGCCTATCCTGGGAGACGAGAAGTTCCATAGCTCCTGTCCATGTAGGCGGAAAAGGTAGATGTTCTCGCTCCTGATTCCCTTGTGAACCCAGTCGATCAAGTGCCATTCCATGAGGCCATATGCGATACCATGGGCTATCTCAAAGCGTTCGCCTAGAGTTGGACGCGTGTCTCCTATAAGCGTTTCAATTGCATCATGCAAGGTTATCGGCTTTAGTGAGTAGCCGTGTGGTACCTGAAAAACCAGTGCATACCGCGATCTTTCAGGTTCGTGGAAGTAGCCTAAACAGTGCAAGCTTGTTACAGGCGTTTGTGGAGATACTGGGTCGCTATCTGTCTCGATGCCTAATAGCTTTGACAGGAACTGGATTCTTCTCTTCACTTCAGCACTGTGCCATCTTGTCATAACCGGATTATATGCCTTAAACTCAATCAGGGATCGTTGTCCATTCACTTTCCCGCTCAAATAACCCGGGTATGACCCATCTTCCCTGCACATCAACTCTTCCTCATACACCTCAATATCCCTCATATCGATTGGGATAGCCGCATCCGCACTCTCTGGGTCTAAAACCATTAACCGTCTAGTGGTAATGCTAGAGAAACCGAGGCAATGCGCCGCTCCGAGAAGGCCCTCGGTCTGCACATAGTCGCCTGCGGAATGAAGCAGAAGCGCCCACTTCATAATTTCAAAGAGCATATCTGTCCATTCCTTGTGTTGGTTGACTATTCGCTCCAGCTTTTGCCGATCAAAAAGCGCCCATTCCAGTTTTGTAAACGCTCTCCCGAACCGAGTGATCAATCCTTCACCACCTCCTGGAGAAACAGTGGGTGGTGGCAAGGCATACGTAGGTGAGTATCTTAGTTCATGTCGGAGTTCCGCCGGGTCCATATACTCGTGACTATCCCATGAGTGGCTGCTGGCCCTGGACCTCCCAGTCAAACGGTCATTGTATTTTGTGAATACTTCCCGATATGACATTACTGACCCCTTCAACTGGTGTAGGATCTGGTATATTTGCTCAATGTGGCGGTTGTCAAGCTTGTATATAATCTGCCCGCGTATGAATCGATTTCCGAACGTTTGTAGCATGAAATGCTGATGTCTGAACTTTAGCGCAATGTTGCCAAAGTCTCTTTTGTGGTTTGAGACATCGCTGATTATTTGCGTAATGAACACAAATATGTCGAAGACTTCGTTGAAAACGGCGATCGTTAGCCCGGCGACTTCCATGGGGATGATAATCGTGGCACTCGAAATAGTTGAAAAGAGGGTTGAAAGGCTGAAACTGGAATGAAGGCCCGCCCTTTATCGCCAGCAAAATGCTCAGCTTTCCGAAAAAGCGGGGTATGAAACTTTGAGGCTCTTAGGTGACCCATGCATTATTATGAGATATGAGGGGTCACAAAGGATGTACCTTGTCGGATGCATGGATAGAGCATCGGCGAACCTCCTGCCCAGGCTTTAGTACCAAGAACATACATGCCTCCGGACTGCATAGGACCATTTTCCAATAAAATGCAGCGATAGGAATGATCAATGGAAAAATGCTTTTTCCATAGATCATTCCTGTCGCTGTACTGGCTGTGACACATTCCCTTTGGATTGATTACAAGCATGACCCGCTATTATTATCCCTGGATTAAGCAATCATCTGAAGAGCCTTCCCACACAAGTCGGCTGCCTGGAACAATCAACTGCAAGAATTCTCACAGGTTACATTTGCAGATTCCTGTTCTTTCTGCCAGACCGCCCCCCCTGGTACAGCGCAGATATGTGTAACATTCGGGAAGGAGTCTGAAACAGAAAGAGTCGTGCGAATGGTAAGTCATGGATATATGAGACATTGGGAAATCTCTCTCATGTGTTATACATTAGCGCCTGGAATTTAGCAGTTGCGGTCCTTATAATACTATCAATGTGCCATAGAATTCGCAGGTTTATGCATGAGAGAGGTTCCAATGTCTCATACATCCAGGACATAAGAAGTCTTCAAACGAACGAACTCACAGACGGCATGAATAGAGAATGCCGCACATTATGGGAGCCGCCGGGGGTATCAGGATACGTCAATACGATAGACGAAGGAGGCAACCACCCATTTATATATTTTGCTGCCAGGCGTTACGACACGATGGCAAATCCCACCACTAGGCTTGTGACTTAATGAATAGTCTTGGTGATTGGCCAAACAGCTGCCTAGGGTTAGGGCCATATGTTCATTCTACATACCCCCATCCCGCCTGAGAAGCGTTGATCATGTCTTTTCTACCCCACATCTCGAGTCCAGGGCTTAGTGGTTCATATCATTAGGATTCTGAAAAATCGGTACTCTCCGGAGAGATCTTTACCCACCAATAACAAGGGCATCTGACAGTGTACATTACTAGCGCTGCTGATATGGTGCGGCGCGTCTCAAAGGTGACATGCCGGTATCTCCATTGGAACAATCCTTACCACTCCAGTTGCTTAAGAAACAATCAGAGCCTCAGATCCCAGCCATGCTATGGCTGAAAACTGAATCTTGGCTGCAATCCTGTAATTAGGGGTATAAATGGGTATAGTACGGTTCCACTTCGCCAGGTCTTGGCGCCTTTTACATACAAAAACATGTAAATGCCATCTCTTATAACTTACTGTCTTAGATTTTTGATATCATGTTTTGTTGAAAGGTTACAAGCAGTCTGATTTGCGTCACCATCTTGTAACACTTGAATTGAGTCTTTGGGTAACATGGTAAGACTGTGGGCTTAGGGCCAGGGCTAGGGAACCACTAGGAGCAGCTGTGGTCCGCACCCTAACAATAGTGTCACTGACCCCACTCTTTCCCTCCCTCCCTTTCTCCTTTTTTATCAGAGGTATTGGGTGGAAATAATTCAATAGTTAATCGTAACGATCTATACAACGAATCGTTAGATATCAGTAGCTCTTGGAGCTGGAAGGTAAATCATATAATTGGAATATTAATTGAAAGGCAAAGGCTAAGATCCATGCAGGCCTGCTAGTGAGCAATATGTTAGCACTATAGGTTCAAGGCTGGAAGTAGGGAACTCTGGAGTAACGTTCTCGACTATTGACATACGGGCTCTTTTTCTATTATCTTTGAGAATCTGTTTTCTTTTAATGATCAAGGAGGTTGTAAATAAACACCGCAGTAACTAGGGTATTAGTTTATCAATTTCGCCTAGTCTTTTGCTAACGAGAGTAGGTGTTCCTTTTGGTGTATCCATCAAGTCCGGAAGATAGCTGTTTGAGACCGCATAGTGCGGTCAAGGGCACAGTTACTGTGAATTGCGGCTGTTGAATCATAATTTGGACTTCAAGAAACAACCCCGCACCAAGTTTGTATGGAAAAACAGCGTTGTTTCGAGGGTATTCTGTACAAATTCTACTCAAAACCTCATACTAGGAGCACTACAACTCGGGAATTATGGATGTGGTTATATTACTTGTGTCTTGTGTATCCATGATGCTACACACTACCAAGGTTATTGAGCTCTGTATGGTTGCGATGTGGGTTACAACAAAGAAAACTCACTTTAAAAACCCACCACTCAACAACCTTACTATGGGGTGTAGTTGTGATAAGTATAGCTGTGTCCCTAGCGGTCTGAAGATATTATATTGGTGTTATGAATCCTATGGTGGTATATCTGGACAATATACCCTCAAAAGAGGTACAAATCGGGGTGCGCAGTCATTTTTGTAAGGTGGCAATACTCGCTCCCCAAACCGCAAGAGGGTACCAAACAAGCCGCCAGCTCCCGTATCTAGCTTGTCTCAGCAGCACCATTGGTACTTCTAGGCAGATGTGCTGTGGTGGTGCGTGTCGTGGGGTTTTGACAATGTGTTGTGTCCCCGCTGCGGTATCGGGATTCTTGGGTCAAATAATAACGATGGGCGTCAGCAGCCAAACCACCCGGTCAGCAGTCTCTCCGAAGGGTTAATACGGATGGCAACGCACAAGGGTGGGACTACGCTACTTTAAGAGCAGCCCCACGGACGATATACCGTCCTCAACAGCCACCACTTCTAGCGTCGGATATTTGGACTAGCTTCCTTGAGACAGAGAAATAGCTACCACCTGTGAGAACCAGCACCACACCTTCTACCATCTCCTTACCATGCACTCGCGGTCATCTCACTACCGCCATTGGGTACCTCTAGTCCCCCACGTATGACCTTACGCCAGCGAACCAGGACCTCGCAGTGATGCACATTCGGTGGTTTCATGCCACACGGGAGGAATCTCCACACTAGGCTATGAGTGTGCAGATGCTCTCCTTCGGGTATATCCTTGGTACTTGCTTAGGCATGGTAGATGGGTTCGGTGCAGTGCGGTGTATTGTGATAAGTACATGTACCTTGGAACATTTCTCGCTCCTTGGTAATAAAAACCACCTGGGTTGGACCTGAGTTCTTTGGTTCACATTCTCTGGCCCCGACGGTCGTGACATGGGTTATTTTGATAAGGGTTGTAATTTTTGAAAGTAGTAGAGACAATGATGGAAATATGTAAGGAAATGTGTAAAATACCAACGCCACTGAAATGCATCTTCCATAAACATCCCCCGATAATGAGTCATATGGTGCATTGAGTGAGTGCGCCTACGCCGGGAAAGACACCAATTAATGCATTCCCATAGCCGGTAGAGTGGCACTAGCTAGTACAACGCCCTCACCCCTCCTGCCAACGCACACGATAGTCTCGCAATGACGGCGCTCATATTGTTCACGCCTACGGCCCACCTCCTACACCACCCCACCCACAAGACGAAGAAGAAAACCAACTCACGGCGATCACAATGGGTAGGGCTCGGGTTAGGGTTCCCATCTTTACAATAATATTTCGTTAATTACAACCTAGCTACAGAACAAAACCGTCGCCCACCCCCAACCACACCCTACATCTACCACTCCCCCCCCTCCTCCTCCTCCCCCTCCTCCACGTCTTCCCACTCCTCCTCCTCCTCCTCCGTCTCGTCCTCCTCCTCCTCCAGATCCCACCCCTCATCCTCCAGCGCCGCCTCCCACACCGGCACCCGCCTGGCCTTCAGCGGCCTCCTGCGCCGCGGCCGCGAGGCCTCCACCTCTGTCCTCTCCGGCTCCTGTTCTGCCTCCGCAGCCGGTACCACAACGTACCGACACCGTGGCATGACGAGCTGGAGGCCCGGGTGCGGCACCTCCTCCCTAACGCGGCGCTGTTCCCGCTCCCACGGCGGCCCCGGGGACGGGGGCTCCAGGACGACCGGCGCAACATCCTCACCAACCCTAAACCTCTTCCGACCCCACGGCACCGGCGCCGCCCGCGCCTTCCGCGTGACCCCGCGGCTCTCCCCCCAGTCCCACACCTCCCGCCACCGACACCCCCCCTCCAGCGCCATCGCGTCCGCGCCGCGCCCAAACACCTGCGTGAGCCGCACCTTGCGGTACAGCACCGCAAACACCTGCTCGCCCTCTGCCACCAGCTGCAGGGCTGCGCCGCCGTCGCCGACGCAGCCCCCGCTGACCCCTGGCGCGACGTACGCGACGGAGGGGACCACGGCCTGTGCGCGCATGTCGCCGCCGTGTGAGGCCTCGGAGTGGATGTGGGCGTTGCGCGCGGTGCGGACGCCGACGACGAGGTATACGCTTCTGCGTGAGCGGGCGGCGGCCTCGAGCCAGCGGCGGGTGGCGGGCTGGGCGCAGGCCTCGGCGAACCAGGTGTCGCTGTTGGGCAGGTCGCGCGTGGTGGTGTGCGGTGCGGTTAGGGTCGCGGTGTTGCTGGCTGTGGCGGCGAAGGTGAGGGTTAGCGGGAGGGCGATGGTGAGGCGGAGGTGCGAGCGGCGGGTGAAGGTGCGGGTTTCGCGGAAGTCGGTGTGGTGCGCTGTGAGGATTTCGGTGGCGGTGGGGCGGGGGGTCAGAGGGTCGATGTAGTGCTGGTGCGGGAGGTGGGCGTTGGTGGTTAGGCGGCCGAGTTGGGCGGAGTGCGGGGGGAGGAGGTGGTGGAGGAGGTGGGCGGTTGTCATTGTGGCGGTGGGATGGCGGTGTGGCTGGCGGAGGTGTGGCTCCCGGTGAGAGAGAGGAGGGAGTGCAGTCTTTAAATCCAATCTAGTGTCAGTGAGAAGGGCGATTTATATACACAGAGTCTTACATGTGCATCACCAATAACGTCAGACTCGTGATAATATAATTCATGCACCCTTAGTAAGAATGCAAGGACAGGGAGGGAGGCATACGTAACAACCGGTTACGAATAAATAACGTGATTGGGGGGCGCAGTCCGAACAAATCCTGAATCCGGACCCCTCCCTCCCGCAGCTCGCGGGAGGATCAGATTTCGCCCCGCGACTGCATGCAGCCAGTCAGGTACTCCCTGGTGGAGAGCAGCGTTCTGCGCGGTTCTTGGTAATTAACCGCATGCACCCCAGGTGTGATTACTTATTTAGTTATTCGCGGGAGTCGGCAGCATACCGGGGGCCCGGTAGAGTACCCTGGCACTGGCGGGGGGCGGGTGCACCCGGCGTGGGGTAGGAAAACTAACCGGTTTTTGTCACATCGCGGATTGGGGAGGTGAGTGACAGGATGAGGGGTTGCTTGTTGGGGTGGGGTCGTTTCGCTCTTTTCTTTCGTAAGAGGTGCGTGGTGGGGGTCTTCCCCTTGTGGTGTGTTTGTTTTGTCCTTTTTTTTTTCTTTTTTTTGC
The DNA here is from genome assembly GCA_024713755.1 of Morchella sp. 2018-W16. Taxonomy (NCBI): domain Eukaryota; kingdom Fungi; phylum Ascomycota; class Pezizomycetes; order Pezizales; family Morchellaceae; genus Morchella; species Morchella sp. 2018-W16. Next base: position 513,642 of record JAMGYY010000026.1, on the reverse strand, counting down.
AATAAAGTGTTGTTTTCAGGAGCACCCCGATCTGCAACCTACCACTGCAACCTACCACTGCTACCCACCCCCACCCCCGGACTAGCAGAGTACCCTGCAGCTATTCCAGTGGTGGAGCAATACTCCTGTGCCATCCCTATTCTCCAGGCCAATGGGGTGTGGGTGGAGTGGATTGTGTCATGGCGGGGCAGGTCTCGTTTGGGAAGTGCTTCTCTGTCGGGCGGTATTACTCCGTTGACAGGCTGGGGTCTGATCTGTCTGTAGACTTCGGGTGGTGCGCGGACGGTGTTGCTCACCTTCTGGCGTGTGGGATGCACCCCCGGGATTTAAACCCCCTGTACTCAGTCGTTAATTGAAAGGTTGGGGATTTTGATAAGTGTTTGGTTGCACGATATCCGACGAGTTAGCTAGCGGGCGAGTACAAGTAGCAAAGAACTAGGAGAGCTGGTTGGGGTGCTAGCTTCATGTGGTATCACTCGGTGAGGACGCTGGGTGGTATGTCACCCGGTATAGGAAATCATGAGCTGTGAGGCTTCTGGATGCTTGTGATGTCGCCCCCCCCCCCCCCCCCCCCCCCATGCAGTGGCTGTAGGCCGTTTTGCTGCCGTGGGAATGTGGTGCGTAGAGTTGGGTGTTTGTGTGTGTGTATGTTATGTGAGGGGGGATGGCGAGTGCTGGCCATTGGTGCGGGTTGGCCGGAAGTACCCTCCCTATACCCGCAAGATGGCCCCCTTCCTTTTCTCCTCCCTTTCTTTTTGATGGTGCTGCTCAGCTCGCCAGCACCCACGGCGCAGGAATGTGAGCGCGCGTTACAGGGATGCGTCCATGGAGAAAACTGGTTTCTATCGCAGCGCGGGTAATTGCATCATTTTTTTGACGCACCGGGGTGGCGCTTGTTATGCACTCGGCTCGAAGAGGGGGGGGTGACTAAATACTTGTGTAATGCATCTCGATGACAAGTTCATCCGCTGGGCGTCGGGCGCGTAAGGCGTGTGGCGGGGGTGACGGGGGGTATGATGTAAAAAAAAAAAAGAAGAAAAAGATTCGCGGGATAACCATTTATCGGGTCTTGGCAGCTCGAACTGGGACGGCCGCGTGGTGGATGTGTGTAGGTAGGTACCTACGCCGGGCTCAGGCTCTGTGTGCGGATCATGGAGTCGTTAGAGCTACATTTGGGACCGATATGGGTGTGGCTTGCGCGTGGCGGGTAGGAAGGCGCGTCGGCAGGAGTGTCCTTCCCTGGAGGGAATGCTCGGATGCATTGTCGCTTTTTTTTTTAGCCACGGGTGTGGAAGGCAGTTAATAATTAAGACTAACTAGGTTGCCCGCATGGGGCTCACAAGTACTCTGGGAAGGAAACTACAGGCATGAGGATTGGATATATCTCCATGCGTATCTTTGGGTCTCGCAGTTTAAAATATTACATCACATCCCACTTGGAAGTCTTGGGAGTAAATGACTTTTTGTCCATTCAAGGGCGCGCGGATGCTTATCTTGCATCGGTTGCCTAGACCACATGCTGTGTAACCTCCCCACCGCAATACCCCTCTCCAGTCCCTCCCTCCACCCTCTCCTCTCCTCCCCATCCCCCATCCAAACCCCCATCCACACACCAGACCATGCCCAACAAGCGGAACAGTCTCGTGCAGGGCCTAAAGTCCTTCGGCCGGGCACTGAGCCCTGGAAGACGGAGCAAGAAGCAAGGGCAACCCGCAACTACTTCAACACCACTTGGCTCCCCGGGTGCTGCAAATATCGCGGCACAGGCTGGTACCAGGTATTCATCCAGCATGGTCCCCCATCGTGTGTTGTTGTGCGGGACACGAGGCCCCCCTTTGATTGTGGGTGGTGCCTCTGGGGCCAGCTGTGGCTAACCGTTCCGTACGGGGTGCAGCCAAAGTGTGCCGCAGGTGCAACCAGGTGTGCAGCCTACTCAAAATGTCTCCGCGTTGCCGGTCATTTCGATCTCCAGCGCACCGCCCCCCGGGGGTGTACCAAGTGGGAGCAATCAGGCCCACGTCCTTCCGTCTGGCTACAAGTATATTACCCGGAATGTACCCAGCGACTCCCGACTAGCTTTGCTGACATCCACGGGGGTCTAGTCCGAATCCGGCCCTCACGCGGGCAATCGAGCAACACGCCGCGGACCTCTCGGACGACGACCGAAAGGCGTTCATGGAGGCACGCGACATCATGGGCGAGATCCAGCGGCGGAACGAGGGCCACGCAAAGCAGAGTGTGTCGAGAGCGCTCGGCGCCCGTGTGGAGAAGGTCTTGCTCTGCATGAAGGGCTTTTTGGGGTCGGTCGCGATATGTATCCAGCACCAACCGGACATTTCGTCCCTGGTCTTGGGCGGGTTCAATTGTGTTTTGCTGGTACGTGTCTCGGTGGCGCTGTGGAGGGGGGTGCTGACGGAGATTTGGGTAGATGGCGTTGGGGTATATTGAGTTTTTTGAGAAGATCACGTTGATGATGGAGAGGATAGGGGGCCACTTGACTTACTTGACGAAGTATGGTCAGCCCATATTTCACGGCTCGGTGGATGTCCAGAATGTAGGCTTTGCCCTGGCACAATGTTGTGGTGTGGTGGCTAACGGGGGTTCGACTAGACATTGAAAGATGCGTATTGTGATTTGTTGGATTTCTTGCTGGCGGTCAGGAAAGTGTTTACCGAGAAGGATGAGAAGGGCTCTTGTGCGCGCCCCCCTGCTTTGAATAAATGGGGTCTGCCGGGAGGACATTGATACTCACGCGCTCTTAGATATCAACTCGGTCTGGATATTTATGAAGATTCATTGGGAGTCATTCGAGTATAAATTCCAGCCCATTGAAGAGAGGTTCGCCCATCATGCGTTGATGATTGTCCGGCTGGCGGGGGTCGAGGCCTTGATTACCAACCTGGAAGCGGCAAATACAAAGCAGAGAGAGAAAACAGGTAATATACTTCCCCCGCTGCGATTTCCGGGGGATCGTAGGTGTAGCGATGAGTTTAATTGCTCGCCATATCCTCCATCCATACTGAAACATATTTGTCAAGAAGTCCTGCTAATTCCGGGACAGATAAAAAGCGGCGGGAGGTTCTCAAGTGGCTCTCTCGTGTAGACTATCAAAAGGTCCAAGACAGACATTTTAACAAACACCTTGGTGGTACCGGTCAGTGGCTCCTGGACGACCCGAAATTCCTTCAATGGCGGAGCTCCCAGGACTCGGCTATCTTGTGGTGTCACGGTGGGCGTAGGTTCCCCCTCGCATTTCTTGCCATGCCCTCACTAATCCGCTGCGGCAGCTGGCGCCGGAAAAACAATTTTAGCGTAAGAAGCACCTCCACGGCTTATCTGCAATGCGCTAACGTGTTATAGTTCACTTGTTGCGGACAGGATCTCCACCACCAGCCAGTCAACGCCTGACATTGCTCTATCGTTCGTCTATTGTAACTACAAGGAGGTAGTCGACGCGGAGACCTACCTACGCACCATTATCAAACAACTGTGCCAGAAGCAGAAGACTATACCGTACGAGGTCATAGCACTCTACGACAAGCACTTTGGCGACGACACCGAACCAACCTTCTCGGAGCTCCAGGATATCTTCATCACCCTCTCGGCCCTCTTTGGCCAGACTTTCATAGTTATAGATGCCTTGGACGAGTGCGCAAGCGACCAACGGGATATTCTCTACTCCTTTCTACGCAATGCTACGTCATCCGCGGGACACTCAACCGGTTCGGTTAAGGTTTTTATCACCAGTCGGAAGGAAGATGATATCCGACGTGCGCTTTCTGCCTTCCCCATTGTGGAGATCGAGGCTGTGAAGGTGAACAAGGATATCAGGTCTTATGTAGAGGTTCAGTTGGATCAGTACCTGAAGGATGGGAGGCTGAAGCTGCAAGACCCTACCTTGAAAGACTTGATAATTTCAGCCTTGGTTGATCGTGCTGGAGGAATGTAAGTCTCCATCTACTTCCATATCATGAGCAAGGAACTGAGTTGATTAGGTTTCTATGGGTCGAGTTTCAACTCAAACACATATGTTCCCAAATCTCGGATTATCACATACGAAAGACACTCGGGGACCTGCCAGAAGGTCTGGATGAAACATATCTGCGAATAGTCAGTGTAATAAAGCAAAAGCCAAAAGCCCACCGAGAGCTAGCCCGCAGAGTGCTGATGTGGATCGCGTACGCCACAGAACCGCTAGATATCTTCGACCTGAGGTCATTTGTTGGCATGGAGAGGAGTACCCAGTCACACGATGAGCTATTGGGGATGATGCCCAGTGTTGAGACAATCATGAGTGTGTGCGCCAACCTGGTTATGGTTGATGCGCAGACGGATGGTACCGGTCAAAAGGTCCGGTTTGTACACTTCTCGGTTCAGGAGTTTCTCCTCGATAGTACCAGTAATATCGGTAGTCGTTCGGTCGCCGCAGAGCTTGGCTTCGAGCTGGAGAAGGCAAACGAGGAGATTGCGACAGCTTGTCTTGCCTTTCTCCTTCACTGTGGGAAACATGGCCCCCCGTACCTCGGAACTATATACCCGCAGCCAATAATGTATATAGTGAAGAATTGGAACCTGTACATCAGAGCGTTGAAAAAGCCAAGCGAGGAACTGATGAACCTGACATTGTCTGTCTTCAAGGCTGGGTTCTTGTTCAACACGGGCGAGGATATCTCCTACAGCGATTCGGCGTTTCGCGAGTACCTTCTGAGTCCTGTATATGAAGAGACCATATCCCCTCTCCTACTTGCATGGCTCTACGAGCTACCCAAGGCGGTCGAATTCATCATCCGTACTGGGTCACACGAGCGCAAGACACTATACAACGATACGACACTGCACCTAGCCGCGAGGATCAACGCATGGAAGCTCGTCGGGCAGCTCTACACCCAAGGTTTCGACGTCAACCATCGAGACGACGATGGATGTACACCCCTATTCTACGCAGCCGGTAAGGAGTTCTGCCAATCCCTACTGGACCACGGAGCAAGGGTGGACATCCAGGGAGGCGAACTCGCAAATCCTCTGCAAGCCGCGTCGGCTAAGGGCCGGCACGACGTTGTACAATTGTTGATTGAAAACGGCGTCGATGTCAACGCAAAGGGTGGGAGCCATGGGTTTGCGTTGCATGCTGCGTCGTACCACGGCCACCGGGCGGTAGTGGAGGTTCTACTGGCGCACGGGGCAGACGTCAATGCGAACGGCGGGAGGTACGGCTCTGCACTGCAAGCCGCGGCGGCGAGGGACTCCACGGCGGTGGTAAAGGTGTTGCTGGAACACGGGGCCGATGTCAACGCGAAGGGCGGGGAGTATGGGTTTCCGTTGCAGGCCGCGGCAATCAGTCCTCACGCGGCGGCGGTAGGGCTTTTGCTCGAGTATGGGGCTGACGTCAATACGGAGGGCGGGTATCACGGGTTTGCACTACATGCCGCGGCAACGTGGGGTGGCGATGCAGATGTAGTGGAGCTCTTGCTTAGCCAGGGGGCCGACATCAACGCGGAAGGTGGACATCATGGGTTTGCATTGCAGGCTGCTGCAAGTTCTGGCAATCGGAGGACGGTGGAGTTCTTACTCGGCCATGGGGCCAGCGTCGATGCTAAGGGCGGATATTATGGTTTCGCGTTGCACGCTGCAGCATTCAGCGGACACAAGGCTATCGTGGAGCTTCTATTAGATCATGGTGCCGATTTCAATGCGGAGGGGGGGTATTATGGGTTTCCATTACATGCCGCGGCAGCTGCCGGTAGCCATCCGATAATAGATCTTTTGTTGGCGAGAGGGGCCGACATCAATGCAAGAGGAGGGGCCCACGGATTCGCGCTACATGCTGCATCGTGCGCTGCCGCCACCGACACGATAGCCTCACTGTTGGACCGCGGGGCCGATATCAACGCAGTAGGTGGAATCAACGGCTCCGCGCTACAAGCCGCAGCAGCAAATAACCGCCTCAATGTAGTGAAGTTCCTCCACTCACGTGGCGCCGACATCAACGCGCAGGGCGGCAAGCATGGAACACCCTTGCTGGCGGCGCTTGCGGGGACCTACTACGACGTCGTATACTTCCTTCTAGCGGAGGGGGCCGATCTCGACATCCGCGGCGGATGCCACCACTGCCCGTTACAGGCCGTGGCACACGGCGGCTCCCTAGAGCTGGTAAACATGCTGCTGGCGCGGGGGGCTGACGTCAACGAGGAAGGCGGGACATATGGCTCCCCGCTGCTGGCTGCGGCGGCGACCGGGGCCGCGGAGATAGTGAACGTGTTGGTGGAACATGGCGCCGATGTTAATGCGAGAGGCGGGGAGCACGGGTTCGCGCTGCATGCTGCGGCGGCAGGTGGGAGGACGTATGCAGTCTCTGCACTGCTGTCGCACGGCGCAAATATCGATGCGGTGGGCGGGGTCAATGGGTCGGCGTTGCAGGCCGCGGCGAGACAGGGGTTTACTAAGGTTGTAAAGATACTTTTGGAAAATGGCGCCGATGTCAACGCCAAGGGTGGGAAATATGGATCTGCGTTGGGAGCGGCCAAGGCTAACGCGCGATATGAGATATGTGAATTGTTGAGAGAGCGGGGGGCGGAGGAATCGCTGGGTGGTGGAGATGGACTTGACTCTTCGGTTGCTTGTGTGGAGGGGGAGGAGAGAGCGGACACGGTGGTATCGGAGGATGAAGGGCCTGGGGGGGTGTTAAGCTCTATGTAAAGGCTGGGGTAGTGGGCCTCTGTGGCTAGCCAGTCTGGTATCTGGGCTTGTTTCTCTGGTGTGGGAGGGTTTACTATCGTTGGGTGCAATAGTCTCCTGTTTTAGCTATATAGAAACGCGTCTGTGGTGTAGTAGTTGTCCCAGATAATTGATGGGTATTTTTGCTTGGACCTTGAAAATAATTTGAGATGTGAGACTGGTATGCATCTATGATTAGGGATTCGAAAGCCATGACTCTCCAGGGTAGTTGCCTCTTTACTCCCCTAGCCCAGTAACAGTAGCGCGAACCATTGTGTGTCACCTGTCCCGAAACTTACATTCTTCTTATCCTGGTGTAGACGGAGTTCGGACATAACATGAGATCTGCGAGGATTCGGCTGGGCGTGCCAAGCCCGCTAATTGACGTCGTGAGCAGAAGTGGGCCGGGTTCCAGGGTGCCGCACAAAGGCCAACGGGGCTCCTAGTGTCGAGAGGAGGGGACATGGATCCTCCACGCCAGAGCATGCCCGCTACGCCGGAGGTGTCGCATTAAGTGGTACAATACCCACACCACTCCATGTTCATCTACCAGGCCTCATTACGCTGTCCTCGATCCAACCTCTGTCTTATACCCTACTAGAGCGGTTTGCATGTTCTAGCGCGCTGAGGGCTGTAGGTTGCGGGGTCAGGTGGTACGCGGGAGGGTGGGTTGCCGCTTGGGTTGGTTGGGTAGCACTCAACAGTTTGTAGTGGGTTGCATTTTAGGTATTTTGTCGTCATGCGGGGCGGGGTCTCTGATTCGCCGTGATCGTTTTTGTACATGAGAGGCTTGAGGCCAAGACATGCTTTCTATCTATAATAACACTGTCCTGTTTCCATGCCATTCCATCCTCGCTTGAGCCCCATGATATATACCTGTCAATGACTAAGAATTCCTAAAGCTCTGCATCGCTGCAAGGACTGGGGGTTGCGTAAAGAGAAAAGTAAGGAAACAAGCTACAAGAAAGAAGGAGACTTCTGTATATATATGCCATATTTCAACCTGATAACTCACCCAATTAGCAAGTTGTAGAATCCCATTGAATTCACTAAGCCTCTTATATTCGGTGCCCGAGGACCGAACTTTGTTTCAGACTGAGAAGACAACCTATAGCATAAGAACAACCCCAAGATCCTCAACTGATCTTTCCTTACCAGAACAGTAGCTAGTATTATATCACACCTTGGTACTAATCCTTCTCAAAGTAAGCTAACTTCATGTTGTAACACGTTGTAATAAGCGTAAATACTATCTACAATTGTAATCAAATACCTCTGCAGAATTCTCACGTTTTTGAGGTAAATATCTAATTGTTGACATTGTTGCTAATACTTGGTATCGTAGATTTTTCTGATCTTTGTTGATTTTTATCGATAGATGGAGTAGTATGGTGGGGGTACGATAAAGGTATTTGTCTAGGCGGAAGTGACAAAGTTCCACGCGCTGATTAGTCCCCTTTAAGGATGTTATTAGGCCCAATAAGGACAGATCGAGCGCTGACTCATGGATTTCAATTTGCGCCTTAACAGATTTGTATGGGTAACAAACCTTGTCCTATCTAACAAAATTGAAATCTTTTCTTCTCAACAACAATAAAATCTAATTTAATTTACACACCGTACTTTGATTCTCCTACTGGCTCCCTATAGAAGTACCGTGGTTCAATTTTAAAAATTATTGAATTGTGGTGAAGGCATAGATTTGGCGTTCCTTTATTTTCATCGACTCCGTTGCCATGTCCGCCACCATAGCACGATAAACAGCTTTCTCAGTTACCCTGCCTTTTGGGTTGTGCAAATTTCCATTGGGCGAACTGGTTACTGTGTTAGGTTTGGTTCACGGCTCTCAACCGATCAAGAGACAGAGAAATATCAAACACCGAACGATAGTACTCAGTCGTTCCGGAATTTTTGTAACGATATCCGACCATTTAGTTAACGCGCGAGTACATATTAGATAAATATGGGGTCCCTCAGTTAGGAAGGATAAGTCTTCATATTCTCTTACACTCTTTATCGCCTGGTTAATATAAGTAGGCGTGTGGGTTCTCTATAATATCTAATACATCTGACCACTGATGCACCCTCGCCATTGTCATGATCTTGGGCCACATGCTTGAGGGTATGGCAATAGTGCTGTTACACATGATCGCCCTTAGCGTGCCTTGGTTCATTCCACGTAGCGCAACGGCCGAGGTTCCTCAGCGAGTGTCTTATCGGAGAGCTGGAAGTCCTCGAAGGGGAGTGAGAAGACAGATGTGTGAGATCCGATCGAGAATGTAGACCACTGGGTGCCGCGCCGCTGCGAGGTTGCCAATGAGAAGGATGAGGGTGTGGGGGCCAAGAGCTCGGGATTGCGATATGGTTGGCTCTTCCGGAGAACGGACGTAAGGGAAAAACGGGATCCCACCGTCATCCTTGACATTGCATCACTATTGGGCGTCGCTCGGTGTGTCCCTGTGCCGGAGGGCGGGTCGTCAGGTCCTGGTGGCTCGGGCTCTGGGGTGAGGTAGAGCGTTGGGGGTGGACTGGCAATTGAAATGGCTTTAGCGGCGACTGTAAGCTCTGTTATGAGGTCGTTCAGCGAATCAACCATGCTCTCGGCCTCTGCGGAGGACTCGCTGTATCTGTTACCACAATGTTCGAGCAGGTAACCCCAGTTTCAGATGCCAGCTTACCTGCTCCATATCGAAAGAAGTAGTGTCAAACTGGACTTGTGCTGCTGTATACGTCTGAGCAGCGTGGTAAGGTTTGAATTCTCCCAGGTCCAGCGAAGCCGAGTGCGAACACTCATAGTCGCCTCGGGCTTCGGCGCCAGGCGGTCGACGATCTTTTCCAGCTCAGAGAAGGTGACGTTACAAGCGGCGAGTGTAACGGCTAACTGTTACAGGATTGTTCGGGAAGTGCGGTACTGGTAGTACAATTGGATTGTCCTAGTACGACAGTGCGATGAAAGAGTGACGTGCACCCAGAAGCGGGGTTCGGTTACAGCTCAGCAACCAGGACTACACCTCTAGTGATGACGTGGGCTTACCCCACCTCGTAGGAAATCAGGAGCGATAGCGGATGCATTGCGGGAGATTTGCTATTGGAGGAGTTAGCGGGTTTAAGAAGGTTCTTCCTGTATAAATAGCTAGTAGGATTCCCGTCATCTTAGGGGAACAATCATCCTCAGAAGCGAACGGAATCCGGTCTACAATATTACAAGTTTAAAAGCTACAGAACTATTGCTTAGCATTAGCCATATCTTAGTGACTTCTGAGATATCCCTTTACACTAACTGGGTAGCATCTGTCGTTGCTGCACCCAGCGGAGTGATTCCATTCTCCTTTGAGATTCTCCCACGGAGACGGCAAAGGGCATAGCGAAAGTCTTGCATTTCAGCGCAGATCTCTTCTGCTACAGATGGAGTATCTCTGCATGCGGATGTAAGTTCTGATAAGGTTGCGTATACGGTACCCCCTGCAAGAATGAGGCCAACGATTGATGCTGCAACCTCCATGGTATCAGAAGTTAGAAAAGTGGGGTTCTGGGCTAGATCCGGTGTGTCGATACTGTAGAGGGTGAGAAGGCTCAAAACCCCGCTTTACAGCTACCCGCCAAGCGCTCACAGAAACCCTGACCCTCAAACTCGTTACTCCCTGCGACAACACACTCATCCATCTATACGTTTCCGACCAATATTGAATGCCATACATAGAAAGGGGAGAACTTCGGATTCTTTTTGTACGCAATAGCAGTCTCGCTCCCACGAGAAGAAAGGTCTTCACCTCACTCACTAAAATAACATATTGTTAGACGCTATGTTGAGATAAGCCTCGTCTGAGTGGGTAGCCTACCAAGCCAAAGGAGCATGTGCTCTCATACCGCCTCTTATTTCTTCTCTTGTGTTACAGGATTGTTCGGGAAGCGCGGTCCTGGTAGTATAATGGGATTGTCCTAGTGCATCAGCGCAACGAAAGAGTGACATATGCCCAGAAGCGGGGTTCGGTTACAACTCGGCAATCAGGGCCACACCTCTAAGTGATGACGTGGGCTTACCCCACCTCGTAGGAAATCGGAGCAATTGCGGGAGATTTGTCATTGGAGGAGTTAGCGGGGTTAAGAGGGGTTCTTCATGTATAAATAGCTAGTAGGACTCCCGTCGTCTTAGGGGAGTCATCATCCTCTCAAGCGAATGGAATCCGGTCTACAATATTACAAGTTTAAAAGCTACAGAACTATCGCTTAGCATTAGCCATATCTTAGTGACTTCTGAGATATCCCTTTACATCTTGTCTATGGGTCGAGAATCAATGTCCCATATGGTTGTCAACCCCCAGGTGTGTGAAGGGTTGACAATCATAGGGGACATGGCTTCTCGAGCCACACTGCCATTGGGCTACAGGAATAAGGAATCGGACTGGCTGGAATACCACTTACCCATTGGTCAAAATTACCCCTTGGATCTGTAGGATTGAGTTACAACAAGCCTTTTCTTTGAACTTCATTCTGTACTCTCCCTAGAAAAGATCCCGCTGATGATCTCCGTCGCTCAAAAATATATCAATAGACTTATTTTGCCTGGGGTGGGGACTTTGTGTTTGTGGTTTGGGTTGGTCAGGGTTAGGGTTACAGGGAGGGGACGGGGGAAAGCATTCCCTATGCATCCCGAGGCCCAGGATCGCATCAGAAAGTTATCCTATCAGTTGATTATCGCGCTGGATCCCTGCCTGAAATGACCGATTTCTTCCCAGAAATACTACAATTGTTCTCCCCTGACGAGGTCGCGGGCGAGCCGAATACTCACCCTCAAGAAGACGGAGTATTATGTTCCCTATCAATCGCGGTCCTTTACACTTGTGGGTTTTCTTGCTAACCCGGCCTAAAGCAAAAAGAGCGAAAAAATAATAGATGGAGGGCTGCCGCTTGCGATCATATGGTTAGGCTACTCTCAGAGTTGGATATTGCTGCGTAATCAGCCAGACCTTGACTGTTAATGAGTGACTAATGCAACATATCGTTATAGGCATATTATTCTGTAGCTCCGCCCAATCAATACCGGACAATGCCTACGGATATGCTTTGCTAGGACCGAGAACATCCACTGATGGAGCCATCTGCAGTTATCGGCGAAGAGTGAGGGGAAGTCTTTTCTCATCTTGTATTCCCCCAGCTGCGTCATGGAAGTCTGCGGTTTAGCTCCGGGTTTTTTTTTGCTATTCTCCCTTTACCCTAGTCACGGTTTTTGCTCTTTCCCCCGTCTTCTACCATTCTTGGCTTCTGTTATAAAAGGGACTAGTCTGGCTTCTGGAGATAGGAGGGGGTAACACCTCAAACATCGAGTCTCGATACCTTCTGTGATATTATCACGGGCTGGGAAGCCCTGCGATTTTGTTGGTTAATGTAGGTAGTAGTTGAGGTTTCCTTACCGCTTTTGGTCTCTTTTTAGGGCTCGGAGTGTAGGACATCTGAGGAAAGAGGTCGTGACCTCCGGGCCTAGTCTCCTCTCGTGTTTATACCATCACTAGTGGAAACCGCCTACACCTCAACAATCGAGAATCATAGAATGAGGCCAGTAAAAGTGTTAAATCCGCCACAAAGAACGGTCGTACATTACAAATTTTTAGCTGGTACCCTTTCATAGTCTATGTGTTTGGCTTAGCCGTTAATTGTGAGGTCGTTTTCGTTAGTAAGCAATTGGCTGCGACAATTTCCGTCTATGTGCGAGAATGAGATTTCGAAATTTCCCAAACCTTTTTTTCCCTTTTTTTTCCCCCCTCTGAAGCATTCTTATATATCTCGCTAACCAGCCAGAATGGATGACTTCACGCAGAAAATATAGAACCTCGATTTCCTAGCAAGGCTCACGAACAACTAATCATATTACTGCTTTCCAGGTTTCTGGCGTTTGGGGTCTGGGTCCCCCCTCTGTTCAGATTCAGATTTTGGGGTCAAAACCTCCAGCAGAGGCCATCCAGTACACCAGAGCTAGAGGGTTTGCTGGGTCGACATAAGGCTCATATTATATTGCCCAACGATGGAAACTGGCAACCTGGAGGTCAAGGTTATGGGTATAATGTACCCCCCCCGAGCGCCATGTGAGGCTGGGGAAGAAAGCGAGCAGCACCATGAGAAATGAAGTCGTGGAGAATGGTTAACGAACCGTAGTGCCCAACCTGATGCGCCCACTACCACTCCACTCCACAGGGAAGAAGCACCAGAGCTGATCTCTTCCCGCGTAGGATAGCGGGGTGGCATTATCGGAATGTGCACCCGCAGGAGGAAGCGAGACGTGTGGCAGCAACGGGTGCCTTTATGCAACTTGACATCCCCAGACCTGTAATACAACCCCACCGTAGCCATGCCCTCTGACATGTCTGGGGAGCGGAGTAGATAGAGGCCAGTTGCTCTACATGAAATCATAACTGCTAACGACGCCCAAGGGGGAGTGGGGGGGCCCGGATTGGCCAAGGGGAAATGTATATACATAAAATCATTTACAGCGTGCCAAAGCGGTAGTAAAGGACTGGGGGGATCATAGTGGGTGGTGAATGGAGTTTAGAGGCCATGGTAGCGGTGCTGGAATGTGTTGGTCAGTTATGTTTCTTCTTTTCGCTTTTGTTTTCGGTTTTTGCAGCGCGGTTCCGACGCGTTGCACCGCTGTTTCTGCAGTTTTTGACGGCGGGTGTCCATAGCCGTTAACTAAATAAAGATGTACCTATTTTGTGTACCGCCAGCTTGGCACATTCCGACAGTTGTGGTTTTTACTTGTCGGATACGTATCGGCATGCCGTCAACCCCGCACCGCACCCTCCTCTGTGGCGGACGCGTGAGACGCGGGGTACCATATACCCCGGCTATTGCAGCGGGGCAAGCTCACCAGCGCATCCGGCGATGGATAGGGCGGGGGACTGGATTCGCACCACATTCCTACCCCCGGCGGATACTTGACGGTGGTGGTGTGTCGTTTTAGGTGTGTTGGGGGGGGGGGGTGTCTTGGTGCACTTTGGGAAGCTCTGGGGGCGTGTAGGGGGTGAGGGGATGGACAAATAGGGTGTGGAGAGCTAGAAGCGGGTGGTGGGCTGTGATTCATTGATTAGCTGATTTTTTCTAATTTTAATTTTCGAATGTGAAATGGTCAATTCTCTTCTCCTTCGCAACCCCGTTCTCAACACCGCCAAGACTTGAGAATAGGGGGGATCACACCACTCCACAGACTTTTCTTAGGCTTCATTGTCTTTAAGAATTGTCACTCTTCACACTCACTTCTACTTCTACGCTCCGTTTCCCTTCACTCCGCTCTTCTATGCTCCGCTCTCTGGGACAGCTCTGCCTCTGTTCTCCTGGCTTCCCCTTCCTTGGGGGGGAGGGTGTATGACCAGTCCAAGTGGATATCTCCTACCTCGGGGGGCGTTCTCGCATCGTTGGGTGTTCTTGTACGGGGAGGCGTTCTCGCGTCGTTGTCGTTGTGTTCATTCAAAAACCCTCCTCCTCGCCTCCCACGGGAGGCCCCTCCCCTCCCCTCAGATTCTTCGCCTATAAGCCTAGTATCACGGTGCTAAGCGAGGACGGAGACTAAACGAGCCAAGGTGAACCACCTAGGCTAGACAGAGAGGGGTTGGGTGGGATACAACGTTGCTGAAGGGAACGGGAGGCAAGGGTCGAGGCGAGGGTACGAGGCTATGGTCTTAACGTCCCCGTGGGGGTGGCACAACTGGTGGAACTATGGCTTAAAGGAAAGAGAATATATTCGAGGAGAAACTAAGGACGCCTAAGATGACAGGAAGGTTGCGTGAAGAAGAAAGGAGAAGAAGAGAAGTCCTACATGAGGAACGAGCTCCCTATATATAGCCCTGAAAACCCCTCGCTGACTCATCCCATAGAAACCCGTAGAACCCAAAGGAAATCCATCATTACAAATACCTGCATGCCGTTGACTCATAGATCCCTGCAACTGAAACCCATAGAACATAAGAGAAACCCTGACTAATCCTTCTCCCCGCAACCGTACTTGACATCGTATCACGCCGTGATACCTAGTCTCTACCTTCGCGAATCCCATCTTCGGATTGCAACCGGATTGCAACCACCTCCACCTTGAGCAATGAGTCCTTACCAGAAAGTCGCAGATAGTGAGCTGGCGAGACTGTGAAAAACAGTAAACCTAGCACCTTCCTCTTTGGGTCACCCTATGCACCCACACCCTTCCTCGACCCCGCTCCGGCTATGTTCGGTTGCGACGTGTCACTCTCCACCTTTTTCTTGGCCCCTACCGGGGTCCCATCACTCACTACAACCACCGCGTCACCTTTCTCACACACCACCACACCAAAGCCCTAGCATTAGGCAGACAGGCTCAAGAGGCCAGGGAGGACCCACGTAATGAGAACCCGTGCCCCCCCATGTATGCCTATAAGTTTTCTCTTCTTCTCCGCGCAACCATCTCCTTTTTCTTTTGTCTTCTCGTGCTTTTCTCTTTTTGTTTTTCGGGGACGCAGTTTGTTTTTCGATTTGAGGGGATAGGTCTTTTATGCCATAGTCTTCGACTGCATGCAACATTTGTACCTAGAAATGAAATGATATGAGTTAAAAAAAAAAATGGTCAATTTAAATGTGCAACCCGTATCTTGCTGTGACCTCCCACTATGTCCCCTGTGGGAGGATAACTGCAACGACACATGAGGGACACAAATCTATGCCAACTCCCACGTCCCCCGCATTGCGACCCCCAATCTAGGAGCAAGGTCCGTGTGCATCATCGCTCTGGTAGACGCCACGCCATGGGTGGGTGGTAATTACCATAACCCATGGACAAGAGATGAGCCTGTCGATCCCGGCACTCGCGGTAGACCGAGGGCAGAGCATTATGGTTTCCGGAAGGGGAAGTGGAGTTTGGGTTGGGTTGGTGGGAGACGTGGAGGTGGGATCGTTCTTTTGTGGTCTGTTGCTTGATTTGGGGAGTAGTCGAGGCTGCATCACACTCGGGGGCATAGATTGCGGCAAGACCTGGGTTGGTGGGTGTATCATTGGCATGGAGCAGGTCCACTGGGTTTTGTGTATCCACATAGTTCAAGGCCTAGATATGTCTGTCCCCAAAAGTAGTCTAGGTGCAAAGGGCCAGATCCAACCCGTGCGATTCGTTGCCAATGGCTTGCCACCATTAAACCTGTCCACTTATTTGGACTCGCACCCCCATTCAAAATCTCGTGTGCGCCACTCACATCACCACAAGGCTAGACATGCTCGATGGGGCGCGCACCCTTTTGCCCCCGCCTTGTTTCTCCCCTCCGGCGTGGTGTGGTGTGGTGGGATCTCCGCTTTTCCGGGTATGGGTCTCCTGTCAATGACGTACCGTCCATCCGCGGATCCGTCGTAGCGCCCCTTCTCTGGCGGTAGACCCACTAACCCACCATCTTGGCGCGCAAAAATTTCAAGTTCGTCTTGGCGACGTCACAGGGATGGAAATGACCACCCACACACACACACACACCCTCCCGCAAGTATAAGTAAGCCCCTCTTCCCCCCGCCATTTCTGCGACTCGGTTGGATTCACGGGGACATGATACGATGGAGTCTGGCCTCGTGATGGGGCCGGGCGGTAGGTAGGTGCCGAATGGACGGAGGAACACGACACCTGTGCAGCAGTATCGGCATGCGCTACGCTGTCTGCTCGCTCCAGCGAATAGACACCGGTACTAATAATAGCGACAGATGGGAAGGGTCAGGCTTTTTAATGGGCTCGACCGGTCTGTATTTGACCTTGGACTGGCCCAGCCCAGCCCACCAAAGAGTGGACCTGGACCGACCGGCCCATATAGAGTAAGGACCGGTCACAGAAAAATAATATATGGTCCCTCCAAAGGTAATTATTGAAGTTGAAAGTGCTAAAAGGGAATTTGAAATCTGTTTTTCTCTCACAATCTGTTTTTCTCTTTCCTGCAATTGGTGGAGAGATATAGGAAGAAACTGGACCATATATTACTCTGCTTGACCGGTCCAAAAAACACTCAGGACTGGCCCAGCCCAGCAAAGAGAAATCAAGGACCGGCCCACCGCCCATATATCTGGCGGCCCATTAAAAAGCCTGGGAAGGGTGTGCTGCGCCTCGCCTCAAACAAGGGGTGGCGCGACATGACGGTTATGGACGGGAGGAGGAGGGGATAATGGAGGGGGGTCGCAAGGTTATCTAGTATAGAGAGTGTGGAAACGTCTGTGGGAGTCAGCGAGAAAGAGTGTCCCCGGTGATCGGCTGCAGGGTGTAGAGACGAGGGATGTGGGTTTGTATGAATGCGGGAGGAACATTAGGGCTAACGAGTGGGTGTGGCGGTAGGAAAGAGTGATGTGCCTTGATGCAGGCAGAGGGTACACGCTGTGGACACGGGTGCGATGGGGTAACTAGGTCTGTCGACAAGGAAGGTCCGCAGACTGGTCGCTCGCGAATAAGAAGAGCTTCCCTGCAACTGCTCGTCCTTAGCACAACAGGGGATGGGACGAACCCGACGGCGCCCCCGGAGCTATGTAGAATGGCTAAAGATCCTACATGTCAGGGCTAGATCATCTCGTCGTCGATTCATGGGGTGTACACATCCAGAGACACATCCTCCCGCCACCCGCACAGGACCAAACCCCCCTCAAGGACCAACAACCTCCAATTGTGAACACAGGATATAGCCCCAGCATCATACCCTACCGGTACGCAGCAGCGGGTTATCTGGAACGGACTAACCCGATAATAGCGTAGCCCCCGTCTATGTGCCAGCTCAGAGCGGGCGGTGCTAAACTATCGCAGGACAGGCTCTTGGAGTAGCAGCGGACGGTGTCCGACAAGTAGATACGAAAGTAGAGCGTATCCTCAAAGGTAGGGGGGCGGGGGGGCGCCTTGAGTGCACATCAGTCCTCTCAACGCAGGCTTGCTGCACGTAACCGACAGTGCCGTTGGAGGACCAATGCAATATCTACCTAGAGGCCTAGATGGCACAGGAGAAACTATGTCCCATGTGCTCAAACGCACGTGGCGCCCAGCTGGATCACAGGCTTCCCGGTGCTGGGGTGTATATTCGCCTTTTCTGCTCGCGGGGGGAGTGCTCAAATCCTCTGTGGTGGTGTGTGGTTTTGGTGGGAGGGTGTGTAGGAAGTTGTGACCAGAATCGATTGAGGGTTATCGGTGCCTACACCCCCTTTTGGTGCTCCATGACTGGTGAACCATGCGGTTAGGTTGCGGTGAGATTAAGAAATGATGGTATGTAGTTTGAGGTGTAACGGGCGGGAGAAGCCAGGCGTGTAAAAAGTAGACTTCCAACACTTGTTAATTGTCCGGGCCCAACCTGTCTGGGTCCGATCTCCCGAGTAAGGAGAGGGTGGAGAGCAATTTGCTCTGTACCTGCTCTGGTGCATTGGCAAATATACAATTGGCAATAAAGGTAAGACATGGAGCTGTTCTGGGTGGAGTACTTCCCTGATCTGAAGTGGAGAGCGCGGGGATATAATTAACTGGCAATCTCACGCCCAACCTTGAACTAGCAAAGACCCAGTCCCAGCGGGTGCAGGACCTGATAACACCCCGGCGCCGCGCGGACTATAGCCACGCGCATTGCGGGAGAGGGGGGCGCTTCCGTGGGCACGTCTTTGAACATTAATCTCTCCTGTATCAGCGTTGGGGGAAGATGATGGCAGGTAGATAGAGGCCGGCACCTCTACGCCTCCTTAGCCGGGAGGACGGAGTGCATCAAGTAGGTATGCACGGCCATAGTGCTCTAGTGAAGAGAGAGGGGCTAACCTGATGGGGGTTATTAGACGGATTGCGTTGCTGGGGGTGGATGTTCCGTACCCTGGAGGGGGCAAGACTTCAGCGTGCCGATGTCGACTGTGGCAAAGGTATTACCGGGGGTGGGTTAGGCGTAGATCAGAAGGGTAGCGGGACGTTTCCACGGAGCAATTGCAAATCTGCATAGTATGGGTGTGCCGGGGACGTGCGGGTTGGGGAGTGGAGAATCGGGCAGAGTAGGAAGGGAGCCCTTACAGACGAAAAATTAAAGAGGGAGAGGAGGGATAGCTGGGGAGGCAAAGAGGTCGAAGAAAATGGAATGGGACGTGTAGGGGGCGGCTGGATACCGGCGGTATCTATCAGGTCCTGGTATGGTCATAAAGACCCTTACATTGAGGAAGGAAAGCGAAGAAGAAATAATTAGGCGAAACTCATGGTTCAAACTTTAGGCCCCTCCTTGTATCAGGTGGACTGGATGGAAAACCTCTCGCGGATTTGCACAGCCTAGAACACTGAATTGCTTGCCACAAGAGTGCTTAGAAAGCAATCTAACGTAGTTAGGATTAGTCCAACCCTAGTTGATAGTACAGGCAGGGCTTGACGGGGCCGCAAAGGTTTACTATCGCCGGAGTACGTTGAGAGATAAAAGGCTCAAGATTTACAGTACTCACCCTGAAGGTATAGAGACTACACGTTCCCTGTATCCCTAACTTTGGTTTAAAATCGTTTATACTAATAGTGTAACTGGTTCCACTGGATTTTTAATTGGTTAATCCTATTATTACGATACATATGGGCTCGATTGGCTACATATTTAAACGGTTCACCCAGATCTTAACCAAATAACGGACGGACTATGTAAATCATTGGATATAGGGCCAAACAGGAAGCGATTGGAGGATGACGGAGTCCCCCTTCACCGGCCAAAACCCGCAACCGCAGCAAGGAAGTATTACGGTGTACTACGACCTGGGGCGGTGTTCCGTGAAGAGGGATTAATCAGACCTTTCTATATTGTTCTATAGATTCTGAAACAATATGTAGGGAGCTCACTCCCTCGCTTGCAGGATTTACGTTCTTCTTCTTTTATCGTCATGTAATCTTCTTGTCCTTTTAGTGGATGCAGCGGTCATCACCGTCCTTTAATCCATTTGGTATACCACACCAGTTGGAATCCTCTTGTAGTTACTTCACCCCTGCCTCATTCCGCCTTCGTATCCTATACCTAGTCTTGTTCAGATTCAGTTGTATACCTTGGCCTTCCCCGGCCTCGTCTTCGCTTAGATCGGTGAGATAAACAACCTTCATATTGAAAGAATACTGTGACCTGCTTAGTTTCCTGAGTTCAACACAACAGAGAACTTATGGAGAGTAATGAATGCCAGATTCAGTAAAAGGGACCAAGGGTTACTACAAACGCAGCGTTGAGTTCTTATTTAAGTTGAATTTGTCTGTTGAACTCAGTGGGGCTTGCCAGTGACACCACTGATGTATGTCTCAGGTACGTTCCATGACTTATTACCTGTCGCTACACAGCTTGACCCCCGAGCAAGAGCCCATTCTCCATCTCGCCATCTCCTGCTCGTTATCAGAAAGATATCCCTAGGAGCTCGGCGATATATTTGTGGTCGCCGGAGTTATGATCTCCCATATCCATCACGCGTTCGTCACCTTTTTGTAAGACAGAATCTGTCCATCCCTTCAGCGTGCAGGGAAGGTGGCATGTACGATGGCTCCGGACGAACTGGTCGTTGCCTCCGGCGTCCAGAATATGGGGACCGTCTTTCACTCCGCACTCTGTACTAGGCACGCATTAGAGTAGGCTGGGGATAGTGCTCTAATCAGGCCAACAGGTTAGTAGTGACCTTTAAGCGCGGGAAGATGAGGTATTGAAGATACGATACGAATCGATAGCTGTCAACCTCTTGACTAACTATAGTCTCACATCCGGAATAGATCTAGTGAGCGATAGAAGGAGATGCTAACAGGCATACATTCGCAAAACCAAATGAAGTTATGACAGTATCCTTGGGGGTCTATAGGTCTATTTGATACATAGAGACGCTCCCCCATGGGAATTCGGGATATATGGACCTACACTGGAGACACCAATAGCCACGAACGAAGAAAGGTTGCATCTGATGGTAGCACGTTTGAGATGATGAGTACTTGAAGTAGAAGGTCCCTATAGCTTGACCATCTCCTGCAGATTTGGCCGTTGGCCAATTTAGCCTTACTCTACAGACTCAAGATTGAACATTATTATATTGTAAAGAGAGGGGAGGCGGCCTCCGGTGTCTAAAACATTCTTGGATTGAAGGTGATAAGTAAATCCCGGAACATTTGATTGCATGGGCTGCCATGAGCTAATCTACGTCTCCGATATTTATATTCATAGCAGAAATCAAACTCGAAACATTAGCTATAGGCCAATCAACAACCCCGGCCGAGGCCACTAGTTGGAGGGATCCGTTTTCTAGGCGGCAAACAACATATCACAAAACTGATGCTTAGCCTATTCCCATTGCGCCTTAGGTATAGTCGGCTTTGGGGCAACCACTAGACTGGTGGAACGACGAGCAGTGGTGTCTATGACGCTGAAAAAGTGGTCCACAGGAAGATATCAAGTACCACATCAGAGTGTTTTGGCAACCAACTTCTGCGTCTAAATATTTAGTTCTTCGCGACCGGTTTTAGATGATAGCACGTCAAGGACTCAAAATTTGAGTTCCAAATTTGAAAGTTTGGGTTTTGCCAAAACACTATATTACATATGGCAGTTTCTTCCTTGTTTGCGGTTCGTCTTTACTCCTAAATTAAGGTCCTACCCGGCTCGGGGGTTACCGAGAGTCATGGGCTGGGGCTAGTGGTCCTGGCACCAGCCCCGACAGGAATCTCGATAGGAGTAGAGTAATGGTGGAATTAGTGCTAGCAATCCTCTTACGTAGGGATATCGGGTTATCTCTGGTGAATATCACGAATGGCCTTGCTGCCAGTATGCTTAATGTGGTTGCCTCCGCCTGCCAAGCCAACCCTGACAATGGATTGTATTATCACTTCCCCGTTTTGCCGCCAAGAAGCGGGGTTGACTCAACAAGCGTAGGACCGTCACTTAATCCGGCCGCCCAACCTTAGTATTGTCTTATACATTTAAGGTTCAGGTCAAAAACCTCGGGCTAGGGGTCCTTCTTGGGAGAATCGAATACACCTTTCATCATGGGTTTATTTCACCGTAAACACACCGGCGGGCAGTCTCCTGGGCCGGCTCCGAGACCACCGGAACTACATCTTCCTCCATCCGGCCCTGATAGCCCCTCTGGTTCTAACGCTTCAACATTCCGATCGTTTCTGACTAGGCACTTGAGTTCTCGGTCGGGTGCTAGGAGCGAGTCAGCCAGCGGGGCGCGATATACAACATCGGGATTAGCAGGGGGTACTCTTGAGACTTCACCAAGTCCTGGGGCTGTAGCCTCACCAGCAGCACCGCAGCGAAACCTACCAGGGGCTCTTCTATCTCCAGAAACAGACGGGCTAGGGCGCCGACCTTCACGTTCATCTATAACTAATGGGTCCCGTCATAGCCTGTTACGCGTTCGGAGGTCTAAGTCTGTGTCAGGAGCCGACCCGTCCTTGTCACCTAACGTACCCACCGGCGGAAAAGCCCTAGCTGCGTCAACTGTTCCGGCTATGGCAACCACAAACCATGGTCCACTAACCTCCTTCCCGGCATCGCATGCCAATATGAGTCTAAACACTACCGGAGGAGGATCCAATGATATTATGTCAGAGCGGTAATTAAACCAACTTTGTGGCAATGCTTCCTCGTTTCCTATGTTGATGTCCGTGGTTTATCCAGATATACGGCATGGAGGAAGGCATTCGACTCGTTAGATGAAGAAGATCAGAAAGTCCTAGAGAAAGGGGACCTGAAGCGTTGTTTGAGGGAGTTGAAGGCAGCAACGGAGGAGAAGAAGAAGGAGTGTGATCGCAAACGTTGGACCTATACGACTAAGAACGGAACGGTTGCTCTTGGTGATATTGCGGGCAGATTGATCAGCTGGATTGATAAATTTGCCAGGATTGGCGATTTGACAGCCCAATACGACCCTGTACATGCCGCATTACCATGGGCTGGCTTTCGGTTTCTTTTGATGGTACGCTCGGTCATAAAATCCCTTCTACCTAGTGGCTAACACAGCTAGGTTGCAACTATCGACCAATCTAGACAAGATACTATTATGGTTACGCTTGAGCGACTAGCTATGACCGTGTATAGATGTGCAATTTATGAGTGTCTATACGTTGATAACCCGCAAACAGGGTCTAATTTGGCAGATGAGCTTGGAAAAAGCTTGGTATCTCTGTACGCTAATCTTCTCTTGCTTCTAGCAAAATCGAAGGAATACTTCAGTCACAATACCCCTAGTGAGCCGCCCGCATTCACCGAGAACTACATATATTAACCAGATTTAGCGCGGATTTTGTTGGGTATCTTTGAGGATGATCCAACGTCTCTCCTTTCAACAATCAAACAAGGCGAGGATGATGTTCATAGACTGGCTGAAGTCCTGAATATGGAGTGTACGCTTTCCTCTTTACACACCCTCCATGTACGCCATTCGAGAGGTAGAATACCACCACTAACTCTGCGCTTCCATGGGATAGATGGTAGAATCGCCAGCAACCGTGTGGAGGGTAAGTATTGACGCCTGGCTGCTACTTAATATAGGCTCTCTCCCAGACTAACATCAAAACAGTGCACCACCAGGCCCTAAGATCACTTTTAGAAGGCTTCGATGAACCTATACGCAGGATAGAATCAAAGATCGATCGTGTTGATCAGGTGCTAACAGGTAGGAGATTGAAAATCCATGAAGGGCCCTCCACTAATTCTTTTCAGTCCAAAGGAAAAAGGAGGTCCTGGAATGGATCTCGTCTGCGCCTTACATGGGCCACCACAACAGAGCAAAAGAGGACCGATTACCTGGCTCGTGCAGGTGGCTGGCGAAGGAGAGACCGTTCAAAGACTGGCGGGCTCGGGGGAGTTCCTCTCTCTTCTGGCTGCATGGTATACGTAAGTTGCGGGTTCAATCCGGGATTGTTGTAAAGCTTGACTAAGTTTGATTTCTTGGAAGCTGGCGCCGGTAAAACAAAGATTGTGTATGTCTCTTCCCACTCGTAGTCCAGTGTTCCCAACGGTTGTAACCGGTTTGTATTTTTTTAGCAAAACTGAACTGAACCGAACTGAACTAATTGAAAATGCCCTGCAACTGAACCGACCGAACAGGAACCGGTTTATGCTGCAGAACAGTTCTGAGGTCTTGGCGCCAGTATCGCAGGAACTATACACTAAAGGTGATCAGGGCTAGGGTCTCCTCTAAGTAGGGTGTTCGTAACTTGTATGAGGAGATCTAGCTGCCTGTAAAACCGGTTTAACCCTAGCCTAAAACTGAACTGAACCAAATAGAGACAAGACAAAACCGAACTGAACTGTTTTGTTAAACAGTTCTAGTAAACCGGTTTGAACTGGTAAACCGTAAAACCATTGGAAACACTGACTCGTACGTAGCCCTGTGCTTGAGCTCACGTCTTTTCACATTACAGATCGTCTGTCATCGATAGCCTCTTGAGGAGAAGGGCAAGGAAAACCAAAGATTCCCTGGCATTTTTCTACTGCAACCGAAATGAGCTTGAACGCAAAACACCAGAAACTATATTGTCATCGATTGCGAGGCAACTCACATCAATTGGGTCATCGTCCAAGATCCTCCAGGTTGCTCTGGATGAATATGAGAAGGAGGCTTCAATGAACTTCCCATCGGGACCATTCGACGTTCGACGCTCCCTCGACCTCATTCTGAATCTCCTTCCGTTCCATACCCGCGTAACGATTGTAATTGATGCACTTGATGAATGTGACAGATCGACAAGGTCTTCGTTAATATCTGCAATAAGGTCAATTTTACGATCCCCATCGATTGTTCGAATTTTTATATCAAGCAGGGAGGATAGCGATATTGTCCGCGCCTTGAACGACCTTCCAAACCTGTCTATCAGTGCTAAACATAACGCAGCGGATATTGAGCGATATGTACATTCGGAGCTAGATAGAAGAATCGAGAATGGTGATCTGCTCGATGGTGATGTTTCAGAAGACTTGAAGTCACATATCCGGAAGGTGCTAATAGAGAAATCGGATGGCATGTATGTAAAGGCGGTCTCTTTATCTTCATCTCACCTAGCCTTGTGGAACAACGAGCTGAGTTTACGTAGGTTCATGTGGGTAAATCTCCAGATAAAGGAGCTCTGTGATAGCGATCGCTTTCATACCGAGGTGGATGTGATAGAAGAGCTTGGGAAGTTGCCAATAGGTCTTGAAGAGACGTACAATCAGATCTTCAAAGTCATATCGTCCTACCCACGAGAGTCGAGTGTGCTTACGAAGCGAGCTCTTCAATGGATCATGTGCGCCTTGAGACCGCTGCACCCGCAAGAGCTTATTGACGCTATTTTAACACCAAGCCAGAATGAAGGTCCATTTTCCCAGAATTTGAGATTGACGAAGGAGAAAATACTCCAGCTCTGTCATAACCTAGTCATTTACGATCAATCACTAGACGTCATGCGGCTTGCACATCTATCCGTGCTAGAGTACCTAGAAAAGGCACATTGGACCACTAGCGAAGCCCATGCATTGGCAGCTGAAACCTGCTTGCGTGTGATGGTCGCTTTACCTCATACAGGCAGGGGCATCCACTTAGGAGGCTGCGCATCCTATGCTCTCTATCTATGGCCTCACCATATTTCTTTGTACGACCGACAGCATCCTAAAGACGGCGAAATCGTCTCTCTCTTAGAGAAGGTGTTTTACGTGCCGCGGCCCGGGGCTCAATCAATAGCTTCACAGTGGCACCGCTTCTCCCTTTCCCCTCATGACAAGACCAATATGGGTATCGCAATTCATCATAACTTTACCCATATTGTCCGGTATCAAATTGGTCTCGGCCGAGGTATAGAACACGAAAGACACGAAGTCACTAGGTTTAACACGCTACATCTCGCCGTCTACCATGGTCGTGAGGAGATTTGTAGACTTCTAATCGATTGTGGGGTGCCCGTAAATGCACGAAGTCATGCGGGGAGCACACCATTGATGCTAGCTTGTCGAAAGGGGCATTTAAATATTGTCAAGCTGCTTTTAGATAACGGGGCTATGTTGGCGCCGGGCCCCCTACCGACGAGAGATTTAACTACCGCATATTCTCGTCCAGACAAGACAATATTGAAGGTATATATCAAGCATATGGAAAGCCAGGGTCAGAAGGTGCCAGAAGAATACCGCATCTACAAGGCCCCATAAAGCCCATAAAAAACCCAATGCTCAGTATGTTTCACCTCCCGGCGCGCCATTGGTTACTAATGCTTCCCTCACTGATGCTGCTGTAACTTCTAGATTGTTAGTGACCTTTAGTCTGATTGGATTTTCAATTACACTGGAACATGGCATTCAGGTCCTCAATGAGTGTTTTATGCTAGCGGGTTGATTTCAGTGTGGACGCTACCTAAACATGTTTTTCTTACAGCTTTTGTTTCACTACCTGAAGAGGCATTTATGTGTGTAAAAAAAATCGAAAGTATTCTATACGCTACTACCTGATGTTTTGTAGACAGCTAGAAATTACGAGCGCCCCATTGATCAGCCCTGAACAGAGGTACCTATGAATGGGGCAGATACCACTTGAGACATAATGCGTCACGAACCTGTAAATATAACGGGCCTATGGGTCGTAACAGCGTGCCCCAAATTTCCTTTGATTACTTTTATACATGTCGCGTCTTTGCTTTCTCTTCTTTTACTCTTTCTAGATGATAGCGACAGGACTATCCTCATGTTTGTTTTCGAAAGAAGTGCTTGGTTGTGGTGGCAGCCACAAAAAAATAGAAAGGGGATAGGGAGGGGAGCCCACCCTTTTTAACATTGGGGTATTACCCACCCATACATATGTAACCAGTCTTAAGCATGAGCCACATAGAAAATCACGGGACGAGCTGTAGACTCGCATTCCCACTTAAAATAAAAATAAACCACGTTCTCTCAAGTTGCTGTATATTGGCCTCCTATTTACGTATACAGTTTCCTGATCTATCGATAAGGCCCTGTGTCCCCGCCAAGCCTCATGTCGGCAAAATCACAACGCTCCAAGTGGGCCTGTCCCAACTCGGCAAAGATTAGAGGTTCATAGCCACATCTATGTGGTGGGTCAATACCCCTGCCAGAGGCGGAGGATAATAGACACACTAATGTCGCACTACCTACAGAGCCTAATTATTAAAAGGTAGATTCCGGTTCTTCACCGCCCACATCTCATCTGATTTCGCCCGGCTTCTTATCCAGCCTCCTTTCTCCGCTCTTCCCCTCACCCCCCTCTACCTTCGTGATTTTTCTCCCGAGAGTAGCTTAGTCAATACCTACATGTATGCACAGAAACCAAATCCCCTCAGTGCCAATCAGACGAGATTAGATGGAGACTAAGCAGGAGTGTAACTGGTATCAACTATGAGTGCTAATATAGATGATGAAGTTAGAAAAAAGAAGTGATGGAATTTCTTTTTTCGAGCTACGCTCTGATCTCTGGTAAAACGAAATTCATGAAGCAGACACTCCAAAAGATATTCTATAGCATTAACACGTTTGCTGACTTATTCATTTCTTTGCTGGCTTCCGTTGAAAGTATAATTAAATACATCTTTTACTTCACTTACTTTAAGAACTCAAACCTCAATTTTGGGCCCAGGGAATACAGGCATCTCCTGCGTCGCTACTGATGAGAGGTGCGGTTTTGGTTTCCGCCACTTCATCATATAGTAATTAGATGATTCTCCAAACTTGTAATTAAATCTATTCACTCATTAAGGGATGCATCCCGCAAGCTAGGATCATGAATATCTTTTGGCTCACCGGATCATTCCTTAAGATCCCTATTACATGCACAACCAAGTAGGTTTACTTATCAACAATCCAATAAAGCACCCCAAAGCTGGCTATTTCGTGAATATCCGCCCTAGGCACCCTTGAGAGTAACAAATATATTAACCTATAGCAATCTAGCTAAATACGAGGATATGTGTTCTAAGACGTTGGGCGTAGTTTTACTCCAGAGAGATTATTCTGGCAAAGCGGGCATTGTTATTCCCCGGAAACGCATCACCAGCCTCGCTAGGAACCAATTTTCCCCTAGGACGTTTCCGCCACCGGAATGGGAGTTATCTTTTTATAGGGTGGCACTAGTGTGCCACTTGCGGTGACTATCTCCGGTGTTGTATGACACCGTCTGTGGTAGGAATCGCCACCACCACATGGCGAATAGACACAATCGCTACTAGTACTACCTAGCTAGTCCTTCCTAGTTCCCCACCAAAATAGGCAAGGCACTATCCGCAAGAACCAGCGGAGACGAAGGCGTGGTTGTGGGTCGGTGTCCCGTGGGGGTGGCTGCCGTGTAAGAGGCGGTACTGCCAACCGTTAGCAAGGTGATTGATGCAACCAAGTACCTATCCAATCCTGTTTACATCAACTCTCTCTCCCCACTCTGCGAAAAACAATCATATTCCCACGACACTTGGCATGATCACAGGTATCGCTGTAGGGCCGGGAATGGCCCTCCGGCCCCCCATCACCCCGGTAGATTAGTATCGCTGTAGGGCCGGGAATGGCCCTCCGGCCCCCCATCACCCCGGTAGATTAGTATCGCTGTAGGGCCGGGAATGGCCCTCCGGCCCCCCATCACCCCGGTAGATTAGATAAGCTTAGGCGGCGCGAAATGATTGAATTGTAGAGTTTGTAGATCTTACTTCCCCGTCGCCGACCATTTCTTCTAGCACATCTCTAACCGCGGGAGCTATTGCTAACTCTTGAGTATTGTTTACTCAATATCAGTACCATTATCCGTGGATTCGTCACCGACACGATTGTACCCCACCGCTACCAGTATCCACCGGAGCCCGAACGAGATATCTCCCCCTTGCGGGTTTGGGTATTCTTGGACATAGCATTTGGTATGAAGATTATCAACGGTGTGTTGGAATCTCGGTGTGTGGGAGAAAGCTATGGTATCAGGGAGATAAAGCGTGATTGAGTGATGAACTGCTGATAGGGATGCAATGCTACACAAGTTACCGACGATAGACGCCGGTAGCTGAGTGTGTGATAATGTGGGCAGAGGACGAGAGAGATAAACAATAAATGTATAGTAGGGTTTTAGTGAGGATACAGTAAGAAGGCTGAGAGGATGTTAGTGAAACAGCTTAGGGAGCCACAACAGATGCGGGGTATCCCACAGGGAGCGAACATCCAGGGTGCAGTCAAGGCATCTACCATCCACCAACCCCACCCTCACCCCACTTAAACAGGCAAAACTCAGATATTCCG
Organism: Morchella sp. 2018-W16; assembly: GCA_024713755.1. Taxonomy (NCBI): domain Eukaryota; kingdom Fungi; phylum Ascomycota; class Pezizomycetes; order Pezizales; family Morchellaceae; genus Morchella; species Morchella sp. 2018-W16. The sequence goes on along the minus strand of JAMGYY010000026.1, from coordinate 484,753 downwards.
GGGCATGAAATGCAGAAAGAGCTGGATTTATTAAGATTGCAAGAAAGGAAAGGGGGTGGGGGGGTATGGGACTGGAGGGCGCTGATGTCGAGCAGGAGGGATGAAAAGGAGGGGACTTGCGCGAACCCGGGCATGGGTGTTATGGAGTTATCGGGGCGTATGAGTTTTTCTTTTGGGGAGGATGGATACCCGAGTCGCTGCTTAGTTTTTTTCTCTTTCCCGACAGCATGGGCCCCAAATTTCCTTTGTTTACTTTTACACGAGTCGTGTCTTTTTTTTTTTCTTCTCTCTTTTAGTGTTTCTTTCTAAGGGGTAGCCATTAGGGCTAGTTTTCTAACGAAGTGTTTAGTTTAGATTGTGGAGGCAGTCACAGAGGGAGCCCACGGTGGCGAGGGTAAGCGGCCCCGGTTGTTACCCGGCACTCCCACCCACACGTCTGTCTATTTTATGACTTCACGCGCTAATCACGTGCCCCACAGTAACACTCCTTCCACTTGCCAAGGGCAAAAGCCCGTGACCCACAGTGAATCTCCCTCCACCAAGGGTTAAGCCCTCGCTAATGTAAAAGATAAAAGCCGCCCGTTGTTTCCAGCGGCCGCCCCTCCATTTCTTTCCTTTTTCTTCCCTCGGTGGGTGGCGCCTTAACCAAGAGTATAATAATGAGCTAAGACAGAGGTTCTCAGAGCATAAAGAAGTAAGTAAGTTTCCACCATCTTTCAACCAACATTCATCCCTTTTCGCTACCCTATCCTTTCTCTCGTAACCCCAATTATCCCGACCGTACCTGACCTTATCCCCTCATCTCGTAACCCTCCTTCCATCGTCTGATCACAGTACTTCATCCTTCTCCTTGATAATGACATATGCTAACTCAACTTGTACCTCCGAATCCTTTCCGCCAATCTTTTTCCCCCTTTTTCCCTTTCCTTCATTTTTTTTTCTTTTATTTTTATGTAATCAGTCTCGCATTCCCACATAAAATCAAACACTACCCCTCCTTACCCGGCTCCCACCCCCCCCTCACGCTGCCCCCACCCAACCACCTTGCTACACCCACTTGCCACAGGTTTATAGTAAAGCGCTAGCCAAGGAGAACCGTGTGCGCGAAAACCGCTAGTAACCATCATCTGCCACAAACAGCCAGGCAAATCACTACCGCGCACCACCACCCCGCCACCTTTCGAATTGCCAGGAATCAGAGGGTCTGCTCGCTCTTATCCATCCCCCCAACCGCCGCCACGAAGAAAATCGGCTGCACAAAAATCCCCTTATTCTTGCCGCATCTTTCTACCTTCCGCACCCACGTTAGTTATTCCCCGCACTCGCCCCTGATTTTTCTCACCCGGTATCAAACACCTCCCACTCCCCCCCATCTACTGATCCCTAGGCCCAGCTCACAATGGAACATAGGAGATTACACAAGTGCGGTGACACCATGGAAGGTCGATGCCCACTTTCACACATAGTGTTAGAGGTTATGTTTATAGTCACCTACCCTGGCCCGACGGGTTATGTTATTTGTGTGACATGACAGGCTCATTTTCACACTCTCCCGCTGTTGAGAGTCGAGTAGTCCAATGCTTAGCACTAGCGGTTAACAGTCCACCGCGGGATAATCATGGCTTTGTTGGAGAGTATCATGGTCGCTTTTATTTATCCGCCATTCGCTCCCTAAGCAAAAGAGGGCATTAACGTAGTCAAAAGGATTAGATAAATGTTCCTTGGTGGCAAAAGGAATTTGAACGAGGGCTTGTTTATTGGTCCATAGGAATGTCGCTTCTCCCGTTCCCTCTCACCCCTTCTGGAAGGAAAGTTGTCTCCGTATCGGAACTTTGGACGGCGAGATGATAGCCCTCCCGACAGCAGAGATTGCCCAACAGAGGGTGAGTGCGGAACATTCGATGGAGATGAGAGGGGGGAAGAGCTGATGAGAGGATGCAGACGAAAAACGGGCCACCAAGTGAGTAGGTTGGAGCCATGAATAAATTTTCTACCTGCTCAAGCCCCCAAGAAGTTGTAAGCGAATGGTCTCGACGACCCAATCAGACGCCGGTAAGCGGAGAGGGGGAGAAACATGGGCAGATGTGATAGGTCCGAGTGGAAGTCATTGTTCCGGGTGGTGGATTCAGAAGGAAGGTGGGGCAGGGGTGGCCGAATCTTATGACCCGATTCCCGTGCATTAGATAGCACTCATCTGCTGCCCAATTGGCGCACTGCTCCCAAAAGTGCCCTTTACCACAATGCACATGCCAAGCATTTCCCAAAAAAAAAACGGGTCGGCCCGTCCCGCCGATAACCCCTGCATGAAGAAATCCCAAGATCGTGGTTCGGTAATCGAGCGATCGGATCGGTTCCTGAAAGTGCGTCATCCGAGACAAACATAAATCCGCCGATTGGCTTGAGCCAAGCCTGCGAAAGCCCGTGATCCTCATGGTTTTCGATTGGTGGAAATCCATTGCTGCTGCTGAGTACAACATTGGATCCAAACAATGCTGTAAGCGATTGTAACGACATCTTTGGCGCGTAGTCAACTGCCCCGCCTGTTATCCCATCGTGTGACACAATGCTGTGATTTGCCGGCGATGCGACGAGGGCTACGGGTGCGGGCTCGGCGATATTTATTCCTTCATTGTCGGCTATGCGTCGAACTCCTCTTATGCTAGCAACAACCTCATGTACCTCCTACCAATACGCACCCTCTCCTATCAAACCCAGCCATACAACTACCGCAACAGTGCGCCCGGCTGGCGTCCGGCCCCAGAGCACCTGACCCGGTGAAGAGCAGCCGTGCAAGTACCCCTCCGCTGCCACCGCGGCAACATCGGGCATCCCTAGGGCTGTCTATGACACCTACGAGGGATACTGCCTTCGCAGGATACCACTGACCCCCCCCCTCCCCGCGTCGACACTACCTAGTTTCATAAGATCCAAAGGGATGCAGACAAAACACCTGCAGATCAACCGGAGAAAAACAGGACCCTACCCCCGAAACCCAAAACTCAGCGGTCTCAATCCACGACTCACCGGCGGTAGATGCGACCATGAAAGGCAAGGCAAAAACAACAAGACCTTTATCCGAAGCACCAACCACCACCCGTGTCGTCCCACTACCGCCGCAGGACCGCCGCCGGCGTTCAGTCAGATCCTCCAAGAAAATTCTGTGGAGATTCTGGTTGTTCACTCAGTACGGAAGTAAATCACGAAGAGAAACGTGTTCGCGCTATGGCGGAGCTCATGGGCACCACCCTGCGCCGAATCTAATTCTATCAACGCAGCTCAACCGGGGCGGAGGATTTTGGATGGCGCGCTATTGCCTGAGGAGCTCTGCCTGCCGCACGCGTGGAAGTCTGCCATGACACCGCAACCCTAACCCTAGCGTGTTCAATCCATACTGGAGGCACGCTCCGAAGCCATGTCGAGATAATTTGCACATTTTCCTTACGGTATGTAAAACGCCCGCTGGTCCCTACGCATACCACACATCTGTTAACCCCCCGTGCGACTCGGAGCATAGAATATCACTCGGATTACATTGCATGGTTTTATGTGGTTGGTTATGGTTTTTTTATACTTCAACACGCATGCGCCTGTCAGCGGATCCCCTCCTTCATCTATCATCTCCAAACCTTCAGTCTAGATCGACGCAGGTGTGTGGCGCTGCGGCCCAGAGCTGGAATCCAGAGGTACCGAATATAACTCCGCAGGCACTCCCCTTCCGACCTTTGGAAAGAGGTTAGCAGGGAATCATGGGCGAATCTTGCAATCCCTTGGACCTCCGAGGTGTAGCGGCCTTTTCCAGTCAATAATACCTTTACCAACTCCATTCCCGCTGCAGCTGAGCTCAGCTCGTGCATCAGTAACAGCGGAGCAGGTCGACTCTATGTAGCGGGGTTCTTGGACCACCCCCCGATCGAAGCATACCGATACCTTTCTCCTAAGAAAATCCTTGAAAATGCCCATGTATTTACTATGCATCACCCAGCACAGAACACTACTACGGGGGCGAGCTAGGCTAAAGCAGCGCTCAATCTAGTGATTTTTTTTTTTGTTTACATCATACTCGCATGCAGCCCTTAGGTATCACGGTGCTAAGCGAGGACGGGGACTAATCGAGCCAAGGTGAACCACCAAGGCGGGGCTGGGACAAGGGGTGTGTGGAGACGAGACGGGCGGTGGGGTTGTTGGGGAAACTGAGGGGTGGGTTCGAGGTGGAGGTGCGAAGAGGTGGTCCTGTCGTCCCCACGGGGGCAGCACAACTGGCGGGGCTATGGCTAAGGGAGGGAGAATGTATTCTAAACGAGAGAAGACTAAAGACGCCTAAGATGACAGGAAGGTTGCGTGAAGAAGAAAGGAGAAGAAGAGAAGTCCTACAAGCGAGGGAACGAGCTCCCTATATATAGCCCTGAAAACCCCTCGCTGACTCATCCCATAGAAACCTGTAGAACCCCAAGGAAATCCATCATTACAAATACCTGCATGCCGTTGACTCATAGAACCCTGCAACTGAAACCCATAGAACATAAGAGAAACCCTGACTAATCCTTCTCCTCAAGATTTTCGACATCGTATCACGCCGTGATAGATATTAGGTCCCCCTCTGAGGCCTAAGTCCTCTTAGGCTTACGTGGGTAGCGTTCATGGAAGTCTTTCACTAACTCGGGGGAGCTGTCCAAGTCGTCCCAGGGTTGCCATGAAGGTTCGTCATACCCGGTGTATCGGACGAGGTACTCCAGTCGTCCTCTTCGTTTGCGAGAGTCTAGGATTGCATCGACCTCCCATTCCTGTTCTCCTTCTATCTCGACAGGTGGTGGCGGAGGCTGTAGTTGTCCGGGACGGGGTCGTGAGGGGACAGTAGTGATCACGTGGAAGACTGGGTGGACTTTCATTGATGGGGGTAGGGTGAGTTCAGAAAGATAGGGGCTCACACGGGATATGCACGGGCCAACTTGTTTCCAGTCTAACTTCTTCGATGGCCTTTTGGTTAACAGGTTTCGGGTGGACAGCCAGACCTTATCTCCAATGGCATAGCGGCTTCTGTTGGCATTTGCTGACTCTTCCATAATCCGTTGAGCTCGAACATCTCTACCGTAGGAAGTCAAACACTTCTGACATGTCTCTTACCATGGTGTTGGCCTGATCTTCGTTGGTAGTTGTGCCGTGTCGTAGGGGGCCAAAGGTCATTCGGGGGTGTCTGCCATAGTTGGCTTCGAAGGGGGAGAGCTTGGTGGATTCTGATACATGGTTGTTGGTTGCGAATTCAGCCATTGGTAGGTAGGTAGCCCAATTGTCCTGTTGGTAGTCGACGTAGCTGCGGAGGTACTGTTCCATGATGGCGTTGATTCTCTCTGTCTGGCCATCAGTCTGGGGGTGGAAGGCGGTGGAGAAGCGGGGGGAGATTTCTAGCCTGTCGCAGAGGGATTTCCAAAAGTCTGAAGTGAATTGGGTACCCCGGTCTGATACAATCTTTTCTGGGAGGCCATGGAGTTTCCATACATTTTCCAGATACATTCTAGCGACGTCTCTGGCTCCTGATTCTTCAGTGCATGGGATGAAATGTCTCATTTTTGTAAGGCGGTCAACGACGACGAGGATCGCGTTGTAGTTGTTGCTGAGGGGAAGGCCGGTCACAAAGTCCATTGATACGTCTGACCATGGTAGTTTGGGTACTGAAAGAGGGCGGAGGACTCCCTGAGGTGCGTTGCGGTTTGCTTTGCTTCTTCGGCAGGTGTGACAATTCATAACGTAGCGGTCGGTATACTTCCGCATGTTTGGCCAATAGTATTCGCGGCTGAGGAGTTCAAGTGTTTTAGCTCTTCCTGGATGCCCTGCTGATGGTTTATCATGGTATTCTTGTAGGAGTTTAATTTGTAGCTCCTCATGTTCTGAAAGAGTTTTCGGTACAGGAGAAGCCCGCCTCGCTTTTGCCAAGATTCGCCAATCTAAATTTGTTTTGATTGTTTGGTGCCGTCCTTTAGCATGGTGAGGACTTTGTTTGGGAAACTGTCTTCTTGGTAAGCAATTGAAAATAACTCCTGAATGGTGGGCGTTCCTTCAATGGATTCATTTATCAAAGAACCCGCGAACAAACTTAGCTTAATCCAAATTTTCTTTCTTCAACACTGTCTGGTACTGGTACGCCAGGCGTTCATCCCCCTCCTTAGGTAGATCTCCTGATCTCCTAGTCAATGCATCTGGTTTCCCTCCTTGTTTTCCTGGTCGGAATTGTATAACGAAATTGAACCGGGATAGGAACTCTGACCAACGTGTTTGTCGTCGGTTTAATAGTTTCGTTGACATAAAGTATTCAAGGTTCCTGTGATCTATTAGGACCTTGATGGGGAAGGAGGCTGTTTCCAAGAAGTATCTCCACTCCTCGAATCCTCGGATGATTGCTAGTAGCTCTTTGTCGTAGATTTCATAGTTACATTCTGCCGGCGTGTGTTTTTTCGAGAAGAAGGCCACTGGATGTAGTATCCCTTCATCATCTCTTTGTGACATAATGGCAGCTGAGACGTAGTCCGATGCGTCTGATTCTACTATGATTTCGCGATCAGGGTCGAAGTGTCTGAGTATGGGTGCCGTGGTAAATGCTATTTTTAAGTCTTCGAACGCCTTCCGAGTTTTCTCGGTCCATTCAAACTTTACCCCCGTCTTAGTCAGGGCCGTTAAGCGGAAACAACTCTGGAGTATGCATAGATGAATCTTCGGTAGAAATTGGCCTAGGAACTCCTGTACATCTTTCAGACAGGTTGGTGTTTCCCAATCCCTAATAGTGGCGACCTTCTTCTCGTCCATCTTGATTCCTTCCGGGGTGAGTCCGAATCCTAGGTACATTGTTTCTTTGACGTGCCATTCGCATTTTTCGGGTTTCAAGTGTACTTCGTGCTGATCCAGAATTCGGAGGATCTTGTCGACGTGGACTTTGTGTTCTTCTAGTGTAGCGGAGTAGATGAGTATATCATCCGCCGCGTTGCAAAGTGATCGAGGTGTGGGCGTAGCATATCGTTGACCCAGTGTTGGAAGGCTGCTGGCGCATTGGTGAGGCCGAATGGCATGACTGTGTATTCGAAATGGCCATACCTGGTTCTGAATGCTGTTTTCCATTCGTCCCCTTCTTTGATTCTCAATTGATGGTAGCCGTTGCGTAGATCTAGCTTGGTGAAGTATTTGGCGGCAGAGATACCCATAAACGTTTCCGGAGTTAGTGGCAATGGGTGGCGGTTCTTGACCGTTACTGCATTCAACTTTCTATAGTCGACGCAGAGTCGGAGAGAACCATCCGCTTTCTTGACAAACAGTACTGGTGAGCCCGCTGGGGACGTGCTGTGCCGGATCTTCCCACTGGAGAGTATTCACAGGTAGTCCCTGAGTGCCTGTAGTTCCAATCGCGTCATTCCATACATGGGTCCGAAGGGTGCTGTTTTGCCTTCTTGGATGTCGATGGAAAGGTCGTACTCGGGTCGGCGAGGTGGGAGTTTTGCGGCATCTGGTTCATTGAGGAGGTGGAGGAAGTTGTGGTGTTTGGCTGGTACGAGGTTACGGGGGTCCTTTGGCGATTGGGTCAGGAGGTCGTCGAGGGCTTTGAGGGTGGTTGAGTATAGTCGCATTCCCTTTCTTTGTTTGTTGAGTAGTCTGTGGAATGCGTATGATGTGATAACGGAGATGTTGGTGGTTGGTTTGGTGGGGGGTTCAATAGAGATGCCCCGGGCGGTGACTCGGTTATGGTTGAGGGAACAATATTTTATACAGTATGACGAGTTGAATTGTATTTCGTTATCGGCGGGGAGGCTTGTTGTTGCGTGTCAAGATCCATGGGAGGCCCATGACTATTGGGTAGTGTCCTAGCTGGGTGACAAAGAAAGGCGCTTCCTCCTTGTGTCCGTTGATGTCTAGGCTGAGGATGACTTTGTGGGTGACCTTTCCTGATTCAATCGGTCTACCGTCAATTACGTCTATGTGTCGGGGAAGAATGAGTGGAATTGTTTTGAGTTTATGGTGGCATACGAAATTTTTATCTATGAAAGCGTATCCTGAGGCGCCAGTATCAATGAGGGCATACGATGGGATGAAAGAATCTTTATTTTGAGAAATTGAGCAAGTTACGACTAATTGATTCCCATCCATATCCTTCTCTGAAACCGAAAACCCAGAAACCGAAATTTAGAAAATCTTTTAACCGCCCCTGAGTGAGCCACTCAGTCAGGGAAAAATCTTTTAACGCCTCATCGCCGGAGGCTCCTTCTTCCTTTCTTCATTCCTAATATCTGCCCAGGCTCCCCATCCTGGGGCTGGGCCTGTGGGCAGTCCTCGATGAGGTGTCCCACACCTCCACAATAGTAGCATCTATTCTACCGGGCCTCTCTTTCCTGAGGTCCGGCGGCCTCGACCAGTTGACAGGTCCATGGGGACTGTTCCTCCGGCACGGGACGGGTGGCTGGTGCGGCGACAGGGGGTGAAGCGGGGCGTGTATCGCGGGAGGAACGGGGCAGAGTAGCGGGGTGAGCGGGCGTGGCGGAGCGGGGGCTGTGTAGCGAGGGGCAGGACGTGCGGGCGGTGCGGAGGACGGATAGCGGGGGCGGAAGCGGGCGTTGAGGATCTGTTGTTTGTTGTCCAACCTTTGAAGGATGGCAGCGAGTTCGAGGACCGTGGCGGGGGTGTCTTCGTGGACCATCAGCCTGGTCAGTTCTTCGCTTAGTCCTGCTAGGAGACTTTCCACGTTGGCAGCTTCCCCCAATCCGGCATCGGCGTATAGCGTTGGAACTTCGGCGAAATAGTCCGAGAATCCATCGTCCATACTGGCGGATGTTTCTGAGTTTTGTGCGGGCCGTTACCAAGTCCGGGTCCCCAAAGGCTGTGGTCAATATTTGAAAAACCTTTCCATGGAGGAGGTTAACCCCTGTGTTGGTCAGGTATGGCATGAATTGGTCGTGGCAGGGGCCTTAGGCGAGAGATGGCGTAGGTGAGTTGGTTCTGTAGGGTGGGGTACCGGTCGGCATTGCCCAAGAGCTTGAGTTTCAGCATGTGTTGGAAGAGGGGAAGTTCCCTCCGGAGACCATTGAACTGCTTGGGGTCCGGGAGCTTCTCCGACTTCTCCATTCTTGCTTCTGGGTGTGTTGTTGCTAGGCCCTGGAGGAATCGGTTGGGGCGACGAAGAGGAGGTGCGGGCGGTGCTGGTTGTTCTGCTGCGGGTGGTGGGGGCCTGGTTGCAAGTGCTTCCTGGGCGGCTAGGGTTTCTTGTTGCGCTGTGGCAACTTCGCCGGAGGCGGTGACCTGGGCTTGGAGCTTTGTGGTGTTTGCTTCTTCCTTTTCCAAGTCTTGCCCCAGTTCGGTGATCCTTTGTTTCCATATCTCCGTTGCTTCATCTGCCTCCTGTTGGGTCAGTCTTAGTTCGTTTCGGAGTTCGTTGACCGCCTGATGGCTACGCATGACAACATTGTGGTTAAACAATGCGTCCTCAGATGCGCCTGGTGGTGCTCGGGGGTCTGCTTGGGCAAAGCGACCCAAGTCTCTTTCGAGTCGGTCATAGTCGAGTTCTGTTGGGTCTGTCATGACTTGTTCTTGTGACATGTCGGCGGAGTTGTGGTTCGGGTTGGCGTTGGAGACGCAACCTTAGTATCACGGTGCTAAGCGAGGACGGGGACTTAATCAAGCCAAGGTGAACCACCAAGGCGGGGCTGGGACAAGGGGTGTGTGGGACGAGACGGGCGGTGGGGTTGTTGGGGAAACTGAGGGGTGGGTTCGAGGTGGAGGTGCGAAGAGGTGGTCCTGTAGTCCCCACGGGGGCAGCACAACTGGCGGGGCTATGGCTAAGGGAGGGAGAATGTATTCTAAACGAGAGAAGACTAAAGACGCCTAAGATGACAGGAAGGTTGCGTGAAGAAGAAAGGAGAAGAAGTCCTACAAGCGAGGGAACGAGCTCCCTATATATAGCCCTGAAAACCCCTCGCTGACTCATCCCATAGAAACCTGTAGAACCCCCAAGGAAATCCATCATTACAAATACCTGCATGCCGTTGACTCATAGATCCCTGCAACTGAAACCCATAGAACATAAGAGAAACCCTGACTAATCCTTCTCCCCGCAACCGTACTCGATATCGTATCACGCCGTGATATTAGGCTATGGCGGCGTACTATTTTATCCCCAGAACGCCCCTCCAACCGCCGCCAACACAAGGAAAAAGGAAAATCAACATCAAACTCCTCCGCAACACTAACCAACACAGCGCGTTCATTGTCTCGAGCCTCATCATTCACTGTGCAAGCACTCAAAAGAAAAAACGCGAACTAACAACATGTAACAATTTCAAATGTGGCCCTCCCTTCCTTCCCGTATAGGTCTGTATCGTCTATTGCTCTCTGCTGGTGCTAGAGGATCCTGAAATCGAATTCTGTATCGTCGAAGGTGAATTTGCCTGTCCGTCTTTCTGTCACGCCCAAGTCTGTTTCTCTTGCAAACCTTCCTGTTACAGGAAGGATAAAGAACGCCGTTTTTTCACTGTGTTTAAACCAAGCCCATTCTTTTACCGTGTATGTTTCCCCCGGCTGTTGTTCGTTCCATTTTTCCATGCCTGTCCTCATGTATTGTAGTCTGACGCTGTCTGCTGGTATGGCGGTGATGCCGATTTCTTTCTTGTGAGCACGACTCGGGGGAGAGTGGACCGATGTCTTGCTTCTCTCTGGTGGCGGCATGGTAGTCTGTAGTCTTTTACCGCCAATAAAGATGGGGGTGTCGGCTGGTAGAATATTGGGTAATCCTTTTTGTGGGGGTGGCGTTGGTGGCGTTGGTGGAGGTGGCGTTGGTGGCGTTGGTGGCAGTGGCTGTGGTGTCTCTTCTGGGACTTCCTTCATTATGCAGTCGGATCCGTGTTCCGAGCCGAGGTAATTTTCTGTTTCTGTGTCGAAGGGGGGGTCATCGTCTGTTTCTTCGTCGTCTGTGGCAATTTGGCTTATTTCTGTCTCTGTTTCGGCTTGAGGTCTGGTCTCGATAGGTATCCTTGGGGGTGGGTATTGCTGTAGTTTCTTCGCCAGGTCATGAACTTGCCGCGTCAGTTCATTGTTTTTCTTCGCTAAGGAACTGATGTTCCGTCGTAGTCTCGTAACCTGTTCTAGCTGCTGGGTTTGTAGGTCGGCGTGGGTAGCCATGAGTTTCTGGATACTCATGGCTTTGTTTTCTCTCCAGTTGGTTGGCATGTGCGTCTTGTAGGTAGCTGTCTGATCGTTATATCTCATGGTGAAGCCTTGAGGATATCTTAATGGAGTTTTCTGATTGGAGGAAAACTCGAAAGCGGGGTATTTCCTGGTGTTGAGGGAAATACTTGTCGACTTTTGATTGGTCGGTTCGTCCTGCACGTTGGTTGTCAAGGGAGAGCTTCCGCTCAATCTAGTGAGCTTCATGCCCGAAAATACATCGGGAGTCCCCGCGAACAAAATGTTTCATACAGGCCAACAGTTCGACAGCCCCCACCTGTCTGCTCCGCTGGTTTTGTCTCCACTCCCCGGAATCATGTTTTTTTGGTATACATACAGGAGGTATATCGTGGGTTAGGGTTTCAACGACTTGTTTCTCTGCTAGTCCCAATAGACCTTTTAAGCCAACAGAAAAAAAGGATCGGCAAGTAAAAAGATCAGCATCTACCAGCCGGAGTTAGTAGGTGTGTTATTTTCTATGCCACTCACAGAGGCCACTATCATGGTATCATGAGTACAACCGTGCGAGCATGGTTATTAACTGCGTTTACCTGATCATACCATCCTAGTATGGCAGGTGGAGGATTACCTCTTTTTCGCCGATCTTTTTTTTCTGCAAACGACGGCGGCTTGAAAGGTCTAATGTCCCACAACAACCGACGCATTCGATCCCTGAAAGCTGCAGGGCTAGAAAAACCCTTAAAACGTCTCTCATACCCTGACAGCTCGCGAGGGCTGATGGATGTATACCTACAGCGTTGAATTCTATGGGCGTCAGTTACACGTCCGCCAGCACCCACCATCGGCGGGGATTTGCGGCCTCGGGATATGCGGCCGATACTAGCCATCCGAGAAGGGACTGGTGGGTAATGGTTTGTAGCGTCCTATCTTCATGCAGCGTAGTTGACGGATGTATGGTCTGAAGAAGCATCATACCAACACTCCTTTCTACTCCGACTCCCTCTTGTCAGCCACCTTATGTCCGCGGTTGTCTCATGCCCTTACTACACTACCAAAAAAGCGGGTGTATCTGGCAGAATACCATAGCACTCCGGTATTTCTACAGCATTCCTAGGGTATAATGGCCGAAATTCCTATTTAATTCGGAGGTTTTTCACGATACCGTGTTGCTGTGGTATCTATTACATCCCCTTTTTGCTACTGTAGGGATCTGAATCAATTGGGGATGTGGGTCTGAAACCATGATATGAAATTGTCTCAACTAACGTACAGCGCCGGATCTATAATATCATCGTCGCGAAGCAAAACCACGCCGAAAAACGGCCGAAACCACACATTTTACAGTTGCTATATAAACCATAGCTTTAGGGTATACAGGTTATAACTATTGCGGATTTCCAAAGCTCCTGCAACCTGCAAATACTCATTTGCACAATGATGTTAACCATTTTGCTTGGCAAGATATGCCAAGACCTGCGGTTTATACCGGTCTTGGCAAAACGAACAAAATCTCGCTTTCAAAGTGGTGCAGCTCCTGAAATATTTAATTGGACTAGCCACAACCGGAATCATAAGCCCACCATTCTTTTTAGCCCAGTTTTCCGACACTTTGGTTAAAAGAGTATTGAGGGCTGGTAATGGTATTTGGGTTGACCTGGTTATGCCCTGATCCTCGATGCCTAGTGGGGTGCAGAGAGTGGCTGAGGCTACTTAATCTAGATATTCCTACAGTCGCCTCTCGATATAAGGATACGGTCGGGACCGAAAGATCTGTGCTGAATATATTCTTATAAGGCGAGTATCACTATAAGAAGTAAGGAGATACTGGTAAAAGGGTATTTCGGGACCGCCGATTCTTATCCTTATAACGAGAGTATCACTATATGAAGTATCACTATAACAAGAGCCGGCTGTATCTACCCTATCCCATTCTAGTCTTGCCACTCCCACCCCCAACCCCACGTGATTCCCAAATTTTATTCTTTTGAGTCGGCCGAGTGATAGATCATGATTCCTGCAACCGAAAATATTTGTTTGCTTATTTGTACTTCACACATGCATGCAGCCCTTAGGCTATGGCAACCATCTCCTCCCTCTTTCCGGAGTAGATGTAGTCTCCCCCCCCGTGCACCCCTACCGCCAAACTCAATAAATCAAAAACAAAACAAAACAAAAAGAACATGACAAACAAATCTAAACAAGGCAAAACACCTAAGCTTATTGTTGTTAATTCCTTAGTTATATCCACCCCTTACCCATATTAAGGGAGACCGAGACCCATTTCAGCTCCCACGAGTACTCCACTACCGGCGTCGGTAGCCGTGTTCCTGGGAATCGGTATGGCCATCACGGAGACGGATGTCATGCCGCGTTCTGTGCGTTCAGAGACCAATCATGGGCGTTCAACGTTCATTACCTCCCGAGGATATCTACGTACGTTGTGCAAAACAAACTTCAATATAGCCCCCATCGTTCAAGCCGCCATCGTATTGGTTCACTTTAACCCTCAGTAGTGGTGCCAGTCGTTTGGGATTGTTCCGGCTGGTGGAGAATCATTTGATAAGGGAGATAACGGGATCTGTTAGTAAAGCCACACAAAATTTGCTTCTTCCGGGGGTGTCACATTTTACTGGCAGACTAAGAGATACAATGAATTTATTGACAAACAAGGCATGGAGGTAGACCTTGCTGGATTATGCTGGGAGATGTCTCCAGATGGAAGAGGCTGACGAATCAGCGTAAAGTCTTTGTTTCTTTATTCCTTATTTAGTCTCATTCTTTCCTTTTTCGGGATAATGCTGCTTTGTTTTCTCTTTATGGACATCTCTTTCCGTATACAGATATTTCTCTTTGTCTCGTTTCTATAAAAGTAAGGACGATTTACACTTTGGATAATCATCATAGAAGTCAGTGATTCACTCTATTCAGTAATCATACTTCCTATTGAAGCAGTCCATATCCCTATTCAATCAGACCCTGCATGCTGAGAAATACTTGAGGACTGGAGACCCTACACTGTGCATTTCTGACAAAGTGATTTGTCAGCTGCAATGGCGGCGCAGGCTTGGCTGCATGAGTTTCCCTCTCATTTTGAAAATGGTTTTTGGGTTGCACTGAAACACTCCAACAGGCCAACTACCGTAGGAGGAGTGGCAAGTCCCAAGACCACTCTGCGTGTAGGTTACATGTAATATGTCACTTTTAATCACCAGACTTAGGAATACGCTTGAAGGTATTTTGAGTCCCCAATATTTAGGATTGCGCTGTCAAGGTATTCCTAACCCCATGTAGGCCAAGTTCCTCTAATACATGCACAATAGTCTTAGGTGTTTTTATTTCTTGGGATTCTGGGTCGCCTGGCAGGCCAAAACATGCTCAGAATCTGGTGCACTGCATATTATACAAACCTGGTCCTTAAGTTAGTATGTAGGGTAATGATAGAATTAACATTACGATAGAAATTCCTCCAAACAGTATTTTTCTAGCGCAAGGTTGCCAAGGCCGTAGTGCACCAGATTCTGAGCATGTTTCGGCCTTCCAGGCGATAACAGACTCTAATCCCTGTTCGTCAACTGGCACGACATACATGTATCTGCGGGACTAACATGTTTCTTGGCGACCAATGGCCCTAACAGGTAAGCATTATCCACAGACCTGCAGACAAAATTCAAATGTGAGTCGACGTGATGAATTCAACGCCCAGAATGTCCATGTGGTAGTTTTTGGCATGCGTGAGAGGTTGTATGTTTATATGACGATTACCAGAAAGGGTTTAAGTGTCTCGTTGGCACTTAGCCTGAAAAGTCACTTATCACGAGGGTTTACACCTAATTAAATGGTTAGCGAGATGTCACTAAAGACACAGGGAGAGACTGTAGAAGTACTGATAGGTGAGTCTTTTCCAGATTTTTTGATGAGGAACTTGATGACTTTTTTCCCCCATTCAAGATAGGAATTCTTGGAGGTCCTGTTGGCCCGAGCCTGTCGCACTCACACATTCCTAACCAATTGTCGTCGAGTTCTGATCACTTTGGTACACACCCGAGTACTGCCAGCCCAACTAGCACTCCACCCCCGCCCGACACGTACACATGCTCTGGCTACCTCTACTCACTAGTCTAAAACCAGCCTTCGATATTACAGACAAATGAAATCTCTTATAAGGCAAACGGTAGATTCGCTAACAGTACATACTAGTTTGCACACATGCAGCGACGGATGGCCTTGGAACTCCCATCAATCGTTCAACTGAGAGAATGTTCCGCAATTTACAGATCTCAGCTTCCCAAACAGGAAAAAGCAGCAGGAGCACAAGAAATGCAGGTCGAAATCAATATTATGATTCACCACATCCTATCTACCTCTAACAGCACTAATATCTCGAACTATCGGCAAGGCCTCTAGAGAACCTACCGAAACCCGACCTTGCTACGTATCCCCTGGGCCGTTGGGACTTTTAGAATCGAGGACTTCCAATTTTAGTAGTATAGTCCCATTTCTTGCTAACAAACGCCAACAATCTCTGACAAACACTCACAGAAAGTGAAGAGTTCAGCGACCCTGCCACAGCCCGAACAGGAAGTCCTGGACCCTAGTCTCACCAGCCCAGGGATACCTCCGGATAGCAGCAAACCCAGGCCTGTAAGGGCCATTGAACTCCAACCTTAACGCAGGGATTATCCAAGTATCCACCTGTAAAGTCCACGTACCTACCGACCGATAAGTTGGGCTATGTAAAGTTCCATATGAGCTGAGTGGCTCAAGGAAACAACACATAATTCAAACCACCCCTCAAAGGATACCCAATGACGCTCGCGCCGCAGTTTATAGGACCTAGTGGAGGGGGTGGGGGAAGATATAATAGACCTCTCTTTGCATGTATGAGTTCCAATTCACTAACGATCCAGGAACAGTTCTATCCCATTTCAATAGTCCCCGCGACCGGTAGCTGCCTTCTACGGGCAAGCTTATTTTATGTGCTCCGGGGGTCTTACTATATCATGGGCTTTTTTTTTTGTTTACATGATTAATTGCATGCACTATATCATAGGCTGTTGTCTTCGAAAACAACAGGGCCAGGCTCTGCGGCGCGCGAGAAATTGGTTCCCCGGCATGGAAAATCTTTGAGTGGTTTAAAGCCTACCTATAGAGGACCCGGTTAGTACACGCCGTGAGGGTTATATTCTCATCCCGGGATGCCTCACCCGTTCCATCCGACTCACCACCGACACCCTCCAGCATCAGGTGCTAACTTTACTAGTCTCTGATGACCAGTCTAACGTACTCCGCAATAGTCGATCATCAATTAGTCCAAGTCATGATCGGTATCGATTTTCGGTGGAGATCAGTAAAACAGAGGTTACGCAAAGGTTGAATTCCGGTAGTATCGAAGTTTGGATGATAGGTGGCCCCCTCGGAAAAGGGGGACATGCTAAAGTTGTTCTCTAAACTAGAGAGGGCTTGGAGTCCGAAGGCGTCAGCTTGCGCGCAGTAAAGTCAATCCTATATCCTCCTCGAAAAGACAGAAAGTATAAGCATATCACTAGAGAGCTAGATGCTCTGATAGCGGTAAAGGAGGTAAGAACCCCCCAAACCTCTGATTAGCGCTCTCCGCTCTAATAACCGTTTCTTGTATCCTTCGCATCGCGATAGATTTGTTGATTTCTATAGATGGTATCAAAACAAAGCTAGAACTAAAATTTATATAGCAGTGGAATATCATCCTGAGGGTGATTTATGTCGATACATTAAGAACAACCCCATAGGCGCAAGGGAGCAAAGTGTAGATATAATTACGCAAATATTAGAAGGGCTAAAGATAATTCATTCTTACCATAGTGCATTTTCAGCCTTGTGTTTCCCACTGGTTCCCCCCAGCGTATTATCGGATATTTGTTAGCGCCCGATAGTCACACCATTTCAATAGGTACTAAAACACCGAGTACACGCATCACTCTATCTCAAAAGGTCGTTGGACATGATTCAGGTAAGAGGTCTTGGCGCGCATCACGGTAATGTTAGAGTGATATTGGATGCAGCCCCGGCCAATGCTGTTTAAGCGGGTGGCTAGCTGGGCCAAGGAAACAGGTAGATGTCTTTCTTATGCATAAACATCATGGGTCCCGATTTCTAGGTGGTTGGCGCAAGAAAGCATAGGGGGTGAGTGTTTTATGTATGGGAATTAGAACAAATTCCACCATCTACCATATTGTGGTAGTAGATGTCTTAAATTCCATCAACCAACTGGCTGCATAGGCCGAGGTTTACAAACCATAGCTTCTCGAGCGATAGGCTGTTCGCCGCGTTCTTGATAGACATATGCATAGTAATGTATGCAGAGAATTCTCCCAATTTCTCCTACACCCAGGGGGGTGCTGGAAGCTTTGTGGAGCCATGCAGGGTCTTCCAATAAAATTCAGAGCACAGGAAGGCTTATTCATCTACACATATCCATTCTCTGTCCCCTCCCCTCGGTACCCGTTTGCTCCCAGCGCTGGGAGGTACCGTACCGCGCCGGGCCAGGGATTTATTGCGTGGAATAGAATAGATTCCCGACCCAATATTACGAAATACATTTCACTTTGTATCCCCATTTCCGATCCATGGTTTTAATCCTTACCACGTTACCACGATCCCTTGAACCACAGCTATATAGTGTTCAGATCTATCTAGTTGCGCAGCCTGTACACGTAGCGCGCAGTGTATAACCTCACATCCACTACTAACTCCGAAATTAATGAAATCCCAGCTGGGCTGAAACCACATCAGTACTACACACTGCTTAACAAATCATGTTTAGGGACCTGTCCTGTTTAGATATCCGCTGAACTCGTCAGAAGGATTCCGCTGAGTTGCTTAACTCCCCACTCGTTATAAAACAACCACAAGTAGCCAATTCAAATACATATTTACATTCTCTCATTGTCACATGCTTGAAGGGGAGTATTGTATATATGAAGTCTGATTCCTACTCGCCGAAAAATAAAGTTCCTTTATGGTTTAGACGCAAAACACCAACAGACACTTTCTGCCATGCGGGAATATCTGTCATACCGTTATTTCCCGGGAAATACACTATCTCCACCTCGCTAGACCTTACTTCCGGGTGAGAGGAGGTGTGTATCTATATGTTTCCGTAAGGTTTGATTCGCCAATTCACCCTGGACCGGGCTTGGCACATACAAATACGGGCATAGTGGAGTATTGGAGAATTAAGGGTGCTAGGTTAATATTCCAACAATAATAGCCAGGCAAGGAAGCCACTAAAAGGTATATGCACTTTTCTCCATGTTGGGGTAATATCCAAACCTCGCAATATTGGGGTTTTATAGGCGGTAGAGGGATCAGAGATGCTATAGTAGACTTTTGGTTATAGAGTACAGGGGCGTATAAGTGGAACCATAATAACAGAAGGATCTCCGTTTATTCATAAGGGACAACGAGTTGTTTATAGTGCTTGCCGCTGCCGGTACTCGGAAGATCATAGAATATCACCCGGTAAAACTGGTAAAGGTGACATGCCGGTATCTCAGCTGGAACAATCTTAGCCACCCCAGCTGCTTGTGAACCAATGAGGGCCTTCGATTCCAGCCACTTTATGACTGAAAACTAAATCCTGATGTTTACGATGTAGGGGTATAAATGGGTATAATACTTTCCACTTCACCAGGTCTTGGCGCTTTTTACATTTCAATCAGAGGCATTTAAAGCCTTTATGGCAACGTGATGAATGTAACGCCTAGAAAGTCTATGTGGTAAAGGGGAACGACGAACCTGGGGCAACGGCGAAAACACAGGCCCCATTCAATCAAGCCATCAGATACCAGCCTGAGCGCCTGTGCTTTGTCCGCCAAATATCCTGTTCGTCGTTCAACCAGTTTCGTCGTTGACCCCAAAATGACTTTAGTCTTTGGTATGCATGACAATATGCAACCATATTTCAATTTCTTTCTTTATATCATGATTACTAGAAAGGGTTTAACTTAACAAATACAACTGATTCAAAAAAAAAAAAAAAAAAAAAAAAGGGTTTAACTTAAGTGCCTCGCTGCAATTTGGCCTGACGGCTTATCATATTGTCTCAATCGGAGCATGCATATTGCTTGGCGCCAAGCCCGCCCGTTCAAGTCGCTAATTAGCGGCCAAGCAACTGAAGCTAAGTAAATACTAAATACGAATTGTGGTCCTCAACCACGTAAAACCTGGCCGCCGAGCCTGCAGCCAAGAAGGATTTGTATGTGAATCTCGCTGAGTAGGGATCTCGCTGAGCAGGGAAACGGAGTACTTATATTCAAGCGGCAAGTGAGAGAGAAGAAAGTATATTCTCTGTGTTCTTAGTTGCGTGCCCGGTAGTGTTTATGCTGAAAAATTTCTCAGAACCCTAGCCCTTGGTTACATATTAAGCTAACTTATATATGTAATTATGTATCCCTCCACTATGGTTTTTATGGTTTTAAACCTAAGAGCGACGGTAAAGCGTAATAGAAAAGTGTGCCTGGAGGTTGACAACCGTGGGGACATCAATTCTCGAGCCATACTACCTGACTCCCTGACACAGCCACACTTAGTGTGCGTGGCCTGCGCAAGGGTGGCTGAGTTGGAATCCACGTCTCATCAGCATGAGAGCTCCCCCGCACTGAGCTTTCAACGTCGACCCTACGTAATCATTCTTCTACCTCCCGAACATGAGCTCCCTAGCGAACAGTACAATCCACATGTCATACAAATATGACACAAAATTCGGCAAAAACAGTATCACTCATAAAATCAACGGCCGAGGGGAGGTTTGGATGAAGGGTGAAAGGATTGGGGGGGGGTGGATACGGCGAGGTCCACTTGTACAGTAGGGGGGTAGCTAATAAGCAACGGTTGCATGCCATCAAATCAATCCCACGGGCCGCCTGTCGTTATGATAAAAGAGCTATTAAAATCGAATTAAATACACTTATCGCTCTGCAAGATGTAGGCTTCCTCACACAGAGCATACCATATATTCCGTCAACTAACAAAATTCCTATAACAACTTCAGCATCAGGATCACTTCGTCAAGTTTCATGGATAGTGTGCGCCAGACGATCAAAATACTGTCTTCATTATCATAGAATATCTCCCTACCGGGGACCTGCATGCCTATACTCTAGACGACCCAGCCCGCGCCAAAAGTAATTGCGAACTAGTTTGTACGCAAATCTTGAAAGCACTTGAGATAATACATGGGATGGAGATATGTCACCGTGATTTAAAGCCCCCGGCTTAGAAATTCCATCCGCAAGTACAAAAGGCATTCGCCCATCAATCTCTAATTATAGAATATTCTCATCAAATCTGCCGCTCCGTTGACGCTCAAGCTCGCGGACTTCGGCACCGCAAAGTCAACGAAGCACGATGCCAGTGGGATGAGAACCACCGTTGGAACGGGTAAATATATGGCACCGGAGGTGCTAGGATTGTGCCGGAATCGCACAACTGGGGGGTGCTACACAAAATCTGTGGACATGTGGGCGCTAGGCTGCATCATATATGAGATCTTCACCGGATTGGCGCCATTTTGCTACTATGATCACGATATATCTGAAGACGAGGACGAGGAGACAGGCGCGAAGGATACCAGTTCAGGTGGTCTTTATAAAGATAAAGCCATTGATAGAATGGCGGTTGATTCGCCACGATATCACACGGCAAAAACAACTCCAAGGGTGTCTATTGATCTGCTAGCCTTGGGGAAATATTCCTCAGGAGATTACCCCTTTCCAGATTCCAACTTAGATGGAGCATCTGCTTGTCCGGATCTCAAACTCTTTCTGCACAATCTGATGCAACCTGACCCCCTGCAGCGATTATCAGCTTCCGAGGGCCTTCAACATCCATGCCTTAAACAGGAGTCGGGGTTCAGGTGCAGAATCTATGTAAGGTCTAATAGGCATGCTGTCAAGAGTGGACAGGAGGCTTGTGGTGATAGAGGTGACTGGTACCCGTCCTGCAACGGGGAGGATTTTGGGAGTTTTGATAGGATGGTGTACGTCTCTCAACCCCCCTCCCCTTACCTACAAACGCCATAACATGTTTAGGAAACACCTTATCCAAGTGCACATAGAGCCCGGGTGGTGTGGGAACTGTGGAACATGTCCCCTAAGCGGTGCTCAACGTGCTTCACACATAGAGCCGTGCTCGCGGCCCAACTGGACGCATTTTAAGCGGTTGCTGCTGATGCGCACCCCTGATGCCCCTGCATTAGCCAGACGACTAGCCTCGTGTAATGACAACAGTTCACTAGATAGAGAACTCTACACATATGGCGGAAAAAAATTCGACGTCCTCGACGGTACGTTCAACGGCTGATGGAGCAACGGGCTTGAGCTAATTAGGCATCTCTCTCTAGGTAGCACTTTATGCGGTCAATATGACCTTAAGCTTTTGTGACTATGCATAGCAACTTGAAAAGGGCCAAGTTTTTCCCCCGTTAGGTGCCCCCTAGATAGCGCTAAATCTGGTTACCCTCGGCATTTCGGATTCCTGTATGAAGTAATATATTAGCATTCAGAGTAGTTCAAGATTTGAAGCCTAAGACCTTCACGTTCGTCTTGTTATGGCTCCGCCCAGTTATACTGGAACATGTTCTTAGATGATGATATATTTATTAAGTAATCTGGTGATTTTCGTGGACCCATATGTGTAAACTATTGACATATCGACAACTGTTAATTTTAACAGCCCCGGGAGCGTAGCTGAAATTGATTGCGTCTTTAGCGGGGAGGAGGTCGTGGTGCACGCTCCCGGCACTGCGGATGTGAAAACTAATTAGTAAATTACTATATTCAATCAATTACGGAGCATGTATGAAGTATAAATAAATAAATAAAGAATCAATTACAGAAAAGTAATTATTATCATATGAGACGCTTTATCACATTTCATACAGCCTTTGAAATACCCCCATTATAGCATATACTACGAAGCCGCATATATTTACCCATATTACCACCGCGGACATAAAGGATTAATCAGGGACCCCTCGCCCTTTGTGTAAGTGTCAGGGTTAGGGTTCTACGCTACTTTCAATGAATCACCTTAAGGTGTTCCCTGCAAGTTGCAACTAACAGGATTTCAAATTAGCTATTCCCGACATGTAACGCTACAGCGCCGTTTTGAGCTGAGCTAAAAAGCTCCATGAAGGAAGCAGAACTGGTATATGTCCGGTTCTTGTAGGGATGGGGTTGCGCCTATAGCCCTGCCAAGATGTTTAATGGTCAATTCGCCTGGATGAGCTAATAATTGGCCACTCGGGCCTGCCATTGTCTCAGTTATAAACCGGTTATAAACTCAGGTCCAGTTGAGAGGGAGTAAATACTGTATCAGGGTTAGGGTTATTAAGCAATAACATAGGAAGAGGGCATATACAAAGACACACCCGCATTTTTTGCTTATGTCATCCGGAGTATCATGCAGTTATGAACACCAGTCTCCAACAGCTTGAGTATCTTGCCCTGTTTTAAACACGGCCTCCAGTATCTCACGGGACCCTGATTGGTACTGCCTTCGTCTGATTCGAAACACATGTCATCTCCCTTGGCACGGCGGCAGCTAGGCACCCCACACACCAAACGCGACCGAGGGGACTCCTCTCGTTGATCATGAGCTTTTAACAACTATCTTATATTGATCCATCTCGACATAACTACCCTGAGCGGCTCTAACTGACCGGCGAGTATGTTCGGGAGGCCTCAGGCTGGTCGTGCGAGTGTCAAGAGCGTGCGCGACTACCCCACGCGCAATGGATCAAAGACTTCATTATTTAGCGATGTGAGGTACGTCTCATACAGATACGACACAACGTTTGGCGAAAAAACCGTTTCGCACCGGGTCCAAGGCCGCGACGAACACTGGGATGAGGAAAAGAAGATTGGAGCCGTGGGATTCGGGGAGGTGTATAGCCAGAGGAGTATAATTCCGGAAACGGAATTGTCACTAGTCCGCGCGGTCAAAACAATTCCACAAGCAGCCCACCGGAATAACTGGAAAGCGATTGGTAGGGAACTGAATGCGCTGATAACTCTACGACAGGTGATTTATTACATCTACACCCTTCTATGTGTTTATGGGCTGACAAATCTCTGATGATATAGTATGCTCAGCATTTCGTTGATTTCTATGGATGGTACCAAGACGATAAGGGTACTGTTTTCATCGCCATGGAATACCTTCCGGAAGGTGATCTGTATGCATACATGGTAAAGGACTCGGAGCGGGCAAGAGATAAATGCAAAAGTATCGTTAGGCAAATACTGGAGGCTCTCGAGGTAATGCACCAGCATGATATATGTCACCGGGACCTAAAGCCACAGGTTTGTCCTTTCATATTCCACTATCGTCTCAACAATATCCGCCCGAGCGCGACCGCTAATCATAGATCCCTATTCTCAGAACGTACTTATTGCCTCGTTATCACCTTTGAGATTGAAGCTGGCGGACTTCGGCATTGCGAAATCGACGGGCCAAGATGCAAGCTTGATGAAAACTATGATTGGTACAAGAAAGTACATGGCACCGGAGGTGCAAGGGCTCAATCCATCCTGCAAATCCGGAGCGCCATACACACATGCTGTGGATATATGGGCTTTGGGGGCCCTTACCCATGAGATCCTTGCGGGAAAGATACCCTTTTTCACATATAATGCACCTGGAGGCACCGCTAGTGACGACGGTAAACGTGATAATGGGACTATTAACATAAGGGAGTTTATGGATTATTGTGACGGAAAGATCCAGTTTCCATTCCTGGATTCGCAAGACCCATGGGAATACTCACTTTTATTCAAGGATTTCATACAGTGCTTACTTTACCCCGATCCAACCCTTCGCCTATCTGCAACCAGGGCACTTAAGCATCCATGGATCAATGAAAACGTCCTCGACCGCTTTTGGTATGACGATATCAATAGCCAACGAACGAGAGATGAAGCCGACCGCACCCCCGACCCCCAATCTCATGTAGGAGACCCCCTGATTCAGTCACCTGCTCAAAATAAACCTTATATCCCATATATTCGGAAGGCCGGTTCGTTCCTCAGGAAGCACGAGCCCCAGCGAGAAGACGCAAGGCGTTCGATCGATGGTGTAGGCACTGAACGTGTCAAGGCCGAGCGTGCCAAGACCGAGCGTGTCAAACCGAGTGAGCAACCTGAGGGCCTAAAGTCGCGCGTACGTAAGGTCTTGATGATGATCAAAGTTGTGAACGTTTTCCAAGGGGGAGATCCCCGTGCGAAACCGCCAGATCCCGGAGCCAAATAATAATCACCATTTTGAGGCGGAGTTCGTTCAAGCATGCATGGCGTTGGGCTTGACAGTTTGGGACCGACCTTGGGCTGGCTATCAAGACAAACGCTAGGTTCTTTAGATGGAAAGGGGGAAATGGGTAAGGGGGTTATCAGGGTGAGAGAATATATATACTTAACTTAAATGACTCCCGGATAATGTTATCTTTCCATATATGCGAAGTTTGTTTATTTAGGCGATGTGGACCTGTGGGGACGCATTATTTATATCGTATACACCGTATGGCGGCTTTGAATTTATCTATGTCTCACACCCTGGGTGACCTCGAAAACCCCCCTGCTGGGATGTGATTAAAAGCAACTAAAATCGGCTTATAATGGCGGCTAAGACCTTTTCGAATAGTTATATATATCGGTCTTTTTAGGGTGGGGCGCGTCACCGCCAGGCCTGTTGTTCTGGGGAAAGTTCTGGTGTAGGTACTCCGTATCTATTGGTCACCGAGGAGCATGATGCAGGATTTGCTAGTAAACACACAACCATTCGAGTCTAAAAACGCTATAGGACGACTAATATATACCCCCGGGATAAGGTTAGCATCGTGAGGAAGTTTGGTTATTTCTGGATGGATATTATAAGTGCATGTATTTATCGGGATCTGACCAGGCTTATTACCCTATTCCGGAGCTCGCTACACGTGATATGAATGAGGAGGTAATAGGTTTTCCATGAATTAATCTAGCTACATAAAGAGTTGGTTTTCTATGTACTCTCTCGGCTTCCTACCATTTTCGGTGGTTCATGTTTAGCGTGGGTTAGGGTTAATTGATGTCTTGGGATTAGGGTCATTTAAGCTACCCTTGTATTTGCTCATGGGTATGTAGTACTTTAACTTTGGTACCGTGCTAGGGGCGATATACGCCTCATAACAGCAAATGAGAATAAATCTTACAAGCTCTGTGAGGTATGTCGAAAGTGTTTTGTCCTTGGATAAGGTATGTGGTATGGTATTGGTCCCCAGTGAAGATCACTTTCCTAATCTACATACTTGGTCCGAAAACGCCAAGAGTGGGCTCTTGCCAAGAGACTGTCCAAGAACCAGAATATATTCCAAATCGGGTAATCCGGCCTAGTGTACTTCCTAATCTGGTAAGTACTGGACTGGATGGTAATTTATTTGTCTCTCGCCAGAAACCAGGCTTTTAGGAGTTCGGTAGCTCAGCAACCGCAATAAATAAAATTGATTGGGCTCTATTACAGTGTTATTTACCTCTTTCCCTATCACCCTATAGAGCTGTTTCAATTTTAATGTGTTGTGGTGTTTGGCCGTTAAGCCTCAAAGCTCGGCGACTTTGACACTCTGGCTCAAGGTGTCCCAACCGCATCTCCAATATATGGTGCGGGAAGGGTTGGAGGGCGACGTTGTCAACCCTGTTCACCAGTTCAGTGTAATAGAGATTTTGCGCAGATGGAGCCAGCTCTATATTTTGTTATCTGATCGGCAGGCTTTGGGATCGGCACAAATCAAGTTACCGAAAAAATAGAGCTGGCCCCATATGCGCAAAGTCTGCAATATCTTATTGGCTCTGACGGGCATAGAGTCGAGTTCAAGTGAGGCTCTTCAGCGCCCGCTAGCCAACGAAAGAATTGGCCCTCTGCTCCCTCTCAAAAGAGTTTCGATCTGCGGGGGCCTTGGAATATTAACTTGACTGCGCACGGAGGTTACCTCAATTGGGAAAGTCGCATATCTCGCACAGATATATCCAGCCAATGTGGGGTTATTGATTTCCTCCTTTTCTTTTTTTCTCGGTGGTTGGTGTGTCAATTATGACGTCGATTTCACTGAGGTTCTTGACATGCGCTCGGGACCACTTTGTTGGCGTCTAGGGTCAGGGTTTCTAGCCTGCGCACCCAAGATTGGGTATTTTCCACCATTCCACCATTCCAGGCCCTACCTCCCTCGAAGCTTCCCCGCACTCAACTCATCACTCATCACTCTAGCTATCCAAAACCGGGCTACGAACCTCATCGGAAAAAATTCGCTCTAATAAATTCTTCCAGTACAAGATCATGTACCTAGGCGTAGAAGGGCGGGCGACGTCGCTTGTGAAGGACCGGAGATATCTTTCTTACAAATATGATACGGTCTTTAGCGAGGGGACAGTTATCCACCGGCGCCCGTGCTTGCCGGATGAAGTATGGAGGAACGAATTCATGATTGGCGGTGGTGGATTTGGTGAGGTTTTCAAGCAGATCAAGCTTTCCCCGGGCGGCGAACCAGTCGATGGTACTACAGAAGAAACGAGCTTCCGTGCGGTGAAGGCGATCCCCAGATCTACCGGTGGTAGTCATAAAAGGCAATAATGAGGGAGTTGACTACGATGATAGCTCTACGTGAGGTATAACCCCCCACAACCCTTATCTATTTTTGCACACTAACACCTCTTCAGCATAAAGAGAACTTTGTCGAACTATTCGGATGGTACGAGGACGATCGGCAAACTGTTTTCATAGCAATGGAGTATGTGTGGCATGGTGATTTGCATGCATATATGCTGGCGGATCGAGCCCGTGCAAAAGAAATGTCTAGGGAAATAGTTAAACAGATTCTGACCGCACTTGATATAATGCACCGCAACAACATATGCCACCGCGATCTTAAGCCACAGGTTTGCTGCTCTGTCTCCTGAGAACTCCCACGGTTTGATCCTCTTGACTGCGACCGACAATTAATTGCTGAGTAGAATGTACTGGTCGGATCAATATCCCCGCTGCAGCTTAAACCGCCGACTTCGGTATCGCAAAGTCAACTACTCAGGATGCCAGTGGTATGCGAACTACGATCGGCACAAATAAATATATGGCTCCGGAGGTGTTAGGGGTCAGCCAACACCGCAATTCGGGAGTGTCTTACACCAAAGCCGTGGATACCTGGGCCCTGGGCATACTTACATATGAGTTGTTCAACGGGTCGGCGCCATTCTCATACGAAGATAATGACCCATACGTAAATGGCGACAACGAATTCGAAAGCGATAGTGATGATGGAGAGACTCCCGGCCTCGCAAATGGCTCGGAAAACACCACCGCCACCTATAGTACAGCACAAACCTCTCCCAGAGTTATCATGGACCTCCTAGCATTAGGGGAATACTGCAAAACACACGCCGGATTTCCGGAAGAGGCTTTGCTTCAGGCGTTTGCGCCGCCCTCGTTAATCGCTTTTATACGAAGACTCCTTTGTCCGAACCCACTGGACCGCCTAAGCCCAGCGAGAGCACTCATGCACAGTTGGATTGTTGACGATAGCCCGAAAACAGTCGAACGCCGAACCCCGGCGACCGAGCCTGACAACCTCTAGACCGGGGATATGAAGGTGGTACGGGCCTGCGTCGCTCTAGCGCCGGATTTCGGTTTCTGAGGTATCTTAAAGAGAGATTATATCTTAACTGTACCGATGGATGGTTCTTGTCGGGAGAAGATATTCCCTATTTTAATTAATATTGGTTGTTGTTGTGTCTGCTGCCGTTGTCTTGGTTTTACTCGCCTGTGACTACACTTCTACCAAGTGCTTGTACCTGTATATGTATACTTATTATACGGGTTTGCTTAACTTTCCGAACCCACTCGACCGGCGAGCGCGGTTAAGAACCGATGGATTTGATATATGCAGGTAGGGTAGCCCCAAATGGATATCCCCCGACGACTCGCTACCGGAGGTGTTCCGACATGGCGGAACAAATAACTAAACCTATTTACACCTAATCCGAAGTGACCTTTGCGCGTGGTGGGGAAACAATAAATTTTAAGTTAGCGATTTAATTTCAACGACCATCTGTTTCATTTTTTGTATGTAGAATCAAAAATTATAAATAAAGAGGAAGAACCTTCTCATGTCCCTGTGCTGTGTCAAGCTCTTTGTCAAGCACACCAGGTATCGCGCTGAAATGATATAAGTGACCTCCGGCCTCAGGATTATTTGCGTTGGACTCTTTTTCTTGAGCCAGAAACTGCCTGCCTTCAGCTGCCAAGAACAATGGTTTGTTGTGGCATCACATTCGTCGCTAAATTCTGGGCTTCATAGAGAGGTGAATTGGCCCTTAAATCTTCATGTGTATCGAAAACACCTTCATTTGATGGTTTTGTAAAGGTTATGTAGAAGTAGTGGGGCCTCTGCCGGAGTCAAACCTGGAGCCGGAGGTTTCATTCAATGCTTGGCATCTGAACTTAATGCCAAGCCAAGTTAAAAAAAAAAAAACTCCAATTGAACGTCGCGCGACTATTGACACCGTGTTTGGGTACATGCGAGTCCGGCGAAGGTTTGATCGGATCGCCGGCCGTCGCATCTCATGGGGATACAGCGATGAGAATGATCCATGGAAAAACAAGGGTGTCAAAACTGCTCTTTCCATAGATCATCCCATCGCTGTATCGATATCTGATGTAACTGGCTGGGAAGCCGGATGTCTCAGATTGCGCCACAGTAGTTCGCATTTCAGGATTATAATTCTATAAATGGTATATGTATAGACTTACGGTTTTAAGCGATAGTGGGTATCTAATGTTTATAAAGAAGTGTTTTGGGCAAGTTATTCTGGGTTATCTGAATTACGGGTACATTTCTTCCATCCACTTGGAGGCATATGTTCTTTCCATGGCGATTGTAGAAACCGTGGAGTACGTGCAGTGCACAAGATAAAATTTTATGTCAATTTATAAATTTATAATCTCTACTTGGACTTGATAAATATTCGCAACTGAGCTTAAAAGTATAAGACACCTAATAGCACTCATTACTTCCAAAACGAACCGTATAAAGATCATATATACTCCTCTGTGAATTACGAACGAAGAATATTAAAATATGCCTAGTCTAAAGCCCGGACTATTTTGGAATGCTAAATTTACCTTCTTTATTATCATAAAAAGGCTCTTGTATCCCCCCGCAAAAATCTATCATAGATGAAGACGAGGTGCCAAGGCCACTGACTGAGACATATATGAGACATTTGACCTATGGTGGTGGGTGATAACGTGATATCCCTGTTAGATACGTTAGGGTTAATATGAGGGAATGAGGGAAATGAGAGGCCTATGTAGACCTAATCTTGCAACCCCTTGGTAGGGGAAAAGGGAGGTATAAAATAGTGTGGATTGACACCACACGCCCGTCAGTGCATGCACTGGTAATGATCTAGTGTTAGTATAGTTCTCTCCATATAAGAACGGTCTGATCCAGTTCCGTCGCTAAACCGCGCAGCGATAGCAACCCCATCCCGCCGTGCTATACGATAGAGGGTTTCCTTTTAAAGGTAGATTTGGACGGGAATCCTGATCTCGTATCATATCGGATCCCATCCGCCGCCAGTACCGACCGGGGATGGCGCCCAAAACTGAGAATCAACTATGACCAAGTCGTTACTCCATTTCGTTGGTGACATTGTTTTTGGGCAGAATAAGGAAGAGGAGTTGATGTCGGCACAGATGTAGACCTTTTGATACAAAGCTATGGCCTATCCGCGTTTTGACTCGGCGGTCCGAGCATGTAGAAAGGAGTTAGACTAAAATATCGTTGCCTTCTGCCTCTCCCGCGTTCTCTCGGGTTGGTAAAGATTCTGGGGCCTCATTCTGTTGTGATCGGCGAGTTGTCGTCCCCCCCGCGGGTGTTCCAACTTCCGCTGAGTTGGTTTTCACTCTAACGTTGCTTTTACCGGTTCCTCCTCGCTTCCTACCTTTCGGTGCTGGCAGAAGCGCTGGGGTTCTAGCCACACCGCTCAGTGCTTGAGCAAGGATACAGCTTCAGAACGGCCTGTCTTTCACCGAGTCCATTCAGTAAGGTTCGAGGTTGTGACCGCCGTCTACCAGCCTAAGGCACTCCCGCCTGAAGCCCATCGACACTGGGGATGTTTGAGAGTGAAGTGTCATCTGTTGCTATCGTGGCTGTAGGTAATTCCTTTGGCAGCCCTGGGATCTGGTTTGCTGATTGCAGGATGTCGAGGGATGGGGGTCCGCCATGTGTCGAGTTTCATTCCGGAGGTAAAATCCTGTGCCTAGGAAGGAGCTAGAAGAGGTTAGCCCCTGAAAATTAGTGCAAGCATGAGCGGTGCTAATGATTCTGAGTATCGGAGTGGAATTGGGAGGTATTGTATGGGGTGATAACTGAGGGAGTCGGAGGGATTTTACCATCTGCCTTAACACTGTCAGCCTTGCAGCCCAAGGGTGGTGCTCGGGCGTGCTTCTCTGTAGGTTTTGAGCTTCACTAGGTATTATTATGTCGTTCCGCTGACACCTGGCCTGGATGTGAGCTCTCACAAGACATTGGTTAGGTGATTCCAGCGTGTGTTGTTGGATAGGTGGGGTGTGTTGTTGGATAGGGGGGGAGTGTCTTGTCGGCATACTATCCAAAAATCATAACCCTAACCCACACCCGCAAGGTCATGTGAGCAAATCCTTGGGCTTGCTGCCGGATTTGGAGCTAGGGCTTGGGGTTATAAGGCTACCTATTCACTTTTTTCTCGTAGAACCGGCGTTGTTTATACCTGCTTTAGTCTCTCTCTACCTATCCAAACCCGGGCTATAAGATTTTAGACAACATAGCTACTTTACTGTATCGTCAGCCAGATACCACCTGAGAGCAACACACCTACTACAGATTAGCTCGCACACCTGTATCCTAGGCCCTTGATACGACTGCCCGTACCCCTCCAACCATGCTACCTATAACAATCCTATACGGCCCCCGACAAAATCATAACGCGGAAGCGTATGCACGCGACTCGCGTGCCGGAAGAAATAGCCAGCCGCCGCATCGTTATACCACGACCTTTCCCAGGTTAACCTATGTAGGAACAGTGATTGATTATCCAACTGCCTGTTTCCTCGGCCTGCACCTGGGCTTCGCCAACTGTGACGGTCTCACGTGCTTAGACAACGCCGTGTTTGGGTTATGCTTGGTGGGGGAATAGGGGTGGGATGATACATTTACTCCATCAAACAACACAGCTCACACTGCATACACAATACAAGGCACCACCACACTCACACCACCCATTGGCACCCCCGAGCACCTTCACTCTCAGCACCATGTGCCGTCAACGCGGAGGCTTATAGTCTTACCCCTGCTGGGTCGCAAAGGAGTAGTTTCACGCCCATACCTTGAGCGCCGGCAGAGTGCTTTAGGGCGGCTACTCTCTATTCCAGTATTCCGGTTCCGATGGCGTCATGGCTCATCACTCGGTCGTCACACCTGCCTATTTTTGATCGTGACTGATCCAGCAGAGCGGGCTTTACCTACTCTTACGGGGGTGTATTTGGCAGTTCGGGATGGTACTGAATGGGCTCCCATCTCAACCACGCCAGAACACTGGCGGGACTGTGGTCCCTCGTAGATTCTGCCATCCTTCCCTTCCTCTGCGGGGCCCAAGACCCCCGGAATCCCTCCTAGCCGGCCCCTCACCCACAACCATCGTGCTGGGAACACCAAGGGCGGGCTTCAGCGGCGGCGCCCCCGCATATTCATCAACGATCACTCGAGCATGGGCCATCACTCGGGCAGTGGATCACGTAAGCGGCTTGGCACAGCCGCGGGGTGTGAAGCTTGAAAACTAAGGATACGGCGGTGGAATCATGGAGCTCGCTAAAGCAGCTCATGAATCGGAATGCGTTTTTTTGGGCTGCGGGAGGTAGAGCGGCGAGAAGAAGGGTGGATGAACGGATGAGTTGTGTGGTCTTGGGGGTGGGCATCAACCCTTGTCAGCATCCCCGGTGATCCATTGACCCTACATACTCGTCAGAGGGATACAAAGGTCACGCCTCGGCCATCCTTATACATTTCCCCTCACCTCCGTATGCTGCAACAAGGAGTAAATCACTATCCTCACACCCGAGATAGTACCACTGTGTATTACTACCGAGTGGAGCAAGTGGGGGGGTCCCTCGTTCGAATCCTTTGGGGGGGCTGCCATGGCATCTTGGCCGGAGGCTGGTGTGGACGGGGGCTATTTCTTTTGTTTTTTCCTTTCTCTTATCTTTTTTCTTCTTGGTGGGGGGGTGGGGTGGGGTGGGGTAAGGGTTCTGTGTAAGGAGGGGGCTTCGGATCCAGGTGGTGGCTTCGGCGGTCCCCGCAAGGTTGAGCGATTGTAATTCTTGAGGGGAGTGGGCGTGGGAGCTGTATCTAGATGTTACACTTTTTGGTTAGTCCTTGAGCTCTTTGGTTTTCTTGGGCTGTTAGCTGGTGGGGTATGAACTGCAGCTCCTTTGTTTCTTGTCCCCCTTGTTCTGGATTATGTATTACATGGTCCTAATTCCATCCAAAGCTCTTTGGGGGGTGGAGTTCGTTTTTTTTTCTCTTTCTCTCTGGCCTCGCTTGTTTTCTGAGCTCCCATTAGGGGGTGGGCGGGGTGCGAGCACCATAATCTGGTGGCTGTACTATATTTCGGTACCCAACCGGCCAAGCAAGGAATATCTGGTCGGTGGGGGGGGGGGGGGGGGGCGCGGGGCGACAGATAGGGTACATGCAACCTTGCGGTGCTGGGGGGGTCTCGGACGTGTGAATGGACGAGGAATGCTAGAATGGTGCTGGGGGTTGGGCTACAAAAAATATAAACTCATGCTATTGCGTGCTAAAATTCAGCCCAGCCTAAACAGCCGCCCCCGGGGCAGGTACATAGGGTCTCATGTTTCTGTTTTGGTTTTGTCACGGATGATCACTCGCGTCATCATGGGTCACTCGGATATCGAGCGGCCGGGGGTTTTTCTTTTTTTTGTTTGCATCATTAATTGCATGCAGCCCTCAGGCTATGGCAATATGAGCGGCTGGGGGCTTTGAGGTGTGGCTGTGATTAATTGATTGATAGTTCATACATACATGCAGCCCGAAGACTTTGTTATACCCTTTCTCCCACTCTCCGGGGGGAGGGTACAATTTTCCCTCGCTAAAAAAGAGATGAAATCAAAATAATAGGAATAGGAATAGCCTAACCTGATGTTAGAAGATATGGCTATGAATAGGACGGACCTGGTTGACATGAGTAAGATACAAGATGGTTGATCATATTAGATCCGTCAGCCTTAGCCTTAGCTCCTCTCTTAGTACACTCATTCTTACCTGTGATTCCGCTGTCTTTCCTAGCAACTATGGAGCGGCGAGTGTGTCAGCAGTAGTTTTACCAACGGTAGTAAATTATTTTACCACCGGGGGCGGGAGTGATACCATGATTTATACCTATAACGTCGCTTTTTGTGTTAAAAGGACAGACGTTTCGGCCGAGGGGGGGCTATATAACGCCAATATATGAGCCCTGTTGTCCACCGGTGGGGAACTTCACCACTGGTGGCAGCCACTTCACCACCGGTTGCATCTGCTACCGATGATGGCTTTCGGGCTGTGCTTTTGTTTGCTAGCCCTTTTCACCGGAGGGGAAGGACCTAATTGACAAGCTTTTCTATGCGCTAGGCGTATATTCTCATCAGCAAATTTACAAATCAACTGGCCAGTGGACCCACTAGCTCCACCGCTATGCTCCGAGCTCCACATAATTGTCCATATTTGTATTCTTCGTCGGGCTGATATCTCCACACGACGGGGAAGGCAGGGAGAGACCTGCTCTCCAGATGTTTTTGTGTAGGGTCAATTGAAAGGGCAGCATGCAGCCTACCCTCTCTTGCACCAAATCCATCCGTTTGCTGACTATCAGAGATTACGATGGATCCGGGAGGTATAGCAGGTATCTTCCGGGGATGAACAGGTTTTTTCAAAGGGTTTTATTGGCACCGTAAGGAACAGGCGATGTCGGGATTGGTGGGGGGTCGGGGGGGTCGATAGATGTAGTATTTCCGCTGTGTTTCCTTGGCGGTGGCGCATTCTCTTGGTCCGATCCCTGTGGGATGGCTACAGGTACGTTGCTGGTTACATATACGCCCCGGAGATCGGAAAGAGTGGATGCATATATTGGATTTGAATCCCTGGGGACGGGACTAGGATGGGCTGGTAGCGACATGCCGAGCTGAGAAGTCAGAGGCGCGTAACCACAGTGGCTAGATAAATGCTGCAAGGGGGGGGGGGGGGGGATGCTTCTCGGCGTGAGGCTGAAATCTATGAGAGTGCTTGGAACAGGACCCATGTGTCCACGGAGGTTACAGAGTGCACCCGGGTAGTCGGCAGAGGTATCGCGGCAAGTACGGGGGGACACATACATGAAAGCTATTGCTTGCTGAGATCGGGCTCTGTAGCCTCAATACCGGGAGTGTGTAAAGTGAGCAGTATCGCGCCCTTCCTCGCCCCATCTCTCTTGTCTCTCATCTCACTTCATCATCCTCACTTCATTCCGCTCCCGCATCTGTTATCCTCCCAACCAACTACTACATCATCATCATCATTGATCCGTAGATGCTGCTTGATTAATCTAGAATCACAACTGAGGTTATTCACCCCGTCCGAGCGCTGCTCTTCGACAGAGGGCAAGACTTCCCCAACATTCGCAGTCTCCAATACTAAGCAAGGGATCTGGTATGATGATGTCACTCCGGAAACGAGCCAAGCCTGTAAGAACACCTAAGCGGCTCCAAAATCTCAACTCATCCCCCCACCAAGGCAGCCAAGCCAATATTCGGCTTGAGAAAAAATCAGTGGATAGAGCACCAAGTTAGCCTTGGAGCGGGGCTATCGTCGTCACCACTGATCCGTAGATGCTTTGTCCTACGCAGGCGAGGCAGAGCCTGATTATCGTTGCTGCCGCCGCTGTTTTGTAGCTACACGAGGTACCTACCTGTGGTGTTGCGGGCAGGTTGGCTCTACCCTGGACAGTTGGTAGGTATTTCCTCACATGTTCTCCCCCATTTGAATGTTATTTATTCCTAACTACTGGAGCTACGATAGGTGTGTAATACAGTATTGCTCCCTAACACGGTAACAATGACAATACTACTCTTACTCGCGCTGTAAGCTACCAGGCCCTATCCAGTCGGTTGGTTTGCAGCTGTTAGGAGGTATATCATTTGTCCTTATTATGAGCCACCGCAGATAACGAGAGCTAATGAGGCACTGATTTAGTTTCTACCATGTACTCAGGAGAAAGAATATGAGAAAAAAGCAGATGCGATCATGCGAGTCTGTCAACCTATGGGAATGCGCACTCAACCATTTACATTTCACAAGCAATATCAGGGGTAGTGATAGGCACGAGACAAGACTGCTGCTCTCGTCTACTGTATTGTTGCGACTGGGTTTTGAAAGTCTCAGGACAATGGCTTACTCTCGTCAAAGTCACGAGGCTTTGCGTCATGTGACCATGCGGCTGGGAAAGTTCTGCAATTATGTTAATTAATGGAAATATAGTTCAAGGTTCTCTTTGTTTTCTTCATCTCATTTTGGTCCGGGGCTGGAGTATTTATTTAGGTGAGGAAAAAGTCAAAAAAGCTTCGAGACTTATCTCGAGACCCCCCGGACCTGGTCCTGCCTTGTCTTACCTTCCTCTGTCAATACCGAGCTCTCGTCTTGTCTTGCAAGAGGTCTCGGGGCTTAGTCTCGGCATAGCTTGTCTCGTGCCGATCACCAATCAGGGGAGGAAGTCAATTCGTTCCTACCTCATCCCCTCCGGCCCACGTACGTCCACCGCTCAGGATAATGGGGAGTTTTCCTTCGCCCCCCCCCCCTGCACCAACCCATTGGCTCAACGAATCCAATTGTTTAAACCGGTTTGTATGTGAGAAATAAGTGTATTGCTTTCACCGTTACCACTTGATTGAAAACCTAGACCGTACCAGCTGCAAATCCTGAGCTTATCCGGGTACATTATAGTTTTACCGAGTCATGTAGGGATGTCCGGGCCATTGAACACCGGTCTGCAGAACCCGGAATGTGTGTTCTAGTATTTTAGAGAGGAGATCCGCCCAAGTCTGCACCTTAATCGTGATACAGTTTGAACCGGTTTTAGCAGGATCCCGTTCCAGCCCAACCATCAAATAAAACTATACCAACTGCTTCGTTATAATTAACGCTCAAACCGGTCTGCACTATTAAACCGATGTATCATTGCACCCATTGCATGGGCTAGACTCCCCAATATTACGAACAGTTGCTACGACCCCCCCCCCCCCCCTTACCAAATCCATATCTGTGGTATCTATGGCTCTCTCCGCTCATCTTTCAGTAGGCCAGCACCTCGCTAGGGTTGAACTACTACAGTCTCCAGCAGTTTTTTGAGATACCCACCTCCTCCACCCCCTGCGCTGCTGCGCCCTCATCACTTATACGTAGCGGAAGCTCACCATGCGCGCGGCTGAACTCACGCCTGATCCGCTTGTTCCTGCTATTGTTTAAGGTCATGGTAGAACATGACATATTCAACCCCTACTACTGGGTGCCGGCTGTGGGGCAGGAGTACAGAGAGTTTGTATTTGACGTTTTGTGTAAGGTGAATTAGTATAGTAGTGCAAGGGGCGACCGGTGTTTGTGCTGAGATCTTGTGGTGGGGTGTGTGTTAGGTCGCTAAAAGTGTCGTACTGTGCTCATTTTGCATAAAGGTGTGTTATTCTTAAAGATGCATTAATAGTGTGCTTAGAAAATTTTCAGGGAAAGTAGGATTGTGCAGAGGGATAAACCTCACGCTGGATGGGCCGGCGTTGATAGCGGGGGTAACTTTACAGTTGCCGTAGACAGTACCTCCTGCGAAAGTCCAACCGACAGGAAAGAAGAAGGTCAGGTAAAAAGGTGATAACACGCGAGAAAGAGGGATAAAAAAACAGTTCCTCACTGTTACGGTATTTATTAATTCGCCCGTAACCGTAACAGCGAGTAGTCTGTCTCGACCCCGGGCGTATCCCCCAGGGCCGGCGGGTCCAATCTCAATAATGGATGCTTGCTGAATCGAACGGCTGTCGTCCAGCGTGGGAAGGCGACGCTTTAACCGTTATGAGACCGGACCTCACGCTGCTGGCTCCTGGGAACTAGTATTTGACCCTCCCTGTGCCTCGTGATTGTCCTACGCGCGTCTGTGCGCTAGGGATGACTACTGGGGCTGCGGTGCGGGTACAGGCGTTGCCTAGTGTGTGTGTTACGACGGAGGGGAGTGTGTGTGCTACCGAATGATGCAGCCTTGCAAGGGCTTACCATAGCTATACAATGCCGGGAAACAGGGTGTGATTAGAGTGGTAGTGGTCCTGTAGTGATACCCTTTTATGAAAATTAAACTTCTTCATTCCACTTGGTTGATTCGATATTCATATCAGCTCTCTAATTATAAACAAAGGTCATTTGTGGAACAGACGTTATTCCAAAAAAACCATATTTTTGGAAAGGACTGTAGCCAACTCTACCACGCCAGGAAATGCATCATTTGATATATTGCCCATACACAATCGGACATGATAATGCATCCCTTGATGCATTACCTGTCCAGGGCTCTCTTGAGAGATGTGCATGATGCATTTCATTAGGAAAGGGGAAGTCATCAGGAAGTGTACCAGGAAAGTCACCCAATAGCTATAGACTCGCTTGATAAGAGCTATATCATATCATTATTATATCAATTGATGGTCTAGCTGGTAAGATGTCCAGTTTATTAGTTGAACCGCTCACGTTCAATCCCCGTAGAGAATAGTATTTTTTTTCTGAATCATATACATTTACTGATCCTTTTACTGGTTGGAAAGTCGTCAAATGAGACTCAGATGCATTTGCCGATGCATATGCCGATGCATTCGCCGATGCATATGTATGTATCTACATTAATACAAAAGATGCAATTCATGATGCATTTGAGACCCATTTTCGATGCACTACCCGGTGTAGTAGAGCAAAAATATAGGTCTGTTCTTGAACAAGCGCTGCTCCAAAAGAACCACATTGTCAAAAAAGCCGTCATCATACTATATTAATACTGACAGCCAGCTGGTCAAATACGTCTCTAATCACGGTTGCACTTCAGGAGCACGGGTTAGGTTTCCTATATTGAAGACGTTCTCAAGCCGTATTCAGTCCGACTCACGCAATTAATCATGGGATGATAATATTTAATACGGCTTTGTTTGAGTACTGGGGTCTGGATCGCAATCGGTTATTCCGTACCCTAACCCCGGACAGGGAAGATTTTATTGCCGGTGGATCATCTTATGCTATCGGATATGTGAAGGAAGAAGTGATACCCAAGTCGGTTAAGGCCTGGCCCGCGGTTATCATTTTGGATATACTTAGTTATGGGGTTCCGTCGATACTTTATTCAGCCCCATTTAATACGGCCCTAAATAGGTCAGCGCGAAAAGGGTCTTTATCAGGAACTATAGCTATTCTGCTCATGTGTAAGGGCCTAGAGCCACTCCTAATATTGGAGCGGTAGCCGGGAGTCGTTTGTTTCATAGATTCTCACTCACATTCAATGTGTCATAAGGTATCACTCGGGATAGTGCTTCATTAGATATCACTCGATACAAGCCATGGGCCATTTTGTAATCTCGCTGTAGGGGGGACTGAACAACTATTTAGGTATATAGATATAGACAACTCTTATATACTAATAAATGAAACACACTGTATCCTTATGGTAGTGACATGTACGGGAGCATAAGCCAACATGAGAGGCACAATCGTTGTCTCCTGGCGCGGGGGTAGCACGTGTTACAATACACCAGCTGCTTTTCTAAGGACCTTTGGCTAAATATTTTTCATGAGGTATCGGAGTCATTGAATATATAATAATGCACAAGCGTTCATGTTGTCATTGATGCCGACTACGTAGAAAGTATCCCGTGCCAGGGAGTAGGAGCGCACCAGGTACTCCGGCAGCCCCCAACGAAACGTTCTTGGTTGCAATTGGAGTTTATTGCGGAGGAGTACAAGAACTATGTTTTATCGTTACGGCTATGGAAGCTGAGGTGTTGAGAGGAAAAATGGCAAAGTTGGGAGTGGTTGCAAAGAACTAAGTTTATGAGTATAGTAACGCTAGGGTATTGAGGAACTAAGTATCTAGACTCCGGGTCGGTACCATATGGGTGTTATGTTTAGGGGGGTGCCGGCCTGGATTCGCGGTTATGGGGTGTTGTGGTAAATTTCCTCTATAGAAACCACCGAATTAACTCCCCCTGGGCCATCCACCTATGGAGCTTTGTGTAAAAAGCGGTTTATGTTTGTGGGGTACGGTACATTGCTTCTTGTAGCCTAGGGAGTTGCTGCTGCTTTTTTTTGTTTTGGGGGGTCTTTTTATTTTGTGTTTTTATTTTGGTGTATTTCTCGTTTTCCGGCTCTTCTTTGTGTTTTTTTCTTCTTTTGTGTATTCTCTTCTTTTGTGTTTTCTTCTTTTGTGTTTTCTTCTTTTGTGTTTTTTCTTCTTTTGTGGTTTTCTTTCCCTCTGTGTTTTCATTTCCCCGTGCTTCGCTTGTTTTCGTGTTTTCGTGTTCTTGGTTTTTTTGTGCTTTTCCTTTTTTTTTTTTTTTTGGTTTTTTTGTCTTTTTCTAGGTGTTTTAGTTTTTCTTTGGGTGCTGGTGCGGCGCCCTGGCGGCGGTGGCAAAGATACTCTGCCGGGAAAAAATATAACTGTCACTACAGCGTAGGTCGAAAGCGATGAGGGCTGCTTCCGGCTCCAATATAATCCATCAAACCTACCTGAAGGATTAATCATTTATTTCCGTCCTCTTTGACCGACTACATGGTTATCTCGCGATGGGCTCGAGTTCCCTATCTCCAAAACGCGGTCAATGCTAGCTCTCGGCTCAATCAAAACGATGGGAGCAAATATCAAAAGTATAAAAAAGCAGTTCCTCACTGTCACGGTATTTATTCATTCGCCCGTAACCGTGACAGCGAGTAGTCTGCCCCGGCCCCAGGTATGCCCAGGGCCGGCCCAATGATTATGGATGCTTGCTGAATCGAACGGGTGTCGTCCAGCGTGGTAAGTTGACGCTTTAACCGTTATGAGACCGGACCTCACGCTGTAGCCTTTCCAGAATGGTCTTTGGACCACCGCTCATTACGCGCGTCTAGGTGCACTAGGGGAGGCTGCATAATGCAAGAACTAGCTTGGTATATGTAAGCCAGGAGCTTGGCGTGTCCTATGTTACTTACCATTTGATATGTATGTACAACTTGATAGCATGAATGGGAGTAGTAGTGTTTTCTGGGACTGGTTTACCTTGGGAGAGGCAGATATGTATAGGACACCTTCAGTAAAGGGGGGGGGGGGGGGATACGCTGGGACTATCATAGATTTCACCGGAACAGGTAAAGGATCACCAAGCTCCATTGGAGTCCATATTGTTCATAAATATATATTGTACAGTAATCGCTCCGCCAAGCTGAAGGTCCTCCCATAATACGACTCCTCCGCCCCCAACACCCTACCATGTCATTGGGGCATGTGTAGGATCCTCTGCTCTGGGGGTCATATACATATATCTAATGCTCTCTGAACAAGAACTTTACCTGGTTATTTTATTGCATATGATCCTGTCAATTCCTCCTCATCAGAATTGCCTATTATTGTAATTAGATCCACTGATCCTAAGCCGTCCTCTGGGTCCTGATGGGGGTCGTTTTTGTCCTCGATTTCGTCGTTTGCATGCGAGGACACGATGTGCCTCGCGAGATTCCCGGCGCGGCGGTATAATCGGGGGCACAATGGACAAAATGTGGAAGGCATCTTGCGCTTGATAGAGCCGGTATTGAATTCATGATGTAGTAGGGGAGAGCTTATATGGCGGGGAGGGGGGCCCTACTCTCATAAGACTAACGGAGGTGAGTTCCAGGTCCTGCTGCCGCTCTTTCTGCTCACACTGGTACTCCACCTGGTACTAAGTACATAATGTTTGGGACTCCGGGCAGCGGCCGTGGATACCCCCTGACTCAGTTATGTTTCCTCCCAGGTAGCTCCGTTGCCCAAACAGCCCGCAAACCCCTACTTGTATAGGTAGGTGACCTACTTAGATGCTTCTCTCCTCCTAGGGAACCTACAGAATGATTTTAGCCTCTTCAGTCTCTCCCAACCTATGTATCTTTTGCAGATAGTGGCCGTACATTGTGCCGGAGACATGACCCGAGGATGGTTAGCCCAGCAACAGTCTACCTCACTAGCAGAGGGATGGTTGCAACTACTAACTCGGTATAATCAGTAAAGTGATGGCATTTCCGCCGGGGACCAGTACTTACCGGTAAGGTCTTCATTTCTCCCAATGCTTCTCCCCTAGCACACCCGTGACTAGTACCCTTGTACCCTACTTGTGGATGATATTTGTGCACCATTGCACATTGCTGTGACACATCGGCGCCGGGACCGAGGGTAAGAATAGGGGCTTGTTTTGACCTAATCT
Source organism: Morchella sp. 2018-W16 (assembly GCA_024713755.1). Classification (NCBI taxonomy): domain Eukaryota; kingdom Fungi; phylum Ascomycota; class Pezizomycetes; order Pezizales; family Morchellaceae; genus Morchella; species Morchella sp. 2018-W16. Next base: position 443,038 of record JAMGYY010000026.1, on the reverse strand, counting down.
AATAGCGATGGTTTGAGTGTAGGCTTGCTTCTTGTGTCCTCATTTAAGAATATCTGTTTCGCGCTGCTGAAAAACCGTGTATAGAGTAAGTCAATAGCCTCTCAGCGCCAAACGCGGGATAACGCAACAATGCGAAACACTGCTTATCTCCGGCAAGGAGTCGGTGGAGGGGGGTTGTAAACTTTACAAAACCAACCTTTTGTCTTCAGTCCCCTGATGGAAGAAGGGAAAGGTCCCCGCCATCCTCCTTAGGTCGTTCTCACTAGCCTGGGGTAGGTTGTATGTATCCCCCCCCCCTGACACCTCACCTCCGTATTAAAAAACAAATGAGTCTTCTCTGCTTATGAATTCCTCGTCATGCCTTGGGGCTCGACGTATTCTTCGCCCGCCCATCCTCAGCGTAGAGGGTAATGACATGTGCAGCCTCGAAGCCCGTCCAGATGCGTTGTTCAACGCTGGGTGCCTCTCCTCCCGTGATAGTAAATTGACTATCTCCCCTATGCACCGCGTCACGGAACAGTGCGACACGTGTTCCACTAACAATCTGAAGTGCCTTAGAGATTAGACTCTAGTACATAACATACAACTCGGCTAACCTCAGCCTCAATCTCGCTTACTAATACAACTACTCATACTCTTCATACAAATCCCAATCTACTCCCACACAATCGGTATCGTAGGAACTAGCCGAGCCTCATTGTTGATCGAGATGGAACCCGCCGATAATGAAACCTGTCAACTATGCACAGCCAACCTCTCGAGTTATGAGTGGCGGAGAGCATGACCGAGGACCGAGTAACATCGTATCCCAGATATTCGATAAGAGCATAAAGATTTCCGTGGATGTATTGCTCTACTCGCTGCCGGATACATGCCATTGAGTGTTCCGGCAGGTCGTGGTAATGAAATCGTGGTCTTACATGTTTGGAATTATGAAAGACCTACTATATAGAGCACCCTATAGTTAGCAATATTTCAATACCCAGCGAAGTAATCCCAACTCCGATGCCTTGCCTGTTGCTGTACATATTTCATCCCTTACAAGGTACATGCGAAAAGCTTAAGCTTCACGAACGAGGCCAATCACGATCGGAATATAGTGATAAAACGTCGCAGGGTAATGAGAAGATGGCATTATATTACCTTAGAGGAAGTGAGATGACGGGCTCGCCCATAATCGGGAGAGGTGAGTCTAGGGACTGGATTCATACGTCTGTGCTGGCAAGAGTTGGGACACCTGAGATTCTTGCGCAGAAGGATGTGACTAGAGCACTTAGTTGGGCTGCAGCATTGCTAGGCAATAGTTCCAGAAACCCCCGAGGAGAAACAGCCTTTCCGCATATATGGCTGGAGAGGCAATATGAGTAGTGTATAAACTCCGGCACTTGCAGCAATTCAATCTAAGGGCTATTCTCATAACGGTACTAGTGCATAGCCCAAGGGTGGGTTTTTCTCTAATTCTCATACAAAAAAGAGCTCCTCTAAAGTTGAATCCCTGTGCCTTCGCTAAGAGTGACGAAGAAACTCCTTTCAGTGACTGATATAGAGGGGTGAGTAAGGAGGTATTATTCACTAACCGTATATATAAGAAATATGAGGATTTTGATGAGAGTGGTGGAGACCCTGGTGATCAAGATCCTAGCAGGGATATGAATTCAGCAGGCGAGACTCCGGTGACGATGGTTTCTGAGACGGAGATTAGGGTGACTGGGTTTTGAATTGCAAGAGCTCGCAGTAATATGGTCTCCGATCGATCCGTATTCATCTCACTAAACTATGGGATCTTATTTTCTAAGCTCTTTTCTAGCCTGTTCAGGTTCTCGACCCTAGCCCTCTCGTGTTTTCTTGATGTGGGTAGGGCTGTCACCGGAATGAGGGCTGTCCACTCCGCCCCAAAAAAAAAGGAAGAAATTCTCAAATCCGTAATAACTAGCCAAATTGGACTTTCCCACTTCTAAGTCCTGTGTCAGACCGCAGCGGTGTCGAGCCACTGTCATACTCGCGTTAGGAAACCTTAAATGTTAGAGTAATTACAGATATGGGTCAATACCTATATCTACTTGAAAGGCATAAGCCCACAAAATCCACTAAGCTGTCGATGCTGACCCCCTATCTTAGGGGATAAGGATATGTACGGGAGATAATTTATTCTATGTGGGGGAACACATGACCTGGTAGCAAAAGCCACCAACCTTTCTTTTGCTGTGGATCAGCATCTACTAGAAGCTGAAGAGATAACATTAGTTATTCGACTATTAGACTTCAGAGTGCAAGGTGTAACACTAACCCATTTCGCTTCCGGGATGCATGGGATCTAGATGCCCCCCATCTCCATCCACTCCACCCCATCCGTAGAGAGTAGAAGGAGCCAGAGTTGGTTCCGGCGTGCTGGGAAGTATTACCTAAAATGCACCGTAAGTACTAGGTCATGAAAGGGATGGTATTCACCCACCCATCTATAATCGAGGGGGTTGAAGAGGTATAGAAGCACCGGATCAGTTGCTGTAGAGCACCTTGCTGCTGCTTTCATACCACGGACGCAGAGCACGCACAGTGTGATGAAATGTGATGATGGAACTAGCCCTCCGGGGATGGAAAACACCCACCCCCCTCCCCCAGGGAAAATGGAACACCAACCGGATGGCGGGGATAAGCAGGGTTGTTTCGCCTCTGGGATTCGTGGGAAGGTGGATAGTACATGTAGGAAGGATGAGTGGGAATGTGCTAAGTGGAAAAGAATTTGGGGTGGATATGTGGATGGATGGCGGACGGTAGTAAGAGGGTGGGGTGTCCTCTAGGCCATTCGCGTTGTCCTCAAATCTACCCGCTCCCCCTTACAGCCCCAGCCTAGCGCCGCTAGATTGGGTGTCTACACATCAACCACCGCTTTGGGGCCAGGTTGGAGAAATATATGACATTACGCTTCAATATAATTTAGTACCTTGTGGAAAGTAAGTCTGGTTTATTCGCAGGCGATAGCCACGCCACCGAGCCCGTAGGAACAGTGTTTTGATAAAACATATATACTTACGTGCGCGTGTCTAGAGCTATGCGGAACACTGGACTCTGCCTAGCCACCAAAGTTATTCCGGCCGGGAAAGTAACGCCGGCGAGGAGAGAGCAACCGTTCTTGTGTAGAGCGCAGAGGATCACAATACTGGCAGGGGTTCCGATTGGTGATCCGGTATCGATAATATTCACTGATTGTAGAGTGAGGTAAGCATGGTATGATGATCCTTAAGTAATAGTAGCTAGGATGTGGATTTTGTTTGTATCGATGTTCTAGTCGAGCTGGCGATTCGGCTTATTGGGGAGGATAAGAGAGTTGACCAGCCAGGTCAGGGATATACTTGGATAAACTGGATTATCTCCGGATTAACTTACTCCCAAGGTCGACGGTCAGGTAAGGAATAACGTCAGGGTGGCGAACATCTCCCTGAGTTGACCAAAGATGTTGTCACTTCAGCCAAATCAGGACTTGCCCAGGTGATATTGACCCACTCCAGGTGGCTGGACCCGCCTCTGTACAGCTCTGATCTGCCATCGAGCTCTAACATGAGTTGTACTCGCTCAGAAAGCTGTTTTGTTAACTGAACTTACTCCAGTATAATAGTGCCTGCCTAGAGAGTTCTGTTTGGACATCAGTTTACCCCAGGAGCGCCGGATGAAACTGCACTGATGACTGCAGCTTTGCATTGAAAGGACTTCGTAGTAGTAGTGCCAGAAATAGTAATTGAACCATAAATGATGTACACACCTGAAAGCCACATGAATAATATATAGTATCTACCAATTTAAATCCAATAGCCCGCCATATTTCGTGACGAGTGGGTCTTCTAACAATTCCAAAGACTTCTCCTCACTGATCCCCATGTCCTCCATCATGAACCTACAGATAAGCATCGGGGATATCAACTCTAATAAAATGTAACTCGAGCTTAGGTACTGCTGATTCTGCTTCACCATGGCACGTCTAAGCTCATTCGTGTGTTCTGCATTCCAATTCTCTAGAATCAGAGGAGCGGTATGGCCATGAACTAACAATTAGCGACTGAATTGTCATAGAAGATAAGAGATTTACCTGAACTATAGTAGCTATTTGGGACAGTAGCTAACTGATTCCATGCCAGCGCATTCGGGTTGAGGCCCCCTACCAAGAGAATCTTGTTGATGTCTTTGACAGAATTGTAGGTAGTAACGGTTCTCTGTATACGTTTCAATGAGGTCTGTAATATAAGGACTCAAAGCATTGATTTTTTCCTCTAGATTTTTTTCAGTAAACTCAAGTGTTAAAAACTCTAGTGTTGGAAGCTTCAGTGCTTTGCCGTATTCTAAAATCTGTTGCTCCTCCGCTACCAACCTGTTATATAACCGAGAGATTACACTTCCTTCATGGGGTACAGGGAAACCGGGAGAGGGACTAACTCTCGTCACCTGAGTAGGAGCAACAATAATAGCATCCTCTGTCAGATTAGAAGCTGTGTCTGAATCGTCTTCATGTTCAGAAGCAAGTAAATGATGTCGATTGGTGCATGTTGAGTTTGGTATATTATGGTGGCAGCGTGAAGTGCATAAGGAGTTGGCTTTGAAACAAGAGCATCGTAATGTTATGCAGGAACCTCGACATTGACAAGTCTGTTCAATCAGCTTAAGCCCAGCATAAGATAGGAGATGAAAATACCTGAACATTTTTATCACCCAAACGTTCTTTTTGAGTCAGGGAAGCAGCTTTTCTGAGAGTTATCGGAATCCTTGGGGAATGATCCAAGAAAGCTGTTGGGATAGAAACAGGAATAGGCTCAAGATCTTTTGCTGGATAAAGACGATTCAGAATTCTATAGCCGCACTGCAATCTATATGAATCATGATGAGGTTGTTGAATGATTTTTGCAATGATGCGTTTGCTGTCAGTACTACCACGGTCCTTCCTTGGGATTTGTAATCCGACACAGTCTCCTATCCTATAGGAAATTATATTGTGTTTGTTTGAATACCGAGCTGCCATTTGAAATCTTCTACGGGCAGTGTTGTTGCGTACTTCTCCTAGAATCTTTTCCACTACTTTGTTGTTTTCTGGCATAGGTATTTGGTTATGGGAGGCGTTCTGTTCCTCGAAATCCGGTCTGTAAGACTGTAATGGGTTCTCGGGGGTGGTTGGAGGCTGTTGAGGTTCGGGGCCGGCTAGTGAAGGATCAATTGGTATATTGTCAACAGGTCGAGGAGGACTGCTAGCGATAAAGATATCTCCAGATTCGCTATCAGAAGAGCATGGTGCATCTGTATCACCTAACTCTGGAGTTCCCGCTTCTGACAGTTCATTTTCAATACTTTCATCTTTTACAATATCTGTTTGACGCTGATCAATCCCAATTTTTTCGCCCCGCATTTTCTGCTTAAAAACAATTTCATATGGTGATTTGTTTGTTGTCGAATATACCTGCCGATTCATACAATTTATGAGCTCCGTTAAAGCCTGGACCCACGATAGTATATAATGGTCCTCCTGCCATGCGGTAAGTTTGGCTTTAAGGACACTATTTGCTTGCTCGATAAGCCCTTGACTTTGTGGATGTCGTGCTCGTCGAGTAATGACTTTAATACCATGATCTCTCAATACCTCCAATAGAGCACCTTTGAATTCTGTACCGTTGTCACAATGCATAATCCGTGGCGGACCCATATGCATAATCCATAGCCGTACAACAGTAGCAACCTCATTCGCCTCCTTACAACGCAAGGGATATGCAATAGAATATTTGCTGAAGTGGTCCCGCATATGACAAATCCACCTATATCCTCCACCTGAAATTGATTGCATATCAATGAGATCAACTTGCACCCGTTCAAAGAGTTCGGATACGATTACAGGGCGAAGTGGGGTGCGTGATTTCCGTTGTTTACTTTTGGTACAGGTACGGCAGTGAGGCAGCAACCAGCTAATTTCCTTTTTTCCGATACCATAGTATCAACTCTGTATTTCTGCCATGTTTTGTCCCTCCCGGCATGATTCAGAGTATCTTGATGGGTCTGTGTGTGTTAGACAAGTATTGCTATAATGGTAACAGACTTACTTTGGTTATAATATCAAAAACCTCGTCCTCAGTTACTACTTGTAAATTGATACCATTTGGAGCGCGGAAATAAAGCTTGTCTTAAAGGAGTTGATACCGTTGCGAAGCGATATATTTGATTTTAGACTCTGTTTGGTTGGTGGGTTTGCGTTGGGGGTTGCTCATAAAATCACGGATAAGGCACCATTTTTCGAATGTTGGACGGGAACGAGTACTTCCACCAGGACCATGACCTTAAACCTACTACCTAAAGAGTTGCTGGGCTTGATCAGAGAAAGCTGGGACCGCTGACATGGTAAATCAATAAAGATATTCAAGTATAAAGTGTTGATATAATGGTTAATGTTTAGGGTAGCATTGCGGAAGGAAGTAACAGGAAAAATTCTTAGCGTATAAAACTTTAGTGTACAAAGTGCTTGGCAAGTTGACAAATACATGATTATTACTCGGGCCCCTATAGGTAAACCATTGTCAGTTTAAAGATACAAGGAGTAGCCTATTCACACAATAGGATTTAGTTTGTTATATTTTGGATTTGCATCATATACGATCACTCAAAGTTCTCGTTTGGCTATGAAGACCTGTTGGTCAAGTCAGGAATAAGTTGGTTGATCTGGTGATATCCCTGATCCGACCGTTAGCCTGTGGAGCTAGTTAATCTGGAGATAAGCCAACTTATCCGGAATTATTCCTAACCTGCCCAGTCAACTGTCTTATCTACTCCGATAAACCATATCCCCGGCATGACCGGAACATCGACAATATCATGGATATCATGCCGTAGAAACTTGTCGTCCATTCGATCCTGTTCTGCTTTTTCTAAAATAGATTTAAGGAATTTATGCGTTAGGGAAAGGGAGGGAGAGGAGGAGAATTAAAAGCCTAGACCTATTCGCCGGAACACTTCCGGGAACAAGGATATCGCTCGCATACGGTATTATATTGTTTTGGAGTATGAATAAATATGGCGGAGAAAATGCATTTGTATATAGTCAAGAAATATCTAATGAGCTTCGTTACTACTTTAACATTGGGTACAAAGAAGGAGTGTTGTATAGGCACAACACAATATACAACTTTTGTGTATACCGGATATAAAGTCCTAGGCACAATGGTTGACCGTGCTCGGGAGCAACACACATTAAAACATATTATTATTATTATTACGAGCTCTTCTACTTCTTCCTACGTCTCCGATCCTCTTCTTCACTACTCCCATCCTCATCCCGCTACTACTATCATCAGATTCAGCGCTAGAATCACTGCCTGATTCCTCCTCTTCCTCATTACCCCTCCCCTTGCTCCTCTTCGAAGACGTCTTAGTACAAAGCTCTAATTGGTTCAAAAGCATCCGGAGTAGGCAAGACCGTTCTAGTTGAGATATCGCATGTCACCTTTAAGACGCGCCGCATCATGATAATTATTGGCATGTGCCAGGCCAATCCCTTAAGTACGATGGACATCGGAAGCTGTTCTTGTGATGGAGGAGAACCTTTGGTGGTCCCTGCCATAATACCATATATCAGCTTCGGTTACCATCTCACCGACCAGGAATGAACGCTTGGCAGTTTCATCACACCTACTAACCATACCTTGATTGATACCAACCGCGACGACAGGGGCGACATAGCTAGAAGGAATACCTGAACCCTTGAAGAAAAGAATGGTTGAAAGGTCACAGAGGTACCTTTTGCAGTCACCGGGATTCTGTAACTCTCGAGCTCAGATTTTCATCTCCCGGCGGGTTAACCACATGATGAACTGCCGGCAAGAACTGGATATCTGGACACAAACCCGTTAAGGCGCTGCAACCACTGTGCTGTGCTAAAAGTTGAGGTTCTGGGCTTCCCAGGATCCTTCGGTATAGAATATACCACCATAGCAGGACCCAATTATATGTCAGTCTGACTGTATCGTGGTGATATGTAGATTAGAAGTGTCTATGTAAATGCATAGGTATGCATTATCCTGCATTGTTCTAATCAGCTTCCCTCTTCTCTAAATGCACGAACTATGAGTACTACTAACATATATAACCCGTCTCTCTTTTTATCTAAGCCGTGACTGCTCCCGGAGGTAGGGATCTTGAACAACAAAAAAGCTGATACCGACCAACAGGGCACCTGATGGGACTTGTGGGCTGAGTCGGCGTTGGGCCCTCGCAAGAAATGTATCCCTTGCCATAAATTAGTGAGTTAAGTATTCTTTATAGGTGGAGGGCGGGCTGCGGCTACATTTAGGCTGCGAAGAGTAAGAAGGAGTGGCTAAAAGAGAAACAGGAACTACCATAAGACACGAAGGGGTTGTTAATTACAATATCCTTTAATTTAAGATCGGGTTTGGTTATCAGCGATCGTACACCGGTGTACTACTAACCCAGGACCTCTGGTGTGTGAGTGTGTGGTGCAAATGGCCTATCCCTGCATAACGGCAGAGGAGGGTCCAACATGATAAGCTCGCGTAACGTAAGGCGGGGAATCCGCGTCAGCGAACTTGTGAGACCCCTCCATGATAAGTAGCATGAGTTGAAGTTCTCTGGGCGAAGGGTAAAACATGACTGTGCCGAAGCAACCACGCGGAGCCGTTACGCAGCAGTACAGCAGCCTTACAAGAAATGTAGTCCTGAAGCCACAAGAGGTGTGTTGAAGGTAGTAGATGCAGAGGGGTGAGCCCTATCGCAAGTTTAAGAAGATTGGGCTGGGATTTCAATAAATGATGATACTGGGAGATGAAGTTGAATGAATCGGTGTGATGGGGGAGTGTGGATGAATGTGAAAGATGATTGTACTGGAGGGGTGGAAGGGCCTCGTTAAACACACCTCCAGCTCATGCAAGTGCATACGTTTCCTCTATGGTACCTAGAGGGTCAATGCACGTATCCGAATTTTGGGCCCCGGAAAAGCCTCCTGCCCTTGATTAAAGGGTGGATTAGATGGATGGACGGACGGGCTCTACCCTAAGCATTTACTATCCCCCGGATAACTTTCCCTACCTGGGCCGGGATCCGCTAGTACACGTTACCCATTAACGGTCTAGCTCGCAAGTAGAGTACGCAGGGATTGATCCACACACACCTAAATCACCGCAAACTGGCTCCACTCCTATCCAGACCCCCACCCCCCAGCACCAACAACCGCCCCCACTACACACAAACACTTAGGGAGTAATTACCACACGAAGCTCCAATCGTTTCTCCCCTTTTTGTCCCGGTCTGTATCCCTCGAACACGACACACATCACTCCACACTATCCTATTCATCACCCTGTCGTCAGCTCTACAGAGCCTACCCACGCATGTAGGTATAACTACGCCAGAGCGCCTATATCTTGTGTTCTCCGTGCCGGTGTCCCTCTCTATGCATACCGCCACTAATATGCCGCCGGCGGTCGCCCGCTACGTGACACTCTTTTTCTACCTGACAAGTAGGACCATACTCCAGGAACCCGACAACGCACCAGCCTGATTGGCAGCACGCTACTCGGGGTGGCTCCCGGCCAACCAGGAGCTGCGATAGAAACATTCAATATAATTGTGGCAGAAATCCGGAGGGCTAGGATCTCTCCAGCGGAAAACTGGCGCAGCTAGTCTTCTCAACGCCGGGTCTAATCCCACCGAGAATACTGCGGACTCCGGGGGCGCGGGCGCGGTTTTGCCGCAACTCGCAATTCACTTGCCGAGTAAGATGCAGAGAAGATTATTTTTATCAAGGTGGGCTGGGTGCCTCACCTTTATTTTTTCGTGGTGTGTGCAATGATACTGAGCGGCAGGTAGCATCGTCGGTGCCCTGCTAGATACATATGTCCTTGTGTTTACTCCTGGTTCTGTTCATTTCTTGCAGCATTTCACGTAGCCTTGATATCTTAGTGAGTACGGCCGGCTAGACGGTTTTAACAACCACGCGAGTGGTGTGCAGAATTTTTCTAGGTTCCGGCCCATGTATGGTATACTTGAGTTGGCAAGGGCCCCGCGGTCACTTGTCACGCCGGTTTTACGGGCCTCCTGATAGCGGTGGTAGCGGCGAAATCCTTCTTTTAGCCATACACCCCCGGAGACTCGGCGGGTTATGAGATCGCTTCTTTGCGCTGTGGGCAATTAAATGTGAGCAGAACCGTTGTCTACTACATGCGGGAGCACGATATTTCATCTGTACTTTTCCGGGGTACATATGTTCTACTGTTGGTAGGTTGGTGAGCGAGGTAGCATGCCATTCACATATTAAGGCATAAATCTCCTCTGATTCCAGACCTACTAGCCTCTGTCCCGCTCACCGCGCCGCCCATATGTACTGCCCATCTAATCATGTACAAGCCGCCGGTAGTGCTGCGTAGAGGTACCACCCTCAGTAGCGCATTATTTTTCGGGAGACAAAGACCTTTGTCTGTGGCTTGGGTCGTTATCTGCATATTTGTCGACTGTACTTTGCGGACAGTAAAGATCTCATTGCGAAAGATTGCCCATGTGGTCAAATGTCGTGTGGTTGCTCTGTCAGATGTGGCCAACCTATGTTGCGTGTTCAAAGCTATGTGATGTGGTTGGTGATACTTGTTTTCTGCCTTGTGTTATTTATGTGTGGCCCGAGGCGTTATCTGTTGGGGGCCTGAAGTGGGCGGTATGTGTAGGCAAGAATATATATCAAGCCACAACCCCGCTAAAAGGCTGGTGTCAATAACTCGCCCAGGTAATTCCGTGTGTAAGAGGACTGAGGACAAAATCCACCCGGCGCCAAATATCCGGTAAATAGTTAGTCGACTAATACCATACGGGGTCCAGAGAGTCAGAGGCGGTTAGTATTTTTGTTAGGTTATCTACGCGAAGGTCTCCGATCCGGTATAGGCTAAGTGTATAGCCTAGTGGCTTTGTGTTAGGCTAGGCCGCTAGTCCGGCGCCTCCGGCATTGCCACTGTGGCCCTCGCTGTTCCTACCTGCGCATGTCATCATCAGTAGTAATCTTGTTGCACGCAATGGGGGCATGTCTGTGGAAGTGATGTAACGCTTGCATCTAGCCATAACAGGTCTCTGCTAGCTCGAACTTGTATCGAGGAGAATGGTGTGGCAAATTGCGCGTAATGACCCGCACATTGCTTTCCACTCGGTAATTGTTTCCCGGGTCTTGTGGCGATATGTGTACTCCCACAGAAAATAGAGGACCTTGGCGTCCGGCGGCGGTAGGGTTAGGGTTGTGTATTCGTTCCGGTTCACTCGCATCGGAGGGAGGGGGGAAGGCGCACTATTTGTAGGTGTGGATGTGTTGTGGTGCTGGGTGGGTCATTCTATGGGTCTCACGGCCGCGGGAGAGTTTGTGTGGGTGTGGTGGTCGTTTAGTGTGGTGGGCCCCCGCGGAGATAAGAGGACTCCACCCATCAGGCTGTTCCATATATAGAGATCTAGGGTGTCAAGAGGTGTGTGCACCTTAGATACGCGGTACCTGTATGTGTAAATCACTACCCAGCGAAAGAAGAAAAAACGCTTCATTAAGGTAACTTTTCACTTAAGGTTCGTCGCGGAATGGCGAGCACGCGCAAGCGGGGAACCGAAGGGGCGGTTAGAATGGCTGCACTTAGTAAGGTTGTCATGTATACGGTTGCTAGTAATTCAACCGGAATTATGTACTGCTCAGGTTCTGACCTGGTCTCTGTAGTTGCCGTGAGTGGTAGACGTGCTTTGTCCCAGCTTGTCGTATACGTAGAGGGCGGCGGAGGATGGCAATCTGTTCCAAAGAAAGATTTTCCCTACCTGTCCCCTACCACATGTTAGCATAAATACACCTCGTAGAGCTCTGTATTCCCCTCCTCTCTCTCCCTCTCATTCTCCATCCTCTCATCCAGGCTTCATGGCCAACTCACATCTCTCTTTCTCTAGAGGTCACCACATCACCACCTATCCGTAGACAGCGCGAGCCACTGATTCAAAGTCCACTCTGGGAGTCTATCTCCAACGTGTACCAACATACACAAGCATCATTGTCAACAGTCATTCGAAAAACTCACGTATTAGAGGCAGGCCCGGTGGGCATGCAGGACAAGGTGTCACACCCACAAATCCCGGGGAGCTGGGTGTTGTGTAATCTGTAGGTTTTGAATAACTCTCATATCTCAATCTCTGGGGCTGACGGTATTTCTGTTGGCGTCCAATAGTAAGATGCCGTTCCCAGCGCCACTCTGCTACCATACGCGGGGATATCCGCCTGGTCTCCGTGCTTTCGGTTGGGTCGGCCTGGATGTTTGTCTACTCCTGCACACGATAGGGGTGTCATGCATGGGAGCGATATTCACTGTTCCCACCTTCATCTACTTCCATCTACCTCCGTTCCCCGTAGGAACGGTATTCACTTGCTGCTCTCTCTCCCCTCCTGGCAACTGCCGGAGGTGGAGGTGCTGCTGGTTGGTTACGGAATCATCCCCTCGCCTCATTACGCGCCCGGTCAACCCGTGCCCTTGTGCGCTCTTTTCCGACGAAGAAGGAAACGACACCCCTCTGAGTGAAGGAGACGATGTGAAATTCCCACACAACCCTTTACATTAAGGCCCTCACCTACAGGGAAATCGGCAGCTGATGAGGCAGGAGACGCAGGAATGGTATGCCATCCGAAGGCAGCACATCGGGTGGATGAGAGCCTAGGGAGGTTTATTAGTTGTATATTTTCCGAGTATGAATGGGTGGGCGAGGCCATGCTAGGAGTAGGATTAGTAGATTGGTTGCGTAGAGAGGAGTATTAGCTGGAAAGGACAGAATTGTATAGTAGGTGCAGAGGCAAGACTCAAGAGGAAAGGAGAACAATTTACCCTATTCTGGTCTGGGCTGGTGAAGGGGGTGAAGCTAAGAGGGAGAAAAGGGGGGGCAACCTTTCCCCCTTCTATTGGCAGACTTAAGTTGAAAAAATTACTTTCCAATTCTAAACCTTCTTCTTTGATATCGTAGCTTTTCTGAGTGACTAGTGGGATACGGTAGTAAATATGGGACTTGTATAAGTAAAGTGAGGACCAGCAGAACCGTTCACAGTTCCAATCAAGATTCTATCTAGTGCCTTTTTGCATACAAAGTATCAGAGCCACCGGGATTGTCCAATGCGTTCAGAGGCAGAATTGTAGGATCAATTAGTAGCCTTGGCCACAGAGGCGCACTGCGGGGGGCTCGGTCGACTCTAGCTATAGCACACCCCCGATATGCAGCGTATTGCGGATGGAGGATAAGGACGGCGGCGACCTTCTCTCATTCAGGGAAAAGGATTGGTAGTGGATTGGTAGTTCGCAAGCAGAGAGCCCCTTGTATCCTACATCAATACTATATCATTGCCGGCGCAGTCCCTGTTACTAATGGTTATATCGTCTCGCAAAAATTAAATGGTTCTGTGGACTTAATGCCTGCACAGACAGATTTGGGTGTTTTCTGTAGGTATTTACAATCATATGCTTTACATACCGTCCGGTTCTGTTCAAGGGACACTCTACTATACCCTGGAGGGCTGCTCAGAGGAACTACATTGATTTGGCTTTACACTTAGTGGCCAGCCCGGCACGCCCGCAGTAACTAGTGGTATATTGATCATAAACATCAATGTCGAAATTCAAAGTAGCAAAGGGTATAAAAAGGAAGAAACACCTCCCTCGCATTTTTTTGAAGGTCTACTACGATTCTATAGAGGGGCGTTTCTAGTTCCAGGGCCGGGGCTTTCTGGAGTGGCTGTATGTACAGCCGTGTTTATGAGGCCTCCGGAGCACCCTCCCCCCCCCCCCCCCTGTGCCATCCCACCCACCGGGGGTGTCGTGAGGGTATACCTGTAGTAAGTGGATAAAGTGGAAAGACCTAAAGATTACAAGTATCCAAAAAGAAGAATTGGAGAAGACCTCTATCTTCCCTGGTGGCTTTGTGGCTGCGTAAAGTAGCACGACAATCAATTCTACTCAACGAGCGACCTACCGAATCAGCATAGTATGGGCCCGTCAGAGCACTTTCCCGGTGTTGCAGGCGGCGCGGCTAGTCCACATGCGGGTGGGCCGCGGGCTAGCGTATGCCGCGCCGGTGGCTAAAAGTACGGAAGATGGCAGGTTTGCACCTGGGGGGTTGGCCTAGTGGCCTAAGTCTCGCATTCAGTTGCAGCAGTTGCAGGTTCGAACCCCCCACGGTTCTAACAGATATAGGAAGCATTGAGCGGGTGGCTCATGTAAGTCTTTTGTCCTGGCTGGATAATAATATGAGGGGTGGTTTTTTCCGTGCCCCTAAGATGGGTGACATTTTTTGATCCAACCACCGGTGCGACGGAAGAACCTGCTCCGCACATTAGCCTACCGTGGTACGCCTCCGTAACATTAATGTATTACCCGGCGGGATGCACACGCTGGGCATAGTTTCTGCAGTCCGTCCGCAGATCGAGGACTTGCAACATACACCAACGGCCAGAAACCCTCACCTTGGATATTAGTTACATTGCAGATCAAGCACCTTAACGGATCTGCACCGCTATTTCCACCCAGTCCACGTCTCTCCCATTACGGAAATGTCATTATCGCGGGGGCATGCTATCCTTCGTGGGGTGCTCTTATTATTACTCCATGCTGTTGGTCGTGAGGGGCGTGCTGTGTTGGTCTATCAGATTCTTCGGGAGTTAGCTTCGTTTAAGCCAATTATCGAATCCTGAAATAGTATGTAAATACCGGTACAGGGGGGTGCTCAGGCTGGTGAACAGTGCTCCGGAGCCCTGCCAGTAATAACCGCCTAAATACAACTGGCATTCCGTACAATCCCCCGCCACTGTTACAGCCCATCACCCGCGCGAAGCGAAGATCTTGCATTACCCCACCATTTTAAGGCTCTGCCGGAGATTCTATTGCCTAGGGCTTCGATATTGCATGGCTTGTTTTGATCGGTGCGCACTTTTGCAGGTGTTTTGGAGCATACATACATGTAGCACATACATGTAATCCATGTATATGTACAAGTTGGTGGGTTGGCTGGACTGAAGAACCCCAGCCCGGAAGATGCAAGACAAATGGTTTGCTGAGAGGGGAAGTGGCTTCTCAATGTAGCATACATTGGTCTAAAGAAACAAGTGTATTGATTTCGAAACATACATTTACATCTCAAGGACACATGAGCATGGTTCGGTTCGCTGCAACAGGTGGTCTAAGGAGCTGATGGATACGGTGGTGAATAGAGAGGTAGTGGTATATAAGGAGCTAGGTTCTCCTTCCTTTCAATCCATCCACCATCACATACACTTTCTTTCCCTACAGCACAGCGATAATCACCACAACCCCGCCTTTATCATTAGCCCTCCATGACCCTCAGAGACTACTGATACGGTCTCATTGCCCTCTCCGCCATCGATTCAATAAGCATCATCACCGCTCATCCGTATCCCCAGACCTACCGGCCTGGGCTATCTCGGAGACTTATCTGCGTTGCACCTCCGCTTTGTCTCCCTTCTCCGCCTATTCCCATATATGTCCATTGTCTTTTTTTCTGGATAGAGTCCTTCCGCCGCAGCCGGCCAGCGGGTGGCGCTAGGTCTTTCTCCGGTTTTGGGAGGGACACGTGGCGGAAGATGGTTCGTCCTTTCTCTCATGCGTGCTAATATGGTGAGATCTGACTTGTGGCGATACTAGACACTTCCGAAGGTTTTCGGGTTATTTATTATTCTGCGGGTCAAGCCTCTTCTTGATTCTATTTGGCTTAGTCCTTACTTGCGAATCTATGCCATTAAACGTCTCCTTGACCCTGCCTGGCTCGGTTCTTCCTTACAAGTGTCTCCCGAGACTAGACCTTCGTGGTTACTCTTGCTGCCACCTTAACCCCGCACTATGATATACTGCCGGCTTGGATCAAGATGGTATAGGAAGCCTTTTACCATTTCTGCGCTAGTTGTGAGTGGGAGGTCTAATATTTAATCTACTTAGCGCTCCCAAATGATACCCAGTCTTGTGGGGGCTGGTTCTATTTTCCCAACGGTATCCTAATCAATCATCAACTCCTTGACTGTCATTTTTCTGCCCGCGCGAGATCATATCATTCTCATTGGGGGTAACTGGCGGGAACTGCAATATGAGGTAAGCTGCGATTTCCTCAATGTGCTTGTTATCATTACTTAGAATACCTTTACCTTTCAGATATAGCGGTTGTCCCATTACAAAGTCAGGACTCTCTTCTTTTGGAGGGTAATTAAATAAGGAAGCGATAGGAGGGCGGTTGAAGAGAGAGGGGTTTCGTTGTGGGACATGCTGTCAGAAAACGATAACAAATCACAATAGCCGACGTAAGCGCTGGAAAGAGAACATGGTAGTCTAATTTCCATGTACATGTGTCTACAGTCACCCATAGCTAGTTTTGTTTTCCTTTTACCCCATCAATATGCATCACATTAGTTTACCGTCATTTGTGGATTTTCTATCTTTGTGCCGTCGACAATGAATAGAGGCATTTTACAATAAGCGGCCTACAGCGTGGACGGTACGAACCTTTGATTGGGTCGTTGTGGAGCACGCTAGGCCTGTTTGTAGGGTAAGTCTGTTGACAGTGAGAACTACAGTAGCAAAAATTGGGGTGATATTGCTACTGTAGTAATGCGGCACAACTACGGCATTGTAAAGAATGCTGCATTGTTGGAGGATTACGGTTGTAAAGCGGCATTTGTAAGACTGCTGTATTCTTTAGATGTATAATTTATAGTATAACTTACACCATGGCTAGGTGAGGTGGCCCAGTAGGCGGCGAGGTAGTGCGGCACGAATATCATGACAATCGGAGTTGGGGTCGAAATCGTGGCAAAAGTATCTCAAGAAAATCTCTTATAGGTCATAGATATGAACTCAATAACCATCATGATTTGATTTTATAGAAAACAATTTTGACTGATGTTTGTCCTAATGAGGAAATTACATTCGGAGTTGATTTAGATAAGACTTTCGGAGAGGAGTACGCTGAGTATATTTGGTTAGAAGGCCGTCTAGCGGAGAATATTGATCACAACGGGATGGGCTACATAATTTTCTCAGGCCCCTAAATCAATAAAATTGAATACAATTACTCAATTCGGTCTCACAGGAAGCGCCTGTCCTTCTCTTGCTATCACATTCGCTGCTCATGGAGATGTTTTGTTCAAGATTTTGCATAATGACGTACCGCCCTAGGCCCTGGCCATGTAAATATCCTTTGCTGCCTCCCTTGAGTATAAGCATGCAACCCGGTGTAAAGAAATAATAGTCTCGTTTTCATCCACAATCATTTTTTATCAATGGCAATAGCACCTTGAATGTCAGTATCACCTAATTATGCTTGACACTAGTTCAATGTTGGCGTTAGCCACGGTGTGTGGGTATTCATTGGTCCATAAATTAATCAGTGATCTGGCCATAGCCTATAACATAAAGACCTTTTCGGCTAGGATACTAAGCCCGTTTCTAATATTTCAGATATTAGGTGCACTACAGAGGACAATTTTGGAACGGTGATGGTGGTTGTCCCCTATATTCCATGCCCGGTCTCGAAATATTCATAAAGTCTTGTTATCCCTAGAATTCCTCCAAGTGCTGCAGCAGGCAGAAAGTTCCAGTAATCTTTGAAAAATGTTGAGTCTATGATTTATCCATACAAACTTTAAGACCACCTAGTACATATTTATGAGCAAGATTCTATTCACGTTCAGTATCAAGACGATAAGGTCCAAACTCAGAATGCACCACTCCCGCGGAATATACGAAAACAAACATATGTCTAAAAACATCATCTATCCATTGGGTATCCTGGTCATCGGAGCTGTTCCGCGCAATGGCCCGGCGCTGCGCGGTCGTTCTTGTGCCCCAGTACCGCCTCATACCTTTGCTTAAGCCTTCAAGGTCGAGGACGGAGCAGATAACATGCTCATGCTGCAGTTCCTCGGCCCCTCGGTCGTATAGCCGCCCCTGCGCCCCAGGTTAGCGAGCCGCATCAACGGGACACCCCTCCGGGCCTTCGGGACCCCTAGCGGATGCGTGATCGGTGAACATGTGTTGTTTACCCTACAGCCGGCCTTATAACCTGAAGATCCAGCCCCCTTATTCGGCTGGGCGTTCAGAGGGATTACCCCTGTGTGTGTGGGAAATTGTTGACACCGATGGAGAGTGGTAGTCATCCCGAATTATCCTCATCCGGGCACCCCACCGCAGCCCCACAGCAACAGCTTCAAAAGGTCCGCGTACGAGGGACCCATCCGACGTTGCCCAAGCCCGCAAGAATAGAGTCCTCTGAGGCATATCGCCTGTTAGCTACAAAGTCATTGGATTATGGAAGGGCGCTCTACCTCTGCTCTATATTTGTCTATTGGGGTGGCGGCCTGGCCCGATTTAACCATCTCCCTTCCCTGCAGGGCTTACACTAGGGGTTTTTCTATAGGATGAGGTTATGTCAGCGTCATATGAACATGAATTCGCAAAGATTGATAATTACCTCGCTCTCTCCTACACGATGTATAGCCCCCACCCAAGCTGTGAATATCTTCATAAACAATAGATGTAGTACCTCCGCAACTACACGCCGGCAGAGACGTGTCTTAGCCAACTACCATCAAGCCCTAACCTGCCTGGAGGTGTATGGAAGACCAAACTTACTATTAGTGGCCACATCCGAGGATGGTTATGGGATTGCGGGGTATTGTCAAGGGTGGTCGTCGACAGCTCAGTTAAGTAACTTCACCACACCGGGTGGGGGTGAAGCAGCTGCGTGTGGGAGGGCCCACACCATCCTATTAGCTAGATAGCAAGGACAGAGCTGTCCTCCAGTACAGCTACCCTACAGGAAATGCAGTGCGGGTAATCCACGGTGTAGTTGTACGAGGGTGTGTGCTTTTGATAGATTATGCCTTGTTATCAAAGGAGGCGGATGAAATCTGGTGATGGAGCTGGTGGATGATGAGGTGGAGTTGGTGTAATGATGGATAAGACGAGCAGCTTCAGCATCGAGGGCTCCATAAATAGCCTTTCCTCCGTCATCTAAAGAATACGTCCCTGCTTCCAGCCCACCTAAAAGGTGTTGAGTATCCTACTAAGCGAGAGGGTCTGGCTAGGTGTTCTGACCACCTGTTTTCGCTCCTCACTCACCCCCCCTCCCCCTTGCACAGGGACCGAGCTAGTGCGTCCCGCTTACTGTGCCGCTGGAAGCCGAATGTATCCCTCTACCACGCCCATCACTCAACCGTGTTGTAACACGCCTCTACACAGGGTTCTCAATGATACGTATCGATGTGATTTTGGTGCCATATTGTACCAACTGCGATGTGTTCAGATCATTATCGAACTGCATGATATTTTGCAAAGTTCTTATTGTACGAACTGTGGTATATCACAGTGGGAGCGAGTGATGTCTCATGATGGGAAAAGTGCGTCGGAAAGATATATTCCAGCCTAGAAAAAGCAAAAAAGGCTGAGGCACTGTTGATCCGTCTATCATGATATTATTGATACAGGTAAGATTCCATATCGTACTCACTATTACTTAAAGATGATCATATCGTATTTTACCCACCCCACCGCCAGACAATCCTACCGATACACACCACTATACCGCATTATCGTTGAGAACCCTGCCTCTACAACCCCTCCCCTCTCACCCCTTTTTCTGCCGCGGAAATACCCGCTCCACTGAGCCCCCCTGAGTTAGGTAGGTCTAAGTGCAGTAAAATTGTCTTGTATGGCAATGCGATGACATCTTAGCAGTTCACTACCTTACCCCACGGCCCCTAGTTGAAGGGAAACAATGGCGGAGGGTTAATCGTGTATTGATACTACTAGCATCTAAACTTTGGATTTGTTGGTTACGTGATTCTCAGGGTGAATATGGTTGTACGGACAGTTATACCATTTCGCCACCCATTTTCCAATCCTATCATTCAGGTAGGGCGGCTGCGTCCATGCTGATGACATCACCATTTCTGCCGCACCACAGCCACTCACAAGCTACATGTACTAGAGGGGCCAACCAACGATCCCGGGATATTGGCCTCCTTCTCCTATGTTCCACATCCAAGAGCCACAGTAGGCCACTGTCCATCACGTTCTCATGACACACCGTGGCCAATTGAAGGATGGAAATGTGGGCTCTGTAAGAGCAAGATACCGATACCTGTCCTGCATTACTCGTGAGTATATACGTGGTTAACCAAGCTCTCCACACTTTGAGATAGATCGCGTCCCACTGCTTGATAGGGTATTACAACACCAGCCCATACACTACTTTACCTAACCCTTAGCACTCCCACCCCCCAGCAGGTGGTGCAGAAGTACTGTGACATGTGCGTAGGCTCGGTAGTGAATTCCAGAGTGGCACGAAGATTTAATAGGCCATGTATACTCCCGAAACTGATGGAAAAGATACCTAACCTCCTACCTCTATCGTGGTGCCCCCAATACCTCCCCCCCCCCCCCGATTGAACAAAGGTACGCCACTGTATACGGAAACAAGGGGGGGGGGGGGGCATGTTGAGATACATTTTATTTTTTGGATTGTTTTAACCTAACCTTGCTTTTCTTTTCATCTAGTTTGAGTATTTGGAACATTGCCAGTAGGGGGGGGGGGCTTGCGCAGCCGGGGGTCCGAGGGGGTGAGTCTTCGCCAAAACCTTTGGATTCTGTACAGAAAGAAACCACTAAGGTGAGTCACATCTACCCCAGGAAGACAGAGAAGATGGTTGCCATCGCCTAAGAGCTGCATGCATGTATGAAGCATGAATAAATAAATAATAACTAATGTAAGTCATGATGCATCACTCGCTACTTTCATGGACCGCAAGAGAAGCAGCTTCAGCGGATTATTGCTGTGGGTGTTTGATACACACAATATCCTAGTGAACGCAAATGCAAGAACTTGTATGACAGGAAACGTGTATCTGTGATTGGTGTGTATCAATTCAGGATTGTGACCTGGGGCTCGGTAGAGGAGGGTAGTATGCTCCAGGGCTCCGTCGCTCTACCAACCTCCGCTACACCTCGGAGTATCGCTTCCTTTACCGATTCCTAACCCTATATAAGTAGAGTTATATTTTATGGGTGATAATTAAATCTGCCAGTAAAGCCACACGATCCTTCTCTGGAGGGGTGGGAGTAGCATTTTATTGAGACGGGGGATATACGTGGCTCAATAGAGGTGTTGGGCTCCGAATGGGGCGGGGAATTTAGGGTAGGGTATGGGCAGATGTTGTGGTGCATCAACGGCAATACTGACTTAATTGCTGGATACACACACCAGGCCCCCACTGCGACGCAGTGACGTATCGAGCCCCGCCAACCGCAACTCCCCCCTCCATCACCACAATCCCCGGCTCGCTCCCTACACCATATCTCCACACACACCACTCCCGCCAATATCCCTAACATCACAATCACCACCACCACTACCACTGCTATGACAAATCTCGCCACCACCCGCAGCTGCACGGCGAGCAAATCGGCACACAGCGCAGCGCTCAATCCGGAGCTAGATCAGCCACTCCTCCACTTTCACCAGGCTCCAGCACGGCCCTCAGATTCTTTTCGAGTCCAGAATCCATCGCATGCACTCACTGCTGTAGTAGCTACCAGCCTTGTAAAACGATGCAAATACGCGGGGAGGACCAGGGTGGAGGGGGTGGTGGTAGTGGCGGCGTACCCGCTCATCCGCCGGCGACTCACCATGCACCGCCCGGCCCCATGTGGTGGCCAATGACACTCTGCACGCCGTACTACTCTCTGATGAGATATCATGTTACCGTGAGTCATCCCTCCCCTAAGCAGTGCCCAGAACCAGCTCCTCACATGGCCCCACCACAGATACTCCTGCGCCACAAAGATAGCCAGTGTTGGCTTCCGCAGTGCTGCAACCCCTCACTCTCACATGGCCGAGATCCGCTTGAAAGCTGGAAGCGTGCGACGGACGGCAGAGGAAAGCCTCACGATTGCGTGAGCCCGCCCGGCAAGCTGACCAGCCTATGCACTACGGTAAGAGCGTTTAGGCTGGCGTTAAGTTGCTTGGAAACACTGCTCATAAGATGGCTCTGTGTCTAGATTCGCGAAAACCTTGGCTCATTGACTACAGTTTTTCCCTGGCCACACAGAACCATGGAACCAACCCTAACCCATTCGGAAATCATCACTGATATTTTCCCATGCGACACCACTACTACTTCGGAGTATGATAGGATGTGTTCCCGGATGAGATGAAACCCCACTGGAACAGATTCCGCCAAAGGAAGGTAAAATTCAACGGACACGATTCATCATGATTCTGCGAGTGCATGGCTTCTCTCCGAGTGAGATGCCGAGTTAATAACGAAGTCTCCGACTTATCTTCTATGAATGAATAATGTAAAGGCGGCTAGTAGAATATTGCTGCCTCACGGTCAGCGGGATATGGTGGAAGTCCAAATAAAGGGCCAGCAAAGCCCGAGGAACATCAGGGATGGAAATACGGCATCGCGGTTGCAGAACGGAAATGCGGTTTTGATATCGGATAGGCCTAGTGTGACAAAGTCAAGATATAATGTGTGGTTATGGCTTTCAGAGGAGAGGGGGGGGGGGGGGGGGAGATCTAACTGGGAGGGGTGATGATGGATGTTTATGCCAATCACTCGATTGGACAAAGAAAAAGTCAATGACGCGGATGTAAAAATATTCCTACAGATAGTAGAGGGTACATGGTAAGCCTCCAAAGCGGAGTATCGTGGGGGGAGTAAGGAAGAGCAACAACAGGTGCAGTATGGCCGGGAAGACTAGTTGGGGAGGGGCACCTGATAACTTATTTGCTTAAGTTTGTAAATTGATACTGGGGGCGCAACTACGTGCTGTCCTTCGTTACATTTTATTCTGTTTTTTTTTTCGTTTCTCTTTCTTCCCTATTCGGCGGGGACAATTTTATTCTGCCTCCAGAGAGTGGAAGGGGGAGTTCTGCCATAGCATTCCGGCTGCACCCATCAATCAAAAACAATCTACAAGCCTGTTCGTGATATAGAGCTTGGCAGCGAATATAACTCTTGCCACGCTCCATTGTAGTACAGAAGGCAATTTACTAGCTTTTTTATAATAATAATAGTTCTCTTAGCAAGAAAGCGGTAGTAACATAGTACAACAGTGGTCCAGACCTTGCCACAATTATTACGCGGGAGTATATTCCCCTCGGCCCGCAAGAGTAATTTCAACAACGCAAAGCTCTCTCTTGA
The DNA here is from genome assembly GCA_024713755.1 of Morchella sp. 2018-W16. Taxonomy (NCBI): domain Eukaryota; kingdom Fungi; phylum Ascomycota; class Pezizomycetes; order Pezizales; family Morchellaceae; genus Morchella; species Morchella sp. 2018-W16. The sequence continues at coordinate 419,811 of JAMGYY010000026.1, read as the reverse complement.
CAACCAACGTGCAGGACGAACCGACCAATCAGAAGTCGATAAGTATTTCCCTTAACATCAGGAAATACCCCACTTTCAAGTTTTCCTCCAATCAGGAAACTCCATTTAGATATCTCTTAGGCGTCACCAGGATATACAGCGATCACATGACGCACATGTCAATCAACTGGAGAGAAAACAAAGCTATGAGTATCCAGAAACTCATGGCTATCAACTCCAACTTGCAAATCCAGCAGTTGGAACAGATTACGAGATTGCGTTGGAACATCAGCAGCTTGACAAAGAAAAACAATGAACTGACGCGGCAAGTTCATGACCTGGTCAGGAAATTACAGCAATACCTTCCACCAAGGGTACCAACCGAAACCAGACCACAAGCTGAAGAAGTGATAGAACCAGACCAAATTGAGACAGACAATGAAGAGACAGAAGACTACCTCGAGTCGGAACAAGTATCCGATTGCACAATGGAAGAAGTACCAGAAAAGATACAGCCACCGCCACCGCCACCATCACCACCAACATATCACGGCGTACCACGGACTACTGCGGAGGAAAGGATATTGTGGAATGGGTTCTCGGGTTCGGGTTTTCACTTTGGGTTTCTATGGGTTTCCGTTACACGGGTTATGAGTCATCCCGGGACAGGGATTGGGAACTGTATATATAGTCGGCTACGAACCTTTCCTTTGTCTCTTTCTCTTCTTTCCTTTCCTACGCAACCTTCCTGTTATCAACCCTACGTTCCTAGTTTCCTTAGTCGTTACTTGTTCCGTTTCTCTGAATAGAATACGTCATCACTCTTAGTCATACTCGTCTGAACACTACCTCGTCCTCGCTTAGCCATAGTCCTAGTCCATGACCGTCGTGCAAGTCCTCTACTGGTACCTTCGTCTACACCACTTCATACGTACAGCAATTTGGACCCTTTGTCCTACAACCCTACTCCTCGGTTAAGCTACCTCGCCGTCTCGTCCTCGTCCCTATCCTCGCCTCGTCCCCGCCTCGCCTTCGCCTAGGTTGTGAACCTTGGCTAGTTTAGTTATAGTTCCCGCTTCGCTCCGTAACACAACACCACCTCCACCAACGCCACCTACGCCACCTCCACGCACCCCCACCCCAACCCCGCCCAGAAAGACAATGCTAGAACGCATGAGGGAATACAGAGGAGAAGAAAACCGAATATACCCTCAGCGACTACAGACCACATCGCCGCTACCAGAGAGAAGCAAGACACCGGTCCACTCTCACCCAAGTCGTGCTCAAGAGAAAATCGGCATAACCGCCATACCGCAAGACAGCATCAGACTGCAATACATGATGGCAGGCAGGGAAAAATGGAACAAAGAAAACCTGGGGGAAACATACACGTTAAAAGAATGGCCTTAGTTTAAACACAGCGAAAAGACGGCGTTCTTTATACTCCCTGTACCAGGGAGGTTTGCCAGAGAAACAAACTTCGGCGTGACAGAAATGCGGACAGGCAAATTCATTTTGAACGAATTCGACTTCAGGATCCTCCGGTATCAGCAGAGGGCTATAGATGACATAGATCTATATGGAAAGGAAGGGAGAGCTACATTTGAAATTGTGACATGTTGTTAGTTTCTTTTGGAGTACTTGCACAGCGAATGATGAGGCTCGAGAAAGTGAGTGCGCTGGGTTGGTTAGTGTTATGGAGGAGTGCAGGCGTTTTCCGCTTTCTTTTCGTTGGCGGCGGTTGGAGGGGCGTTCTGGGGATAAAATAGTGCGTCGCCATAGCCTTAGGGCTGCATGCAAGTATGATGCAAACCAAAAAAAAAATTCTCAACAACGCCGAGGTCGGAATAGTCGAGTGATATCCCATGATCCCCGCGCGCAATATATGAACATGGCCATTGAAGCCCAAATCAATTTTATAAGGAATGAGGAAGGCTGCTACTAGGCTAGGTCAGTGCGGGTAATCCCCTCCCACGCTTCAATTGGCTGATTAATAAGTGGCTAACGGTCAAATACCAATAGGGCTCCGAAATTCCAAAGTCAGTCTCTACGACGCCGCATAAGGCATCCCAAATGCATCTTTCGTGTGCTAATTATGAACTGGCAAATGAATCCTAAATGCATCTTTAATGTATCACCTTTTCAATGAGTAAAGGGGTCCGGAAATAAAAAAATATTATGTGTGGGAGTTGAACCCGGATGCTTCCACTGAGAGAATGTATATCTTACCAGCTAGGCCATGAATTGATATGATAATAGATTTTACTAAGCGAGTTTATAACTACCCAACCACTTTGCTGATGATCTTCCTGATGCACATACTCCTCTCGTTGTGGGAATCACCGCACGAAGCAATCCGTGAAAACTCCGCAAATGGAACCTTTAAGTTAGACCCATGCTATCCACTCTACAAACGGGAATTATTCCGCATCACTAACACCGGATACCTGCGTCATGAAGGGGAAGACGTTTGCCGGGGGGGGTTGGGGATAGAGAGCACGGTGGTTCCGGGGTGGTAAGAGGAGATCTAGAGGCATGAGGATTTTGGTATTGGTTTCATGTCCCTGAGTTGCTGGTTTAGTCGCCTTATCCCAAGATGCCCCGGCTCCGGAGGGAGCAAATGTCGATAGTGCCGTATCCGGGAGGATGAAAGTTAAACGCATCAGCCAATCAATCCATAAAATCTAATATCTCAAGAAAATTTGTTTTAGTGGTGTTGAATAAATTGAGTATTTAATGATTACACGCACACCTCCTCATCCACCAGGGGTGGCTTCCGGAGATTGAGTGGATTACTTCCCAACCTTGGACGAACGATCGGTTTGCATCCATTACTAGTCGTTGAATACTTAGATAATTTTTGGACTTGACTGATTTGTAAGTATTGATCGGGTACTATATTGACATATCGCTGGGTAATTGGGGAAAGTTTGCCGTCCGATGATACTGCGCACAGGTCTACTATGTGGCTTGTATCTACATTTCACGGTAGTTTTCTATAGAAAGTTTACTGAACGCCGTCAAGATATGAAAGAGAGGAACATAGATACGAAGACTAGCCCTGATACCTGAAAACACCTCGCATTCACCATTTTCAGACATACCACCTAGTAGGCAGAGGATGCCCCCCACCTCCCCATCCCCTCCCCCCCCCCCACCGCGAACAAACGTAAAAACAGATAGAAACCGAAACAATGGAAAGTGAGTCCCGAGCAAAACAACGAACAAACTAAACACTCCCACCTACAGAAAAATGATACCTCTTCAAAGTCCTCCATATACCTCACTCAATACTCTAACCGAGAATAACCTAACATACTCCCACCCAGTAAATACTCCGTCAACCGACACAACGAAACCCTCATTGACATTCGTGCCCTTTAGCTAAGCGGCGCTGATACCTTTACGCAGACCTCGTCCTTCAAGATCATCCGAGCAACGGTAACAAACATCCCAATAGTCGGGGGAGACGCAATGATGGTAAAGAGGAAGAGACCAAGCAGGGAGTTGACAGGGAATTGAAGCCAATACCTTATCTTTTTCGCAAAGCCACCCCGTTTGGCTGCCGAGGCAGATATTTCATACTCAACTGGCAAAGTTATTGCATGAAGGGGAGAAAGAATTGCAAAAATCCATAAAGCCTGTCCGAATACCAAAGAGCACATAATCCAGGCTCGTTCAGACATTGTACTCTCACCAGTGTTGTATCGCGTGAGAAGCGCAATAATGACGTAGGGTAAGACCATCAGGATGGAAGTAAGGCTAAAGAAGAAGACATCAAGATATGGTGCTATTTCATCGGTCTTCTTTAGGTTAGAAGGAACTATTGGCGTAATGGCAGGGCGGAAAGATGTACTAACCATTTTGTCCAGCTCATTTAACTCCTTTCGGAACTTCAAAACGTCAGGAGAGCTTGTGGGCGCCCAATCCTTCATCTCATAGGCACAACCCACAGCCCCACCGATCATACTGCTACCTTAGACCCGTAACGTTAGTCTCTCACCATGCCCAATCATGTCCTAGTGAACCTACAGCGTGCTAGCTCACTTTCCTCTCCCTTCTCATCCCGCCTTTTTCCACATGAACATGCACATGAACACTGCTCATCTATATCAGCAGTTTCCTGCATTCGCCTAGTACCACTAAATGGAACACCGCCGGGACAGTAGTAAACTAGGAACATAGAAGGGTAAGAAGGCTCGGAAAGTGAGGCTAAAAGATTCATAAAGGACATCAAAATATAGGGAATTGTAGTGATAGAGTATGCGGCGTAGCCAAGTCGATTGAGTTGATGTTTGCTTGCATGGTATAGCTCATATGAGCTATATATTATCTGGATAATTGCAGCCGACGTCTTCATAAAGCTGATATTCCCAGCTAGTTGGGGCTGCTGTCCGGCGCTATCTGATGAAGTAGGTAACGGCCTTACAACAAAGTTAATCGTGGCTCCAATCAACCTGTAGGCTTCACTTGCTTCATAACTGGGTAGGCGCGAGTAGGCGAGAGGTGACTTGATAAATTCAAACATCGAGGGAATTCTAATAGGGTGTTGACCATGTATATTTGTAGTTATAGGTGAGTATATTTCTCTAGAATGATGTATTAGCTTAGCTGGAATCATGCTAAATATTTACTAACCCTCACAATAGGGCCCAATTTTGATATCGAACTCTAAAAACGACGTCTTAACATCCTCATCCCACTATGTATCTACGATCGGGCTTTGGTATATCGGATAAATGTAAGGAGATAGTCGGAAAACAAACCCATGAACGCTAGATTCAGGTACAAGCATACATAATGCCCCAGCCGAGAAAGCCACCTGTAGTGCATCGCTCCTCGAGATGAAAGACCTGGATATCTTGATTACCGCACGAAACATGCCAGAGAACGGCAATATAATTGCTGCTAGGCCATCGACAAATGCGTAAAGACCACCACCCCCTGGGCGGGACACTACTGTGAAAGCATGAAGCCCATAGTTGAGGGCAAAGAACTGAACAACATCGACCCATGTTGCCTGGCGGCAGTATCTCTCTCCCTCCGATGTTGAAACGATATGGCCAGTCGAGTTCATGGTGGTAAAGTTTGCGGGGTTAGAATCTCGTCTGCGGCCTGTTGGGTGCGTAGCACTGGGAGACGAGATTACTCTCGGAACACTGGGAAGACGCACCCACAGAGAAGGCACCCTATATATACATATCCCCAGACGCTGGAAATAACCTACCTGGGTGGGGGGTGGGTGTTAGAGAAAATTCTAGCGGCACATGGACACACTGTTCCCCCAAGCTGTTTTTTTGGTTGGTTGCCTAGTGCCAAGAAAATACCTCAGTATGCGCCAAGTGCCAGGGTCTCACATTTTCCTAGCTTAAGCAGGCAGCTAACAGCAGTTTTGATTAGCTCTATGTTTATTATCAACAATTAAGACTCGCAACGAACTCAGTGCGAATCCGCCACATACAGTTCCGGTGGTGGGCGCAGCTGGTGACTGGCAGTATTCGAGTAATATACCGATATGAGAATATGTGACTGATCACCTTTTGGTACATCACTATGCGGCTTATCCAGGGACTCCGGGGTCGGGCGAGAAGGTCCTCCGCTACAAGGTTCCCCAATGACAGATGGGTTCTGGAATCTGAATCTCAGCGGAGCGAGGGAGGGGTCGGTTCAGATTTCTAAACCTCAGAACGCCTGGAAACCGGTAATAAAACTGCTAGGCCCCAAATCCTCTACGGGAAGTCATCGATTTTTCTTTCCCTTGTTTAGATTTAGATTTTGGAGTTTAAATTTTTATGGGGAGTTATCCAATTAATAATCCGAGTCAAAACGACCACACAGATCTGATAAGCCCAGTCATTACATAATACAGTCGCAACTTGATATTCCGTGTCTCAATATGCCTAATCCTCTCTTTACTGCAAAATAAATTTGCTATCCCGCATTTTTGCTACCCCATACGATATGATTGAATAGGAATTTGGACTCCCTTTTAGGTAATATGATTACTAAAAGAGTGAATTGATTATTACTCTATCTATGGGTAAAGCCCCTATTCTTATAGGTAGATGAAATGAGGGAGGTGACTGTATAAGGGAGGATACGTTCCATAAAGAGAATACGAGGGGAAGCATCATCCCGATAGGGAAACAAGAGACTGAATAAGGAAATAAAGAAACAACTGATTCGTCAGCTTCTTTATCTGGAGCGTAATCCAGCACGAAATACTAGAGTCTTGGCAATCAGGCATATCGGGTTGCGGCTGTACCCTACCTCCAGGCTCCGGCACTATTAATTGCACTTTCAGCATTTCTTGATCTTCAGCACACCCGACAGCTACCATGGCTACTGCTACGTAGCATTGGGTGCTATCACTCCAGTCGTGACCTCCGCATCCTCCAGAGCCTGCCATACCCTCCACACGTTCTTGGCCAAACAGCTTGCTCGGCGCTTTGCGGCTGAGTTACCCCTCATTATCCTTTGGGGGGCACGGTACGATCGTGATGAGCTGATCGAGCGCGATTTCACCACCGTAACCCTGAATATCCCCGGCACGTTAATAATGGATGCGGTCGGGCTTAACCAAATGGATGCTCTGCGTTTTACTCTCGCGTGGCATCAACCCCGATCCTAGCCCCGTACCTTACAAACGGGGGAGAGACTTTACTACTGTCGCACCTCGCTATGCCGGATACCAAGAAGCAGACAATCTCAATAAGTGGATAGCAAATATTCACAAGAAATCCTGGATAGCAAATCGACCCCGCAGTAAAAGGACTAGGGATCCGGGATATTAAGATACGGCATAGTGAGGTGCGAATATATTCACAGCCTTGCGTAAAGGACATATATGCGGGCCACTAGGCTACTGCTGGAGAGTGGGGCCGACATGCACCGTCCTTCTGTCATATTTCCAATCGCACCATCTCATACGCCATGTATCGGACTGGGGGGGGGGGGGGGGTGCTGCGCCAAGCCCAGGCAAAAATAGATTCTGCAGGGTTGAATGAGTTCGGGAATTGCCCTATGGGATGTATTTCGTAAGTTTTTTGGCGGGGCATGCCAAGCGCCGGAGGGGGTCATGCGTACCGTGGGGCTGTATCGGTTGCTTCACCTCCGCGTAGCAAAGGGACAAGGCCCTGGCACCGAGATAATTGATTAAATCGTGAGGGTGTTGGGGTAGTGATATGCTTCTATTACTAAATCGCCAGCGCAAGATCACTTCTGATATACCTATCTCCTTCCGGAAAGTCTTCTTTGACCTAGATCCCGCGGGTAAGCCTCAGTAGACTGTCAAAGGAGACGTACGTGCAATCTGATTAGGTATCGTACCTGTTTGTCGCTGTCCCCAACCTACCTGCTTTCATATGATCCAAATCCCTGAACATCTGTCGGTGTATATTGTGGTTGGAGTGGTGGGGGAGATGTTCTCCTAGCCGGTTATAACTCCCATTGGCACTCACTTGTCAACTACGTATTTGCCAACTAGCAAAGCACACCAGGAATCGAGGCTTTCAACAACCCATGAAAGGTCCCATACATGTACTTATACCAAAATACCAACAACCAACAGTTATTTTATACATAATTATGATAATGGAGGTTCATGCTTCGAACTCCTAGCCTGATTGAGATACTGGTAAAGGTGTTGTAAAATGACCCTTTAGACATACCTTAACTTCGGGAATTGTTCTTTTTAAATATGGCCTAAAGGTGGCCTGTAGGTTGTTACAGATGTCTGGATAGAAGATGCATAATTTCAGGGGAGATGGGAAAGCTCCTGGGATTCCGCGTGTGGTTGCGCAAATACGTATTTGATATGCTAGCACCCTGGATGTTCCGGTAAAAACACAATAACGCCTCACGGAAAGGACTGAAGTCCCACGGAGCCACTATCTATCTACTCGGGGCAGGTAAATATTACCGGACAATAGAGCGTCTTGGCAACACCCAAACTTTCAAATTTTGTGCTCTTGGCGGGCTATCCACACCAAAAACCGGTCGCCAAGAACTAAAGATTTAGACTCAGAGGTTGGTTGCCAAAACGCTCTAAATCAAGTTTTGTCTCTGGGCTCTCCCCCTGCAGTACTCGCCTAGTACGCGCGCCCATTGGCGAACCAAAAACCTTTATTGTGCGGTAATTTTTACCTGCCCCGAGTAGATGCTAATTTCTTCCAATATGGCGTCAGGATTTGTATGATAGAGCAACTACTCCATGAGCAGAGTGACATGATCTGTTGATAAGAAGCCACCAAACGACAGGATCTTGGCATATACTCTACCGCATTGCGAGTATATGCACCTTCCCCCCCCCCCCCCCCCACCCCCGTCACTAACGCTACTCCACTTGGAACATTGACATCGCTGGCTATGCATGTGGGCTATGCATACAGAATTGACATGAACGACTTAGTCCTGCGCGCACATGTACTGTTGTTTTTAGCAAGTTAAATAAATGCCTCTAGGTTAGCCCTCTCAACTATGGACGATCGCACTGTGGGCGGGGTAAAAAGAATGGTGTGGCAGGTTAAGTATGCCCTGGGCGTATGAGACAGTTCACGAAACCCCTCTCATGTATTGCATTAGCGTTGCCTTTGTAGGAAGTGATTGACTAGAATAAAGTAGCATTCAGCGGAATTTATTGCATTTCACAAGTAATTTCAAGACTGGTAATGCAGCAAATAGCTTACCCGGACATATTTTTACAGCAAAATCGGAGATCACATGACTTTCATGCATGAGAGAGATTTCGTGAACTGTCTTATACGCCCAGGACATAGTGCTAGTGGCGTTGTGGTACGCCCTTGGAGGTTATGACCTGCATAGTTGGTGGGGATATGGTTGGCAACGCCGGAATATCCATTCGCAGGTAAGGGACAATCTTTCCAACCTCCCAATCCACCCTCACGACCTAGAAAAACAGCCAGTAATATCCGGGTACCATCTAGAGAGCTAAGTCCATCAACAGCGACATCGAACCGCACCCCCGTGGACCAACCCCACCGCTGAGTATGTCAAACTCAACACTCGAATTGCCAAAGAATTTATTCAATGTGCCAAAGAAGCACTCGCCACACTAAAAACACCGTCGGCTATACCGCGGCAATACTGGCACTCTCGCCTCAGTCAAAAACGTCATTGGCGATGTGCAGATTGTTCGTCCTCGTGGCCGGCGTGTTTGGCCAAGTGAAGGTAATCTTTCATAACATTTTTCTAGTGGACTCTGGGCGTGATTGACTGTGTTCTAGTACATTCTCAAAAACCTCTAAGCACCCCCGGATGTCTCACCTTCCTTGGGGCCATCGTTGGCAGTGTTGAGAGGATTGTTCACGGTACCTTCTTCTTCAAAAACACTTCCCCTAAAGCGCAATACAGTTTATACAGTTTCCTTACCGGAGGAATTCCCGCTGACATTGAATTGCCCTTGACAGTGCGGGAAATCCATTGGCGACATGGGGGTAAGTACTGTTTGGTGTGTGGTGCGAAGCGGGACATGGAGTCACTGCCACCTGTTTTAAAGGTGGCACTCTTCTCCAGGCTAGGGGACCAGCGGGAGCATAATCTGAGGGCTTTGTTGATGACGCTGAGGTAGCTTTGTGGTGGGCAGGTCCTTCAGGTTCCGGAAACCGTTCGCGATGGAGGGGTCTGCCTCGGAGCGCGAGGACATCATTTGAAACGTGGATGTGGTCACATGTTAAATTGCCTACTTTGATTAAGAAGATGATTGTAACCTTGCGGCCTGTTTTGGGGTGGGTGCTTTGATCTTGGTGGTGGCTACGTCGGTGGGGTCCTTGGATCGTCGCTGGGGTCCTTGGATCGTCGGTGGGGTCCTTGGATCGTCGGAGGTTAAGCTGCGGGTTCGATCGAAGAAACTCTTAGTAATGACAAGCATCTCAATAAATTAAGTACTTTGTCGGCAACGCCGAGGTACTCCGGGAGAGATTTTTGAGTATGATTTCTGATTCTCAAGCCCATCATACTTACTTCAATTGTTAGAAGACCTTGTCAAACCAGAGACAGTTCCCAATCATTCATCAAGCCTCACGACAGTGCTTTCGGAACTCACCTATGAATATCGTCTTCAAGAGCCTAGATACCAGCTTAGTTCAGCTGCCACAAATTAGGGGAAACTACTGTTAGCTGAGGTGTGTTCTTCAAAGATGTAACAGAGTAGGAAGATTCGTCATTGCTAGCTATCGGGGAGGGGGGGGGGCATATTTATACATAGGTAAGGTAGTACAAAAGAAATATAGCGAACGTAAATATACCCTTCAATGACTCATCATGGCGTGACTTATGTGAGTAATGCAACAACGTCATAATCCCTCATACTATTGCTCATTCGCGAGCGCATACTATTTCAAGATTCTTCGGTAACATCCATTACTTACACCAAGACTTGGATGCTGGGAACATGATTTAGTCCTGACAAAATTTTTTGACCGCCTTTTTGGATTCCGCAATTTCTACACTTTAAAAAAAATTACATATCACCAAGACCGCCCGCTATTGGTAGGAGATACAGCTATGAGGACGACAAAAACCAGGGTTAAAGCCTGCTAGTGCAGATACGAGCGATACATACATTGCTGCTTGTTCCCCCCAAGGCGAGAAAAATCTAACGCGGGGATAATACCTGCGCAGTTAATTGATACAGTAGGCACGCAGTTTAAATACCTTGAAGCAATCCAGCCTTGTAAGGTGTCTAACCCCACCGATAGAAACGCGGCATCTAATCGTTTCCTCACCAAGTGGAACTCTGTCAACCTTTGTTCTCATCTACCATGTTTCTAACGCCGGACAAGATTACTGGATCGCGCTTTCCTGTGTTCCCATTGGCGAGATTTTTCGGCAAAGAGCCATAGTAATGTGACATATTTCTCACCGCCGCGTCACGGATATATGGGACTGTACAGCACCGCAATAGGCCTACATCTAAGAGAATTGAACCTTTAAAAGTTGGCATCTCGCAAATGAGCCTTTCAACATGCCAAGATTTCTTAGGACTGAGTATTCCTCGTAGGAGAGAGCTGCTCCTACAAGCTGCGTCCGGTTTCTCACAATAGAGGGAAGAACTAAGGGGACACCATAAGGACTTTTAACATCTGCAAACCTAACCCTAACCCTAGACTTATAATTTACTATATTTTCACCACTCCCTGCACATCAACACGGTCAGTACTGGATGGGTCGGTGGCGGGCGTTGGTATACGGTATGGAAATTATGAGGTCATATAGTATATATGTAACTAAAGAACAAGTCTTTCAAAACCGTAGCCGTCATTACCAATGCCGCTAAACGGCCCACTGCTTACCTACCAACAAATATCCCCCTCTCATTTCACCATTTTAGTTACAAAATCATATTATTTACTACAGCTACGCTATATCACTATTTTTGATTATTATTCATCTCGTACCTACTACGACCACTACTGCTAGCAGCGCTGCCGCTAAATATGCACGCAATTGTTTCTGTACGACTACTACTACAGCTGCTCCCGCTCTGAGTGGTACTCTATTAATTGGCACCATATATCTGACCACTTACCATTTTCTTTATGACTCTGGTAGGTGATTATGATCAATAAAGACGATAAAGACGATAAACTTTAGGGCGGGACAGGCGGAGGAGGTATACCTTCGGTGTAGTTTGGAAGACAATTTCATTGCCCCAAACCGCGATATATATTTGCCAGAGTTTACATTAGGGGAATTAGTGAGGTAATTTTACTAAACGACTTAATCATATAAAAATATTCCCCAGAGATTGCTCTACCACTAAGCTATGCTTGCCTATGAACTCCAGGGCCGGGGGTGGGGCTATTTTAAAATACTGGTTCTTGGGAACAGCCCCCGCTCCACCGGCCGCCTCTCCATGTATTGGGATACTCAGCTATACGTTAACGATACAAGTGAAATTAACGCACCAAACATTCTTCGGGGGTGCTAATCAAGTGACATTCTCCCACCGAGAGATCTATTGTGGCGTCTCAATGGACGAGTGGCGTCCCAATATGAGAAGTCATACCGACTAGGGTAAGCGTTTTAGCCCTCTGGGACCTAGATCCTGAGGACCCTTAGACGCTACCCTTTTCCGGCGAGGTTATGTGTATCTTCACGGATTATTACTCGACATTATTATATTGAATTCGTCGTTTTTATTTATTTAGAATTCATACATGCATGCAGCCCTTAGGCTATGGCAACCATCTCCCCCGGGCCCTCTTCACGGAGTAGATGTGGATATTGAATTCGTCTGGGTCAGTCTTGTTCAGAGCACTACTTCTCTACTAACAACTGAGAGGTAGTATAGTGGTCGGACGTGGGGAGTATCTTTCCTTCCTCCGCTTGGAGGCATACATGAAAACATTCCGGCCCAGGCATAACCGATACTTGCGGTCGCAGTGGACGGGGGTATACCAATTTTCCACTGCGTCTGTTTGAATTGAGGGATTGGCGCCAGTATTTAAGGCAATTAGAATGACTGCCATACATGACCTAATGATCTCCGAGCTTGCGTACCCGCTTAATCCATAAACACTGCCGGGTGGGAGCGGTGGGCCGGCCTTAGGTACCTACAGAACCGTGTTTGATCAGATTATGGGATGCACCTTATAAACCTACCATCCCACCAGCCCGATACCATCCTCCCAGTAGCTAAAGGAGCACATCTATTCTTCTAACGGTCACAACGAGTGGATCAATAGAAACTATTGCTGTCGATGCTAACTCCACCATGGGGGCACAAAAAACACAAAATCCAAAAAAATGATGCCTCAGTCGGGATTCGACACAGCTCTATCCCATACTTGCCGAGTTTCTAGGTGTGTTAACCACTACACTACCTAGGCTTGTTTGTGGCACCGGAACAACAAATCTTAAGCCTAACCCTAAAGTCTAAATTGCTAGCGCTGGTGCGGACCCTAAATTCAACGCTGAACCCCCCCCCCCCCCCCCCCAATGATGCTGCCGGTAGCAAGATCCGGTATCAGCATAGGGTACGGACAGAGCAGCTCGGAGACAAGGCACGTTCCGGGCGCACAGGGGACCCATGTGAGATTAACATCATGTATCGTAAGGAATATCCCCCGCAAGTCCGGTCGTCCATTCCCCCCCTCCACCACGGTCACTCCTCTAAATTCAAGGGCTATATAAATAATACCCCAGGCTGTCCTTTTTTCCTGTACCGTGACCAGAGATCTAGGGGGGATAAAGGGTGGCCCGGATGTAACATTTGCTCAGAAGCTGGTTCCATGTATCAACATCACGCCTTGGATGTGATGCGTTGGATTTGGGAGCTCTAACCAAACAACAAGTCCTCAATCCTCAAAGTTCCTGCTCTTAATTATCTGACATTGACCGATAGGTATTTCATTCATGCATGCGGCCCAAAGCTCACGCCAGAACATCACCTCCAATACCGGGAGTGGGGAAAATAAATCATGAGGCATCAATCGTGCATCCAGAGGCTAACAACTCCCCTCTAGTGTTTGCTGTATTATGATAGCTCCTAGCCCTTCCTCCACTCCGGTGTGAAGGTCACAATGGCTACGAACCAAGTACTAAGGGGCCCCCACGTTTAGCCTGCGCGGGCGGAGTGTGATTGTGGGTATATTAACTAACCTTTTCCTAAACCCAGGGAGGAAGCTAGAACAGCAAGCCACGTAATCTGCCGCAATAGTATGTATTAGAGAGTAGATACCCGACAAACTACACCCAACGACTTTTTATCTGCATGGTAGACGTCAGGTTTCTTTGGTACCCTCTCTCACCCAAGCATAAATCTATACACTGGTCGACGAGCTACATCCATGCTCCGGCAAACGGACTCCGGATCCTTCTGGCCTCAATAGCCCTAGCGAATACCTGCCACTCTGCCGCACTGTAGCCTCTAGATCCCTTAAAAAACGTAATTAGATGTCCCTACTCGCGCAACTGGCTGCGGCAGAGATCTCTGAATGGGGCCTCTTGTTCCGGGCCTCAGGAGAGGGATTACAGGCGGTGAGCACTGCCCGGGCAGTAGGACGTAGCTTGCAATGCATGTCAGCTAGTATGTGAGAGGGGGACATTTCCTTTTAAAAGCTATTACTCGTATGCAACCCTACATGCAGTTATGACGAGACACACCACCCTATCCCCAGAACGCCCTCTTTCCACCGCCAACTCAATAGAAAAATGAAACAAAGAAAGGAAAAGAAAAAGAATAAACCTCGTGGCGAGAGGGAGACCCCGGCCATAGAGTGATCAGGATAGGGCTCGATCCCAGCCAAATATTCTAGAGTTCCAGGCGGAAGTGGCTAGTTCCCTTAACCATGGAGAGGTACTACCCACCTGGGTTATCGGTTTCGGGGTTATTGCTGTTTGTGATTGAACAGGTAGAGAGTTAAGTATTCTGAAGATGATTAAATTTTGGTTGGTGGGGAGGGGGGGGGGGGGTGGGGGTTTGACAAATATTGAGGTTGACGGGTCGGATAAGGGGGTTGGATCTTATCCAGAGAGCAGAGGTTCAATATCCTTTTTTAAAAAAAAGGGGGGAGGGGAGAATTAAAGAATGGGGTTACGTACCCATGTTACGACTGTCTAATATGTCATAAGAGGCTCAGAAGCATTTGTAGCATGACTCTCCCAAGGGACCCAAGGAAAGAACAACAAATTCCCAGAGCCCGTATTAATCCACGTACCCTACCACAGCCCCGGTAAACCCACCTGCTGGATGTCCACCCAGCCGGCGCGCATCCTGGGGCAGGCTCTCCCACCCGGCGGCTTGTGAGCATCATAGTTACATTCTCGCAACACCGCTTTTCCCTCACCGGGGTACTGTTCCACTGAACTATGTGAACCTCGTGTTTCAGTTCTCTTATATGAATATAGTTAAGATAGATAGGCCTTTCACCGCGTCAAATCAAACGGATTCCCCACAGCCTCTATTCCCGTTCAGTATCTGTAAATATCGGGCTACAAGATCGGTGTCTTTGTGACAGGAATATGTATATCACCAAGGGGAAAAGTCTGTTAAGCCTATATTATTTTAGCATTGGGCGGAAATTGGGCTCTTGAGCCGATCAGACAAAGTGTAATAGTAAAGGTAAGAAAATAATATTAAGCCTTCATATCATGCTTTTCCGGCAACATCTTCCTGCACCCCAACCCCAGTATGAACTCTTTTTATCCCGAGTATCTAAATTCAAGAGATCGAAATAGTCGCGAAGGTAGGATGAGAACTGTTGAGGTACCCCCCCCTTTTATAGCTCTGACTTTAGATACTTGCACACCATAAGGGGTATCTGTCGGATGTGTTATGTATGGCGTTTAGGTCGAAACACGCTCACAGCTGCAGTGCCCCCAATCGAGCGAGTCTAGGAGCGCTTAAGATAGGGCTACTAGCCAAAGAACTACGTAAAGGCTTAATCACAGGGGATAGGAGGAGCCACCTTTCAATTCGTTGCATAAATGTATTGAACTTCGAGCCATCCACCGACCGTAGCCTTTCTTAGTGGTTTTAGTGGCGGGTAGGCAGCAGGTGTTTCCTCTTCTCGACTCAGCGCAAATAATATGGAAGCAGTAGATTTCTCTGTAGTGATGAGCACCAGAACGGACCGAGAGCCCACAAGATGAGCGGTTCTTGTAGTTAACAGAGGGTTTGATCAAGTTAACAGTTGGGACAATTATTCACTATGCCTCCGCTATGACAATATGCCACCATTAGCAAATATGCTTTTTCATAACATGCCAGCGCTTACCTATATTCATATATCCCTCCTGCCCATACTTTGTTTCCCTTCCCAGCAAGATCCCTACTCAGCGGGATTCACATACATATATATCTTGGCTGCAGGCTCAGCGGCCAGATTTTGCGTGGTGGAGGGCCGGAACCCTTGATCAATAGGGGCCTCGCTGAGCAGGGGAATGGAGTATAGAGGCTCAGATTCATCCCGCTCCACGTGTGGTAGCGGGCCATGTAGCATCAGAACTGTGTGGACTATCCTTTCCCCTACACCGACCACAAGAAATACGTTGGTACGTATAATTCATACTCTCCACAAGGTGGCCACGATATAGATTCAGGTAGTCCATTACCTCTACAGAAACTAGTGATAAGGTAGACGGCAGAGAGTATCGGAAATTCGGTTGTGCAGGAACAGAGGCTTGGGGGATGTATAGAAACACATTATGATGGGGGGGGGGGGGGTTGAACTACCGGTACCGGTGCCACCGAGATAGTGAATTGGGATGAAGGGAAGAAGGAGAGTGTAAAGGGATATCTCAGAAGTCACTAAGATATGGCTAATGCTAAGCGATAGTTCTGTAGCTTTTAAACTTGTAATATTGTAGACCGGATTCCGTTCGCTTGAGAGGATGATGATTCCCCTAAGGCGACGGGAATCCTACTAGCTATTTATACAGGAAGAACATTCTTAAACCCGCTAACTCCTCCAATAGCAAATCTCCCGCAATGCCCCTGCTATCGCTCCCGATTTCCTACGAAGTGGGGTAAGCCCACGTCATTGCTAGAGGTGTGGTCCTGATTGCCGAGTTGTAACCGAACCCCGCCTCTGGGCGTACGTCACTCTTTCTTCGCGCTGTCGCACTAGGACAATCCCATTGTACTACCAGTACCGCACTCCCGAACAATCCTGTAACACTACTCCCCCTTCCAAGCCGTCGTCCTCGACCGTTCAACCCTTCCATGGAAAAAACCCTGTGGGAAAAGCCATGGGGGGAAGGTATCGAGACTTAGCGCCTGTCCAACCTCCTCTGCCTCTTAGTCTGCCTTGCCCCGGTCTCCGGTGGTATCAAGGTCTGACTCCGAGTGCGTGGGTGATTGCTGATGACGGGTTTGGCGTTCTCGTCAGCCAGTGCCTCTTGGGGCTCTGGAGTTGCCAACCGTTTCCGTGTGTTGTGCTTCCTGAGGGGGTCTGGGTCTTCCCTTAAGGTCTCAGGAGCATTTCGTGGAACACGTTGTGAACCTTCCACTCAGCTGGTAGGTCCAGCCGGTATGCTCGGTTTCCGACTTTCGCCAGTACTTCGAAGGGTCCTGTGAACTTGTCCGACCACTTGTTGTATCCGCCGAGGTTCCTAGTATCTAGTAGGACCTTCTGCCCTGGGTTGAACTGCTGTACTGCCGGTCCAGATCGTGACGCCATTTTATCGTACGTCCGTTGGAGGGTTTCCCGAGCTAGTTCATGAGCAGCAAGGATCTCGTACAGGTGGTTATTCCCTTGAGTATCGAGCTGCTCAATCTCCATATCCGTAGGCCAGTCTGTGTGAGGGTGGAACCCGTAGTTGCAGTAAAAGGGTGACTGCCCGGTGGAGGAATGCTTCGAGTTGTTGTAGGCGTACTCACAGAGGGGAAGGAGATCTCTCCGCTTCTTGCCTGTGCCTGCCGTAAACGCTCGTAGGTAGGACTCCATATGCTGGTTAGTCCCTTCCGTCTGACCATCTGTCTGCGGATGGAACGAGGTCGAGAGTCTTCTTCGAATCCCTAGTCGCTCAGTGATCGCGGTCCAGAAAGCTGACACGAACTGTGTTCCTCGGTCCGATACTATTGATCGCGGGAGTCTGTGAAAGCGCCAGATGTCTTTGACGAATGCTTGTGCAGTTTGCTCTGTGTTGATCCCGGTCATTGGTATGAAGTGCGCCATTTTACTGAAGCGGTCCACTACTACCAAAACGTTCCGGAAGCTTGACCTCTTATCACGGGGCTAAGCGAGGACTGGGACTAAACGAGCCAAGGTAAACCACCAAGGCTGAACTATGGTGAGCGAGGTAGTGGGCTGTGTGGGAGAGGGGGCGGCCGGGGGATCTCGGGACGAAGGGCGAAGGGCTGCTAAGATAGAGAATATATTCTAGACAAGCAAAGACTAAAGACGCCTAAGATGACTGGAAGGTTGCGTGAAGAAGAAAGGAGAAGAAGAAGTCCTACAAGCGAGGGAGAGAGCTCTATATATAGCCTAGAAAATCCATCGCTAACTCATCCCGTAGAACCCCGTAGAACCCAAAAGAAATCCCTCATTACAAATACCTGCATACCAGTGACTCATAGAACCCTGCAACCGAAACCCATAGAACATAACCGAAAACCTGACCAATCCTTCTTCCCGCAACCGTGTTCGATATCGTATCACGCCGTGATAGATATTAGGTCCCCCTCTGAGGCCTAAGTCCTCTTAGGCTTACGTGGGTATCGTTCGTGGAAGTCTTTGAGCAACTCGGGGGAGTTGTCCAGGTCACCATGGGGTTGCCATGACGGTTCATCATAACCGGTGTATCGGACGAGGTACTCCAGTCGTCCTCTTCGTTTGCGAGAGTCTAGGATTGCGTCGACCTCCCATTCCTGTTCTCCTTCGATCTCGACTGGCGGTGGTGGGGTTTGTAGTTGTCCCGGGACGGGGTCATGGGCCGCAGGGGACAGTAGCGACACGTGGAAGACTGGGTGGACTTTCATTGATGGGGGTAGGGTGAGCTCATAGGCATAGGGCTAACTTCTGCGGAGATGAATGCAGGCCGACTTGTTTCCAGTCTAACTTCTTCGATGGCCTTTTGGTTAATAGGTTTCGGGTGGACAGCCAGACCTTATCTCCAATGGCATAGCGGGGGGCCGGGGTTCTGTTGGCATTTGCTGATTCTTCCATGATCCGTTGAGCTCTGAACATCTCGGCTCGGAGGAAGTCAAACACTTCTGACATGTCTCTTGCCATGGTGTTGGCCTGATCTTCGTTGGTAGTCGTGCCGTGTCGTAGGGGGCCAAAAGTCATTCGAGGGTGTCTGCCATAATTGGCTTCGAAGGGGGAGAGCTTGGTGGATTCTGATACATGGTTGTTGTTTGCGAACTCAGCCATTGGTAGGTAGGTAGCCCAATTGTCCTGTTGGTAGTCGACGTAGCTGCGGAGGTACTGTTCCATGATGGCGTTGATTCTCTCTGTCTGGCCATCAGTCTGGGGGTGGAAGGCGGTGGAGAAGCGGGGGGAGATTTCTAGCAGAGGATTTCCAAAGTCTGAAGTGAATTGGGTACCCCGGTCTGATACAATCTTTTCTGGGAGGCCATGGAGTTTCCATACATTCTCCAGATACATTCTAGCGACGTCTCTAGCTCCTGATTCTTCAGTGCATGGGATGAAGTGTCTCATTTTTGTAAGGCGGTCAACAACGACGAGGATCGCGTTGTAGTTGTTGCTGAGGGGAAGGCCGGTCACAAAGTCCATTGATACGTCTGACCATGGTAGCTTGGGTACTGAAAGAGGGCGGAGGACTCCCTGGGGTGCGTTGCGGTTTGCTTTGCTTCTTCGGCAGGTGTGACAATTCATAACGTAGCGGTCGGTATATTTCCGCATGTTTGGCCAGTAGTATTCGCGGCTGAGGAGTTCAAGTGTTTTAGCTCTTCCTGGATGCCCTGCTGATGGTTTATCATGGTATTCTTGTAGGAGTCTGAGTTGTAGTTCCTCATGTTCTGGTACGAAGAGTTTTCGGCGGTACAGGAGAAGCCCGTCTTCGTTTTCGGCGCATTCGGCTAACGAAATTTGTTTTGATTGTTTGGTGCCGTCCTTTAGCATGGTGAGAACTTTGTTTGGGAAACTGTCTTCTTGGTAAGCAATTGAAAATAACTCCTGAATGGTGGGCGTTCCTTCAGCGGATTCATTTATCAAAGAACCCGTGAACAAAACTCAACGGAATCCAAATTTTCTTTCTTCAACACTGTCTGGTACTGGTACGCCAGGCGTTCATCCCCCTCCTTAGGTAGATCTCCCGATCTCCTAGTTAATGCATCTGGTTTCCCTCCTTGTTTCCCTGGTCGGAATTGTATAACGAAATCGAACCGGGATAGGAACTCTGACCAACGTGTTTGTCGTCGGTTTAATAGTTTCGTTGACATAAAGTATTCAAGGTTCCTGTGATCTGTTAGGACCTTGATGGGGAAGGAGGCTGTTTCCAAGAAGTATCTCCACTCCTCGAAACCTCGGATGATTGCTAGTAGCTCTTTGTCGTAGATTTCATAGTTGCATTCTGCGGCGTGTGTTTTTTAGAAGAAGGCCACTGGATGTAGTATCCTTCGTCATCTCTTTGTGACATAATGGCAGCTGAGACGTAGTCCGATCGTCTGTTTCTACTATGATTTGTGATCGGGGTCGAAGTGTCTGAGTATGGGTGCCGTGGTAAATGCTATTTTTAAGTCTTCGAACGCCTTCCGGGTTTTCTCGGTCCATTCAAACTTTACCCCCGTCTTAGTCAGAGCCGTTAGCGGGGAAACAACTCTGGAGTATGCATAGATGAATCTTCGGTAGAAATTAGCGAAGCCTAGGAACTCCTGTACGTCTTTCAGACAGGTTGGTGTTTCCCAATTCCTAATAGTGGCGACCTTCTTCTCGTCCATCTTGATTCCTTCCGGGGTGAGTCCGAATCCTAGGTACATTGTTTCTTTGACGTGCCATTCACATTTCTCGGGTTTTAAGTATACTTCGTGTTGATCCAGAATTCGGAGGATCTTATCGACGTGGGCTTCGTGTTCTTCCAGTGTAGCGGAGTAGATGAGTATATCATCCAAGTATGCCGTTGCAAAGTGGTCGAGGTGTGGGCGTAGCATATCGTTGACCCAGTGTTGGAAGGCTGCTGGCGCATTGGTGAGGCCGAATGGCATGACTGTGTATTCAAAATGGCCATACCTGGTTCTGAATGCTGTTTTCCATTCGTCCCCTTCTTTGATTCTCAATTGGTGGTAGCCATTGCGTAGATCTAGCTTGGTAAAGTACTTGGCGGCTGAGATACCCATAAACGTTTCCGGAGTTAGTGGCAATGGGTGGCGGTTCTTGACCGTTACTGCATTCAACTTTCTATAGTCGACGCAGAGTCGGAGAGAACCATCCACTTTCTTGACAAACAGTACTGGTGAGCCCGCTGGGGACGTGCTGTGTCGGATCTTCCCACTGGAGAGGTATTCCGCTAGGTAGTCCCTGAGTGCCTGTAGTTCTAATCGCGTCATTCCATACATGGGTCCGAAGGGTGCTGTCTTGCCTTCTTGAATGTCGATGGAAAGGTCGTACTCGGGTCGGTGAGGCGGAAGTTTTGCAGCATCTGGTTCATTGAGGAGGTGGAGGAAGTTGTGGTGTTTGGCTGGTACGAGGTTACGGGGGTCCTTTGGCGATTGGGTCAGGAGGTCGTCGAGGGCCTTGAGGGTGGTTGAGTATAGTCGCATTCCCTTCCTTTGTTTGTTCAGTAGTCTATGGAATGCGTATGATGTGATAACGGAGATATTGGTGGTTGGTTTGGTGGGGGGTTCAATAGAGATACTGCGGTGACTTTGGTGTTATTGAGGAGCAGTGTTTGACACAAGCTGAGGAGTTGAATTGTATTTCGTTGGTGGCAGGGAGAATCGTGGTTGCATGTCTCTGCGCATCCATGGGAGGCCCATGACGATGGGGTAATGTCTAACTGGGTGACAAAGAAGGGCCTCTCTGTGTCCGTTTATGTCTAAGCTGAGGATGACTTTATGGGTAACCTTTCCTGATTCGATAGGTCTACCATCTATTACGTCTATGTGTCGTGGGAGGATGAGGGGGATTTGTTTAAGTTTGTGGTGGCGTACGAAGTTTTTATCTATGAAAGCGTATCCTGAGGCGCCAGTATCAATGAGGGCATATGATGGGATGAAAGAATCTTTATTTTGAGAAATAGAACAAGTTACTAATTGATTCCCATCCATATCCTTCTCTGAAACCGAAAACCCAGAAACCGAAATCCTAGAAAAATCTTTTAACCGTCGCCCTGTGGCCACTCAGTCAGGGAAAAATCTTTTAACGCCTCATTGCGGGAGGCTTCTTCTCTCTCTTCATTTTGATATCTGCCCTAGCTCCCTTATCCTGGGGCTGGGTTCCTGGGGCGGCGCCTGTGGGCATTCCAGAATGGGGTGCCCCACACCTCCACAATAGTAACATCTGTTTTCTACTCGGCCTCTCTTTCCTGAGGTCCGGGCGCCAGTGGATAGATCCATGGGACTGTTCCTCCCGGTGTGTGTGATGGGTGGCGGCAGGTCTTGGCCGGGGTTCTGGCGGGAGGGTGTAGCGGGCCGGGGCCAGGCGAATGAGGAGCAGGAGCTTGATAGCGAGGGGTGGAGCTTATAGCGAGGGCTGGGCGAGCGGCGCAGAAGACTGATAGCGGGGGCGAAGCGGGCGTTGAGGCTTGCTGTTTGTTATCCAACCGCTGCAGGATGGTAGCGAGTTCCAAGACCGTGGCGGGGGTATCCTCACGACCATGAGTCTGGTCAGCTTTCCTCGTTTAGTCCGACCAGGAGGCTTTCCACATTGGCAGCCTCTCCTAACCCGGCATCAGCGGCAAATCGTTGGAACTCGGCAAAGTAGTCTGAAAATGATCGTCCGTACTGGCGTAGGTTCCTGAGCTTCTGGCGGGCGGTGCCGACCAAGTCCGGATCTCCAAAGGCTGTGTGTAAAATTTCAAAAAACCTGTTCATGGAGGGGAGATTAACCCCAGTGTTGGTAAGGTATGGCATGAACTGGTCAGCGGCAGGGCCTTCCAGGCGAGAGATAGCATAGGTGAGTTGGTTTTGTAGGGTGGGGTACCGGTCGGCATTGCCCAAGAGTTTTAGTTTCAGCATGTGTTGGAAGAGGGGAAGTTCCTTCCGGAGGCCCGTGAACTGCTTAGGGTCCGGGAGCTTCTCCGACTTCTCCATTCTTGCTTCTGAGTGTGTGATTGCTAAGCTCTGGAGGAATCGGTTGGGGCGGCGAGGAGGAGGTGCGGGCGGTGCTGGTTGTTCTGCTGCGGGTGGTGGGGGCCTGGTTGCAAGTGCTTCCTGGGCGGCTAGGGTTTCTTGTTGCGCTGTGGCGACTTGGCTGACCTGGGCTTGGAGCTTTGTGGTGTTTGCTTCTTCCTTTTCCAAGTCTTGCCCCAGTTCGGTGATCCTTTGTTTCCATATCTCCGTTGCTTCGTCTGCCTCCTGTTGGGTTAGTCTCAGTTCGTTTCGGAGTTCGCTAACCGCCTGATGGCTACGCATGACGACATTGTGGTTAAACAATGCGTCCTCAGATGCGCCTGGTGGTGCTCGGGGGTATGCTTGGGCAAAGCGACCCAAGTCTCTTTCGAGTCGGTCATAGTCGAGTTCTGTTGGGTCTGTCATGACTTGTTCTTGTGACATGTCGGCGGAGTTGTGGTTCGGGTTGGCGTTGGAGACGCAACCTTAGTATCACGGGGCTAAGCGAGGACTGGGACTAAACGAGCCAAGGTAAACCACCAAGGCTGAACTATGGTGAGCGAGGTAGTGGGCTGTGTGGGAGAGGGGGCGGCCGGGGGATCTCGGGACGAAGGGCGAAGGGCTAGGTACGAGGCGAGGATGCGAGGAGGTAGTCTAACGTCCCCGTGGGACAACACGACCGAAGGGACTATGGCTAAGATAGAGAATATATTCTAGACAAGCAAAGACTAAAGACGCCTAAGATGACAGGAAGGTTGCGTGAAGAAGAAAGGAGAAGAAGAGAAGTCCTACAAGCGAGGGAGAGAGCTCCCTATATATAGCCTAGAAAATCCACCGCTGACTCATCTCGTAGAACCCCGTAGAACCCAAAAGAAATCCCTCATTACAAATACCTGCATACCAGTGACTCATAGAACCCTGCAACCGAAACCCATAGAACATAACCGAAAACCTGACCAATCCTTCTTCCCGCAACCGTGTTCGATATCGTATCACGCCGTGATACCTCTCCTTGGGCATTTCCATCACGAAGTCCATGGAGATGTCTACCCAAGGGGTCGTGGCTAATTCTAGGGGCTGTGGAAGAGACATATGCCGTCGTCGTTGTTTGGCTCTTTGGCATACATCGCACGTACTGACATACTTGGCTACATCTGTGGTCATTCCTGGCCACCAGTAGTTCCTGTCAATCAATTCCAAGGTTTTATCTCTGCCTAGATGCCCTGCCGCGGGTCTGTCATGATGATCTTCTATGACTTGTTTGATAGCATGCCCGGGCACTACCCAGCGTCCTTCATGAGTCGCTGTATTCTGATCTGGATCCCACTCTGTTGCAGCCTCCCGCAAGACGGTCTGCCGGGTCCAACTGTCCTCCGGATCTTCATTTTCAGGAAGTTCATCCGGAACTATCCTACGAGTCCATTGGCCCTCTTCCTCATACCAGTTCTGCAGAGCCAAAGGCATTCCCACTCCTGATAAGCGTACCCACTGATCCACTGGACGCACTTCCGATACGGGGTTGCAGAGGATTTCTTCACGAGGTTCTATTCTCGTTTGTGTCCTTCTTGCAAAATGTCCCGGTAGGAGGTTGTTTTCCGCGAAATGTTCGGCTGAGAGGAGCAATTTTACAGGCTGCTCTCGAACTACTCCCCCTTCCAGTACGTACTCCGGACGCCTGGTCAATGCATCAGGTTTCCCGTTCTTGTCGCCTGGTCGGAAGTGGATCTTGAAGTGAAAAGGTGCTATCTTTTCAGCCCATCGAGCCTGTCTTCTTGACAGCTTCTTGGTCGTTGTGAAGTACTGAAGGTTTTAGTGATCAGAATAGATCTGGATAGGTATGTCCGTACCTTCCAGCCAATGTCTCCAAGTTAGGAAGGCGGAAACTATAGCGTGCATCTCTTTATCATAGATCTCGTAGTTGACTTCGGCCTCGTTGAACTTGCGAGAGTGGTAAGCCACCGGATGTAGCTTGCCATGTTCGATCACCTGTGACAGGACCGCAGCCTCTGCCCAGTCGCTGGCATCTGTTTCAAGGATAGCCATGCGATGTTCATCGTAGTGTCGGAAGATAGGAGCGGTGGTAAATAACTCTTTGAGTCCGTCAAAAGCATCCTGCTGCTCCCGACCCCACTTCCATACGGCATTCTTCTTCAGGAGATCTGTCATGGGTCTGCATACCGCGGAGTACCTGTAGATGAACCGCTTTAGGAAGTTGGCGTATCCCAAGAAGCATTAAAGCTCCTTCACCTTTGTGGGTTCTAGCCATTCGGTGATGGCCTTCACCTTTTCTGGTGATACCTGGGTTCCCGTACCTGAAAGCTTGAATCCTAGGAATTCTATCTCCGTCTGGAACCAAGCTGTCTTTTTCAGGTTGCCGTACAAGTGATGTTGTCGTAGCCGCTCCAGCACCCTGCGCACAAGAGCAATGTGCTCTTCTCTAGACTTGGAATTATCACGGCGTGATACGATATCAAGTACGGTTGCAGGGAGAAGGATTAGTCAGAGTTTCTCTTATGTTCTATGGGTTTCGGTTGCAGGGTTCTATGAGTCAACGGCATGCAGGTATTTGTAATGATGGATTTCCTTTGGGTTCTACGGGTTTCTATGGGATGAGTCAGCGAGGGGTTTTCAGGGCTATATATAGGGAGCTCGTTCCCTCGCTTGTAGGACTTCTCTTTCTTCTCCTTTCTTCTTCACGCAACCTTCCTGTCATCTTAGGCGTCCTTAGTTTCTCCTCGAATATATTCTCTTTCCTTTAGCCATAGTTCCACCAGTTGTGCCACCCCCACGGGGACGTTAAGACCATAGCCTCGCACCCTCGCCTCGACCCTTGCCTCCCGTTCCCTTCAGCGACGTTGTATCCCACCCGACCCCTCTCTGTCTAGCCTAGGTGGTTTGCCTTGGCTTGTTCAGTACTCGCCTCCGCTTAGCACCGTGATACTAAGGTTGCGTCTCCAACGCCAACCCGAACCACAACCCCGCCACCATGTCGCAAGAACACACCATGACGGACCCGATCGAAGTCGACTACGACCGACTCGAAAGAGACTTGAACCGCTTCATCCAACTATTTCCCAGAGCACCACCAGGCGCGTCCGAAGACGCGGTCTTCAACCATAGCATAGTCATCCGCTGCCAGCAGGCGGTCCAAGAACTTCGCAACGAGCTTAGATTAGATCAGGAAGAAGCTAGCGAAGCAACAGAGGCATGGAAGAAAAAATTGACAGAACTGGGACAGGAGTTGGACAGGGAAGAAGCAAAGGTAACGACCCTCCAAGCCCAAGTCACCACCCTCCAAGAAGAATTCGCCACGGCGCAGCAAGAAACCCGTACTGCCCAGGCTGCCCTCGCCAGACCACCACCACCAACAGCAGAACCACCAGCCCCGCCCGCACCTCCTCCTCGCCGCGCCAACCGATACCTCCAAGGCCTAGCAATAACCCACCCAGAAGCAAGGGTGGAGAAGTCGGAGAAACTTCCAGATCCCAAGCAGTTCACGGGCGTGAGAAAGGAACTCCCTCTCTTCAAACATATGATGACACTCAAGCTCTTGGGCAATGCCGACCGGTACCCCAACCTACAGAACCAACTCACCTATGCTATCTCTCGTCTGGAAGGCCCCGCAGCTGACCAGTTTATGCCATACCTGACCAACACAGGGGTTAACCTCCCCTCCATGGAAAGGTTCTTTGAAATCCTGACCACCGCCTTTGGAGACCCGGACTTGGTAGGAACGGCTCGCCAGAAGCTCAGAAACATCCGCCAATATGGCCGATCATTCTCGGACTACTTTGCCGAGTTCCAACGCTACGCCGCCGATGCCGGGCTGGGGGAAGCCGCTAATGTGGAAAGTCTCCTGGCCGGACTAAATGAGGAACTGACCAGACTCATGGTCCATGAAGACACCCCCGCCACAGTCCTGGAACTCGCTACCATCCTACAACGGTTGGACAACAAACAACAGGCCCTTAACGCTCGTTTCCGCCCCCGCTACCAGTCTTCCGCACCGCCCGCTCGTCCCGCCGCCCGCTACACTCCACCAGCCCCGCCCCCTCCTCGCTACCAAGCCCCCGCTCCCCGCTACTCCGCCCCTGTCCCCCCAGCTCCCCGATATACCCCTCCCACTCGCAACGTTCCGGCCGCCGCTCCTGCCACCGCCCACCCATCACACACACCTGGAGGAACAGTCCCCATGGATCTGTCCACTGGTCGGGGTCGCCCGGACCCCCAGGAAAGAGAGGCCCGCCAGGTAGAGAACAGATGTTACTATTGCGGAGGTGTAGGACACCTCTCAAGGGGGCCTCAGGGGGCAGGGCTTCGTGTCTGCAGGGTACGTGGTAACAACGGCGATACTCCGAGGAAGGAGTATATAAGTGGGGGAAATGGAGAGGCAGCGATAGTCACTAGTTTTTAAGTAGGAACTATAATGTATTGGTATACAAAAGACAGAAGAGGTTGCGTGAAGAGAAAAGGAGAGAAAAGAAAGTACAGGAGTAGGCGTCGTTGCCTCCCTTATATAGCCACCACTCCTCCGCCAAGCCTGACTCATACATCCGCGTAACCCCTCTTATGACTCACTCCTCCGTGTAACAGAAACCCGTAGAAACTATCTTGACTCATTCTTCCCATGCATTGCATCATAACCCCACCCGTGATAATCCTTCCAGTCCTCTGTACCTAGTACATCCATGAAAACACCTCATTCGGGAATTCCCCCAGGCGCCGCCCCCGAGAAACCCAGCCCCCAGGATGAGGGGAGCCAGGGCAGATATTAGGAATGAGGAAAAGGAAGAAGGAGCCTCCGGCGATGAGGCGTTAAAAGATTTTTCCCTGGACTGAGTGGCTCACTCCAGGGACAGTTAAGGGATTTTTCTAGGATTTCGGTTTCTGGGTTTTCGGTTTCGGAGAAGGATATGGATGGGAATCAATTAGTCGTAACTTGTTCTATTTCTCAAAATAAAGATTCTTTCATCCCATCATATGCCCTCATTGATACTGGCTCAGGATACGCCTTCATAGATAAAAACTTCGTATGCCACCACAAACTAAAAACCACCCCCCTTATCCTCCCTCGACACATAGACGTAATAGACGGTAGACCTATCGAATCAGGAAAAGTCACCCATAAAGTCATCCTCAGCTTAGACATAAATGGACATAGGGAGGAAGCCCCCTTCTTTGTCACTCAACTCGGACATTACCCAATCGTTATGGGTCTGCCATGGATGCGCAGACATGCAACCACCATCCTCCCTGCCACCAACGAGATACAATTCAACTCCTCAGCTTGTGTCAAACATTGCTCCCTCAACAACACCAAGGTCACCGCTAGGGGTATCTCTATTGAACCCCCCACTAAACCAACAACAAATATCTCCGTCATCACATCATACGCGTTCCACAGACTGCTCAATAAACAGAGAAAAGGAATGCGACTATACTCGACCACCCTCAAGGCCCTCAATGACCTCCTCACCCAACCACCCAAGGACCCTCGGGCCTTAGTGCCAACCGAACACTGCAGTTTCCTCCACCTCCTCAACGAGCCAGACGCTGCTGGACTTCCCCCTCGCCGACCCGACTATGACCTTTCCATTGATATCCAGGAAGGCAAAACAGTACCCTTTGGACCCATGTACGGAATGACACGGCTGGAGTTACAAGCACTCAGGGACTACCTAGCGGAATACCTTGCCAGTGGGAAGATTCGCCATAGCACTTCCCCAGCTGGTTCCCCAGTATTTGTTAAGAAAGCGGAGGGATCCCTCCTACTGTCGTCGACTATAGAAAGTTGAACGCCAGTAACAGTCAAGAATAAATCACCCATTACCATTAACTCCGGAAACCTTCATGGGCATCTCAACGGCAAAATACTTCACCAAACTAGATCTACGTAACGGGTATCACCAGCTAAGGATCAAGGAGGGGGATGAATGGAAGACGGCTTTCAGGACAAGATATGGCCATTTCGAATACACGGTCATGCCCTTTGGCCTCACCAATGCACCAGCCGCCTTCCAACATTGGGTAAACGACATGCTACGCCCACACCTTGATCACTTTGCGACAGCATATTTGGACGACATACTCATCTACTCACCCACCCTCGAGGAGCATAATATCCACGTCGATAAAGTCCTCCGAATCCTAGACCAACACAAAGTACATTTAAAGCCTGAGAAATGCGAATGGCACGTTAACGAAACAATGTACCTCGGATTTGGGCTCACCCCCAAAGGAATCAAGATGGACGAAAAGAAGGTCGCCACTATTAGAAATTGGGAAACACCAACCTGTCTGAAAGACGTACAGGAATTCCTAGGCTTCGCTAACTTCTATCGAAGATTCATCTATGCATATTCCCGAGTTACCTCTCCTCCAACAGCACTAACTAAGACGGGGGTGAAATTTGAATGGACCGAGAAGACCCAAAAAGCTTTCGAGGACCTAAAGCTAGCATTTACTACGGCACCAATACTCAGACACTTCGACTAACGAAATCATAGTGGAAAGCGGATGCTTGGATTATGTCTCAGCCGCCATTATGTCCCAAAGAGATGATGAAGGATACTCCACCCAGTGGCTTTCTTCTCAAAAACATACGCCGCAGAATGCAACTATGAAATATACGATAAAGAACTACTAGCAATCATCCGAGGGTTTGAGGAATGGAGATATTTCTTGGAAACAGCCTCTTACCCCATCAAGGTCCTGACAGATCACAGGAACCTTGAGTACTTCATGTCGACAAAGTTGCTGAACCGACGGCAGACACGTTGGTCAGAGTTTTTATCCCGCTTCAATTTCATTATACAATTCAGACCTGGAAAACAAGGGGGAAAACCAGATGCTTTGACTAGGAGATTGTTACGGAGCGAAGCGGAGACAATAACTGAACAAGCCAAGGTTCACAACCGAGGCGAGGACGAGGACGCGAGAAGGGGAGTAACGAGGAAGCGGCCTAACCGAGGAGCAAGGTCGTGGGGCAAAGAGTCCAGATGGCTGTGCGTACGAAGTGATGTAGACGGAGATACCAATAGAGGACTTGCACGACGGTCATGGACTAGGACTATGGCTAAGCGTGGAGGCTATGGTAGAAGCTAGGCGAAGACGAAGTAGCACGAGGACGAGGATGACTAAGAGTTATGACGTATTGTATTCCGAGAACTGAGGAACAAGTAACAACTAAAGAAACTAGAAACGTAGAGTTGATAACAGGAAGGTTGCGTAGGAAAGGAAAGAAGAGAAAAGACAAAGGGAAGGTTCGTAGCCGACTATATATACAACTCCTAATCCCTGTCCAGGGATGACTCATAGCCCGTGTGTGAACCCCATAGAACACCAAAGAGAAATCCTAGACCGAGACCCGATTCTACAATATCCTTTCCTCCGCAGTAGCTCATGGTACGCCGTGATAGATTAGGTCCTCCTCCAGGCCTAACTCCTGGTAGGCCTAGGCTTTCGTGGAAACCTGTCGTGGAAGTTCTGCACTAGCTCAGGGGCATGCTCGAGGTCGGAGGGAGGCTGCCATGATGGCTCGTCGTAACCAGTATACCTGACCAAATATTCCAAGTGGCCGTAGCGTCGGCGTGAATCCAAAACTGCATCGACCTCCCATTCTTGTTCGCCTTCAACTTCTACAGGAGGAGGCGGGGTGTGTCGTTGGCCTGAGACGGGGTTGTTGGCAGCGAGGGACAGGAGTGAGACGTGAAACACCGGATGGATTTTCATCGAAGCAGGAGGCTGAGTTCATCTGCATAGGGACTGACCATTCTTTTGACCACATAGGGCGATCGCTTCAGTCGAGTTTCTTCGAGGGTCGCTTGGTTTCAATGTTTCGCGTTGAGAGGAAAACCTTGTCTCCTACTGCATATCTAGGGGCCGGGGTTCTATTCGCGTTTGCCGAGTCTTCCTGAATTTTCTGAGCCCTGAACATCTCGTCGCGTAGGAATTCGAACACCCGAGCCATGTCTCTAACCATACCATTGGCTTAGTCTTCCTTGATCGTGGATCCATGCTGTAGGGGAGCGAACGACATTCGTGGGTTTCTTCCATAGTTTGCTTGAAACGGGGACAGCTTGGTGGTTTCGGAGACGTGGTTGTTGGTAGCGAATTCTGCCATGGGTAGGTACTTGACCCAATCGTCCTGTTGGTAAGAGACGTAGGCCCGAAGGTATTGCTCCATGATTGCGTTAATCCTTCCCGTTTGGCCATCCGTCTGAGGGTGGAAGGCTGTGCTGTAGCGGAGTGCGATTTCCAGACGGTCACATAAGGTTTTCCAGAACTCTGCTGTAAACTGTGTTCCGCGGTCCGAGACTATGGTTTCCGGTAAGCCATGCAGTTTCCATACTGATTCTAGGTACATGTTGGCTACATCAATAGCGTTGGACTCCTCCGTGCACGGTAGGAAGTGTCGCATCTTGGTCAGGCGATCGACGACAACTAGGATAGCATTAAATCCTTGAGATGTCGGGAGTCCCGTGACAAAATCCATCGATACGTCAATCCAGGGGCCTTTTGGTACCGATAATGGGCGGAGGACACCTTGTAGGGCATTGCGAGAGGCTTTGCTACGAGAACAGGTACTGCAGTTCAGGACGTAACGGTCGACATACTTCCTCATGTTGGGCCAGGAATAATTGCGACTGATGAGCTCGAGGGTTTTGGCCCGTCACGGGTGTCGGCGGAGGGCTTGTCGTGGTGTTCCTGTAGCAAGCGTAGCTGGAGTTCGTCGAAGTCGGGGACGTAGATCGCATTCCTGTAAAGCAGGAAGCCTTCCTCCGTCTCTGTGCATTCTGCTAGCGAGATCTTCTTGGAGTGCTTGGTGCCATTGCGGAGCATGGTGAGGACTTGGTGTGGGAAACTGTCAACTTGGTAAGCCTGGGTCAATAATTCTTTTCGGTGGGCGTTCCTTCAGCGGATTCATTTAACAAAGAACCCGAACAAACTTAGCTTGACTCCTGCATCTAGATTCCTCTTCTTCAACACGACTTGCGACTGGTGTGTGAGACGTTCATCCCCTTCCTTAGGTAGGTCTCCTGACCTCCTGGTGAGTGCATCCGGTTTTCCACCTTGTTTTCCTGGTCTGAACTTGATGACGAAGTCGAAGCGAGATAGGAATTCGGCCCACCGGGTTTGGCGGCGGTTGAGGAGCTTGGTGGACATGAAGTATTCAAGGTTCCGGTGGTCGCTAAGGACTTTGATTGGGAATTTAGACCCCTCTAGGTTTGAACGCCATTCCTCAAAGCATCTGATGACTGCTAATAGTTCCTTGTCGTAGATCTCATAGTTACATTCCGCTGGTGAGTGTTTCTTAGAAGAAGGCCACTGGGTGCAGGATTCCTTGATCATCATATTGGGACATGATTCCAGCGGAGACATAGTCGGAAGCGTCGGTCTCTACTATGGTTTCCTTTCGTGTCGAAGTGTGCCAGTACCGGAGCCGAGGTGAAAGCATCCTTGAGCTTCTGAAACGCCTCCTCTGCTTTTGGGGACCACTGGAATTTTACGTCCTTCTTGGTCAATGCTGTGAGTGGGGAAACTACCCTGGAGTACGCGTATATGAAACGTCGGTAGAAATTCGCAAACCCTAAGAACTCCTGGACTTCCCTGAGTTTAGTGGGTGTTTCCCATCCCGTGACTGCCGAAACTTTGCTAGGGTCCATCTTGATGCCTTCCGGGGTGATGATCAGGCAGGTATTTGGTCTCCTGGACGTAGAATTCGCACTTCTCTGGTTTGAGGTGGACATCGTGGATCTGTAGAACTTTGAGGATTTGCCTAACATGCTGTTTATGTTCCTCCAAAGTTTCAGAATATATCAAGATGTCGTCGAGGTAAGCCGTGGCGAAGTGGTCGAGGTAGGGACGGAGCAGGTCGTTAACCCAGTGTTGGAACGTGGCGGGGGCGTTGGTCAGACCGAAGGGCATGACATTGTACTCGAAGTGGCCATAGCGGGTCCTAAAGGCGGTTTTCCACTCATCACCCTCCTGGATCCTAATCTGATGGTATCCCCACCTGAGGTCTAACTTAGTGTAGTACTTCGCCTTGGACAGACGGGACAGCGTCTCCGGGATGAGGGGCAAGGGATGTCGGTTTTTGACCGTGATCTCATTCAGCTTCCTATAGTCCACGCATAAACGAAGAGATCCATCAGCCTTCTTGACGAACAGGACGGGGGCACCAGCGGGGGACTCCGAGTAACGGATGAATCCTTTCCCGAGGTTCTCCGTGATGTAGTCTCGCAGAGCCTGTAGTTCTGGTCGGGACATTCCATAGAGCGGGCCGAAGGGGGGCTGCTTTCCATCCTGTAGTACTATCTTCAGGTCGTGAGGGCGATGAGGCGGCAGAGACGTGGCGTTGGATTCTTGGAACAGCGACTTGAACTCTGTTAGTTCCTGTGGTACGTTG
Organism: Morchella sp. 2018-W16; assembly: GCA_024713755.1. Lineage (NCBI taxonomy): Eukaryota > Fungi > Ascomycota > Pezizomycetes > Pezizales > Morchellaceae > Morchella > Morchella sp. 2018-W16. Next base: position 386,728 of record JAMGYY010000026.1, on the reverse strand, counting down.
GCTAGGGGGTCGGAGGCGGGGTTCCTGGCGAGGGCTTCATTGATGGCCCGGAGGGAGGCACAGAAGAGATAGTTTTGGCGTCTGCGGGCGAGACCTATGAAGGGGGCCGCCCCGATAGCTGCGATGTGTATGAGCGGGCTGTCGGGGGGCGAGATCGAGATTCCTTGAGCCGTGACCGGAGAGCGGGAGACAGAGCAGTTCTGAACGCAGAAATCAGAGTCGAAGATGACCTGATTTGCCTTAGGGCGAAGGGCGAGGTCGTGGTACCGCATCCAGGGAATACCCATAACGATGGGGTAATGTCCCAACTTGGTGACGAAGAACGGGGCGGTTTCCTGATGTCCGTGGATATCCAGTGAGAGCCTGGCAACGTGGGTGATCCTCCCTGATTCTATTAGTCTGCCGTCGATTACCTCAAGCAGGCGTGGTTTCTTCAAGGGTGTCAGGGTGAGGCCGTGCTTGGTTGCGAAATCCTGGTCAATGAATGCATAACCTGACGCTCCCATGTCTATGAGGGCATAGGTAGGCACGAAGGAGACAGAGTTCTGGGACACGGAGCATGTGATGACTAGTTGGTCTTCGGACATCTTGTCCTCGGACACGGCGGCAGCGGAGACGATGAAGGTGGGTGGCGGGACTAGCCCCTTTGGTTTGCCTTCTTCTACCAAAGGGGCTGACCTTTTAGCGCCGGCTTGGATGACACTCGTTCAACTGGCTTATTGCACCAGTTGTTGAGGGTGCGGGGATCCTGGGAGCGGGGAGCGAGATATCGGGGTTGCGGGGCGGGGGCAGAGGGGCGAGGAGGGTGTTGGCTGGTGGTCGTGGTTGCGGAGGCGGAGGTCAGCGATGGTGGCGTTGGCTTGGGCTTCCCAAGCTTTCGCAACGGAGGTGATGTGGCGGATGTCTTTTTCCGCGGCGGCAAGGTCTGAGTCGGCGGTGGCTAAGGCATCCTGGTGGAGGGCCACTCGGTACCGAAGTTGTTCTTCTTCGGCTAGGGATTCTTCAACCTCGAGCTTGAGGTCGGCAATTTCTTGATTGAGATCGGCGATGACCTCTTCGTGAGCCGTACATACGGCTGGTTCCTGTGGTGCGGGGGTGTCAGGGAGGTTGGTCAATGCGACCAGGCATTCGGAGATGAGGCTGTGAGCCTCCGTGAGTTCAGGACCGCAGTCCTCATCGGTGGGTAGTGGGCCATATGTGCCCAAGAATTCAGCAAGGTGCTCGAGGAGCGCGACGGGGACGGTGGCTTCGGCTACAGGGCGGCCGATGGTGTGTTGAGCGAGGGTTGGGTCGCGCCACGAATGATGGCCGGTGTCGTGTGCGGGGTGGGAGGCGTCGGTGGTGGAGTCGATATGGCGCTGCCGGCAAGGGGTTGGGTGAAGGTGGCGCTTGGCGTGGGCTTCAACGCGTTTGAGCTTATATTTCAAAGCATACTGGCGGAGGGCGGAGGCGGAGGGTCGGGACGATCGATGGCCCATGTTGAACCAATGGGCAGGGGGAGGCCGAGGTAGCAGAATCCTTTCCGTTCCGGAAAGAAGCATTCGAGGGGACCGGGGGAGAAGACGAGAGGGTGGCGACAGTCCTCATTGGGGACGTCCCAACTGAGGTCGGTCATGGTGACGACCGGGGCTAAGCGAGGCGGGATTGGTGTTGTGAAGGTTGGCGTGGGGGACGCAACCTTAGTGTTACGGAGCGAAGCGGAGACAATAACTGAACAAGCCAAGGTTCACAACCGAGGCGAGGACGAGGACGCGAGAAGGGGAGTAACGAGGAAGCGGCCTAACCGAGGAGCAAGGTCGTGGGGCAAAGAGTCCAGATGGCTGTCGTCTGATGTAAGCGGAGATACCAATAGAGGACTTGCAGCGGTTATGGACTAGGACTATGGCTAAGCGTGGAGGCTATGGTAGAAGCTGGCGAAGGCAATGTAGCGAGGACGAGGATGACTAAGAGTTATGACGTATTGTATTCCGAGAACTGAGGAACAAGTAACAACTAAAGAAACTAGAAACGTAGAGTTGATAACAGGAAGGTTGCGTAGGAAAGGAAAGGAGAGAAAAGACAAAGGGAAGGTTCATAGCCGACTATATATACAACTCCTAATCCCTGTCCAGGGATGACTCATAACCCGTGTAATGGAACCCCATAGAACACCAAAGAGAAATCCTAGACCCGAGACCCAATTCCACAATATCCTTTTCCCCGCAGTAGCTCATGGTACGCCGTGATAGAGATCGGGAGATCTACCTAAGGAGGGGGATGAACGCCTGGCGTACCGGTACCAGACAGTGTTGAAGAAAGAAAATTTGGATTCTAATCTAAGTTTGTTCGCGGGTTCTTTGATAAATGAATCCGCTGAAGGAACGCCCACCATTCAGGAGTTATTTTCAATTGCTTACCAAAAAGACATTTGCCCAAACAAAGTTCTCACCATGCTAAAGGGCGGCACCAAACAATCAAAACAAATTTAGATTAGCGAATCGCCAAAGCGAAGACTTCTCCTGTACCGCCAAAAACTATTCGTACCAGAACATGAGGAGCTACAGCTCAGACTCCTACAAGAATACCATGATAAACCATCAGCAGGCCACCCCGGAAGAGCAAAAACTCTTGAGCTACTTAGCCGTGAATACTATTGGCCAAACATGCGGAATCTGCGGACCGCTATGTTATGAACTGTCATACATGCGAAGAACCAAAGCGAACCATAGCGCACCAAGGATTACTCCGCCCTCTCTCAGTACCCAAAGCGCCATGGACGGACGTTTCAATGGACTTCGTCACCGGTCTCCCCCCCAGCAACAACCACAACGCAATCCTCGTGGTAAATGGGCCGCCTCACAAAAATGAGACATTTTATCCCATGTACAGAAGAGTCAGGAGCCAGGGATGTAGCCAAAATGTACCTGGAAAACGTATGGAAACTCCACGGCCTCCCAGAAAAGATTGTATCAGACCGAGGTACCCAATTCACCTCGGACTTTTGGAAATCACTTTGCGAGCGACTAGAGATCTCCCCTCGTTTCTCTACAGCCTTCCACCCCCAGACGGATGGCCAAACTGAAAGAATCAACGCCATTATGGAACAATACCTCCGAGCCTACGTCGACTACCAACAAGACAACTGGGCTACCTACTTACCGATGGCTGAATTTGCAACCAACAATCACGTATCAGAATCCACTAAGCTCTCTCCCTTCGAAGCGAACTACGGTCGACACCCCCGTATGACCTTCGGCCCCCTCCGGCACGGTACCACTACTAATGAGGATCAAGCCAACACTATGGCAAGAGATATGTCAGAAGTGTTTGACTTCCTCCGAGCCGAGATGTTCAGAGCACAGAAGATCCAGGAAGAGTCAGCCAACGCCAGCAGAACGCCGGCCCCCCGTTATGCCCTTAGAGACAAAGTATGGTTATCTACCAGGAACTTACTTACCAAGAGGCCATCGAAGAAGTTGGACTGGAAACAAGTCGTCTGCATCTCATCTCCGTATCGTTAGTCCCTCGCCAGCTCACCCTACCTCCATCAATGAAAGTTCACCCAGTCTTTCACGTATCACTACTGTCTCCTGCGGCTAATGACCCCGCCCCGGGACAACTACAACCTCCACCACCACCTGTCGAGATAGAAGGAGAACAGGAATGGGAGGTCGATGCAATCCTAGACTCTCGCAAACGAAGAGGACGACTGGAGTACCTCGTCCGATACACGGTATATGTGAACCTTCGTGGCAACCTTATGACGACTTGGACAATTCCCCCGAGTTAGTTAAAGACTTCCACGAACGCTACCCACGTAAGCCTAAGAGGACTTAGGCCTCAGAGGGGGACCTAATATCTATCACGGCGTGATACGATATCGAGTACGGTTGCGGGGAGAAGGATTAGTCAGGGTTTCTCTTATGTTCTATGGGTTTCGGTTGCAGGGTTCTATGAGTCAACGGCATGCAGGTATTTGTAATGATGGATTTCCTTTGGGTTCTACGGGTTTCTATGGGATGAGTCAGCGAGGGGTTTTCAGGGCTATATATAGGGAGCTCGTTCCCTCGCTTGTAGGACTTCTCTTTCTTCTCCTTTCTTCTTCACGCAACCTTCCTGTCATCTTAGGCGTCCTTAGTTTCTCCTCGAATATATTCTCTTTCCTTTAGCCATAGTTCCACCAGTTGTGCCACCCCCACGGGGACGTTAAGACCATAGCCTCGCACCCTCGCCTCGACCCTTGCCTCCCGTTCCCTTCAGCGACGTTGTATCCCACCCGACCCCTCTCTGTCTAGCCTAGGTGGTTTGCCTTGGCTTGTTCAGTACTCGCCTCCGCTTAGCACCGTGATAGGAATATATCAGGATATCATTCAAGTAAACCACCAGGCCCTGGTCTAACAGGTCCTTGAATATGGTGTTGACCATTGCCTGGAACGTTGCCGGGGCATTGGTCAGGCCAAAGGGCATCACTCTATATTCGAAGTGGCCGTATTTGGTCCGGAAAGCTGTCTTCTACTCTTCTCCCTCGGCGATCCTTACTAGGTTGTAACCGTTCTTGAGATCTATTTTGGTGAAGAAGAGAGCTCCTTTCGTCGAGTCTGCCAATTCTGTCATGAGAGGCAACGGGTAGCGGTTCTTGACTGTAACGGCGTTTAATCCGCGGTAGTCGACGCATAACCGTAGTGACCCGTCTTGCTTAGGGACGAAGAGGATTGGTGCCGCTGCTGGGCTGGAAGATGGGACAATTTTACCTGCCGCTAACATCTCTTCTAGGTATTCCCTCAACGCTTTCTGTTCCGGAGGTGACAATGCGTAGATTGGTCCCCACGGAGGTTGGCTTCCGTCCAAGAGAGGAATCGTATGATCCCACTCGCTGTGTTCCGGCAGGCGTCCCGCTCCTTCAGGAGAGAACACATCTGCGTAGTCTTGGAACTCTTCCGGGATAGCACTAGCAAGAGTCTCGCTTCCCATTTGTCGCGCCCAAAAAGGATGATTTTCGAGGGGCATGTCAGGCTCAGGCATGTGTCGCAGTAATCTGACGACCTTTTCTTGCCAACCTTCTTCGTACATGTCCTCTTCAGTCATCATACATGACTTAATCTGGCACTGGATACTATTGAAGGTAGCCTTGTTCTGGCCCCAATGTATCGTAGGTTGATGCTCTTCGAGCCATCGATGTGGAATGACGAGGTCTTCTCCAGCGAAGGTACCTATTTCGCAGGTGACTAACCTGTCGAGGTGGCTACCCATGCGGAGTGTGAGAGGTTGGGTGATGTGAGTACCGGAGTGAGGCATGCGTGAGCCATCAGCTTGTTTGATGAGGAGTGTTTTGGTGCGAGTTTGGACTGGAATGCTGGCCTTTTTGACACAGTCCCAAGACATGATCCATGTCTCGGTACCACTATCCAGTAATGCTTGGACAGTGTGGGTGAAGTATTTGCTGGTTTCAGGGTTGAGCCATGAGATTTCTATCTCGAGGCGGGTTTCTTGATGTGTGGTAGTCATTGTGGTATTGTGGTAAGGTATGAGTTCTGTCCTAGAAAGACGGGAAATTGGGTCTCTTATATAGCTAAGTGCGGGGTGGCTCTGACATGTCCTGTCCGAGAAAACCTTGCCCTAACCAAGTGTCTTATTTTCGTTGGCAGTCTCTCCTCAGGGTCGTGGCAAGTCATCAGTGGGTAGTGCCTCTACTGACCGCTATCTGAATGGCCCCTCGGATTTCTGATCTCCTTGATTCTGGTCTTAGTTTCTGGCGGTAGCCATTGCTTGCTTCACAGTATAGTTTTATAAAGAGATTTTATTTCCGCACCTTTAAAATATACATCATAACTTTATAGAATAATGAAAACCCAAGAAGTCCCAATTTTTAATCTTCGCTTAACGCGGTAATTCTTGCCCTGAAGGTTTCGCCCTGTGATCCCATTTTCGGCCTTTTGTCACTCTCCCCTTCCGGTTCCTTCCCCCTGGAAGTCTTATTCTTTCTCTTCCTCTTTCCTCCCGCTGACCGTTCCGTCTTCTGGGTTGCTCTCACCTTAGAGGTCGAGAAGCAATCCTTGGTCCAGTGACCTTCTCTTCCGCACCGGAGGCATTTATTCTCCTTCGCCCATTGGTCCTTCTCCGCTTACTACCTCCCCAGGCTACGTTGTAAGCAGGCCGGAAATGCGGTGGTGGCCTAACCTGGATTCACTTTCTCTGAGGCGAGGAGTCGTTACCTCGCTTACCCAGGTGCGTGGAGGTTGCTGGAGTTTTGGTGCCTGGGTTTCGTGGGACTTTGCTGGTTCTCTTCCTCGCAAGATTTTCTGGCGGGCCTTCATTTTAGCATCTTTTCTTCCCACTCTGCGAACCCATGCTAACCAATCAGGGAATTCCGATGGTTCTTCAATCGCAGCGGATAGCCTTTGTTCCAACGAGGAGTTTATTCCTGTGAGGATCATAGACGTCATGACGATTGGGCCAACTCGAGCGTCCCATTCGAGGTTCTGCATCTCGTTGATGTAATTGTCGATAGGGCCAGTTTGACGGAGATTATCCATCTTCTGCTTGGCCTGCTCTTGACTGGTGCGATTACCATACTGGATGCGAAATTCCTGTTTGAAGCGTTCCCAAGTACCGAGCCTAGGTTCTACACTAAGCCTTTCCTTAAAGTTGCGCCAGAAACTTGCTGCACTCCTGGTGAATTCCAGGGATGCCCAAAGGATCCGCGTCTTGTCATCCCAAGTGACTCGGGGTTGGAGGTCCATTAGGATTTCCATGCGGTCGATCCAATGGCGGACGTCTTCATCGGGTTTACCGGCAAAGGGAATCTTGGCCTGCTTGGGGGTCTCCCCCTTGCGATGGGCGCTGGGCTCCGGTGACTGCGTTTCTGCTCGTCGCCGGCGCCTAATCTTCCTCCTTCGGTGTCTTCTATCCTCTTCTGAGGAGCTGGACGAGTCCGAAGAACTTGGACTATCGTCCCTCCTGTGCCTTCTTCTCTTTCTTCTGCCTCCATTGCCACCACCATGGGCTCCCACTCCTGTACCTTGTTCAGGCTCCTCCTCCCTCCTACGTTTACCGTGGGATCTTCTGGGGGTTGGAGACGGGGATTTACTCCTCGTTCTGATAGCTGGTGGTGAGGGTGGCGGTGCCCTTCCTTGTCCTCCTCTCCTTTCCTCTCCTCTCCCTGGGGAGTCATTCTCAGACTCAACCCGGGGTTGTTTGCCCTTCAACGCTTTGAGCGCATCTTCCAGCATCTTCTTGAGGTCTGGCTGTGCTGGCGTAGGAGTTGGGGCCGCAGGGGCTGTTTTTTTGACGGCCGTGATGGTTGCGGCTAATCCTTCCGGAAGGTTCAGCTGCGTTTCTGCTTGCTGCTTCTGGATGAAGGTGACCAGCTCCAAGGTGCGTAGGCGCTGATTCTCGGTTTCTTGGGCTAGTTGGGCGTACCTTTCTTCAGTGTCTCGCTGCTGATTCTGCGTGTAGACCTGGAATTGTTGGGCGAGGTTGCCCAGAGCGGTAGCTATCTGCCCTTGGTGACTGTCGACCTGATGGAACTTCCCTTGGAGTTCCCCCACTAGTTGTTGTCCCTCGTGGATTACCTGCCCGTGCTGGTGCTCTCGTTGCCAGGCTTCTGCCTGCAGGGCTTGTCCTGTGCGGATTGCTAGCCCTTGGAGGCCTTGCATGACCACCTCAGTACGGGGGCCTCGAGGAGTCTCTTCCTCGTAGTAGTGCCCTTCGATGGAGGAGGTGGTGGCATTGCTGACCTCGCTCATAGCCCCATCCGAACCAGAGTGCCTCACTGTAGTAAGCGATGGCCTGGAGGGAGTTTGGAAGGGGTCGTGGGTTATGCTGGCGGAGCTGCGGGTGATTCTGCGAGGGTCTCGTTTGCGGACCTTCTTCGGGGCCTTGGCTCTGAGCGCAGGGGCTTCCCAGAGCTCTGTGGCGGGCGTGTCCCTGGCTCTGCTGGCCATTGCGGGATGGGCCTGGGCCATGAAGGTGTCTTTGTCTCGGAGGATGATGGCTTCCTCTATGTTGGTGTCTTCCTGAGACTGTAACGCTAGAGGAAGGGACATCTTTGAAGAATTCGATGGGGAGGTCGGGGTGTCTGATGCACCAAGGTCGAGGAGTTAACCAGGGTACCGAGTGTGCTAAGCCGTGGAAGTTCTGGCTAAGTGTGATGAGGACGGAGGGTGTGGAGTTGGGTTCAGGGTGATGTTCCCTGAAGGTGGCAATGGTGCGAGCTTCTGTGAAGAAGCCTTGGTGTTGGAGGTAGCCGCAGTAGAGATGCTCTGCGCTGCCTCGAGGAACAAGAAAGGAGGTTTGGCAGGGGAACCGAAGCATGTACTGACTTCCTTGATCACTACTTCCACTTAATCTTCTACCGAGTGCCCGTGTACTATCCGTACCTAGCAATCACACAAGGTAGAGGTGTTTAAGCGAAGTGTTGTCTTGGAGTAGTAGTATGCGACCGGTAGTAGCGATCGGATAAGGTACAATATAGTGTAAAGGGATATCTCAGAAGTCACTAAGATATGGCTAATGCTAAGCGATAGTTCTGTAGCTTTTAAACTTGTAATATTGTAGACCGGATTCCGTTCGCTTGAGAGGATGATGATTCCCCTAAGGCGACGGGAATCCTACTAGCTATTTATACAGGAAGAACATTCTTAAACCCGCTAACTCCTCCAATAGCAAATCTCCCGCAATGCCCCTGCTATCGCTCCCGATTTCCTACGAAGTGGGGTAAGCCCACGTCATTGCTAGAGGTGTGGTCCTGATTGCCGAGTTGTAACCGAACCCCGCCTCTGGGCGTACGTCACTCTTTCTTCGCGCTGTCGCACTAGGACAATCTCATTGTACTACCAGTACCGCACTCCCGAACAATCCTGTAACAGAGAGGTAGGCAAAGGCCGGCTTTATAGTCAGTGGTCCCGGCACCTAATGATGTGGCTCCCCTTCGCTGGTACAAGTGCCCGATGTGAAGCTGTTATATGCGGAGAGAGAGTCAGGCAACATGCCTTCGTAGTACCGGCTCCGAAAACCTCATCTCCGCTGGGATGTGTTCCGTTCTGTGTCCACAATGGAAGGAGTCTCACCCAGGTTAACACTGCGCGTTGCTAAAATCATGGAACGAACTCATTAAGGACATGTGGTCCACCAGAAATGGCCAAGCTGGTCGGATATGATTTCGCATCAGTGGTCTTTGGCTTTAGATTGGTGAAAGCCACTCTAAGTATTGGTCTTTTCTCGCTTAGGGATCATAGGCCAAAGCATACATTCTCGCTGGCACGCCGAGACATGCTCAGAATCTGGTGTTTTTTTGTTTTTGTTTTGTTAACATCAGTAATTGCATGCAGCCCTAAATCTATGTCAATATCGCACTATTTTATCCCCAGAACGTCCCTCCCTCCACCGCCATCCCAAAGAAAAACAAAGAAAACTACAAGCATATTGTCTCTCTTCCTCAACTCTAGCTGGCCTGGTGCGCTCACTGTTTCGAGCCTCATCATTCACTAGGCAAGCATCTCCAAACGAAAACGTCTATCTCAACTCAATTTCAACCCAAATTGCTCCCCCGTTCTCAAACCCATATATTCTGTCTTCAATCAATCTTTTCTGATCCGGGAAAATCCTGCTATTGTACAGCGCATCTTAAAGGTGACAACGAATTTCAAGCAAAACGCATATAACTTTTTAACCAGACAAGATATCAAAAATCTAACACACAGAAATGTAGCCATATTAGAGAAGAACACTTTTGTGTGTTAGATTTTTGGTATCTTGTCTGGTTAAGAAGTTATAAGCATTTTGCTTGAAATCCGTTGTCACCTTAAAAGATGCGCTGCACCATACATTCAATGTCTTCCCTTTCTAATGCGAACCTGTCGCTATCGGGCCCAGAATAGGGTGCTCTATACCTTGGCAATTCAATTTTGCGCTAAAAGGTACTCTCTGGTTGAATATAAGTCTTATGATTTTAGGTCAGATACTCAATAGCGACCAACCATTTCCTCTTTTACACATTGTCAATAAGCACCCCCGTAGTAGGGGCGGCGGGGCTTGTCCCAAACCCGAGGGGGTTACCCAGATTCCAAGTCCGTCAACGTCTTCTCAAACCAGAAAAAATCGATCTAATCACCACGCACTTCGGGAGCGAAACCCCTCCGAGAGATATTGTCTATTAGCATCCCTACCAGCATCAGTGACGCAATGCGGTCAAAGACAATCTGGTAGCTCTTCTTTGGCCGCCGCCGAACATGACCACACCTGTCTGATTCCACAGCTTTATTTAAGCAACAGCATCCGAAAGCCCAAAAATAGGAGCTGTTGACTTCAACCGACCACCACATACCCCTCCAGATCCAGTAACGCTGATAATGGATTACATGATCTTCTGTACTTTTTGATGTAGTTTCTTCTCCGGCGGTGCCTTCATTCACGGCTCCCCATCTATACCTCTAAAAATACAAACCCCTTCAGCTTGGGAATTGCAGACGCGGAACCACCCCGGGAGATCCAATAGACCGAAACAGTACAAGCCGGGAAAGGAGATATTTTTAATGTCGTCAGGGTTAGGGTTGCGCTTCTCACATTCAACAAGCACCCCACTAGATCAGCCCCCCTCCCCCCTCCCTTCCCTTCCGTTGTTTCAAGTTAGTTATTACCTGAGTCTAAAAGGGTGCCGGAAACAAACCCGGAGGTGCCGGAAACAAACCCGGAGGTGGCGGCAGCAAGATGGCCGATTGTGGCGGGTATGATGACTTTATATAATTAACCTCTTACAATTTAGTTCCTACGGCAATATAACCATAGGACTCCCGGTTCTACGGTGCATAGGCAATACAAGGCCCCTTCACCACCCCCTTCACCTCCCAATACCGTCCAAACAAATATTTCAGATATTTGACAGATCAACACTTGAGATAGTGAGCGCGCCGAGTTGACTACTATTGTGGGAGTCAGTGACAGATTTGTACCCTTATTCCCCCCATGAACGGGGAATATTTATCTTGCCTCCGGCGAAAGGGAACGTTTTTGCCATAGCCTTCGGGTAATCAATCAATCGCTCGCTAGGCATGGGGAAAACCTACATACTAGATGATAAGGCTTGAGATAGTGAACGCATCATGTTGGTCAATGTTGAGGATGAGACAGAGTGTATTTCCTGCTTCCTCCCTCCCCAGTGGGATGGTGATAGATGGAGTAGCATTCTGGGGATAATAGTATATTGGCACCATCGCTGAAAGATTTTGTGTAATTAATGAATTAAACAAAAAAAAACCAATAACTCGCTTTTTTGTTACATACGAGTGATATATGATGACGCACGGATCGAAGTGTTGATCAGATTTTTTTTTTTGATTCATAGGTGTTGATCAGAGGAATAAAGGGGCAGAATATTTTAGCGGTCTCAATATGAGATCTAAGGGAATTGAGCTTACCAGTGTAATAATTCACAATCTTTGGTTGACAAGGGAACGTGAGTAGAGAGGCGAAGGACCTTTCTCCTTGCTGCGCGCTTTGGGGTTATGCGCCTTTGCCGCTCCCTAACCTCCAACGTTGTAAGAGAACATGGCTGTTTGACGTGAAGTTTCTACGAACTGGATACTGAGAGGTCTACAAGGACCAACCAACCACTGTTGCAATGCACCATATCCAGGTCAGTAAACTCCCAAATACCAAAGCCCGTTACCCTTACTGAGCTATCGGTAAATGGAGACTTCCTGGGGCCCAGTCCTGATTCCTTTTAGGATATTACAGCTCCTGTGCTTAAGTGGGTAGTTCATACCTAGGTCGGCATAAGGGGCTGTGGTCGATATGAACAACCCAACATCCCTAGGTGTCTATTAAACACTGGCGAAGATCTCGCTGGTACCTTAAATGGCCTCTACATATGTAATAAGCTGGAGGGAGCTTGGTAGGTAAGTATATGTTGGTAGGAAATGGGAGGGATTTTTCTTACTTTCCTTTGTCGTGGACGCGGTGGGTGGGGGGGGGGGGGGTTCTGAGGACGTATGAAGTATAGATAAATAAATAAATAAATGAATACATGTAGTCTCAAGTGGAGGCCGACCCAACCCTAACCCTGACAACCAGATGCCCTTACCGTTGGGTATTGGGGATTATTCGTGCGGTGGCTGAGGTAGGTACGCAGAATGAAACAGGTCCAGAGTTCGTAACGGAAGATACTACTGGGCGTAACACCCGAAGTCCGAGAGATAGGCTGTGGCACAGGTGAGGGGGCTGCGCGATATCAAAAAAAAAGGTAGACGAGCCTGATATCCTAATTTCTTCGATAGGCTTCGCTATCGGTTTTGGGTAGCTAATGGTCGAAATGGGTAATAGGAGCGTTGCAAACACAACCTTTCTGGCCTGTCGTTTGATGGCCCGGGGTTTTCGCCAAGGGTTCTTAGTCAGCATGTCTCACGCGGGTGAGGTGGGGTCTAGTAGTGTAACTGCCCCACTCACTACCACCACCACCACCACCACCGCCAACTCCACCACCATCACTATCACCGCGTGTGCCACCACCACCACTACCGCCATACCAACCGTACGAACATCGCAAAATGCTGGTCGATCTGCCCTCGCTGGTCTTTACCGAGTTTACCCTCTTCATGGACGAAGCTTTGATGAAATCCGACAGTTCAGAGATTGTCCGAATACAGCGGGATCTAGGACACCCGTAAGTACTCGGTACCGGCCTATCGCCCACTATAGGTTAGACATTAACTCTTATCTCGGCCAGGCTAGAACTCCACGTGAGACTAGAGGAGACAATTAGCGGGATCGTGGAGAGGGAGCAGGGACTGCGGGGCGAAATGCGACATAGGGGGTTTTTGCTCCGGAGCCGGCTGCGAGAGTTAGAGGAAGAAGCTGCTGCAACTGTGGGTCTAAAGAAGGAGCTCGAGGATGCGAATACTATGGTGGCGAAATTGCAGGAGTCATGGGGGAGAGAAAAAGAAGATGTACAGAACCGGATGGCATCTATTGAAGCAAAGCACCATGAAGAATTGGTCAGCGAGTTGGAGAAGAAGGATCAGGTCAGAGAATTGCTACTGGTTGAGTTGCGGCACCAGCACAGAGACTCAGAACAGGCATGGCGTGAACACCAGGACCAGCTGGATCGAGAGATAAGGAGGCTCCACGTATCAGGAGAGAGCGAGAAGCTAAAACTGCGCCAAGATCTACTCGATGAGTTCGAGAGGGAACGGAAAGGAATCCAAGAAGAAACTGAAAAGAACAGAAAAGCGGAGAAGGAAGCAATGGATACAGCGCTTGAGGAAGAGAGAAGAGGTGCACGCCGGCAATTAGAGAGAGTGGAGAGGGAACATCTGAAAAGGGAGGAGGATCTCGAGGGCCAATTAGAACAAGCGCGTGAGATAGCCGTGGCTGCCGAGGCCAACCTACAGGAGCAGCAGCGGAAGGAGCAGGAACTTTTGGATCGGTTGGAACAGGCACGCAGGCAGACCAAAGAAACCGAGTCCAAGCTGCAGCAGCAGCTAGGGGAGGAGCAGAAAGAGAGGGAGGAGGAGCGGGAGAGATTTCGGGTAGCCATCAAGGCGGAAAGAGCACTGGGGCGTAAGGAGTCCCATGATAGGTTCATTGAAAAGGAACTGCTTACGAGGGGGGTGCGTAAGGACACTCAGGAGATACGGGGAGATATAAAGAAAGAATTGAAAATGAAAACAGAAGAGAAGAGAGAAGAGTGGGATAGTGATGTTGCTCGTGATTGATGAGAAACTGCTATCACTCGGGTGGATGAAATGTTTGATCATATTGTATTAGTCTTTTTTCATAGCTATAAGTTGATATCTGATATTCTCTGTTCTAGCACCCGGGTAGGACAATGGTAAACTTAGAAAGAGCCTGGATACAATAATACCTTGGATTCCACCGGAGTTCCAAACACTCCTCCCCCCCACCTCCTGACTCTGGGAAGTATAAGTAAATAAATAAATAACCTCCTGACTCTGGGCAAGGGTAATTTGCGTAAGAGACAAGTCGTGCTTAGTCAGCAAGTGTAACCTACGTTGGAGGCCTAATGTGAACCGGTCATCACCATCGCAAGCACCACGACCCCCATCGCTGCTGCAGACACCACCACCGTGCTAGTATCACCGTAGCAGGCGCCTGACCACATGTGATTTATTGACACCCCGCTGTCGCTCGCTGATGAAGCTAACTCCTGCGGTTATCCCAGACTAGGCTCCCATTTGACACGATATCCGCAAACTCTTAGAGCCTGCGCGAGAGCTACTGGGGGAATACACTCAGCTCAATTTACTTCTACAACCGGCGGTATGCCCCGTATTTCCATGCTGGCGCGCGCGATGGGCGCAAGGGGGGCGAAGGGGCGGCGGGCGAGGAGGGGGTACAGGGGGAGGGGCATGTCGAGTGCGGATGGTTGTGGGGATGGTGTGGAGGAATGCCCAAGGTTTGTGAAGGGTACCAATCCACAGGGGTATCTACTGACGGAACAAACAAGCGAGCAGACCGCGGCAAGCGAGACCAATCTACTCGAGCTACGAAAGAAGCAGGAGCTTTTAGACCAAGCACGGCAGCAGCTCAAGGCGGCTGAGACCAAGTTGCAGGGGCAAATGTTGAAGAATCAGGAGATGTTGGATCAAGCACACGAGCAACTCAAGGAAACTGAGACCAAATTGCAAGAGCGGATGTTGAAGGATCAGGAGATTTTGGACCAAGCACGCGGGCGGCTCAAGGCAACTGAGATCAAATTGAAGGAGAGAATGTTGTGGAATCGGGAGATGTTAGATCAAGCACGCGCACAGGTCACGATAGTGGAGAGAAATCTAGAAGCTCAGCTGCGGGAAAAGCAGGAGCCCTTGGACGGTGTACGCGAGGAAGCCAAGGCAATAGAGGCGAGTCTACAGGAGGAGCTGCAGAAGAAACAGGAGCTTTTGGGCGAGGCATGCGAGCAGGCCAAGGCAGCAGAGATCGATCTATGGGAGCAGCTGCGGGAGAACCAGGGGCTGTTTGGCCAAGGATGGAAGCAGGCGAAGGCGACAGACGACAATTTACACGAGAAGCTGCAGAAAAAGCAGGATATTTTGAGTCAGGCACGCGAGCAGGCCACGGCAGCCGAGGCGGATTTCCAGGAGCAGCTGCAGAAAAGGCAGGATATTTTTGATCAGGCACGCGAGCAGGCCACGGCAGCAGAGATCGATCTATGGGAGCAGGTGCTGGAGAACCAGGGGCTGTTCGGCCAAGGATGGAAGCAGGCAAAGGCGACAGACGAGAACCTACATGAGGAGCTGCAGAAAAAGCAGGATATTTTGGATCAGGCACGCAAGCAGGCCACGGCAGCCGAGGCGGATTTCCAGGAGCAGCTGAAAAAGCAGGAGATGTTGGACCAAGCACGCGCACAGGCCACAATAGTGGAGAGACATTTAGAGGCTAAGCTGCGGGAAAAGCAGGAGCTCTTGGACCTTGTACAAGAGGAAGCAAAGGCAACAAAGACGAATTTACGCCAGGAGTTACAGAAGATGCAGGAGACTTTAGACGGTGTACGCGAACAAGCCAAGTCGACGGAGACCACACTACTAGAGCAGCTCCTGAAGAATCAGGGGGCCTTGGACCAAGCATGCGAGCAGGCCAATGTAGCTGAGACCAAGCGACGGGAGCATCTGCGGAAGGAGAAAGAGCTTTTGGTCCAAATGTCAGAAGCAGGAGTGGAAGCCAAGGAAACCAAGGCCAAGCTACTGGACGAGCTCCTGCAGCAGCGGATGGCCTTGGAAAAAGCACTCGACCAGGTCGAGTCACTCGAGACCAAGCTACAGGAGCAGCTGCAGAAGGAGGGGGAACTCTCGGATCAGTTGAACCAAGCACGGGGGGAGGCCAAGACAGCTGAGACCAAACTAAAGGAGCAGTATCTGCAAAAGGAGAGGGGGGTTCTAGAGCAATTGGAACAAGCACGGGAGCAGGTCAGGTCAGTCGAGACCAACCTGAAGGACCAGCTACGGAACGAGGAGGAACTTTCGGAGCAATTGACCCAAGCACTCGAGCACGCCAAGGCGAACAAGGAGGAGCTGTTAGAGCAGCTGGAGAGTAGTGAGAAGATGTTGGAACAAGCACGTGAGCGGGCTAACGTAGCTGAAACAAAACTAGAGGAGCAACTGCGCGAGGAGCTAGTAGGGAAGGAGCAACCTAGGGAAGGGGGGCTTCAAGCGACCATCGAGGAGGGGAGGTCGCGGGCGCGCCAGGAGCTCAATAATGGGTTCCTTGAGCACTTCAACAAAGAGAAGGCGCTGCTGATGGAGGGGGTACGGAAGGATATTCAGGATATTCGGGAAAATATGAAGAAGGAGGTGAAAGTGAAACTGGAGGATCTGGTAGGGTTGGTAGGAGTGGAGCCAGAAGAACAGGGGTCAATTATGATGGAAGAGTCGGATTTTATTGTCGCTCGTGATTGAGAAGGGCCGATTATCGCTCGGTGGCAGATTAAATAAAATGATTTTGTAACAGCCTTTATTTGCAAGTGCCTACCATAGGTTTTGAGCCTGAGTGAAACATGCTTAGTCATCTACTGTCCCCGCCTCCTGCGGACGCCTAAACCGTTACCACCGACCGTATCCCCCCATCGCCTCCCCAACCACCAACCCACCCAGCCATGGACGACGCCCCATATTATGCGAACCAGCTCGCCTCTCTCTATGCGCGCGAAGACCAAGTTCTAGCCAACTACCAGTCCCTAATGCAGGCGCTCCACCGCCTTACCATCCCCGAACGAGTAGCAGTAAGGCCACCCACTCCCACCACCTGCCCCACCTGCACTGACATATCAGACCGACTCTATGCCGTCTCCGAGCGCACTGGTGGGGCTGATGTCACATCTCCGCCGCGAAGGCCTCCCCACCCTCGTGTTCGAATCGCGACGTATCCGGACTCTCATGACTCAGCGGGAGCAGCGCCTCACGGCAAAGATTGAGACATTGCACAACCGGCTAAGGATTCTCGAGACAAAACCAACCCCCTTCGCCAGCGACCCGCCGTCGGCGAAGCCCGCGGCCACCAAGCTAAATCCCGAGACCAAGCCCCCCGCAGCGGATGCAGGGGCCCTCGAACTGCTGCTGCAGGAAGCGAGGGAGCTGGAGCAGCGGCGGTACAGGGATATGGAGGCGGAGCTGCAGCGTCTACACTCGGAGAGGGCGGCGGAGGGTAAGCGCCGCAAGGAGTTGGAGGAGGAGCTGGATCAGCTCCGGGAGGAGGGGGCGAGGCGCTGGTTGCAGATGCAGCACCAGGAGCAGGAGGAAGGGACGGGGGAGATTGAGGACGCTATGGGGTGTACAGCGCGCGACTGATGGTGGCTGTTGTCTGTTTTCGGTGTTTATATTCTATTATACGATACAAGGGTAGTGCGGCCTCCGGCTGCCCGCTGTAGTTAGGAAATTGGAAATTTGATACCTATTCTGACCTGAATATCCACTTATCTGTTTGTCTATATATTCGCTAAAGCCAGCTAGGAGAGGAATAGATATATATACTGTCCAATCTATTTACGTCAAAACCTCTACCATGAATATATAAAGGTAGTTGTATTATATTATATCCTAGTTCTTATTTCTCCACAAAGCGCTCCTTACTGTATGAGTTCTAGAGGATTCAAGGATGATACATGAGGTTATATACCAGTAAATTCTGGCTGTGGCTGTTTGTCCTTTAAGTCATTGGCAGCTCCCTCCCAGGCGATAAAGTGTTCACAGCCGGGATCGATCCCTCCTTGCCCGCATCAGTGTTTGTCCTCCGCTTATCTCCGGGAAACCCGTTATCCACCATAAGAACCTAGAAACACAGGCGCCAATATTTATATAAGACCAAGACGATTCTCCATACAGGTTATCCCTGTCATCGTCACTTGCATTTTCAGCTTTGATTGTAGATAGCGAGCAGCATAGTATGTAGCTCTAGCCAATAGAAATGCTTCGTGGTTGCGCGGGGGAGCTTATGCTCACCTACCAGTATAAGAACTAAAAAATAGATATTTGCGCCATGGTTCGGAACAAGGACTGGGCAAGAGTAAGGAAGACCTTCCACCGGTGAGGCTTATTAAAAGCGCCAAAGTAGTAGTAAACGTGTAACCGGCAGATAAAATACGAAATTCCCGACCTACACGACATTTTATATTATTTCTAGTCTCGTAAAAAGCACAAACAGCCTCCGCTACTTCAGCACCTCGTATGCCCACCCCCATTTGCAAGTACATCAGTCATTCTACACGGCAGTATGTCAACATACCCCAAGATCTCTCCAGGTGTGATTCTATTCCACTCCTGTAGAACCGGAAGGGTTGGAGAGCAGCTTGGACAGCTCGGTCAACAGAGGTTTGTGTATTGATATCCCTCCAACCTGACCTGGACAGTCCCAAAACACAAGCACTGATTTTGTACCACCGACGATAATACCCTATATTATCTTAGCAGTGTTTTTAAACGTTGGTAAGATACAATCCCAAATGAATACTTCCTTTTTACTAATCATTACTGTGATCCAAAGGCTTCCACTAGTATCACTCAGCGAAATGGAGAATTCACCGGCTAGCCCTAACCCTAACTAAAGGTCCGGTTTCCAGACTCCGGAGGCAGAGTCTGGACGAGTGTAGAGTCAGGGTGTGGAAGTGGGTACAGAGGGAGCAATATATGTGTGGCTTCGAGATGGGTTCTAGAGTATGAAAGCGAGTGTATAGGCGGGAGTACTAGGGGTCTGTCCTCCACTTCACATGCAAAGCGGAGTCGGCAGCATATGTCACAACTTGAGAGTGTGTAACGTTCGATTAAGAGGCTTTTTGGGTTGTGGCTTCGGTCTGTCCTCTAGGTTCCGGGGGTAGAGTCTGGGTGGGTGTGCGGCCCGAGATTGGTTTTTGCTCATTACGACGCACCTCGCTACTTTGTATCCCTTGGACGGATGAAAGTTATCAAATTCGCAAACTGGACAGTGCACCGCTTAGTAGAGGAATTATATTGCTTGTGACGGTAAAGGCCTATATTACCGGAAGTTTTCTTATAACATTTCCGGTTTTAGAGGGGTTTAAATACCGTTTTCTCCCCAATTTCCCACCCTCTGCAATACGTTCCTGTAACTAGCTTTAATGCCACATTTTGCTCCGCCAGATCAATAAGGCACAAATTGCTCTTCCTTTGTATCTGGAGAATATCTCACTTCCGCCCCCGGGGAAGCAGGCCCGGTGCAAATAGCATGTAGCAGAATGAGCAATGATTTCATTATTAGGAACGGAGTCGGCCTAATAATGTCTAATGATCAACAGCAGTTCCAACCTCAGAGTTGAGAATAAGTTTGGAAATACCATAGAATTCTGCAGCCTTGAAGGCGACGACAGCAACTCCTGAGAAAACCTCGATTCGGGTATCCATTCTCTATATAATGCTGGGCCTTTGTAGAGACAGTTCCAACAAGGTATATGTTGAAGAGTGAAGTTCAGGCACTCATAAAGTGTTGAAGTGTAATTTGAGCTTTTGGTTTATGTATATTCCTAGGGAACGAGAGGGGGGCCTGGGCAAAAAAACCAGTCAGGAATAATTAAAGAGCTACGAGTAGATAGTCTCAACCATTCATATCTACCAGCGACAATATCAAGTACATATTACCCACCCTTCCATGCTCGCAGTCAGTCATCCCACGGGGTGTCGCCTATCAACCCTAGCAGAGCAGGTGCTACATGTAGTAGCAGGAGTAATACCTCGGGGGTGAGTGTGAGCGAGGAGACACCCACGTAAGTAAACTCTGCACGGAGCGAGGCGACCCGTTTAAATACCGCATCCCCACCCCCTGTCAGCTTCCCCTCTCTTCCCCTCTTTTGCCACACCCCCCCGGCTGCCAAGGGTATGATTGCGAGCCTTTAATCGGAGCCATCCTCGAACGGGTTCCGGTCCTTGCAACGTTCCCCACAAAAAAAAAAAAAGAAAGAAAAAGAGACAACCCCGCTCGAGGTAATCCCAAAGCCCTAGCCCTGTAATCATTACCACAAAACGGACCCGAATGAAGTACGTGGAATTATAACCGATATCGCGGGCACCCCAAGAACCATTAAGGGTTAGTTAGGTATTGGGAGGCACAGCACGGCAGTGTAGAAACGTCTTATCGAAGAGCATCAATACCCAACATGCCTTACTCCCCGCCCTCCCTGAAAGAGAGCTCCAGCGGTGTGTTTTTAATCATGCTTTTGCGGGGTAGTCTGAAGGCTGCAGTCATCCCTGCAGCCAAGCCCATACAGTAACCTAGAGTAGAGTACAAAGCCAACGCCTACCCGCAACCCCACCACACCACACCACTCCACACCACACCACGCCCAATGTCCACCAACGACCCCGCCCTCATCGAATACCACGTCTCCCCGCCGTCCCCCACCCCCCCTCCCACGCAGTACACCCCCGCCCCCCACCGCCCCGCCCCCCTCCCCACCCGCCTCGCAGCCCTCCACGACCGCGAACTCGCCCACCTCCGCCTCCAAGCCTCAACCGTAAAGTCCCTAATCCGCGACAGCACAAAGCTAATCCACCACCTCTCAGAGCTAAAACGTCCCGCCCCCTCCCTACCCCCCCAAACCCACAGCTAACACGCGCAGTGAACCAGCCCACAAGCACAGAGCTAGACCGCGCCGAGCGCCAGCTAGAGACAAACCTAAGCCGCGAGTTCCAGCTGCACGGCTACGTAGAGAGCGTCGACCTCATCCGCGAGCAGCGGCGCGTCCGGCGGCTGCTGCAGCACGGCGTCGAGGAGGGGCCAGACACGGAGTTCGAGGCGCAGGTGCGCGCCATCACGGACGGCGTCCGCAGGGAGATGGAGCGGCTCAACCGCGCGCTGGGGGACAGCGGGTTGAGGCTGCGTGGGGTGCCGGGGTTTGGGGCGTTGCGGTGGAACCTCGAGGTTGGGGGGCAGCGGCCGCGGCCGCGGGAGGGCGGGGCGAGGGATTGAGGTTGGGGGTGTTTGGGAGGGCTTGTGGTTGGCAGCGGGTAGTGGGGCCCGGAGCTGTCGTGGGTTATGGACTCGTTTTGAAACCCGGGTATTAGTTGGTCTTTCTGGGGGGGTTACATCTCTTTTGTCACTTTTATCTGTGCAACCCGTAATAGGCCCACGATGAGGCAGTGCGGGTTGCACGCATGTAAGGAGCATAAATAAACTCCGACACAGTCCGCCGTGAAGCCCGAGTGAGGATCCATGATGCCAACGTAGGGAGCGACGAAGCTGGTGTAGCCAAGTCTACCATCACCCGGGCACACCCTCGCCCGTCATGTTAAAAGCTGATTTTTGTTACGTTGACGTAGAGCTGATCATGCTCAGTTGAGAACGAGCACAGAGGTCGCTCACAACCAGATTTTGCTATTGTATCAACTACCCCATATCCGTAGTGACCACATAATGACCACTGTGGCAATCGCCACAGCCGGTCTACAACACTGCTGCCACATCTTCCTGTGCCATCTAACCACCCGACCCTCCCACCCACCATGCCAAACAGCACCGTCAGCTAGGGTGTGAAATGCGCCGACACCGCCACCCCGCGACCGGGGTGAAAAACCCCACATTATACCCCCCGTCCCCGGGTCTAACCACCAGCGGCGTCCCCACAACATTCTAGTCTCTCCCACCAACACCCGAGGTAGCTATAGACTACGCAAGTACACTCAGAACACCTATACCAGCCAGAAAGGCATCTATAACCCTCCCACCCGTACCGCTGCGGCCTACCTGTCTCTTGCAAGTAACTGCAAAACAGCGTCCAGCGCACGCAGACATGGTGGTGACAGCTACATCCGTGCCGCAGCCCCACCCGCACCGCCGTGAGCCCTCGGCAGGCTGGGGTGGTAACCTGTACCCTGGGCTGCATGATGCCTTGAATTGCACTGGTGTGTGGGATATTGCCGTAGGCGGTGGGTTGTTTACATGAATTAAGTCTGTATTAATGCTTCACTAAATTGAACTTTGTGCAGCATGAAGGGCCTGTATCTCGTCCTGTACTAACCTGTCAGCTTTATCCCTGCGGTCACTGTGAAAACAAGTAGATACACGAGTTGCGAGATCTCTCTATTGACTGATAGGGGTCAACACAGAGTCAGGGGCACATCAGCAAGCTTTACCATTTGTGTCTGCAGCCTTCTGTGTCTACTAATGATTCCTGTCAGTCTCCTGAGTCTCCTGAGACTCTCTCAAGCCTCCTGTGACCCAAAGAACATCAAAATATAGGTGCAATCTTGCTGATGCGAGCAAAGAAGGTTGGGCTAAAGGTATATTTGGCTAAAAGGAAGGAGACATTGTCTGAAAAGGCAAAGACAAAGAGAAGGTGAAGCTCTATATATACAGCCATCTCATCTGCTAATGACTCAAATCATAATATCTCATACAAGCTCCACTGCTCCTGAGTGGTCTCTACTATTGCAAATACTGATAATACTACTCTCTAATTGCCCGATTGTCCCTTGCACTTCCTCTCTATTATCCGAGCCCCCTCCTATTCCATTACCAAATTCCCACATTGAATGATCGCAACCAATTATACTGTACCGAGCGTGCTCTTGTGGCAGACAGGATGAAAGAGACTGAGCTATGATAGTTAGGTAGATAACCTAATTATCTTGTTGGTAATTGACGTAGCTAAAGAGGTATTGTTCTATGATCAAGTTGATTCTTTCAGTTTGAAAGTCAGTGTGAAAGTGGAAGGGGGTCGAGTAATCGAAACAAATATCCAGGTGTTCGTATAATGATTTCTAAAAGTCTGAAGTGAACTGGCTGCCGCGGTCGGAGATAATCTTTTCTAAGAAGTTATGCAGAATGCAAAAATCTTTCAAGTACATACGGGTGATATATATGGCACCTGATTCTTCGGTGTATAGAAAAAAGTGTTTCATCTTTATAAAGCGGTCCACAATGAGAAGGATTATATTTTGATTTTTGTTGAGGGGTAGGTATCACGGTGCTAAGCGAGGGCAGGAGCTAAACTAGCCAAGGCAAACCACTAAGGCGGATCTGGGAGGGAGTGGGTGTGGAAGCGAGGCGGAAGAGGGAACGGGAAGGCTCAGGGTAAGGGTCGGGGCGAAGGCGAGAGGGGAGTAGACCTGAGAACCCCGTGGGGGCAGTACAGCCGTCGGAACTATGGCTAATAGGAGAGAGAATATATTCTAGACAAGCGAAAACTAAAGACGCCTAGGATGACAGAAAGGTTGCGTGAAGAAGAAAGGAGAAGAAGAGAAATCCTACAAGCGAGGGAGAGAGCTCCCTATATATAGCCCCGAAAACCTCATGCTGACTCATCTCATAGAACCCCATAGAACCCAAAAGAAATCCATCATTACAAATACCTGCATGCCGTTGACTCATAGAGTCCTGCAACCGAAACCCCTAGAACATACGAGAAAACCCCTGACTAATCCTTCTTCCCGCAACAGTGCTCGATATCGTATCACGCCGTGATAGTAGGCCGGGAAAGAAGTTCATTAAAACCTCCGCCCATAGTGTTTTAGGAACTTAAAAAAGCGGAGAATATACAAAGACCATTGCGGTTTGCTTTACTCCTTCGACAAGTATGACAATTCATAGTATAGTGGTCAATATATTTCTAAATCTTTGGCTAATAGTATGCATAGTGGAGGAGTTCAAAGGTCATCAGCAAGCTTTACCATTTGTGACTGGAGTCTCCTGAGTCTCCTGACAGTCTCCAGAGTCTCCTAACACCCCTGTAATCTCCTGAGACTTGCAAAATCTTGCTGATGGTCCTTGTTCTGCCAGACTGTCCTGCTGACGGTTTATTGTAGTGTTCTTAAACAAGTATCATGGCCCAACTTCCACCATCTGGTCTGACACCAAGGCGCCTCCGAAACAGAGCTGTTGGTTAAGATCGGTCGATATCGGAATCAGAGCAATGGAATAGAAAGGAGCTCGGGTAATGGAAAGTACCCACTAGGGATATTTGAGTTGTTACAGGATGGAGTTATCGGTATCGGGAATAGTATGGACGGCTCAGTAGTGAAAGAGGTTCTATGGGTTTCTATGGTTTGACTCAGCAATGAGGGAAATAGTTGTATATATAGAGCTTCGTTTCTCCTATGTCTTCACCTCTCTAGGCAACGCCTTCTTCCTGTTAGCAATATATATCTTAGTTTCGGCTGTCTGTTCCTGCCTACTCCCACCCTGAACCTGAACCAGATCTTGATCCCGAACCGACTCTGGTATATCCTAAGTTGACTCTGCCCCGTCCCCATCCCCGACCGGTCCCCTCCCCATTTCATCTCTACTCTCCTCCTTGATCCTGACCCCGCCCCATTAGAAGATATCCAAGTTGCAATGCTTCATGTTCTAGTACAAAGAGTTTGCAGTGGTATAGAAGGATTACGTTTTGTTTTCTGTGCATTCAGTGGGGTAAATTTATTTTAATTTCTTCCTTCCGTCTGTTAACATTATGAGAATCTTGTTTGGAAAACTGTCTCTTTTGTAAGTCTTTAAAAACAACTCTTGAATAGTGGGCATTCTATCAGTGGATTCAATTATTAAAAAGCCCGCGATCAAATTAGTTATTTTCTTCCATTTGCTACTCAGTGCTGATGTGCAGTCTGTGAAGGCTTAGACAACTTGAGGTGTCTGCCTTTGTAAAGGAATTTGAATAGTTGTAATAATTGTTGTGGATTTGTCACAACTGTAATTGTTATTCTTTACCTAAATACTCACCCGCTTGTGAGGTTGAGTGTTTGTAGGTGTCAGACATATCTTATTTACTTTAACCCTTCCTGCAGTATGGTGGGATTTCGCAGATTTTACTGAATTAGAGATTTTAGGCCAATCAATTTTGAGAAATGCTCTTTGCCCACCCAGCAAAAAGATCCCTGCAATTAGTAATTTTGACCAAAAGTGATGGTTGGCCTAAGGTTTCTATTAGAGTGTGTTGACCACACTTATATTTTCAAATTTCGACCTCTTGGCGGGTTATCCACACCAAAACCAGCTGCCAAGAACTAAATATTCAGACTCAGAAGTAGTTGGCTAATATCGGCGTTTTGCAGTGCTGCACTTCACTTGGTTGATGTAGTAAGTGCGGTCTCAACTGAAAAGACCTTTTGCATCGGTCGCGCACTCACTCTAAACTCTTGGCACAGGGAGTAACCCATCAGCATGATACCACACAAAATACCCCACATCATGGAAGAAGGCCTGCTGCCTGCTGCTGTACCCGCTATGGAAGTAATTGATTATACAGATGAGGAGTTGGAGTGGTCTCCTGTATGTCCCCCTTCCTAGGTACTATAAAGAAACCTACTGATCAGTTTGCGGATAACAGGCCCTGGGACCTATTGACCCCACCCTTCTACAAACAGATCTGGTTCCTACTTCCTATATACATGCGCCTATACTAGGATCTGCTCCAAGCAGACAAGCTACAAAGGAGAAGGGTTCCAAGACAGCTAGCCACTCAACCCGAAGGAAGCGAGTGTTCCTAAAATCAGATGAGGAGAAAGCTCGGGTAGTTCCCCTATGTATCAACAACTTTGGCAGATACAGGGGAGGCAAGGAAAGATTTTTTGAGGCAATTGGAGATCTCTACCGAGAGTTGTATCCAGACCCCGATGGAAATTCTCCAAATATAAAGGGATTTATGTAGCGTTGGTGTGAGATCCGTAAGAAAGAAGTGGAGGAAACCCGGAATAAGAGTGGTATCGCTGAGCAAGCTTCAGAATGGCAACAAGCAATGGATCACTGGTTGGAATTAGTTCGAGATTATGATATACGTTCAAAAGGAGAAAAAGCTATGGTTATTGATAAACAGACAGCTGTCAAGAAAGATGCAAAGAGGTTACGGGTTTCTATAATGAAATCGTTTATGTCTAAAAGATACCAGCCATCTGATGATGAGGAAGAGGGGGAGAGAGATGGTTCTCAGGAAAATGAAAGTGCCCCGCCGTCAATCAATGTAGGGAAGAAGTGACAGCGACAGGATTCAGATTCTGCTTTTACTTCTCATTGTCGTACTACGGATAGGATAAGTGATACTTTGAGGGAGAGAGATGATCAGATGATACAGCAGATACATGAGATAGAAATGGAAAAGATTGAACGTTGGAAGGAAATTTTCATTACTCGGCCTACGCCCCAACAAATACAACAACCCGATTTAACAGCACGTATAGAAAGACTTGAGGAACAAGGAAAAGAAACTAAAGAGATTCTCAGCCATACTAGCAATACACTCGATGCTATTCTAATGGCCGTTGAAGCTCTTCGCGCCCAGAGTTTTGCTCAATCCCAATACCCAACTCAGCCGAAACAGTAATAGCTTGAGCAAAAAAATTCTTTATGTACGTATCAAATGCCACCACCTCTAAATCAGAACAATTAAAGTAAGAATAGATATTTGGAGCTAAACAATCAAATGATTTTCCAGTTTTAGAACCCAAATAACATGTATGACAATTCATCAACAGTACTGATGTTAAATAATACGCTGCAGTGGGTGACAGACCAATTTTGAGATTTTTCCGCAGATTTGTGAACTCAAAATACTGTGTTACCTTGCCAAATCCCCATTCAACAGCCATATGCTGTTTTGCCATATAAGCATTGAAGATCGATTCTTCTACCGTGAGTTTAATATTTCTTCCTGCCCTATATGCTCCAATCACACTTTCTTCTAAGTAAAATGCTTTATTCCCATAAACATATAATTGATTTCCTGAAGTATCACAAGCTGAATTGAGTATTTGTTTCTGCAAACCACATTCTTTAAACATAGACCAATCACCACACCTCCCTTCATAGGGTCCAAAAATTGAAGGAATAAGACCATCTGGTGTTACAATAGCAAGAAATTGCATTGTATGATCATGTTTGTGGCCAGAATAAAAGAGCTCCTGGTCGGCAGTTTCTGGTCGAGGCCTGCATATTGATTTATGAGTCCCATCGATGAGTCCCCATACCATACCAGAGGGCTCTCCGCGTTCTTGAATACGTTGACAATAATATTCCATGCGTTGTGGACTGAGAAGAAGTGTTACGGAGCGAAGCGGAGACTTATAACTGAACTAGCCAAGGTTCACAACCGAGGCGGAGACGAGACGGGGACTAGACGAGAGCGAGGCGAGGACGGGGCAACGAGGTGACTTAACCGAGGAGCAGGGTAGTGGGGCACAGAGTCCAGATGGCAGTGCGGACAAAGTGATGTAGACGAAGATACCAGTAGAGGGCACGTACGGCTGTATCGTACATGAACGAGGACTATGGCTAAGCGAGGACGAAGTACGGTTAGGACGAGGATGACTAAGGGCGATGACGTATTATATTCCAAGAGACGAGAACGGAGAAACAAGTAGCAACTAAAGAAACTAGAAACGTAGAGTTGATAACAGGAAGGTTGCGTAGGAAAGGAAAGAAGAGACAAAGGAAAGGTTCAGAGTAATTATATATACAGTTTCTAATCCCTGCCCAAGGATGACTCATAACCCGCAGAACGGAAACCCATAGAAACCCGAGAGAAATCCTAGACCCAAGACCGATTCCACAATATCCTTTCCTCTCCGCAGTAGCTCGTGACGCCGTGATAGATTAGGTCCTCCTCCAGGCCTAACTCCAGAGGCCTAGGCTTTAAATGAAACCTGTCATGGAAGTTCTGCAGTAGCTCAGGGGCATGCTCGAGGTCGGAAGGGGGCTGCCATGATGGCTCGTCGTAACCAGTGTATCTAACCAAGTATTCCAAGCGGCCGTAGCGTCGTCGTGAATCCAAGACAGCATCAACCTCCCATTCTTGTTCGCCTTCAATTTCCACAGGAGGTGGCGGGGTGTGTTGCTGACCTGGGACGGGGGTGTTGGCAGCGAGGGACAAGAGCGAGACATGGAAGACCGGGTGGATTTTCATTGAAGCGGGGAGGCTGAGTTCATAGGCGTAAGGACTAACCATTCTTTTGACGGTATAGGGGCCGATGCGCTTCCAATCGAGTTTCTTCGAGGGTCGCTTGATTTCAATGTTCCTAGTCGAGAGGAAAACCCTGTCGCCTACGGCGTACCTGGGAGCAGGAGTTCTACTTGCGTTTGCTGAGTCTTCTTGAATCTTCTGAGCCCTAAACATTTCATCGCGTAGGAATTCGAAGATTTGTGCCATGTCCCTAGCCATACCGTTGGCTTGGTCTTCCTTGGTCCTGGTACCATGCTGTAATGGTGCAAAGCGACATCCTTGGGTTCCTCCATAGTTTGCCTGGAATGGAGAGAGCTTGGTGGTTTCGGAGACGTGGTTGTTGGTTGCGAACTCTGCCATAGGTAAGTACTTGGCCCAATCCTCCTGTTGGTACGAAACATAGGCCCGGAGGTATTGTTCCATGATTGCGTTGATCCTCTCCGTTTGCCCGTCCGTTTAGGGGTGGAAGGCAGTGCTGTAGCGGGGTACGATTTCTAGCCTATTGCAGAGGGTCTTCCAGAATTCTGCCGTGAACTGTGTGCATGATCGGAGACTATGGTTTCAGGAGGCCGTGAAGTTTCAGACTGATTCCAAGTACATGTTGGCCCACATCAATAGCGCTGGACTCCTCAGTACAGGGTATGAAGTGGCATCTTCTTGAATGTCGATTCGGCGACAACGAGATAGCATTAAACCCATTGCTCTCTGGGGAGTCCTGTAACGAAATCCATTGACACATCGGACCATGGACCTTTGGGTACTGAGAGTGGGCGGAGGACGCATTGTAGTGCATTCTGTGAAAGCCTTCTTTGCGGAACAGGTGTTACAATTCATGACATAGCGGTCAACGTATTTCCTCATGTTAGGCCAGTAGTAGTTGCGGCTGATGAGTTCGAGGGTTTTTGCGCGTCCTGGGTGTCCAGCGGAGGGCTTATCGTGGTGTTCCTGTAGTAGGCGTAGTTGGAGTTCGTCGAGGTCGGGGACCTAGATTGCGTTCCTGTAAAGCAGGAAGCCTTCCTCCGTTTCCGTACATTCTGCCAGCGAGATTTTCTTGGAGTGTTTGGTGCCGTTACGAAGCATGGTGAGGACTTGGTGGGGGAAACTGTCAACTTGGTAAGCTTGGGTCAATAATTCTTTTACGGTGGGCGTTCCTTCAGCGGATTCATTTAACAAAGAACCCGCGAACAAACTTAGCTTAACTCCTGCATCTAAATTCTCCTTCTTTAACACGACCTGCGACTGGTGCGTGAGGCGTTCATCCCCTTCCTTAGGCAGGTCTCCTGACCTCCTAGTGAGTGCGTCCGGTTTCCCCCCTTGTTTCCCTGGCCTGAATGTGATGACGAAGTCGAAGCGGGACAGGAATTAACCTCGTCTGGCGGCGATTGAGCAGCATTGGACATAAAGTATTCCAGGTTTCTGTGGTCGCTAAGGACTTTGATCGGGAACCTAGATCCTTCCAGGTTTGAGTGCCATTCTTCGAAGCATCTAACAACCGCTAACAGTTCCTTGTCGTAGATCTCGTAGTTACATTCTGCGGGTGAATGTTTCTTGGAGAAGAAAGCCACTGGGTGCAAGATTCCGTCATCGTCGTATTGGGACATGATTCCGGCAGGGACGTAGTCGGACGCATCAGTTTCCACGATAGTGGCCTTCTCATAGTCGTAATGTGCCAGTATTGGGGCCGAGGTGAACGCATCCTTGAGGTCCTGGAACGCTTTTTGTGCCTTATGGGACCATTCGAACTTTACGTCCTTCTTGGTCAGTGCTGTGAGTGGGGCGACTACTCTGGAGTCTGCATATATTAACCGGCGATAGAAGTTACATAAACCCTAAGAATTCCTGGACCTCCCTAAGCAGTGGGGGCTTCCCATCCTGTGACTGCTGATACCTTGCTAGGATCCATCTTGAGGCCCTCAGGGGTGATGATGAGGCGAGATACTTAGTTTCTTGGGCCGGAGAATTCGCATTTCTCTGGTTTCAGATGAGCGTCGTGGATCTGCAGGACCTTGAGGACTTATGCACATGTTTCTTATGTTCCTCCAAGGTCTCTGAGTATATCAGGATGTCGTCGAGGTAGGCTGTTGCGAAATGGTCGAGGTAGGGGCGGAGCAGGTCGTTAACCCAATGTTGGAATGCGGCAGGGGCGTTGGTCAATCCGAAAGGCATGACGTTGTACTCAAAGTGGCCGTAGCGGGTTCTAAAGGCGGTTTTCCATTCATCCCCCTCCTGGATCCTGAGCTGATGGTATCCCCACCTAAGGTCCAACTTGGTGTAATACTTTGCCTTGGAGAGGCGGGACAGTGTTTCTGGGATAAGAGGCAGGGGGTGACGGTTCTTTACCGTGATCTCGTTGAGTTTCCTATAGTCCACGCACAAACGAAGGGATCCATCGGCTTTCTTGACGAATAGGACGGGGGCACCGGCAGGGGACTCTGAGTAGCGGATAAAACCCTTTCCTAGGTTCTCCGTAATGTAGTCTCTTAGAGCCTGTAGCTCTGGGCGTGACATTCCATATAGCGGGCCGAAGGGGGGTTGCTTTCCATCCTGGAGCACGATCTTAAGGTCATGAGGGCGGTGAGGCGGCAGGGACGTGGCGTTGGATTCCTGAAACAGCGACTTGAACTCCGCTAGTTCCTGGGGTACGTTGGCTAGGGGGTCGGGGACGGGGTTCTTCACAAGAGCTTCGTCAATTGAGCGGAGTGAGGCGCAGAAAAGGTGGTTCTGACGCCTGTGGGCGAGGCCTACGAACGGGACTGCCCCAATGGCCGCAATATGTATGAGCGGGCTGTCGGGGGGCGGGATCGAGATTCCTTTGGCTGTGACCGGGGTGCGGGAGACGGAGCAGTTCGTGGTGCAGAATTCGGAGTCAAAGATTACCTGGTTCGTTTTGGGGCGGAGTGCGAGGTCGTGGTGGCGCATCCAGGGAATACCCATGACAATTGGGTAATGCCCCAGCTTGGTGACGAAGGACGGAGCGGTTTCCTGGTGTCCATGGATGTCCAGTGAGAGCTTGGCGACATGGGTGATCCTTCCTGATTCTACCAATCTGCCATCGATTACCTCAAGCAGGCGTGGTTTCTTCAAGGGTGTCAGGGTGAAGCCGTGCTTGGTTGCGAAATCCTGGTCGATGAATGCGTATCCTGACGCCCCCGTATCTATGAGGGCGTAGGTAGGTACGAAGGAGGCAGAGTTCTGGGCGACGGAGCATGTGACGACGAGTTGGTCTTCAGACATCTTGTCTTCGGACACAGCTGCAGCGGAGACGACGAAGGTGGGTGGTGGCGGGACTAGCCCCTTTGGTGTGCCATTTTTTACCAAAGGGGCTGACCTTTTAACGCCGGCTGGGTTGATACTTGTTCAACTGGCTTATTACGCCAGCTGTCGAGGGTGCGGGGATCCTGGGAGCGGGGTGTGAGATATCGTGGTGGTGAGGTTGCGACGGCGGGGCGAGGGAGGGTTTTGTTGGTAATGGAAGCAGGAGCGAGGCGGCGGTGGAGGTCAGCGATGGTGGCGTTGGCCTGGGATTCCCAGGCTTTCGCGACAGAGGTGATGCGGCGAATGTCTTTTTCCGCGGCGGCGAGGTCGGAGTCGGCAGTAGCGAGGGCGTCTTGGTGGAGCGCCAGGCGGTACCGAAGTTGTTCTTCTTCGGCCAGGGATTCTTCAACCTCAAGCTTGAGGTCGGCAATTTCTTGTTGGAGGTCAATGATGACTTCCTTATGGGCCGTGCATACGGCAGGTTCCTGTGGGGCGGGGGTGTCCGGGAGGTTGGTCAACACGACCAGGCATTCAGAGATGAGGCTGTGGGCCTCTGTGAGTTCGGGACCGCAGTCCTCATCGGTGGGTAGTGGGCCATAGGTGCCCAAGAATTCGGCAAGGCGCTCGAGGAGCGCGACGGGGACAGTGACTTCATCGGCAGGGCGGCCGATGGTGTGTTGGGCGAGGGTAGGGTCGCGCGAATGATAACCCGGTGTCGTGTGTGCGGGGTAGAGGGCGTCGGTGGTGGGTGCCCGATGTGGAGCTGCCCGGCGAGAGGTTGGGTGAAGGTGGCGCTTGGCTAATGGGCTTCAGCACGCTTGAGCTATATTTCAAAGCGTATTGGCGGAGGGCGGAGCGGAGGTCGGGACGTCACGATGGCCCATGTTGAACCAATGGGCTTGGGGAGCAGGCGAGGTAACAGAATCCTTTCCGTTCAGGAAAGAAGCATTCGAGGGGACCGGGGGAGAAGACGAGAGGGTGGCGACAGTCCTCATTGGGGACGTCCCAGCTGAGGTCGACCATGGTGGCGGCAGCTAAGCGGCGAGGTTGGTGTTGTGAAGGTTGGCGTGGGACGCAACCTTAGTGTTCTGAGCCAAGCGAGACTTATAACTGAAAGGTTCACAACCGAGGCGGAGACGAGACGACTGAGCGAGGCGAGGACGGAGAACGGCGTGACTTAACCGGGAGGGTAGTGGGGCACAGAGTCCAGATGGCAGTCGGACAAAGTGATGTGAGCGAAGATACCAGTAGAGGCGCGTCTGGTGTAAATGCGTGAGCGAGGACTATGGTAGCGAGGGAAATGCGGTTAGGACGAGGATGACTAAGGGCGATGACGTATTATATTCCAAGAGACGAGAACGGAGAAACAAGTAGCAACTAAAGAAACTAGAAACGTAGAGTTGATAACAGGAAGGTTGCGTAGGAAAGGAAAGAAGAGAAAGAGACAAAGGAAAGGTTCGTAGCCGACTATATATACAGTTTCTAATCCCTGCCCAAGGATGACTCATAACCCGTGTAACGGAAACCCATAGAAACCCGAAGAGAAATCCTAGACCCAAGACCCGATTCCACAATATCCTTTCCTCCGCAGTAGCTCGTAGTACGCCGTGATAAGAAGACTATCCCATTGAAGCTTTTTGTAAAAGACTTCGTTGAGATGAACACATACATCATTGAATATTGAACTCAACCATCCCCGCTCTCTCCCGAACTCCTTCACACAGTCTTTTAACCGCATTGGCCATGCTAGACGGTAGCATACAATAGCTAAAGCAGTAGTTGGTGCTGTTGTATATCGACCATGAAATTTATTGGGTATATCTAGAAGGATCGAGAGTTCGCAAATTTGATGCCGTGAAAAGCATAAAAACTCTAAACACCAGTCATTGGTCTTCATCTGTAGTGACCAGATTTTCTTTGAATTGTATGGTAATCTTCGCTGAAGAGGACGATCTCTAATGATAGCTGTAGGTCCACGCAGCATTACTGTCAAGAACCGGTGCTTCCGTATCTGTCGCATAGCATAATAGATGTCAGAGCCAGTATTGGCGGTGAGCAGTATCTCCTGAGTAGTATCGGGCTCGTCCATGGGTGGGGATGGAAGGATTGATCCAGGGACCAATCACGGCCTTTGTTTACAGTTGAAGTACTGACTCCAACAGCTACACTCCAGGAGTGCGCACTTGTCATTGCATTTAGAGTCTGCACTTCAACACCATCCGTTACTGTGGACACTGGAGTGCGTGCAGCGTTGCAAAACGCCGATAATACGCTCTAATGTTGCTTCATTAGGGTCGCATGTAGTTCAGATTGCGATTGGTAAATCAAGTTGTGAGTGGATGCATCACTTTCCGGATAAATAGGTTGGGTGCCTTGCTTAGTCATACTCCGCCACAATATAGTTCGACCTCACTCATCAGCTCCGCGACGGCCCCCTCCCAGCCCCACCCCAATGATCGGTAACCTTCTCAGGCTCGCGGTTAACATGGCCGCGGACCGCTACCTCCTCACACCCATCCCCTACGGTCCCTACGCCCCCGATGGCACCCCCAGCGCCCCCACCAGCACCCCCGACGTCCCCACCAGCACCCCCGACGTCCCCACCAGCACCCCCAGCACCCCCACCAGCACCCTCAGCGTTCCAACAAAAGCTCCTGGCGTCTCCACCAAAGCCCCCGAAGTCCCCACCAGCACCCCCGACGTCCCCACCGACACCCTCAACATCCCTACTACAGCTCCCAGCCTCCCCACCAAGGCTCTCGAAGTCCCTATCAGTGCCCGAGGTATCTCCACCACAAACCCCGCCTTCCACGGCAGTCCTATCCATGCACGGATGACTGATGTCAGCCAACGCGAGATTGACCTCCTGGACAAGCTTGCATCCGCCATGCAGAGCTTTGCCGATGACCTTAAGCAACAGTCCTGCCGCCAGTCTACTGGACTCCAAGGTGCCACTCCACTTCACCATTCTACCTTGCACCGGTGACGAAAGCTAACCCCATTTTCACGCCAGGCCACGACTCAGCGCAGGGCACTGATTTCCTAGAGAGCTCCAAGAAGATCAGCGATCTGTGTATCGATGTCCGTGACCTCCTTGAAGCCGAGCAGAGCCTCCGCGGTAGTCTGCTCTCGT
Source organism: Morchella sp. 2018-W16 (assembly GCA_024713755.1). NCBI lineage: Eukaryota > Fungi > Ascomycota > Pezizomycetes > Pezizales > Morchellaceae > Morchella > Morchella sp. 2018-W16. The sequence goes on along the minus strand of JAMGYY010000026.1, from coordinate 352,484 downwards.
CGCTGCTCGACGGGCCCGGGGACCTAAGGATGCAGGCACTGGTGGAGCACCGCAGGATGGTGACGGCGTTTCTGCTGAAGGACCAGAGCATATCAGATGCGTTGAGTGACCAGTCATCTGAAGCTGGCATATTGTCGGAGGAGACGCCTCATAAGCCAACACCACCAGTGCCGGAAGAGCTCGGTGATGAGGAGCAGGACATGGATATGGCCAAGGATTGAGTGGTTGGGCGATCTTGTATGTTGCTGTACTGTAAATTATGAAAGTTAATATTTCCCTCTATCGGTTATCAATGAATAGGAAAATAGCTGCAAATTTATACTACTTTGCCGTCCGACTACGTAAACAATGAAGCCGTATTCAGTGATGTCTGGATTGTGTAAACCTGAATTAAAAAAGACATATTTTTCGTAGGACCCAAGTGCGTTTCAGGTTCTAGAAATAGAAGTTGGTAATACGTCCTAGGTGACAAGGGTTGTGAACAATGATATTTAGGGTTTTCTAATTCTAGGATCTTCTTTTCCCATAGCTAGTACCAGCGTGAATGCGCATGACACCATGCCATGCGCCATATAACACTCCACGGTATTATAACATTATCGAACAACATAAAGTGGTGATCGTCTACACGACCCAGGGGGGTTCCAGGGTATTCGTAAATTGTTCTGCTTTCCCGGCGATCTGAGTGGTAGTGATACTCACATGGTTATCATGGACTATGTCAACGTCAGAGATTTATACAAGTCTATTTATTTTCCCAGTTTGAAAGTAAAAGGTTGGCTGTGTAGCCGAACCACACCTTTTGTAGGATATGAATATAGACCTGTTATTTGGCAAGTTACTCTTTCCATGGGTTTATAGTGATTTAGCAAATTATCTGGTTTTCGTAAATAGTGGGCCTATTGGTGAGTAATCTTTCATGCGGTGGTGGATAGATGTTTAGCTATCATTGAGCCAGAGACGATCGTTATCACCTAAGATGCCAACTCGGGGCCTAGCCATGTAGCAAGTAGTGAGGTGATTAGAGAGTCAATGAACAGCTCCGAGCAATTACCACACGAGCCTAGCGATCGCCGAAAAAGGGAGGTCGCGAGTTCCTCAAATTTCATCCGTCGATGCCACAACCAAAGAAGTCAGTTAGTGAATGACTCGGTAAGAGCCCAGAGTTAAGGAAAGAGTATCTTAATTGAGGCTGATGCTCAGAAACCAAAGGTAAACCCTAACCCTGCGGCTCTTGAATAACCCTACTCAACATACCCCGCGTTTCCCACAATTCTCCCCACAATTCTCCATCCATCACCCATGAGCGACCACAGGACCTTCGCCGTTGCCCGCGCCTCCAACCCTCCACAGGGCAACCCTCCACCGGGCAACCCTCCACCTAACAACCCCCCACCGAACTGCCCTCCGCCGAACAACCCCCCACCGAACTGCCCTCCGCCGAACAACCCCCCACCGAACAACCCTCCACCGTATAACACCCCACCGAACAACCCTCCACGGAACAACCCTCCACCGAACAACCCTCCACCGGGCAACCCTCCACCGGGGACCCATCCGTCCCAAGGCGGAGACCTCTCCAAACCCAGTTCCAAAAACCTCCTCGCGGTCCTCGACGAGCTCAATAAGCGGGAGGTCCAAATGCTCGACACAGCCACCGAAGCCATGCGGGCCTGTCTGAAGGACGTCAAAATCCACTGTAAATGCCTCTCCAACACCCCAGGTTGGTACCCGGACTCCCTCCCCCTCACTCCCCTTCGACTATGTGGACACGCAAAGCACTAATACCCCCCCACCAGGGTGCACAGGCCACCGCTCAGCACAGGATAAAGACTACATTAATCGCTACAGCAGCATGGCCGAGCTGAACTCTGCATTGGCCAACTTAGTTGACGCCGAGCAGAGCCTCCGCACCTTTCTACTCCAGGCCGTGTCACAGGAAGGCAACGTGTGGCAGCAGGGAGCAGAGGCGCAAGAGAGAAAGACGGCGGAGTTTCAGGAAGAGTTCAGGAGGAGCGTGAGCGTGATGAACGAGGAGTCGAAGCCCTTGCGCACCATTTTAACGCCCCGGCGCCTAGGGAAGGTGCAGGATAGGGCAGAGAGTGATGTTGGGGAGAGAGGTATTGCTAGGGACTGAGTGGAGGAGTACATGTCGTTGTTGATCGCGCCTTCTTTTTCCGGGTCGAGATGTATTATATATGGTTTACTGAGACCTGATCTTTACTGTGTTGCTGCCTCCTCCGAGTGTGAGAAATAGGAAAGGGGTGCGGAATGGGTTAGATATGATAGGCGCATTGGCGGTCGGCGGAGACTTTTAAAACTAAAAGTTAGCTATAGTTACAGTAGGTTAACGGCTGATTGTGGTTTGGCACCTATGATTGAAGATTTCTAGTTGCTCCTCCCCCCCCCACGGGAGCTTACAGGTGGTATCCAGACGTAAGTTATAAGAGTACAAGATACATTGCTGAGTGGTTAGTGGGGGAGGAGTGGTCGTTAATCAATAATCCCAAATTCGCATATATATTTTTCTCCCCACGATCCCGTTTGGTATATTTCCAGCCAGAACCTCCAAGCGCGGGCGCTAGAGGAAGATCTCTGCAGGTTGAGCTGCTAGCGGCGGGTAGCCTCAGCCTCCGCGTAGGATTTTTTTTTCGTGATACACAAGAATCTGATAAGATAAACACGCCTATTTCACAGTAAGATTCGCTTATTAACATCCGGTACTAGCAGGGGCTATGCCAAGAAGTAACGTGTAACTTATGAGGATGAAAGGAGGGGAAAGAAAGCACGGAGGAGGAGAGACAGCGCACCTCCACATCTTTACCCCACACAACACAAGAAACTTCAACTCAACCCTCTTCAGCACCCATGAACCCCCAAGGCACCACACCCCCGCTCGGCGCGCCCCACGGTGCCGACGCTTCCAACTCTCCCACCAACGATAACGATCTCCCCGCGCTCATCAACACGGTTAACCAACAGGAGCTGGCCATGCTAGACATCATCACCGACATCATGCGGCCCTTGCTGAAAGAGCTGGAAGCACGTTTCGCCGAGGCCGAGGCAAGCGGTACCCACCCCATCCGCCCACGGTATGCAGAAGCACCACTAAAGCCCGCCCAGCCCCCACCGACCAGGACCCCCCCGGATTCAACGATCAGGTTCTCAGGCTCTGTGGGGCGGTATCTAAGCTACTATCCACTGAGCAGCGACTGCGGGTGTGTCTGCTCGAGGCGGTACCGCTCGATGCGGGCGGGGAGGTGTGGCGGCAGCGGGCGCTAGAGGCGCAGCGGAGGGCGATGGCGGAGTATGAGGCGAAGAACCTCAAGATTGTGCAGACGCTTATCGGGGGGTCGGAGTTCGCGCGGGGTGCTGTGTCTTTGGTGGTGAGGGAGGCGGAGGGGGAGTTGCCGGAGAGCAGAATTGCTAGTGACTGAGAATCTCACTTTTTCCTGCCGGCCCGTGATACAAAGATTGTCCTTATGTAGCGGGGAGGAAGGTCTTATTTCTGGTTTCTCTCCATCTCCAATACATGGATGCATACCTCTATGTCTCTAGAAGCGTAACTTGGTCGCTTATCTAAGAATCAGCTAATTAGCTAATCAGTCTAGGAGATCACTTCTACAACAGTGACTATGACTTTCCCAGCAGCGAAATATTCTCCACATCTCACACAAGAGGATGGGCCCCCTAGGGTCTCGCGGTATTGGTCCCCCAGTATTGCTGCCACAGTGTTTTTGAGCCCTTCGAATCTGCGGCTGAAAGCACAAAACCAAATCTTGAGTGGATTGTCGATTTTTTGTGGGGTGACGAGCAGCCCAGAATCGCTAGAAAATGGGAGTGTTTTAGTCCCATCATCCTATCGCTGAGATTATCGCTTGCATGGCTTGAGTGATCTGCTTCCTACTAGGTCTCGCCTCCTCCTGAGAGCTCCATTCCCACTTCGCCTTCCCATTGCTGTCATATTTCCATAAACCCCAGTGCAACGGCGGGGTTTTCACCCGCCTGCGCTGTGGTTTACACCGAGATGTTTGGTCTCCTAGAGATGAAGCGTATCCATCTAGGATAGTAGGTATAACGAGTCCCCTTGAATCTGCTGCACCAATGGTTAGCAGGAAACCAAGGCTGCGAGGCAGAACAAACAGGTACAGTCATAAAAGCATCACACGCGTACCCGGAAACTGATCAGTCAAGCTGCTGTTATGGACTAAGGAAGGCATTGAAAAAGCGGTGGAGATCTGGAAACAGTGGGCAGAGAGCAGAAGAACGAGGGGCGAGGAAAACGAAGAAGAAAGGGCGGAGGAGAGGGAACTCAACCAGGGTTGGGGAGAGTTAGAGAAGGAGTAGCTGAAGAAGGGATCGCGCTGTGTCGGTCAGGGTTGAGGAGGCTTGAGAATTCTTCCGGTTTTTTTGAGTTGGTTTAGATTCTTTGATTTCTGTTTGTTTGTTTGTATGTTTGTTTCCTTTCCTTTCTTTCCTTTGAAGCTGGCGGGGGAAGGAGGGAAGTTCAGGGGGAAAATGGTGCGATATTGCCATAGCCTTAGGGCTGCATGCAATTAATGATGTAAACAAAAAAAAAACCGGAAACTGACAATCACTCCTTCGCCTAGTGGAGTACCTAGCGGAGGATTCTGTGGAGAGAAACATGACCGCCCCAGCCAAGGATTCATTGGGAGAGCTCAGTGTATGGTTTTTTTGTTCACTTCATACTCGCATCCAGCCCGAAGGCTATAGCGGCACACTTCAATCTAAGCTTCACCTGGAGGGTTTGATCCCTAAGGACCTAATGGAATACCCCAACCGAGAACTAAATCCGCAAGCCCCATTTGGGTGGCGGGTGCCTGGAAAACTCCTCCCCATGGAGGCAGAAACCATCCCATATGCCAAGCCAGGAAAGGAAACCACGGCCAATATCCCCTGAGTCACCATGCCCCCGAACCTGCGACCTTGCCCACCCTCGGAAATCTCCTCATCGGTAGAACGCGGTCACCTGGACCGGAGTCCTACCCACAGTTCAGTGTATGTTTGCAGAAGTGGCAAGAGACAAAGCAAGCTGCTGCCGATGAGTGAAGCATGTGGCGTTGTCGGAAGTCCTCAGAGGAGATGTTATTACCTCTTGGTAGAGGCGCTTTGACGCGTAACGCTTGATCAATTCGAGGATGGGTTGTTGAATTGCTCTTTTTTCCCTTTTTTTTTTTTTTTCTTCTGTTGGTTGGGACGGGGGAGGGGGGGCTGTCGGTGGAAGGAAACCCGAGACAAATTATCTCGACCGACGCTTTCGTGACGCTCTCGATCAGGTAGTTAGCAGATAGTCCCACTCGAGCCCTGAACACCGTACCTACAGAGCGCCAGAGCAAGTGACCCCTGAAAACGAAACAAACACTACAAAAGAAAAAAAAAAAGCCCCCCACCACTTCAAGTCTCAATGCGTCCAGTCTAGTCCGGAAACGTAAAGGGGCAACGAGTGGGGAAAGTCAAGGGTGTGGGTGCGTGACTGCACAAAGAAACAGGCTAGAAGCCCTAACCCTGACGCACAGAAACAAACCTCTGCCCCTCGCGACCCACACGCCACCCCTTTTCCCAGCAATCTATATAAACCCCGCACCTCCACCACCACCCACAGTTTACCAAGCGAGCGAGCGAGGTACGCAGCCCTAACCCCACCTGCCGAATGCGTGCAAGCTAGCACCGCCAAGGGCTGACCAGACCCAACTAGGGGGTTGGACTAACTATAATCTTCTCATGGGCTAATGCAGCGTGTGCTAGGGGTGTATACTAGGGGTATCACATCAACCAACGATTTGAATTATCAGGACAAGAACACACACCCAGAAAAGGCGCCCACGAAAAAGAACGCCTCATCCCGGCCTTACAGCCTGATGGGAAGATACTCAACGCTCTGACGATAAGGAGACAAGACAGGCAAAGGTGGACGGGAGAGTCGACCCACTGCTTGGAGTGCACAGCCAGCCCCCCGATCTTAGCGCGTACCACACTCACAGGACGCAACCGACACCGCCCATTCGATCACCAACATACCACCAAACCGAATCCGCCAGCCAGGAACAGCGCCATCTCGATCTCCGCCACCAAAAAAATTCGCACAGCCCCGGTGCGCAACTTCGCCACGCGCCAAGAAGGTGGTGATACTACAGTCTGTGTCCTACAGATACCGGCCGTACAGGAACCCTTCAAGAAGTACCTACACAACCACAATAACGCCCAAGGTTCGATGGGGGGTACCTAACCCATACATGGACACTCAACTCACGTGTCCTCGCACCGGCGAGTCTGTTACTGACACATACAGAAGATCTTGCCGTGACCGCCGAGCAGGCCCCAACGAGCCCCTGGCAGGGCTCTGCCATCAGATCGGCGTGCTTGCGCGCGCGGAGTTGAAACTCGTTGCATGGGTGGTTAACCACAATAGCTGACGATGTATGCAGGACAAGACGGAAATGTCAACCGCTGATGCACAGCGAGTATAGACAGCATCCCCCTGTGTAGCTGACACCAGCGAGTCAAGAGAATCAGTGACAACACCTGCCATGGCCACTATCGAGCAGAAGAAATAGTATAATGGCGCAGGGAGGGCTACCAACCCACCATCTGTCTATCCATCTACCTTGGGACTGTTTATAACGAAACACTGGAACCAGCCAGGACGTGAGAGCAAATCAACGCCCCATTATTCTACCTGGCAAATCTTTAGGTTTAGGACGAGGAATAACCAAAGGTTGGGTGGCGGCCATCCTAAACTTGGAAATTTGGCAAGTAGGTCGGCAGAGCAGCGGCCAGGACCGCAATATGAGAGGACTACCACCGTGCGAGGGCTGGCACACGCGAGTGAAAGGGTGCACGAGAAAGTGCGACTACAGACCATCCCTGGGAGGGGACATCTCACGCAGGAAATCGCACCTTGTGGATATCGTTAGTCCAGAGGATATGATACCGCAGCAAGGACTATCACGCCGGCCAAACATAAGCAGAAATGGGTGAAAGTGCGATAATGGGAGAGTATACACCCCTCCTCGCTGGTCTATATGCAGCATAGGGGCAGGTGGTGGTGAAGACAGCCAACTAGGGCACTGATACTGGTCAAGCAAAGGAGGAGCATCTTAACATAGGAACGAATGAAGGCCTACTCATCGAGAAATACAGATCTAACAAGCACAATGTGGAGAGCTCACTCCGAGTACTGTTTAATTGGAGTAGCGAAAAGCTGAAAGGGAAGCTTACCTTACCTCGCCTAAACACCAGTCGAGCATAATCAGAGAGAAGGGAGACTAAGCCAACATACCGCTCTCGCTGGTGGTCGAAGGATGTAAGTCAATGATAGACAAAAATCCTGTGAAACAGGCACCAGACCCACTTCCGGAGGCACGCCGAAGATGGGGGAATGCCGAATCACTCTCAAACTCGCGTTGCAACCAGCTGCTCTCGCCTGCTCGGCATTCCCCCGTGTTCGGCATACCTCCATAGGTGAGTCTACCAACTATTTCTTGCTTGTCACACAAAGGGAAAAAAGGATTCCAGACCGAGAGGGGGGCTCAACCCATCTCGACACCGGTCGAGCATTCTGACCCGCCAACGATGGAGAGTAAGGAAAGCATAGCAAACGTCAGGCGCCGGCAGAGTACAGAAGTGTGAATTTACACTATAACTGCTGGTCGCCGTGCTATGTGCCTTCGGAGCCCTACCAACAAGGAGAGATATAACATTGATGAGATTGTGATAATGACAGCCTGCTAAGCACGATGACGACCTGGAACACTCGGGCGGCTGCCAGGCCATATACGGCAGCTGAAGACAGTAGTGAAGTAGGCCTTACAGGCCTCTAGTTTCGGTTAGGCATCATGGGTGAACAGGCAGTTCTACTTGCGGCGAGAATGAGTTTCCGCCAAGTTTGTGTGAGATGACGCTGTTGTAACACACAAGTGGTGGTAGAAACTTATTCTCGCGGCAAGTATGTAAAGGCTGAAATAGACCTAGTGCCAGTCCGCACAAGAGAGAACAAGAAAGCCTACCTTGCCCTAGCCAATAAGGTATCAAGGCCGGCTTGATATGCAATCTGATCGATGACGCTTCTTAAGCTCATCCTAGTCCCATAATATGCGGCGGGCTGTTCTGCTCGGGGGATCAAGTCGCCCACTTGGGCAAGTGGGCACCCTATCCAGCAAGTTGATCAATGGAGTGGAAGTTTTGACCAAGGGGACAACTTGATGGACTGTTGAACCAACTATCAGATCTAGTTGGACCTATCCAGTCAACTAGGATTCATGGATGACGGAATCAAGCATAGAGACTATCTATGACTCTTTAAAGTAGAGCTTCTTTTTGTGAAATCATATAAATAGAGTACTGTTAGTATTAAAGTAGATATGAAGTGTATAGGTTAGTTTCAGAAATAACATAACAGGTATAGGTTTTGACGCTCGTCCTCTAAGTGATATCACTTATTGACATTACTCAGTATTGGATTTTGCTTTGGATGATTCACAACCCGAAACCAGATTTATATGATATATGATATCTTTTCTCACATCGTGAGTCAGAGACCTAACAGTCAATGAGGATCCAGAGTCATTCGCTTCTGTTTTTCCTCTATGTAATTCATAAATCTAGTGTCTATAACTACCACGTTTCGCTCCCATGCTTTGAAATTGATTCCATAGTCATCATTGAGACAATATTATATCCATGGAGTCAACAAATCAGGAACGGGTTTTACCTTTTAGTTCTTCTGCTCGTATTGCTTTTGATCTTCATATCTCCAACCCACAACATCGCAACAGATTCTACTTAACAGAATCTGACTACACTCTCCTATGCGAGTTCTGTCTCCATCCAAATCGTCCTGCTATATGCTCTCGTGAGGATGATTTCAAAAATAGAGCAAAAACCGATTTTGCTATCAAGGACAGGAAGCTTCACAAAAGGGTTGGACCTACTAGTCCAGAGTTCCGATATGTGATCAGACCAAATGAAGTTTTTGACGCCATTGTTTCAGCTCACTGTAATAATCAACACCCTGGTGTTGATAAGACCTACAGGTTTTTGAAAGACCAGTACTATGGTATAGTTCGAACAGAAGTAGCTTGGCTATTAGTTCATTGTTCAACCTGTGCCTCTAAAACAATTGCACACACCAATGCACCACTACAGCCGCTAATAGTCCATGACCTATTTGAGCGAGTGCAAATTGATCTTATTGACATGAGAGGAGATCCCGATGAAGGATACAAGTGGATTTGCCACTTGCGGGATCAGTTTAGTAAGTATTCATATGCAGCACCTATGAAGTCCAAAGCCAGCGAGGAAGTGTGTTCAATTCTGGTTCGGTGGATTTCCTTTTTCGGACCACCTACTATACTTCAATGTGATAATGGATCAGAGTTCAAAGGTATGTTTCTAACTCTACATTTATATATTAGTACCTAATATCATTAGGGGCACTTCTGATTCTACTCCGTCAACATGGCATTAAAGTAATTAATGGAAGACCACGTCATCCCCGGGGTCAGGGTCTGATTGAACAAGCCAACGGCGTGCTTAAAGTCAAGATAGCCTCGTGGAAAACAGACCATCAAAGCTCTTCTTGGGCTACGGCAATTCCAGAAGTATTACTATCAATGAATAGTCAGTATCATACAACAATCCGGAAACCACCTTATGAAGTGGTCTTCAAACAACGAATGAATTCCATGAATCGTCTTTCAGTTACACAACGTAGCGTCTCTGAAATTGAGAATGAGGATATTACTAGCATTCGAAATCCGGTAATGAATTTTTGGCCAATATTTGCAACGTAGCTAATAGATTTCAGGCTTCGGAACCAAGGGAAAATAGTCTTATTGACCCACGGCTTCTATCTGAACCAAGCGGAAGGTAATTAAGGGATTATTCTGCACATATTTGGCCATATGCATACTAATATAATATTCAGCTCTCAAGAGCCTAGACACAGCGATTTGTTACAACATGTTAGAACCAGTACAAATATTGCACGTCAGAGAATGGTGGAAAAAAGGTCGAAACAACACATTGAGGATGTTTTTCTGGTTGGAGAACGGGTTAGTGTCAACATTCCAACCAAGGACCGAAGACCAACCGATCTAAAACGAATCTTTGGTATTGTTTACTATAAGCCACATCCCAATAGATATCATATTAAAACACGTTTTGGTGTCCTTGCTACAACTTTCATTGCCAAAGATTTAGAGCGCCTTTCAGACACAATAGAAGTTGCGGTAACAGACAATACAACCAATAAATGGATTGCTTTGGGAACCGCTGCTCGATTGGCCGCTAGGTTGAAAGATTCCAGAATACGATGTGATTGTAGGGGCTCATGCAAAACAAACAGATGTGTTTGTGTAAGGGCAAATGAAGCCTGTAGTGATCGTTGTCATTTTTCAAAGGCGGGTTCAAAAAGCATTTGTGGAAATAGAATGTCGGAAGAGATGGAGGATCTTAATAGCACACCACCTTCCGAAGGAGATGGAAGTGATGCTTGGGCTCCGGGCAACCCTGATTTCCCTATTAATGATTCCAGGAGATTTAATATATCTTCACCTATGGTACAATCCACAGAATCTATCGCTACAGTAATCAACATGAATGAGACAACAGGGGCCGGATCTGACTGCCCTCCTCAAGCCACAAACACTACCGGCGCCCTATCAGAACTGCATGAAAATAGTTCTATTTCTCAGTTACCCACCGTACCTACACATTTATTATCAAGTCCAATCCGTGAATCAATCTCTTTAGACACCTCCTTTTATTTCAATAATACTAGGGAACCGGGAAAAGGTGCACTGGGTGGTGGGGCGGGAAGAAAAGGAAAAGGAAAACGTATTTCTGATAGGGCGGGAACTGGTAAAAGACAATAGCTTAAACTAGTAGGTACTGCACTGAATAAGTATCCGAAATGAGTATATTAATACATCATATCACTATATTATTAGAAGGGATTTGGGGTATGTATCTTATATACAGTTATCAAATGTCGCTCTTCTCGTTAATGTACTCTTTCGGAAATTTTTGTTATTGTTTAGTAGCATCTAGTAGTACTCAAGTGATCCCTTAAACAGAGCGGATCTTGTAGAAGCAGGGTCCAAAAATTGCAAAACCGTGTCCGATTGCTATCAATCAACCCCACTTATGTACAGTGTGAAGCTGGGCAAGACAAGCAACCAAGACATGATAAACAACCGGAGCATTACACTCTTGGATCGCTGTGAATAAATTCACTCCCCAAGCGGACAGCCCTCTTTCCCCCCTTCAATATACTCAGCAAGGCTTACCCATAAAGGCAGCACTGAGCGAGAGGGCTCTCATTAGGTTATCTCCAAACTAAAAACCTTTTCTCATTAATTTTTAGGTGGCACCTAGGTTCGAACCATAGTACCATCGGAGATATCTCAGATGTTTACCACTACACTAGGTAGCGAGATGCATGAAACTATATGAACCTACCCGATGATAAGGCTGAATGGACTAGCGCCAACCTTATTTGTGTCTTGACCAGACGTTTACCCCATTCAGTATTAAACGAGACTTCTGAATGGATCGCCCTATCCATCAAACCTGATGAGCGGGGTGTGCACTTGGTCAAAATGTCATCTTGATCAACGGAATAGAACAGGGCTCTCCGAAGACTCAACCCTACCGTTGAGGTTGTCAGGTCTATGCAGATAGGACAAAAGCCCCGTCCCCACGGCCGCGGTTTAAGATACTGTGATCTTGTAATATTGACAGGTAGCAGTGGGATTACATAATAACTACAATACCACCCCGGGACTAGAAGGTAGTTGTAAGATTACTGACTAGCGCCATAAAGATGAGAAGAGTTGAAAGTGAGTATTTGATCAGAGATTAATATTTTAGGTCGTGATTTGAGGCCCTATCAGGCTAGCAAATTTCATATCTAGTCGTAAATTAAACATTTCCGGAAAGAAAGGTCCGGCGTATTCCGCCAGGCATGCCCAATTTCACCATAACGGCAGTGTTCGCAACGGTCAGGTCCAGATTATAGATATCTATAAATGACTTGGCAGTTCTTCCAGCCTGGACAGACTATTATAGTCATGGTCCGTCCAGTCCCTGACTTTGCCAGGACTATAAATAAGGCGCTAGACCATAGATATCTATGGAGTCATGAGTGATCACTCGGTTTTGGCGACTATATTGAATTTATTTATTTTGTTTATGCCTCGTACATGCATGTAGCCCGTAGGCCATGACAAGACTATATTGAATTATAAGTGTGGGAGGATTAATAAGTTGAGCTCCTGTACAAAATACGTGTGTGGGAAGAGTGCTGACCCTTGCGGGCTACAGATCAGTTCTAGGACCGCAGATATCTGTAGAGATCAATGCGGGACTGTAGATGTTAATGCAGGACTGTAGATATCTGCATGGCAGCGCCACAACCTATGCCAAGATATAACCCTATAATTCAGTCTATAGTCAGTAGTCCTAGCCCAATAGCCGGTAGTTGGTCCCGGATACCTGTTCAAGACCGATTACAGCGTGGTCGTCCGGGCCTTACCCCCATGACCGGCGGGCTGCCCCGTTGCGAACACTGGGTTTGTGTTGGATCGCGTGGAAAAGGCTCAAATGTACCTGCACTTGAATTCTTTTACCAGTGTGCTTTCCCTGGTAACCGCAACACTATACATCTCCTCTCTCAACATGGTGTCGTCTAACCATACTCAATTAAACACTACTACAAATCGGCTCTTGGTGAGAATTTAACCCACCTTACATGTTTACATATATTATTCAAACGAATATATCCGTACACAGACAGCGTCGGAATATGCTACTGATCGTATGGCGCAAACACCGTGTTTAGCGTTAGTTATAACGGGGACAAACGTAGCCAAACAAGCCCCACTTCAGGTGGGTCGATAATCGCAGCATGAGTGGTGATGCTATCACCGGAGAATAAAAAGAAGCCTGATGTTTAGCGATAACCTACCTGGTCACCACTGAGCGGAAAAATGCCGGTTTTGGATATCCTTATACACAGGTTTAGGTTAGGCCCATGAAGCTCTTTCCCGCCCAATGGAGGTGGTTAATCGGGGGCAGGGTTCTCCATAGTACATATCGGTCTTACTTTCATGCCATGTCGTACCCACTGCTATGTGCTCAGGTGGTCACCGCACTGCATGATATTTTGGGGACTCCTTACCATACCAACTGTAGTATAATACTGTGGTCGAGTGATATCAATGTTCTTGGAAGTGTTCCGGAGCATAAATCTATGTTTTTCCTTTTCTTTCCCTCCTTTTTTAACTCATGAATTGCATAGATGAAGGTTAACCTAGTGTGACCTGAAGCTCATCGTATCGTACTTTGCTCAGTGTACCACCAACCAATGTTATCGATACGTATCACAATACCAAATTATCACCGAGAACCCTATCGGGGGGGTTGATACGAACGGATCTAGCCGCTATATGCCACTGGCCGCTGGAGATTTGTTACTCTTTGGAGATATCTAATGATGGTGTGCGATGGGAAAAAGAACCACACGCAGTGAAATTTCATGAAGTTGATCGTAGAAGGTCTCTCCACGCCCTTGCAACTCGCGGGCTACGCTCCCCACAGAGACAGCTCCTTAGTATCCCTCAATATGTTAGTGGCTTTTGCTTAGAGATCTTGTTATCCCCCCGATCAAGGTGGTGACTGATCTCCTACACATATTGTGACACTCTCATAAGTCACATTACTCCCCACCACCCGCGCGGAGGACCCAAAGACTAATACAAGGAGTCTATATGGCGCACCCAAAGCCCCGGGGCGCTTGCTTCTATTGGTAAGAGAATCTATCGAAAGCTGTTCTTCGCCTATAGTATTCTGTCCGTTTCGGCGAGCCTCGGAGAGTAATCACTGTTGGAGTTGGTTGTATCTTGTGGTAACCTCCGATACAGATTCAAACAATAAAGAAAGTTCCATTTGCCGATACCTATTAAAGCACTTACAATGCGGGAAAATCCCGAGTAGAAGTAAAAAGCCCCTTCCACATGTCCTTAGCCAAAAATACCACAAGTCTTAGCCCCAGATTGAATCAAGGCCCTATTAAGTATTGCCATTGCATGCAAGGCCCAACCCAGAAACTATTATCGGTGGCATGAGTCATGTTCCTGTAATCGAACCCAATTATAGCAAATGACCTTAATCTCTTGGAATCTTTCAGGAGCATCGCGTATTGGGATAAGATATGTTGCAAGTGCCAGATAATACCGTGTATTATTCTGTAACTTTAACGTCCTTGAGTTACTCTACAAGTATCTCCCCTCCTACAAGAGCTACTATAATTGATTCATAAGCCCTGGGTCCTTAACCCTACTTAAGGATCCCCTTGATCTGGGTAGAGTAATACCGAGGCAGTGACCACCGGGAATGAATTAGATCCTAGACCAAACGTTCCTTTACAAAGTTACACTTAATAGTTTCTCCCAGTACTCCAAATCCTCGCTGAGTGAGAAACTCCAATGCCTGAACCCCACTAAAAGGTCGTACAGACCCTGTATATTTTTCTCATCCTTCCTGTACTTGCACGAGAATAAGCTTCTGGCGCCACCTATTTGTTACAGCAGCCTTCCCTCGCACAAGCCTGATGGAAGCTTACTCACCGCAATTACCAACAAGGTGTAGTTTGAGGTGGCGGCCCCCAGGCCCTACTCCGGAGCACGAACACTGGTAACCAATAGAACCACAGCGCCAAAGCACCAAGGCTGCGCAATGAAGCCGCAGTGCTCCGCTTGCGCCCACAGCCAAAACCGACACCACGCAGTAATCTACAACCCTTTCCCCGGGTTCCAAAAAGCTTCTGCTTTAACTATCTTTATCCCCCCACTTGTCGGTACTACCGTCTCCCAGAAAGCCCGTCGAAATTGAGCTGGCGCCTGCGGCCTCGCATTTCCTGTCGTAGCTACGTTCTCTGTACGCAGGTAAAGCTTCCACACTCATCAAAGCCAGCTACACAGCTACACAACTAAAGGATCGAGGACAGCGACAAGCTCAACTCACAACGAAAACGCCGTACGAACCCCCACTCTATATCTACAAACCCCAACCGCACTTACAGAAACACACCCCCATACCATTTCTGCTAACTAGTTCCTCTACAGCAGACCGAGCACCACCTCACGGGCACGGTGCTCCCAAGCTGCTAAGAACATCACCGGCACTACAGGCTTAGCGTCAGGTCATTAGACGCCACCAGCACCCGGAAAAGTATTCCCCATGCACCCACCGTCCCCCCGCGCGCCCTCGCTTCCCTGCCCCCCTGTCACAAACAGCCCTACCACTGCATCCAGACCCCTATCGATACAGAAAACAACTAGCCACATCCAACAACCCAGATACACGTCTCTCCGCCCTAATTCACTCCATTAACACACGCCCAGCCAGGGGAAACCCCACCCAGATACCCCACCCAAACCCGCGACCATATAGCAAACCCGCCAAACAAAACACCCAGGCACACGCCGCAACCCCCACCCCCGAACCCGCAGCCAGAAACTGTTCCTCCTCTCCGCGTGCATACATGCCCTCTGGGCACAAAGCAGTGCAACCGTTTGCGACGACCACCACCACCACCACCGCGCTGAAGGACGGCCATCGGGCGGTACCAAGGGGTGAGGACCGGTACCCTTGGGTCTGAACGGCCGCTTGGCCGCCCAAAGTTAATTGAGCTAGGTGTGATTGAAGCTTTTCGGTGGTAGTGATTACTAATCCTACGTAGTTCGATAATACAATTTGGCCGATATTATCGCAGGATATTTCCGACCGCTAAGGCCTTGCAGTTATAAAGATTTCAGAACGTGCTAATCTATCCCTCTTACACCCGGACCACCCACAAGGCGCCGAATAAAGCCCCCCTCACGCGCCCCCCAAGCCAGACTATCCCCCAACCCCCAACACCACACCGCAACGCTTCAGAGGCCCCAACCCCCAAAAAGCGCCCACGACAAAACTAGGAGGCGGAAAGGCGGCGCGGTGCGACGACGCAAAAAAGATTTTCAACAGGCCCTAATCCGGGATTGAACCGGAGACCTCCTGCATTCAAGAGAACCCAAAGCAGGAATCATACCACTAGACCATCAGGGCTTGATATCTGGCGCCGTCTTACAACAACTATAATGACTGTTATTGTGACTCCGTATTCCCGCATACCTCCACCACTAACCATCCCCCCCCCCACCCCCTGCGCATTTACCGGTGGCGGGAAGCAGAGCAGGCTCTGAAACTGATAACCCCGGCACAGCTATGGTTCCGGAGTGATGAGGCCCTAAACAACATGCCCTGCGCCATAGCGGTCTTTCGTGGTCGCAATTGTCCACTAATCGGGCGCGGAGTGACTCATCGGTAGAGTGAGGATGGTCTTGGCGCCAAGATGTCCGCACTTGACACACCACCACCCACCATCGAGGATAAAAACGGCGACCTGGGAACAACTCCTTGGAATAGCATGATCAGGCGTTTAAGTGCGCTGAACTTGTTGTTCAACGAATAACACCAAGACATGCAGGAGTGACGAACCTAGGAAATGTTGAAGCCAGTGCTGTTGATCTACCATATGCCTAATTATAACCTCGTGGCTTTAACATCTCGATCTCTCCTCCTACACTTCCCTTGGTATTTCTTCTAACGGTGCTTAAACGCCCTATCTGGGGCAAAAGGAGAAACACCCGCCAAATCCCATCACCACAGATCACTCGACTGGCTATCTCGAGTGATCTACTGTGATTACCATTTCGCGACTCCTCTCCTTTTTTTTTTTGTTTAATATTCATACTTGCGTGTAGCCTCGCGGCTATGGCATCATTGTATCCCCTGAGGGTCCTGCCTCCACCGCCATCTCGGGGGAAAGCAAAGGGAAAGTACATACGCCTTACCATTCCGCGGTGATAGAGCGCATGTAGATGCAGTGTTAGTTCCGGTGCTTGTGTACTTGATTGTCTGTCGGCTGCAGAAGATGTGGTCCCGCTTCTCACCCCGCATCGCCGCCGCCCCCGGCCCATCCTACACCCCAGTGGCCTCTGATGCACACCGCCTAGCCACTGGTCCGCTGGCCCTATGCGCTATAACCCACAGCACAGCTCTTCTAGCTCCATAGAGTAGCAGGAACCCGATCAACCTCGCGAGCGCATCCCACACGCCTTGTATACACCGATAAAAACCCACAAGCGCCCGATACCCGGCGTCCTAACATAGAACGCGACCGGAGGGCCCAGTGAAGAGCATGGTGCTGCCATAGAGGGCATTGGCGGGTACAGTAAGGGAATCTACACCCTCTCTGCCGCGGTGTATTAGCAGGACACAACAAGCGAGAACCTAGCTCCCACCGCAGGCCGTAGGAGGCCCGTGAAGGCCGATACCTCAGACCAAAAAGCCTACCCCGGCGCGGTGGGTGGGGAGAAGCTGTGCTTGTGATCAGAAAGCCCCCGAAACCATTCGTATCGAGAGGGACTCAACATAGGAAGCAGACCAAACTAGCAAAATAAGGACATGCTAAGCGAGGGGGAGAGAGGAGAAAAACAGACAACACCGGCCATTTCCACAAACCCCGATCCATTTTGAATTTGTCACAAAGTCTTGGCAAACATAGTATGGATCCAACCCGCGTAGACCGCCCCTCCCCCGTTCCCCGTTCGCCTCATGGGCCGCAGTCCCGCTGGCAACCAGCTGCAAGTGCGTCTTAAGGAAGAATCCTAGGTTTAAAGCCCCTTTCAAGACACTCTCTGAGTAACGCCAAACCCGCAAGCTAGCGATCGCCTAACCCGCTCACCCAATCCACCCGTAGCCAGATCCACAACCTCCACACATCCCCACCCAAGAGCGAACCCGCAAGCTGTACAGAACCACGCCCACATCCAAAGACCCCAAACTCCCTCCCAGTGTCGCCACGCCTAAATTAAACAAAAAAAAAAAAAAAAAAAAAAAAGTCACCACGCCCAAACCCAGGGTTAGGGTTCCATCCAACACCAGAGACCAAGCCCCGCCACTAACCCCCACCACTACCTCACAGGCTTCCTAGCCACGACAGCCCCCGAGCTCTACCAACGCGCCAAGACCAATTTTGCGAGCGCGCCGGGGAAAATATCTCCGCCTTGTAATAATTGTGGCAAGGTCTAGACCGCTCTTATATTAGTGTTGTTTGCCAAGGCTACCATCGTTATAAAAGGGCTATTAAATTCCCTCCTGCACGACAAGAACCACATCCGCTGCATGCCAGAGTCATAACGTCCCGCACCCGAGTGATAGTCTGTGACTAACTGGCGGTTTTCGCTCGCGGTGGCATAACCCCCCCCCCCCCCCCCACGGTGTCTGTACTAACTGGGACTCGCAGGTGGGGTGCTGCCAGGATGTGAGGGCTTGTACCGTTAACGGAGGCAGTGAATTGGACAGCGGGCCCGGTGTATCATGATACATGGCACAACATGTACCGCCCCGCCGACCGCGCGTCCGGGGATTGCAAACCGCTGCGCACCTGTGCCGGAGTTGAGGATGCGGGACGGGCCACTGCTCAAGTAAAGCCGGGATATAAGAAAGCCCCCCCCCACCTAACGCCAGGTGACGATGGAGAGGCGAGTGGCAAAAGTAATCCATCTGGGACGGGAGCGTACGTCCTAGGATTACAAGCACGCAAAGGGTTAAAGTGGTGTGCTGTGGGCGGTGGCGCATAGATACCTTGTTAAATGGGTATCCGAGTCTGTATTTATTTAACCTTAGATGATACACCACCGAACCTTGCACCACCACACTACAAACACATACCCAATCCGCACGCCATATAACAGCAGAGAGACAGGCCAACCAGCGCGCGCAGAAGCTCAGAGCGCGCCACCACGAAGGGGGGGTAAAGCCATCCCTACCCCGATACCGGACAAATGGGGCAGGCAACCGCTAGAAAGGCTTCGGGCTAGGGGGCGCGTGCTCATCTAAGCGCCCCCCAGGCCGATGAAGCATGATGCGGGGATGAGGGGGTATACCTGTATCTTACCACAAGGGACACAAGCCGTCGTCTGCAGAGGAGTATCTCCACTCCACCAGCGATGTCGTCGGAGGGTAGCTACCCCCAGCGAAGGGGTACCTCTAGCGGTTAACGAGGTATTCAAAGACTACTTTCATACCGCCAACGTCGCCTAGACTGAGAGAGAGCCCGCAGACGGGTATTACCACACCGCCGGCGGGATCAGATCCGCGGCGGTCAAAGGGTATTCCCAGACCACAAACGGCGAACACGAAGTATCCATCAATTATTTTATGTTGCAGAGAATAGTGGACGAGTATTTCACATTGCTAACGACAAGCAGGAGGTATTCAATTATTTTTATATTACAAACCATATTCTAGCTAAGAGGAAACTTACCAAGGAGCATTTCCACACCGCCGGCGGCGCCAGCGCCCGCCAGAGGGTATCCCCACATTGCCAACGACAAGTACGAGGTATCCGCAGACTATCTCGACCCCGCAGCAAAGGCAAATCCCATGTCGCCAATGGCCTCTCCACCAGCCAGAGGACTTCCATGTCTCCAGCAGTGACTCAGCTACGCAAGCGAGGGGTACCTAGTATCCCACGGAGCGCCCCAACGCCGGCAACGACACCTCCGACAAACACCCCCGCCACTAGGAACTCTATCCGCGTAGCAAACACCGCTGGAAGGAGTCTCCGGCCTGTGTCGCGCAGGGTGCTTCCACGTTGCCGATGACGCCCGAGGATTTCCATAAGGCTAACGACATCTTCCCATGTCACTGATATCTGGGATTGTAGAAACGACGCTCCGGAGGCTGCGCTCTTGTCACTAACGGGCGCGGGGTAGGCCAAGGAGTACTTCCACGTTGTCAACGCCTTCCAAGGAGTATTTCCACGTTGCCAATGGCGCCAAAAACAGTTTGAGAACCCTCATCCCCACGAAACACTCCCGCATCACCGACGCCGTTCTAGAGTATTTACCTGCGTCCAATGAGGCCGTGGGCCGTAAGCCGGAATCTCCAAGACAGGGAAGTTCGAGGGATCCTAGAATGGCGGTAGCTACTGTCCAAATCGATACTGCACCTCGTCAGCTGCCTGTATGTATCTGCGGCCAATATTGAAGTGTGCTGGATGATTGCTCGCACATGGAAGATACGGCACAGAGCATGAAACGAAGCATGGTGCTGAGAACGAAAGAGTCCAATCGGGAAGGCATGCTACCGGCAATGGAATATGGAAGGAAGTGAGTGTTGGACGTGGAAGGGGAGCGTCACGCTTGAAGGTTCTAGTGGTGTGACTTTAGAGAGGTCGATGTGTATCTAGATGAGCAGCGTACCTCTGTATTAGTAGTATGAATCCAGCCAGTCTTCATGGCTATAAAAAAGTGTACCAACTATAGCAAATACTCCCCTCCATCACCACCCAACGAGAGGATTGACGACACCCTCCCCCCTCACCTCGAGAAGACTGTGTTCCCAGGTCCAAGCAGATGCGCAGCAAAGCTACCTACAGCGCGCTGTAGCTGCAGCTGCTTCCGAACAAACCTCAAGAGTGACGGTACGGGAGTGCACGAGCTAAAAGCACGACGCGCGCGGCCGTTCGCTGAGGGTTCCGACCTTGGACGCTGTGCCGAAATGTAGAGTATCTTTATGGGGGTAACAGTCAGCTAGGTCTTGCCCGGTGCTCCACCACACGGTTCCAGTTCATCCTAGATCAACACTCAGGCAGGATATTAGTACCGACCCCCTCTTGCACCCATGGCTGCCCGTCGGCGTGTGCAGACCTGACTAGGAGACCACAAACCTAGGGACTGGAGCCCCAACCCCTGATACCAGTGTAGCCCCCTCAACCTCTCCGACTAGTGAGGTGGATAGAACCGAGCGATACTCTGCGAGCGTGGAATTTTGGGAAAGTGCGCTTTGGTATTCAGAGATGTAGACTCATTGTAGGTTCTTGTGAGGACGCGGTGCGGGGGCTCGAGGGTGTTGAGAGTCGACGATGCAATGAGGCTGAAATGGTCGCGGTGCCAAGGAGGCGGCTCAAATCAAAGATTCGGTGCCAAGCCTCTCCCTCGACGCGAGAGAGTTGAGCCTCATGATGATGGTAAGTCCTGTTCTGCCCCCTCCTTCATATACGCCTACGTTTCTACAACACCACCGTCACGATCATCATCAACCCTCAATTCAAATCTCCGTACACAATCCATGCACACGCAATCCCACAAAACACTAAAGCATCCGCAGTGACCACGACTACTCCGGCCATCCACACAGACGAAAACAACCCCAACAGCATCCGGAGCCCCTACCCCGCGTTCCCCTCTCCTCCGCCTCCTAAGTGTATCCAATAGCCAGCTACATGTGTGTATGCACCCCCGACGACGCAATTAGAGCTGGCTAGAGTACGGCCAACCCCACAATTCTGACGCTTCTACTTTAGAACACCATCGTAACGCTTCGTACACTGGGTCCTTATAGAAATGCAGCACCAACAGGTATGGAAGACGCGAACGGCGTGCCCGCCACCGGGGGTCATTAGTCTCCAGAATCGATTAGCGGTTATGCTGGCCCTAAACTAATGCGTATATAGATATGAACACGGGATATAATATATATATCAAGAGATTATACCACTCTACTACAGAGTACCCTCCATGGCCGACTTCTAACGCGTACTAGCTGATTACCTCCATGTGCTTTCAGGTGTTAAATCACCATACAATGGACCTCATGACGGGCGCTGAAGTTTCAGTCTACCAACTCGAATAAACTATAGGTCAGAACGGCACCAGCAGTAGGAGAGACAGATAGGTGCCTTAAGCTAGAGAGTCTCGAGATGTCTTGTTCACGCTGTGGGTAGTCTAGGTAGTTTTATGAAATAGATAGAAAGGCATTCCAGTAATAGGGTACCTCCACCTTAGTAAGATGATATCCATGGTGTGATGATAGCTGCAATACTGATACTAATAACTTAGAGACCGTTCATATGGCCATAGGCTAGAAGAGTCAACTACAATGATAGTTTTAACAACTAGTAAATATATTAGATCTAGAGACTAGAGCCTAGGGGCCTTCTTCACGAACATCCGAGAAGTGAGGCCTTGTGAGGGTAGATCCGGAGTTGAACAGGTAAGCCGGCCAGGGTTAGGGTTACTGTCTCGCATCTTTTTCATGTTGAGACACAAGCATCGATCAACGAGTAGAGAGTTTATCTCTACGACACAGGAACAGCAGCCCCCAAGCTACCCCCGGCCCTTGCTCGGCCAGCAGCGGTACGCATGCTAAGGATACTGCCGCTGTTGTAAGCTTTTTTTCCCTCCCCCGGGGTAGTAGACCTCCTTGATGTGATTCGCGCAGGGGGAATATGCCTGACCATGTAGACCCAAGATGCCGGGACCTGCAATGGAGTGCTCTGGAGTACGGTAAGAACCTGAAAATGCAGGTGCCAATATTTGTAAGATTCTCCGTACACATCACCCCTGTCTTTGTCACTTGCAGGCTCTTATTCGTTGCGCTGTAACAGGGATACTCTTCACCAAAACCTACATATTGACGTGCAAATAGTGCCTCTGGTTGGTCAATATCCCTGCTGAGGCGTCGAGATTTTGCGGTAGAGTACTACCGAGCTCCTTTGTGCCCTCCGAGGTACCCTATGTAGGTACAGTGGCCGATTCCATCGGGATATTCATCCACTCCCGCGATGCAACACACGTTTTCTTCTGTATGGGCGCAGCACATGGGCGCAGTACTCTACAGGTTGGAACTACTCTAGGTACAGAGTTACGTCACGAGCGCGTGTGCCTGTAAGTGAAACATGCACCGTTTTTGGCAAATCAAAGACATGCGCACATGCGCATCTGGGTTTTAACACCTCTTTGAGCTAGATAACATTGGCTCCAGGCATGAAAAGCAAACAAATACAGTGACAATGTGGATGCGCTGCTCGTGCTACACTAAGAATGCATGCCACTAATTGATGCTACTGCGCACATTTTAACACTGCCCTAAAATCAGGTATGCCACGTTTGCATGTCTGGCCGCCGTACGCTCTACATACCCAAGAACTCCCGACTTTAGCAGGCTTTCTCTAGAGTACTTTACAACGCATGCTTTATTGGCGCCCTCTAAACCCCGGCCCCCCGGCCAATCTGTATGGTCATAGTAGATGCCGCAAAATCTGAGAAAATTTGTTGCGAGACCGCAGGGGTATAGGCCAACCAGAGGCAGTCTTTGAACGCCAATATGCAAGTGTTGGTGTATGTAGAAAATCCCTGCTGCAGCGCAACGAATTTTGATTTTGCGGTAGTCTCCGGATTTTTTTTTTTTTTTTTTAAATCAACTGTATTTGTTTAAGGTACCGGGTGTGCACCTTAAATACCGAGACACCTAGATTGATTGGGTGAATTTGTATGGGCGCCATGTGTGGCAACCAGAGGCACCCAATGAATTTTGGCCTTGGCTGCAAGATTTGTATAAGGGAAAGAAGTACGGAGACACTTCTCATATTTTCATTCAAAAAATCTAAATATTTTCCTAAAAATACAAAAAAATAACAGCTGAATAGCGCTCAATCTTATTATCTGAGTAGTGATTTTAGGCCATCAAAAGTGTTTTGGTGAAGTTAGGAAAAGGCGAGTAGAAAAAAAGTTGAGGAGGTTGTGTTGAGAGAACTGCGGGGCAACACTATCCAAATACCTGCTTGGCTGCCAAGTGTTATTTTATCAAAAAATTATATCTATTTGCCCAATCAGATTACTTTGCAGGTACTCACTTTTTAAAATTCCCCAAAATGGGCGTCTCTGTACTTACCTTTACACCCCGGTACAAAACATGGCATGCAGTATAAACTATGGCCTAAAAAACCTCTGTGCCCCTACAAAACGCGGTCCCCTCAAGGAAAAACAAAAGAAGGAAAAACAAGAGTGCTAACCGAGGAAATGTAAAACTGTGTCCTTAAGATGTCTGGGTGTGTGGGGGGTTTAGCGGTGTGAGTTGGTGCCGAATTTTCCGTTTTCCGCAGTCTCGTCGGCTCACTATCAGCGACTTTCTGGAAGGACGTGCTGCCCTAGTGGTGAGTTTTTAGTTGCACGTGTCCATGAATGGTGGTGGTGGGAGGTTTGCTAGTGGTGGTGGTGGTGGGTTGAATTGTTTGAGGAGGATGGGTATCACGGCGTACTACGGATCACTGCGGAGGAAAGGATATTGTGGAATGGGCTCTCAGGTTCGGAATTTCTCTTGGGTTTCTATGGGTTTCCGTTACACGGGTTATGAGTCATCCCTGGGCAGGGATTGGGAACTGTATATATAATTAAATTTCTGAGCCTTTCCTTTGTCTCTTTCTCTTCTTTCCTTTCCTACGCAACCTTCCTGTTGTCAACTCTACGTTTCTAGTTTCTTTAGCTATTACTTGTTTCTCAGTTCTCGTCTCTTGGAATATAATACGTCATCACTCTTAGTCATCCTCGTCTTAACCCTACCGTCTCATAGCCATAGTCCTAGTCCATGACCGTTGTGCAAGTCCTCTACTGGTATCTTCGTCTACATCACTTCGTACGAACAGCCATCTGGACCCTCTGTCCCACAACCTTGCTTCTCGGTTAGGTTGCTTCCTCGTCGCTCCCCGTCTCGCGCCCTCGTCCCCGCCTCGGTTGTGAACCTTGGCTAGTTTAGTTATAGTCTCCGCTTCGCCCCGTAACAATGAGCCTGGTTGGGCAGGCGGGGGAGAAAGATTTGTGGAGACCTTGGCAGTTGACGCATTTGGCGACGGAGGCGTCGCAGTAGTTCTCCATTGGTCACTTCGCCCATCAGCAAGATTTTACAAGTCTCAGGAGATTACAGGGGTCTCAGGAGACTCAGGAGACTGTCAGGGGACTCAAGAGACTCCAGTCACAAATAGTAAAGCTTGCTGATGCCCCCAGACATGAGGCTACTAGGCATCTGTGTTTGCTTAGGTCGTTATCGCGGCGTGATACGATATCAAGCGCAGTTGCGGGAAGAAGGATTAGTCAGAGTTTCTCTTATATTCTACGGGTTTCGGTTGCAGGGTTCTATGAGTCAATGGTATGCAGGTATTTGTAATGATGGTTTTCCTTTCAGTTCTACGGGGTTCTATGAGATGAGTTAGCGAGGGGTTTTCCAGGGCTATATATAGGGAGCTCTCTCCCTCGCTTGTAGGATTTCTCTTCTTCTCCTTTCTTCTTCACGCAACCTTCCTGTCATCTTAGGCGTCTTTAGTTTTCCTCGAATATATTCTCTTCTCCTTCTTTAGCCATAGTTCCACTGGTCGTGTTACCCCTACAGGGACAGTAGAACCCTAGCTTCGTAACCTCGCCTCGACTCTTACTCTTCGTCCCCCTTCATCAACATCGCCCGCTACCTCGCTCCTCCATAGTTTTCCCTCGATGGTTTACCTTGGCTTGCTCAGTCCTCGCCTTCGCTTAGCACCGTGATAGTCATGGGAGAGGGTGCAGATGGCGCAAGCGATGTTGTTCTTGCAGGCTTGATTGGGTGCATCAGCAAGATTTTACAAGTTTCAAGAGATTACAGGAGTCTCAGGAGACTCAGGAGACTGTCAGGAGACTCAGGAGACTCCAGTCACAAATAGTAAAGCTTGCTGATGTGGCCGAATTGGCAGCAGTTGCGGCATTGAGTCTTGGTGGTGGAGGCCCAGATTGGCACGCAGCGCCGTGGACGTGAGAAGAGGCGGATGGTGGGGCCGAAGTTGGTCGCATCTTCTGCTTTCACTGAGATGACGACTGTGGAGGTGGCTTTGGCGTTGCGGGTTATGGGGTCGCGGTTGAGGAACCGGACTGAGGTGGGGGTGACGCAGGTGACGAGGGGGATGCTCTCTGGAAAGGAGTTCTGGAGGGCCTCTTCGTCTGGTAGTTCAAAGAGGGAGATGCCGTGGATGGCGAGATCGACGTCGGTGGGGGCGAGGCGTAAGGGGGTGAGGGGGTTTTCAGGTGTGTTGACCTGCTGGTTGATGAGAACTGTCATGACTTCGAAGAAGGGGACATAGATAGTGGCGTTGACGGTGGGGGGTGCGAGGAGGGTGATGGTGCCTCTGGCGTTAACGGAGGCGGAGAGGGCTGTGACTGGGGCCACCTGGTAGTTCTTACTCAGGAGTTGGCCTAGGAGTTTGGGGAGGGTGGCGGTGAGTTTCTCAGCGTCAGGGATTGGTGCGGGGGTGGTGCGGGTCGCGTAGAAGCGTCTCATTGCGGTCGGCAGCGCCTTCTCCTTCTGGGTTTTCGGGCCTGGTGTGCTACTTTCTTTGGGTGGCTGCTTCTTGGCTGCCTTTTTGGGTTGTTTTGGAGTGCCGTTCTGAGCCGCTGCTGCATATGATGCTTGGCGGGGGGGTTGGCTTGGGTGGTTGTTGTTGACGGATGGTTGGTGGAGGGGAGGACTGTCTGATGATGATGGGCGGGGGTGGTGGAGGAGTGGGGAGCTGGGGGGGAATCACATCCCTGATGTTTTCCAGTGAAG
Source organism: Morchella sp. 2018-W16 (assembly GCA_024713755.1). Lineage (NCBI taxonomy): Eukaryota > Fungi > Ascomycota > Pezizomycetes > Pezizales > Morchellaceae > Morchella > Morchella sp. 2018-W16. The sequence continues at coordinate 326,006 of JAMGYY010000026.1, read as the reverse complement.
GGAGGTTTTTCAGGGCAGTTTCCATTTTCCGCAGTTTCATTTCGAGCGTAGAGATGGGGCGTCGTACCGGTCTGTGAGTGCGCGCTTGATGGCGTTGATGTCTAACGACACGATTCTGAGGGCGTCGTTGATTAGGGCGTTTTGGTTGATCACACCTGCGAGTAGTGTGATGATGAGTTTAGTGGTGTCCGGGACGTCTGTTCTTGGGAGGGCATTCTGGATCGCGTCCCCGAGGAGGTGAGTGTTTGCGGTGTCGGGGTCAGATATTCTGTTCCCGACGAGGTTGATGTTGAAGGCCTGGACCACTTGCTGTAGGGCAGGGTTGTTGAAGCCAGACATGATGAAGCTGAAGATGGGGGGGTTTTTTGGTGTGGTGATGTGGTTGCCACACAGGAGTTTGGTGGTTGATTTCAAAAATGAGGGACGGAGAGGGGAAGCAGCTGCGGTAGTCTCCGGATCTCTGTCCCATTTATACAATTATGTATAAAGATCTTAGGGCAACCGATACCCGGACCTGGCTCTGACTTTCTTGGTATGGGGTTATCTATCACAGACAGAGTAATATGGCTCGGCAATCCTATCGTTGGGGAGAAAGAAGGATTTAACTACAAGTCAGTGGTTTATGGAGTTAGGTGACCGCTAACTACTCGCGACAGGTAAAAGTACCCGAAAATACAACTGCACTGAACTGAACAAGAATTGAATCTCAAGACTTGCATATTCGGGTTACTCTACCTCCTGCCTGCTGCGTGTTCATGTTTTGCATCCGATCTCTGCCACCGATACGATCGGGAATGCTCGCATTAGAGAGTTTTAGCCACGCTCAAAATCAACAGAGGCAACTTTCGAGGCAGAGTGACCAGGGTGCCTAAGTAGCTCAAATGGGGACCAATGACCAACCAGGACCTAATATTTATCCTGCGTAAATCATGTATCACACTGCAAGCCGCGGGGGTTAGGTGTCTTTATGCAAACACCCCAGTCGATTGTTGGATTTGAGCTCTTTAATAATTGTCAACAGAAAAGTGGCACTTATCCATCGATAGGACTGGGCAGAGGATAAATCCTTCCTTTTTACAGAAGAGGGTCCTCCGCCCCATTGAAGGTGACATGTCATTTCGATAGGTAGGTATATGCAGTACAGAATTTTCGCATAGCTCCACATGTCAACTGCTGTACCTACTCGCAAAAGGCAACTGGCGAATACCACGAACGCGGGGGTCTTTTGTATGTGCTCCAAGGGCGACTAGAGTAGGTAGGTAGACATCAGGCTACAAGAGTAAGTAATACTTGGGAGGCCCCTTGGAGGGGGGCCCTGCATGCCCCTCGCGATGCTAGTCCCTAGGCTAGGGCGGGGTCGGTAACTCTGATTGCCTAGCCAATCATTTGGAACATGCATGCATGTATGCAAGAACAGGGTTGGCGGATGTGCTCTCGCCTCATACTCGATCTACGTTCGCTTAAGTATAGGGTACTGATGCTATTGTAGACCCCGCTGCTTAAAAAGTCTATTCGTCTGGGACCATAACCTTATAAAGCTACGTATTCCGTTCAAGCTTCCACTCTGTTCAACACTAGGGGTTTTGTAGAGCTCCCCCTTGTGAAAACTTTCTCCTTTGGGAGTATATACCTTAGATACGGCACTCCTGCGGTCGCAGCCGTCTAAAGCCTGTTGGCGAAAGTGTTGACTAGGAAGGTTAAGGCAACGATAGGGGATAGGTTGCTACTACATTTGCCAAGTAACGATGCCTTGTGAGTCGATATTACTGCTATCAAGGCTAATGCAGAAGTGGTCCATTTTGCTAGACAAGGTTTTCGGCCCTCCAATCTGAGACATAGGCACTCGGTGATGTTGTGATTATCGAATCACTTGCCCCAAAGTTCGCAGATTACGGATAATTGTTTCTAATACCCCTCACATATCCGGCCTGAGCTCGCTAATTAGTAGCTGACAGCATTCATCTCCGCCTTGCGTACTGAATCTTTGGAGTGCTACTGCTAACTCTATCAACGGACGAATCGAGGAGTACTATCAGCTAGGTTATCACCTGTGGATATAAGCCTCCGTGTGCCGCCAGCCCAGCAACATTGCGGATCCTAGAGCATACCTCATACCCTGTACAAATACTCCTTCCCCTTGATATCTTTATAGATATCGTTTGTTCCTCTCGCGATATATGACCTCTACAGCACATTCCGAACATTACTTCTGGGCGTATCCGCAATGTCAACAATTCTATTAGCCTTACTGGCTGTGGCACTTTCCCGCGCTGCCCCCATCAGCGACAGCACAACTGAAAGAATCCAACCAGAACCCTCATATGTTCGCTCACCCAGGGGGCGTGGTACACTCGATCTACTTTTCACCTGCGTTATTACACTCCTTATCTGTATCTGGACCGCCATTCACCCAGACGTCTTACCTAAACCCACCCTGCGAAACCGACTCAAAGATAAAGCCTTATATGTTATTATAGGGCTTTTTTCACCGGAGATTATCCTTGCAATGGCCTTTAACCAGTGGAGAAAGGCAAGGATGGTCTTGGTCGCTTGGAGACGTTGCGCAGCGCTAGAACACCTGGAGGCGGAAGTGGAAAAGGCCAATGAGACGCTCGGAATTGACCAAACCAACTCGACAGGCGAGGGGAGGGCGGGGCCCACGGCACTCGCAAGACCGCTATCCAGCAATGTAGACAGTCATTCAGCCGAACGAATAACTCCGGAGCTTCCGGACCTAGAATCAGACGTGCCTCAGAAGGGTGAGATGACGTCAACAGTTAGCCAAATCGTCATCCAGGAAGGTCCAGAACTAGACCGGCTGAAGAAAGCACTGTCCAACGCTCACGATGCAATTGATAAGGCCCGCTTGCACAAGCAAGGTGGCGCTCGAAAAGACTCGGAGAGCAACCAAACACCGGAAAATTCGACAGGCGGGCTCAGGCAGCGGCTCTTCCGCTTTCGGTCATGGTTACTCAGGCCTTTCTTACCTGAGAACAAGGCGGAAGTGCAGGAGACAGAGTTCAATGAAATTATGGATGAGGCAATTTGGGCAAAATGCGACTTGAGAAGGGCTCTATATAAATACAGAGCCCTGACTAGGGACAAATCCACCGGGGCAAAGACGGGGATTCGTGGGGTGTATCAACGCTTTACCGAGGGAATTAAAAGTTTCAGATCATCTGATGGGGAGTTTGACATGGGCGGTGCGTTTTTTGCGGTAATGGGTGGTTACAGATTTTCACCTCTGAGTGCTTATGACCATCCGGACTATGAGCGCGAGATATCCGCCGAGACACTTATACATCTTCTCAAAAAGGGAATCATTACCCCAAAACAGCTGGCACAGCTGACACCCGAGGTCGAGGATAAAGGGAAGTCCAATATGCTTGCCAAGTTTCTAGTATGCGGGCAGGCTTCGTGGATGGCAATCAACTGTCTCTTGCGAAAGGGTAGTGGCCTTCCGATCACGATCATTGAACTGAACGTAATGGTTCATGTTCTTATCGCTATCTCCGTCTATATATGTTGGTGGAAAAAGCCCCACGATGCTGGTACCGCGATCTCACTCACTCTTCGCACCTTGGACATCAATATATGCGCAGCTATATATCTCTTAGAAGAAGAAAGTAAGCTATCCTTCTACGTTACAGAGCCTGGCAAAGGCGCCCTGTCCATAGCTCGCAGTGCACGGCGTAGACAATTGTGGGATGAAGAACGTGGAAGGCGAGAGCGGCCTTCCGCTGGGGTTTCTGAGATAACGGAGACGCCGGAGTTGCTACGTACTGTGTCGGATCGCTTAGGTATTTCATGCTCTCCCTCCATTCAAACATATTCCGTATTACGCACCTCCTTGGGTATGATTGAAGTAGAAGGCTAAGGCTTGATGTACCCAGGCGAGAACAGCAGCACCAAGGCCCTTGGCCCCGCCACTCCCGGAGACCCCGAGAAGGAAGAGATATATTCCCCGGAGCAAGAGCTGGAGGAGATAACGACCCAAGATGGCCTACCATTTTTCTATAAGGGATCTAATCTTAGCGAGTTACAAAGAGTTACACTTCCACAGTCAGCTGTGGGAGAATGGAGGCGTTTGAAGCGGATAACACTGAAGCCTGGCCACATACTCGTCGACCCGCGAGGAGGCTTTGCCATCGAAACGCCCACCACTAATCACTCGCCCACCAATCCGCTCGAGCCATACATAGCCGAAGATCGCGTAATCACGGAAGTTGATCTCCGGATCTTTAGAGATGCGGCGTTTGGAATGCGGGACCTAAAGGGCTCTGGAATCGTATCCGTCGCCTCGGATAAGGACTACAATCATCCGATCGTGCTGGAAAGACCCCACACACCAAAGAAGGTGGGCCGTTTCCGCGTAGGGGAGATGTTTTGGGCGCTGGTCCCACTTTGCCTGATATACGGTGGTCTTCACGCCAGTTTGTGGAACTCCTATTTCCCTACACCTGTTGAGCGGTTGCTCTGGAGAATATCCTCCGTCCTCGTTGCAATCCCTGGACTAGGGGTCGGTGCGATATGGGGGGTCAAAAAGGCAGCCAAGCCCGGGTCAATAGTAAAACGTCCCAGACGACTTTTTCGAGCACTACTCAACACTGCCAAAGGGAGTCTACTCATAGCCGGAGGAACGGTCCTACTCCTCGTCGGAATGAGCATCCCGCTTGGTGCTGGTGGTGGCATAATCTACGGGGCGATGCTCGCGCATCCTCGGATATGGAAGTTACATACGGTAAAGTTTGCGCGGATTCTTATCTACACCAACTTTTATTCAGCTGTTGCAGTTGTTGTTGCTGCTTGTTTGGTTGGGGCGGTCTCACTTTTAGTGGTTTTCCTTCAGGGGCTGCTCGAGTCCGAGCGTGGAAGCAAGGCAGTGAGGTCGGTGAGATATCTGATAGCCGCTGTGTGTGTGATAGCGTACTGCTCGGCCAGAACCTTCATCTTTGTGGAAACCTTCATCTGTATGAGGAGTCTGCCGCCGGGCTCTTACCAGACGGTCCCCTTCGAGGACTTCTGGCCGCACATTTAGTGATCAGATCTCATGCCCCCCCCCCCCCACAATTTTCATGACTATTTCCTTAATTTTCTATTTTTTGTCATTCGTTCCCCGAGCACCCTGTACGGGGCCGCTTCCTTAGCCTGTGTACTTTATCGATAATCTTATCATTCCATAGTCTATCGTCGTTTCATACCTCAATTATTTGTTTAAAACAATAGTCCCAAAACAGATATATATAATCGCAATTAATGATGTAAACAAAAAAAAAAAACAGATATACTCAACCCTAACCCATTATATACAATTAAATTAAATTGATGAATTAAACGAGAAAAAAACGCTGGGTTGGTTAGTGTTGAGGAAGAGAGAAGGAGTTTCTTTTCTTTTTGTGTTTTTGTTTTGTTTTGTTTGATTGCCGGGGAGGAAGATTTCGCCACTCCATAAGCAGCTCAGGGGAGGGGGCGGTTGCCATAACCTACGGGTTGCATGCATCAAACGAGAAAAACCCTAACCCTGTCGCATACGGAGAAGGGATGCTGCAATACGACTGTAGCCCAGCAGACATGTAATGAGTTTATCGATCAGGCACATAAGTAATCAAGTGTGAGAGCAGTCCTTTAAACCTTTCGAGTTATGTATGGGGCCCTACCCCACGTGGATGCTGGTCTATGTACCGGCGGCCGTCGAGGCGCGGAGAGCCACTGAAAACCGGTAATGGGTGGGCTTGGACTCTAGATTCTGTATTTTGGGGGCTGTAGCTTGAAATACTCCTGTGCCAAGGTGTCGGGAAGCCGGCTGCAGATATGGTCATCGCATGTAGGTTCATCGTTTCGTTGGTTCGCCGATTTGGCTTGTGTGCGGCCGGAAGTTCTGTATATATACAATAAATACATATCCATTAAACTATCCCAGCTATTGGTTCTCCAGCACCAGGCGTAGCACAGCAGGGAGGGGTCTTACAGTGATGCTAAAACAATGTGGAGGAGCTATCCAGCGCCTGGGCACGCGGTAGTCGTGGCGCTCCCCAAAAGCCCCCGTTATGTCACCCCCGCAGCCCGCCGAGGACGGGGGTCAAAAGGTCTAGATGTATACATGTAGCTAGCCACAGCCAAAGCTCTGCAGCTGGTCTCGAGCCATATCGCCTGGAATATCGGGCTCAGCAGAATCATTCCATTCTGCGCCATGGGGTGGGTGCCATGGCTGCAATTTTGAAAGTTACGAGATCGTAGCGCGCGTACTTAGAAGCGTCCGGTTTTAGAAATTAAAATGATATGCAATGGGTATCATATCAGAATATGAGGCAGGTGGTTTCTAGAAAGACGTACGCGGGGCACACCACCAGGCCGCCGCGGGATCGGGGCGCGATACCCATATTGATCTGCTCGGCGGAGGCATCAAGTCACGTATGGCATGCGCATGTTGACTAGTGTCGGGAGCTATTATCCGTTATCAATATGTATGTTGTGATATAAACCGAGCCCTTATGGCCCAGATCTGGTAGGGAGAAGCCAGATCGGGTACCCAAAGCGCCCAGGCCTCGATCCATCGCTTTTGCTGTGTCGATAAAAGGAACACCGAGAGGGGTAATAAGCAATCACCAGAAATCACTCGACTTTCGTGCGGCTGCTAAGATGCCCCCTTTTTTTTGTTTTTGTTTACATCATTAATTGCATGCAGAAGATGCCCCCTTCATAACGCGCGGTCAACTATGTAGTTAGAGCCGCACAATACCAAAGGAGTTTTCCACTATTTGAAAGAAATATATCGCGGCTACTTAAGTGCCGCTTCCACACCATCCACTCCCTTCTCCAACTACCTTCCAATACAGTACTCCTCGAGGGGGTTCTTAGCTGCGTAGCGCATAGATACAGGATGATAGCAAGCCAGATTATAGATTTCAACGAGAAATAAGCATTTGATCGCGCCAGTCTATTCCTGCCACTAACGAGTCGAGTACTGATCAAGCATCATTCAAGACTGCCTGGCTCTCCGGTTCAGAAACCGATATTATCCACAATACCTAAACAGGTTGGGCCAGCATTCCCATACTTCAGAACGTCGTGCGGACGCACTGAATCACAGCATCGACGTACCACAAGGGAATCCCTTCCAACGCGTTCCGAAACTTTGAAAGAGGGTCCCAGGGTTAGGGTTAGGGTTACAGATATCCGTGCAGGCACAACATACCTCTTCGGTACAACGGCTGTACCATGGTCACTAGTCCTAGCTAGCTAGCTGGCGTTATATATTTAGTATCAACTGCGCTCGCCGCATTGAGAGCTGCCACGGTCGATGAGGCCATCTCGTTGGACTTCTCCTTGCGGAACCAGTATTTCTTTTTTGTTTACATCATACTCGCATCCAGCCCTTAGGCTATGGCGGCACACCAAATCCTCTCCAAGCAACCAGTGCAGGGTCTCACTCATATGAAGCGCTAGCCTCGAGTTGAGGAACCAGTACCTAGAGGGGTGGTGGTGTTGAACTGCTCCCCAAGAATTACAGATAGGCCTTTTCTCTTCGTCGAAAACTTTAACTATTTACTTCTTACAGCGACCACTACCAACTCCCCCAGCATTCGAGACAACACCATGGTGCAATATTATCCGCACCTTCAATCGTTGCCTCGATCCACGCATAAACCTCATTGGGCGCCAAAAGATCATGGTAGTCATGTGAATACAAATTCATATTCACCTTGTGTATACGTATACAGGTTTCCTTTTGTTCTCTATTGTATGAGGCCCACGATTCCCGGGGATCAAAGGCCACAAAGGACCTGCCAAATCACCATAATGATTTTGTACAGTGGCAACATCCCAAAAACTAGAACCCCACTTTCAAGATCCAATTATCCAACCGCAACACCTCAAACTATTTACGACCAGCACTAAAACTCCTAGTACCCCACCGCCAAACATTTCACAGCTTCATGTCGGCGGAGCACAATAACGAACAGAACATAAAACACATGATAAAATCCCCTGACCTGCAAGTGGGATCGCAAAGCCTGTATAGCGGCCATAGAAGTCCAACTGCGCTGCCTCCGTCGCTCGTGCGGGGACGAAGAGACCGATGAGCTAAATTATAACCCAGTACAGACCGGCGTGAGCGTCGTCTCCACCGATACGAGCTAGGGTGTTTGTGATGAACCTACTAGCTAGGCCATGAGCCCCGCAGAATCCTATAAAGAATATAATATACAGCTCGACACTCACCCCCGAGTGCCCGGATCGTTCTACGCTAGCTGTAGCAAGCCCAATACACCCCCCCTCAAGATAAAGGGGGGAGTTAAAAAGTGCAGTAGAGGGCTCAAGCGACGTATCTACCCCCCGCCGCTACTGCCAGGGAGGGGCATAAATTTCTATGCGCTCCCGCATCGATAAAACGAAAACCTAACCCCCCAGAACGGGACCACCCCAATTTGCTCCTTTCGCAAGATCAGTTACAGATGATCACAGTTACAAGTGATACCTCGATCACTCTACTCGGATTACTAAGGCTATAAGGTTTTACCTACTAGAAACACACCGCCGATGCCCAACAAGAATTCATATATATGCACCGGCTCTTGATACCTCCCACCCACCATCCACATACACAACCACCTACCTAGCTAGCGCACAACACAACACTCTCCAAGGTACCAATTACTACCACCTTGGCCCCCAACCTTTATTCAAATCCCAGTACACCAGCGTGAACATATATACCCAGTACATGAGTTGCGAAAATGGAGGAAAACAAGACCAGCACACGACACCTCCCCTCCAGCACGCCACCAGCAACAATTAGCATGGAGATACCGCCACACGTAAAGGCCGGTCTGTTAGTCCCCAGTCCTGGATCCGACCAAAAATCCTCTTTACCGGGTTTTGGTCCGTGTAGAACACTACTTTTCGTTCAAAGGGTTAATGCTGTGTTTAGTGCCCCTTGTAATACACCAGTCGCGGATCAGGAGGGAAAAAAAAATACTCCCGAAAATTAATAAGTAAAAAAAACCCCAAAAGTGCCAGACTACAACCCTAACCCTGCCAAACCCAGGTCTATCACACGCACCATCAAGCATCAGCCATCTAATTGACTATCTCCACATTTCCAAGAAATCGCTGTTCTCTCTTGCCTCTGAAGACAAGGGAGCACAGGGAGCACAGGGAGGAATTTTGTCTCTGTGGAGGACGGGTGTCTCATGGAGCTCACCGAGCGTTTGGCGAGCAAATATCTGATATATAGCCTCTACTCGGCGAGCAGATATGTACTTTTGCTAGATTACGGATCACGGTTGGACCTTGACCTATCTTTTAGCTGGTAAAAGCATGTCACGGTAGCGATTAGACAATTGATGTGGCAAATGGTACCTCACACGGGTCAACATACCATGCGCGGGGCCGCTGCTTATTAATATTTGCTACCTAAATTTATGTGCATATATGCCTTCCCGCAGGCCTGCCCACGTGTCGACCTCTCTACTTACAGATGTCATTATGTTGTGCATTTTCTAGGTGTAGATTTAGGTATGTGCGATCGCGTGAGGTGTGGATTTAAGCGTATCTTAGTCATCGTCTTAGGCATGTCCAAGTCTTGAGTTTAGTCAATAGCTACATCCACTTCAACAATAAATATTCTTTCCTGACACACATTTACCAGATTAACCACATTGTTCTCAAATACAATTGGTTTGAATTTTAATTGGAATTGATGATAGTATTACAGTTGATGATAGAGATTGTTTCTACAAAGACGAAACTAGTAAAGTATTTTAAGGAAAAAGTTTGTTTCTATACTCTCCGATAAATTATTGCTGAATAAGGTGGCTCGAGGTAATAGTAAAGAATTATGGAAAGGCATACAGGAGTAACAAAGAATTATTAAGATTTCAGAAAACTGAAAATTGTAAAGTTTTTCTTAAGAGACAAAATCTTCAATATAGTCGATTAAAGTTCAAAAGGATATTTTATACAAAAAATATCATGGGTAATAGTCGGATGCGTTGTTAAAATAGTAAAAGACTTGCCTGGAGTGGGTCATAGGCGGGAGGCGGAGAGGGGGTGTGGTTGAATATCTGGAACTGTTGGTTTTGTTTAGTAGCAGCTCAGCTCTGGAGGAGAACCTTTGCCACTGAGCCTGCCTTGTACTCACCTACTCTACCTGCACTCGAATAGATGTCCACCTTAGAGTGAGTTAGTGTTAACTAGCCCCCATTACGAGAAGAAAGAATTACAAAACACAAACCACAACATAGGAAGGTATTAATTCATGCCCGACACTGCCGTCCACCTCCCTCCCTGTGAACAGGTAGTGACACCTCCTCACTCCACCCTGCAAGCCAAACAGAAACAACCACCATCCACCGGACTTTACCACGCCTGGCCCTCACACAAACACCCCCACAACCCAGCCCAACACCAAGCTGTAGCAGCTCCACGCCCAATCCCACACCCCCGAGCCAATGGGATTTTACTTTCCGCAGATAGAATCCCTGCATCTAGTTCAGGCGAGGACTCTCCTCCACATCCACGCCGGCTTGAGGCTCGGCGGCCGGGGCTTCTTACAGTGGGTAGCTAGAGAGAGGTTCGGTGTGTAATCAGCGGCCAGGCCCCCGCGAGCATCCCGAGGAATACTGCTGTGCGTGCATTAGTGTGTGGGTGTATCGACAACATGACCGGAGGGGAATACACCAGTCAGAGGTACCAGATAGGGTAGCTGGAATATACTAGTGCCAGTCTCCCGAGTACACTGCCGACCACCGAGCACTGTTTAGTGTATTGCGATCCCCTCCAGATACGCTCCGGGGTAGGTGGCCGTGATGGACGAGGGAGCCAACTAAGCTCGCGTCCTCATGTAGCCACGCCCGTGAGGACGCATATGCAGATTCCATACGAAGCTGCTATACCAGCCGTGGGACGTACCCCCGCGCGCGCATGGGGTACTTAACTATCCAACGCCACACAGCGGCTATCAACCGGGCTCTTCCCGGCGGTGCATGGCGATATGGTGCTTCAGGCGAGTGCTGTCCTTGGAGGTCTTTCTTCTCGTGGGTGGTGGTGGTTCTTGGATGCGTGTAGCCGGCGGAATTGGGAATGACTCCTCCGCTAGGGGTTGGGTTGCAATTCGGTGTTTGCAGATGTTTGGAGATGTGCTTGGCTAGCGGCGCTGTGGGGACCACCTCCGCGTACCCGGCGACCTCTCCGGTGGGGGTGTTGGGTGCTCAAGATTAGTTCCATGTGGCCAATGTCACTTCACTAAAAGAGGTCAGGTACTCCCCATCCGCGTGATATATATGTCTAAAGAGTCTTTCACATGTACCCAACATATGACGCTCCAAGCAGTATTCCCGCATTGCCCGGCGAGCAATATCTGCTTAGAAATTATTTCCATATACGTAGCTAACGACTGCAGCTGCTCCCACGTGGGGGGTTAGATGGTTTCCACACCCAACAAACCTTGCGCCAGATCAATCGGTCCAGTGATTTAATTATCTCATCGTTGCCAACTGCCGCCGCGCCCCAGCCCTAAGGGCCAACGGTGTCACCAGCGAGCGGCATATGTCTAATGACCGTTTCCCTATGGCCAACGACGCTCCGGCCATCTAATGTCTACGAGTGATACCCCATGACCGAGTGAGGAGATGTGATTTGCGGCCAAGTTATCACCTTGGCGTGAGAGCGAGTGATTATCTATGATGGTCTTTTTTTTTTTCACAATGGCCTGTTGTATCAACTCGCTATGTAGTTCCTCTATCTCTTTCCTCCCAGGTGGAAGTTGGCCGCTCCCTACAGCTTAACAGATTGGCAACGTTGAAGCTGCATGGAAAAAATTGTCCTACTGTAATACCGGATCGAAGGAATTTGGTACTTATATAACATGACAATAACTAATGGTCTTACCAAAAAGGCAGAACGGTGGTCTCTAAGACCCGCCTTGCTACACACAACTCTTTACTACAGGCCTAGGAAGGATATACTTCCCCATGAGCTGCTCGTAATAACCGCAACGGTGTATGTTTTTTGGCTCTTGTGGCGGGAAGAGTCCCCGTCATGTCTTAAGTAAGGCGGGACATGGCTAGTAGTTGCATGTACTGAGGGTAGAAACCACGCAGCGGTGAGACACAAGTATCAACTTCGTTGATGTTGGTGGATAGCGTTTTAGTTGCCGCCCGGGCCAGAGAATGTAGAGGTTGCATGCAATAAGACACAGTGGACGCCCGTGATCCCGGGCCTGGGGCCATATCATTACATTATAGTGCCGTGGTGTAGTAAGTCGTGCGCACGGCGAGACTATGCGTGATCGCGGAAGGAATGAATATACCTAGCAGCTACCTAGGACTGGTGGGACGGACGGATATGGGGTTATGCAGGGTGCAGAATCAGGCGAGCTTTCAATTGTGATATGGCCCATGGTGGGTATACCTGTGCTGGTAACGGGCGTGCCCTCGGGAGCACCCACCCCCGCGATGTTTCTCACACCTCACTACACGTGTATCACATTCCAGGGGCCATTAGTGCCTTAATCGATCCATACTCGTCTCGTTCCCAGACCCGCTCTGTATTTCTTTTGGTGGTGCGTTCAATACCGGGAGGTTAGTGTGGACTAATAATATAAAAATACTACGACACAAACCACACCAAAATATATATAATAGGGGATAGGCGCGAGACTAGACTGAAACCCCTCTTTTCAGGACCAAGGATCCTTATTAGACTGACCTTTTGACTAAACAATTATAAGTATCCACATGGGCGGTATAGTGGGGTGGGGGGAAAGGGAAGGGAAAAAACGACGAGGCCAGTTTAAACCCTAACCCTAACTACGAACCACTAAATATATGTTGTATACTCCTAGTGCCTCTTGTGCCATCGATTACAGTGTATACCGCCCCAGAGGAACCGCCTTTTACACTACATTGGATAGACTGATAAACTGTTCCCTTCTCGAAGCTTTCATCTTGTATCATCCGGCTGTATTTAAAACACCGGTTCCAGGGGCCACACATCCACATCTGTGCGTCATCTCTGGGGCTTAAATGATTAAGCGAGATCTCATGGTACGGGAGAGAAGAAAAAGGCAATACGGGGGCTGAAAGGGAATATTACTCGCAAATTTTTAAAGTCTGTTGATATTTTGCGTGGTAATCGCACCTAAAAAATCAACAGACTTAAAAATTTGGCGAGTAGAAGACATAGACTGTTACGGGGGCAGTGATATTAAAGTGTGTGCTAAGCCAAAATTGACGGTATCCCTTATGTTGATAGGGTTTTTTTTTAGTTCTCTGGTTGTTTCAGTTTGTTGAGATGGCAGTGTTTGGAGAGGGGTGTAGGGGAGAAAAACGCACTGGATATTGTCATGATCATGTAACTGATGAATTAAATAAAAAGTAATGTTTTGTTTTGTTTTTCATAGCCTCCGGGCTGCATGTATGTATATAGGAATGATCAACCGACTACTCGTTGCAATTTATTACTTTTCTTTTCTGTATTTATGTATTTATTTCATACTTCATATATGCATGCAGCCCGGAGGCTATGGCTTTGTTTCAGTATTTCTTTATTGACGAGGGAGATTACTTGTACCCGCGTCGCTCGCGAGGGCAGCCGCGGGGGAGAGGGGACTGCCATTTACATGCATGTACCATAAATAAATAAATAAATAATCAGTTGTTGAAAATGGATATCGAGTGATATTCCATGATTATATTTTTTTTCTTTTGGCTTAACTTATTAATTCCATATGATCTCGATATATATGCGCCACCGAGCATCTCCACCGCACTGGCGTTTATGATACATTGTTCGCACACAGACTTTGGTTAGACGCAGTGTTTATTTCGTTCCGGAGGGTGCCTGTAGAGTGGTTCGTTGTTTTTTTCTCTCCATGTTCCTCACAGATTTCCGAGTTTACTTTATCAGTACGGGGATATGTCAGCATCGCCTTAATTTTGAATCGGTGTACGAGAGGTAAGGAAATGAATCTAAGCTTTGTTTATTTACTTACTTGTAAGTATTCGGGAGGCGCCTGTAGAGGTAGTGGGTTGAGTTTGCGGGGATGAGCCGCTAAACAAAGTGACTTGGTCGCTTAACTGAACCACCTGCCCCATCTACAGAAGACGCCAACTGAAAACAGAAGGCACCTTTGATACATCCCTGAACCACATCTGCTGGGCAAGATGATAGCGGATAGGTTGTTTTAACAACCCATAGACTAGTGGATTATACCTGATTCCTAGTTTGACAGCTTCGCGCTCGAGCCGGCCTATGGACTATATATATGGATTATGGTTCATTTCCTGATCGTTTTCCGAACCTTGCGGGGATGACATATTACGTTTGAGATTTGAGCTAGAACACCCCCCAGTACCCCTTACTATTGCGTAGGTTTACTAGGATGGAATTTGGGGCGCGGACCTTGGAAACATTACCATTTTAAAGCAGAATAACTAATCTCTTATCGTAGGGAATAGGGTCCCGTGAGATACTGGAGGTCGTGTTTAAAACAGGGCAAAATACTCAAGCTGTTGGAAACTGGTGTTTATAACTGCATGATACTCCGGATGACATAAGTAAAAAATCTGGGTGTGTCCTTTGCATGCCTTTGGGGGAGCGGGAACGGACTTGTCTCTTATTGCTTAATAACCCTAACCCTGCCAAAGTATCTTACTGGACCTGAGTTTATAACCGGTTTATAACCGTGTTTCTTACTCCCAGTATCTTACTCTTGTATATTTGACGGGACCCTAGTAGGGAAATAGCCATAGGCTTGGATGCGCCGGTAAATATCTGTGATCCGTGTTGCTAGGCTGATCATATGCTCAAAACATTTATACCAATGGTGTTGTTTGATCCCAACTATTAGCCTAATACATGTATGTAGCTATCAGCTCGCGGGTCATATCCGGAAACATTTTCTATTGCTATTCTTGGCTAGACATGTTCCCTTGTGGCACTTACTCGCGACTTCATTGTGCATCTGCTATTAGACCTTAGGCCAACATATCGGCAAATAAAAAGATCAGCGACTACTAGCAGGAGGTATTAGGCACGATATTTTTCTATGCCACTCACAGAGGACACTACTCTGGTATAAAAACTACAGCCGCGCGCCATGGCTATTAACTGCGTTTACCTGATCACACTAACCTAGCTAGAGGATTATCTTTTTTCGCCCATTTTTTTTTCCCTACAAGCGACGATGGCTTAAAAGGTCTATTGCGTGGGATCGAACTGTGCTGATCTTGCGCAGGATGTCAATGAGATAGCAAAGGTTGTCAGGATCGACTACTTAATCGGATGAGGGCGCTGTAGTATCGACCGCCTGGCCATGGTAGCTCAGAATCTGGTGCATCACAGCCTTGGGAACTTTGTCATCACGTACCTTTTCCCCCGATATTGGCAGAATATCTCTCATGAATTAGCGCGAATTCTATAGTATTGTAGGGTGACAAAAGTTCTCGTGATTCTATCCATAGGCCACGAAACGACTATAACTTGGCGACTACTAATTCACTAAGTAGGGATGGGACAAGGATATTGGTATGATTAGAGAGCTGAAGGCTATTACCACATAGTACCTAGGTTTAAGTCCCTATTACTGGCTTTCCGGATTAGACTTTTAGAAAACTTCTACTAGTTGCTATGGAGAAATCACAAGAACTTTTATCACCCCACAATGCCTGTGGGCTGATAAACACGGCGAACTGCTTACCCTCACCTGAGACTGAGAACACATGATATATATGCACGAGGGGGATCCTCGGTGTCTCATACACCCGGGGGATAGAGCTAGTCAAGAGCCAAGTTTGTACTCGGGGGTGGGAGAAAGGACTAGAGAATACAGTAGGGTTTTATTTGTATGGCAGGGCGGCGCCACTCCATACAAAAAATCACTGTTTTGCCAGTTGGTTCTTGCTCCTATGTCCCGGACGCACAAGACAGTGTAGGAAACCTCTGTCATGCATAAATATCATGTGATTCGTGTTTTTGCTACAGAGACTCTCCGGTAAGTAGTTCGTTGCACTATTAGTTATTAAAATGCTGAGATACTCCATAAACTTCGCACAATGCTGCTTTGTTTTAGTCGATCATTTCCTTCATAGGTCACACCAATGCACGAGAGAGATTTCCACATCCCTGAGTAAAATCAGAATGATCTGGACTAATAGAAGCTCTCTATTGGTCCACTTTACACTCTTACAGGACTGGGCGCATGTCTCGGTGCTGCGAGTCTGAATTATGGGGTTATATATGTGGTGTGGAAAAGAGGCTAAAAGATTTGTAGATGACTTATATTGCCCGTTGCCGCCTGTACCAACTCTAGGTCCGGATCGTGCGCCTCCGCCTGTGAAAATTAAGCAGCAGGGACTGGTTGGCCTTCTGCACGCGCAGCGAAGTACAGCACGCCGCGCGCACACACTGGTCAAGAAGGAAATAAAACACAGCAACACCCCACGACGGTCTCTGAGACCAATACTAAGAGGTGGGCCTGGCAGGCAATGTTTCACTCCGTGGCATAATATCTAAACTAGACAGCGCAGAACGTCCACCCCACTACTTGCTTTATTAACTCTAGCATTTGCGTGCAAGTTGTTGCGGTCAAAGGTCCACAGAATTAATGGTTCCATTGAACAAAACATAAACCAACTCGGCGGAGGAATCTCAGCCCTCTTCGGTTATGGAGCGCATATTATGCTCCTATCTGTTTTTCTTCTCTAAGCTTATTCCGGTCTTCGCTCAAGACTTATACTGTACATTTTCTATTTCCGGAACCTATTGCCTTATCCCCAGAATAATCCTTTACATTCTATTTCTAAGCGGTGTTGTATGCTACCGCTGGGACTGGCTCGTGGGCGCGGCCTTTGGAACAGCGATGCTATTCAGTTCAGCCAGTGCACCAGCATACTTCTAATAGTGATGGCAGCCACGGCGGGTCCGTTCTTCCTTGACCCTGACGTTGTTTCGGTAACGAATGTTGCCTTCTTGCCGCAACCTTGTTATATTTTTGATGGTATTCGCTAAGATTGAGTGGTCAAGGATGGTTGTCATAATACATGATTTTTCTCCTTTTGGCTCTTTTGAAAGTGCCCCGACCACACTACCCTAAGTAAACATCACCCAGAAACAACAAAAAGCATTTCCAAGATATTTGGCCTCGTATTAGACTGAAATTTAGTCATACCATCTTTCATCAACGGGACCCGGTTGCTTTCCTAGTGACGATCGCTTTCCCAGTGAAACACGTTATAACTAACTACACACTGGAGGCCGTTCAATCCAGCCGGTAACGGTCGAACAATATTATAAATTAAGTCTCGAGGCCTAGTAATACAGTAGGGAGTCGATAACCAAATGACTCTAACTATTAGTCGAGTATATGTATCAATCAATCATACTTGTGTAAAGCTTGTGGTGACAGCCTGATCTTCATTCAGATTGAATTATCGTATATATACAGAGGGGTAAACGACGATACTACGTCCTTCTTCCCCGCTAAGTCCTCAGTTTTTGAAATAAACCACCACATTTTGCGTTGCAACCACGTTACACACAGCCAAAAGTCTTTAGCACTTAAGCTTCACCATGTCTGAACCTACGCCCACCCAAGAAATTTTCAACATTCTCACCACCACACACCTCGACAGCATCATCACCAACCAGGATAGCAATAACATCATCTCCACCTCCTGCGCCACCATCCTCAACAACCCAAACTCCTCCGATGAGACAAAGACAATCATCGCCCTCCTCTGCGGTATTGCCCGCAACACCAACACGATCGCCGGAGACATCAGCAGCCTCCAAGACGACATCAAAGAACTCGACGTAAAAGTTACGTCTATCGCCAACCGCCTCCCCTCCACCCACGAACAAATAGAGATCATCAGGATCTCTAACGCCCTTGACAACCTCGCGTCTAAAATCGCGGCCAACCCCACCCCCCGCAATCCTCCCCCTCCCTCCAACAAGCCCCAACCCCCCCCGCCCCCCCCGCCCGGAAAAAAACCCAAGCGGAACACGAAGCCGACGTCTGGGCAGCAGAAAATCACCGCGCCAAAGTGAGAAGGGACGCCCGTAACGGCATCCTCCCCCCCATTCTCCACCTCGACACCACCGCCCCTGAGACCTACGCCGCGAAAGCTGCCAAAGCCAAAGGGAAGGGCAAAGCCCCGCAAGAGAACCTTGGACAAACTCCTGCCGCCAAACCCCTCCCCACCGCCCAACGCCGCTTCTTCGCCTCCAGAAACACCCAGGAACCACTCCCACACCCCGAACGCCTGGCAGGAGAAATCCCATCCATCCTCGCCAAGGCCCTAGAAAAGAGCGGCTTTGCCGCCCCCTACACCTCACTCTCCGCCTCCGTCAATCCCAAAGGCTCCGTATCCATCGTCGCCCACCCCTCTGTCCCATCCTCCTTCTACAACCCCTTCTTCGAAACCTTCACCGCCCTCATCAACGAAAGAATCGCCACCCCCACCAACCCCCTGAAACTCTTCCGCCCCGCCCCCACCGACGTCGACGTTGCCATCCACGGCATCCCCCTCTTCAACTTCGCAAACAAGGAAGCCCTCGACAAGGACTTCCCTGAAGAAGTCAGATTCGCTGTCGGCATCACCCCTTCAGCCACCCGGTTCCTAATTAAGGACGACACTTCCCGCAACGGCAAAAAAACCTCCACTGTGGTGATTACGGTCACCGCTGAGGAAGCCGCCATCATTGGCACCACCATCAGACTCTTCTCCCGCCCACGCCGCTGCGAAGTCATGTGGTCAGCCACCCCCCTCACCCAATGCCGTAACTGCCAGAAATTCGGCCACGCACAACAAGGCTGTAAGAACAAAGAACCCACCTGCCCCATCTGCGCCAAGCCCCACAACAAAGCTGCCCACAGATGCCCCTCCACCAACTGCCCCGGCTCATCCAAGCCAACCCCCAACTGCTGCCCAGTCTCCCCCGCCTGTTACGGAGCGAAGCGGAGACTATAACTAAACTAGCCAAGGTTCACAACCGAGGCGAAGACGAGACGAGGACGAGAGCGAGGCGGGGACGGGGCAACGAGGGAACTTAACCGAGAAGCAGGGTAGTGGGACACAGAGTCCAGATGGCAGTGCGAACGAAGTGATGTAAGCGAAGATACCAGTAGAGGACACGTACGGCTGTATCGTACATGAACGAGGACTATGGCTAAGCGAGGACGAGGTAGTACTACGACGAGGATGACTAAGAGTGATGACGTATTATATTCCAAGAGACGAGGACTGAGAAACAAGTAACAACTAAAGAAACTAGAAACGTAGAGTTGATAACAGGAAGGTTGCGTAGGAAAGGAAAGAAGAGAAAGAGACAAAGGAAAGGTTCGTAGCCGACTATATATACAGTTCCCAATCCCTGTCCCGGGATGACTCATAACCCGTGTAACGGAAACCCATAGAAACCCAAAGTGAAAACCCGAACCCGAGAACCCATTCCGCAATATCCTGTCCTTCGCAGTAGTCTGTGGTACGCCGTGATACGCCAAATGCAGCAACTGCAATGGCCCCCACCCCGCCTCAGATCCCACCTGCCCCGCCCGCCCAAAGAAATCCGCCGACAAGGAGTCCCAGCCCTTGAACGCCCCCATGGACATCACCATGGACCTCTCCACCCACTCGTCCGTTTAAATGCAGAACAACAACCGCATTAAAAACCCGCCTAGTCTACGCATCATCCAACACAACTGCGCTGGGAGCAACCCTGTGTTCATCACTCTCTTTTCACTCCACATGGTCCAGACCGCTCACATTATCGCGATCCAGGAACCGCCCCTCTTCAACAACAAGCCCCTACAAGCCCCCTCCTTCACCCTCTACTCCCCTTCCCCCTCTACACCCAACGACAAAATCTCCGCCTGTCTCTACATCTCCAACACACTCCTTGAGAAAAACTCAGCCTCCCCCATTCCCTCCACAAGAGGCGATATGATCTCGGCCAACATTTTCTTCAGAACCTCCCCCTCATCCTTCACCACACTCCACATAACGAACGTGTACAACCGTCAGCTCTCAAACACTTTGGTCGATAGACCCCCGGGACATCTTCACCCCCTCCCACGACCCCTCCATCGTCCTGGGAGATTTCAACATCCACGGCCCACAAGCCGACCCCCTCCGCTCTTTCTCAGCTCGGGAACTCTCCCTCTCCCAACCCTACTTCTCCGCCGCCACCACCAACGCCTTCCTCCTCATCAACAACCCAGGCGTCTACACCAGGATCTCACCCTCCCAGTCACAACGCCACGGAGTCATCGACCTCGCCTTCGCCAACCCCAGAGCCAGCGCCCTCATCCGCAAATGGCTCCCCCTCTCTGCCGACACTGGCTCCGATCACAGAGCCCTGGCCATCTCCCTGGCCGTCCCCGCCTCCGACCTTACCACCATCACCACCCCCAACTGGTCCGCCACAGACTGGGGAGCACTAGCCCCCTCCCTCAGAGACCTCCACATCCCCCCGCCCCCCACTACCAACATCGACCAATGGTTCGAAGCGGAACTCTCGAGCCTCACCAACCTCCTCTCATCCCACACCCCCTCCAAAACGATCTGCAAATGGTCGAAGCCATGGTGGAACCCAAACCTCTCACAACTTAGAACCATCTTCCACTCCGTCCAACGCGCCTGCAGAAAGGGCAAAGCTCCCCCCTTTGAAGCCAAGGCAGCAAAAAATGCCTACTTCAACGCGATCAAGCGAGCCAAACAAAACCACTGGAACAACTTCGTGTCCAACGCGTCAACCAAGGACGTATGGAAACTCAAAAAATCCACTACCAGGACCGAAGACCGGATCCCCACCCTCCCCAACTCCCCCACCCCCCACACCCTCAACACAAACCTGGTTAACTTCTTCCCCCAAGACCCTCCCCCTCCCCCCATCCGCTACAACGACGTCCCCATCATCACAACTGAGGAAATCCATACCGTCCTCAGCACCACCAGCAACCTATCCGCCCCAGGCCCCGATGGCATCCCCTACTCCGTATGGAAAGCGGTCCATAAGGCCAACCCCCTCATCCTCTCAGCCCTCTTAAACCCCCTCCTCAAACACGGCTACCACCTCACTCTCAAGCGGTGAATGGTGTCATCCTAGCCAAGCCCAACAGTTCTGACTACTCCTCCCTCCTCCTCATACCGCATCATTGTCCTTCTCCAGACCATCTCAAAGATCCTAGAGAAGATAGGAACCCTCCGCCGCCTCAATCGCCAGGAACACTGGCCTAATACACCCACCAATGCGGCTCAAGTGGCCGGACTCTCCACCTCCGGACGCTGCCACCACCCTCCTCCACGAGGCCGCCATGCAATTAGCCGCCTTAAAGTCTCCACCCTCCTCCTTGATGTCAAGGGGATTCGACCACGTAAACAGGCACTCGCCTACCCTCACGCGTCAGGACACGTTCCACCCCTACACTGGATCCTGTCTTTCCTCTCAGACCGCCACATCACCCTTCTCTTCAAAGGCTCCCCAAGATCCCACACCCATACAAGTCGGGGTCCCCAGGGTCCCCCATCTCCCTCCTCTTCCTTATTTCGTCAACTTCCTCCACCTCCACGACCCTCCGGCATCACCCTCTCTCCTCGTGGGCGACTTCGCGATCACTGTCGCATCCCAGTCCTACGAGGAAAACATAACCTCCCTCACCTCCCACTACAACCGCCTCACCCACTCAGCCTCCCCCAAAAACATCAGCTTCTCAGTCGCAAAGACTGAACTCATCCACTGGAGGACTCCCAGAGACAGGAGCCCCCCCTGCCACCTCACCATCACCCTGGAAGGCCACACCTTCACACCCTCCCATAAGGTCAAATGGATTGGCTTCTGGCTCACCCAAGCCTTCGACCCAAACACCCACTTCTCCCACCGCCTCGCCGCCGCCCAAGCCGCTTTCGGCCTCATCCAACGCTTCTCCTCAGCCGGCAAGGGCCTCTCCTCCGCGAACTGCCTCCGCCTCGCCCACCAAGCAATCCGCCCCATGCTTACGTACGGGGCCACCGTCTTCTCCCCCTCCTCCGCCCTCAAGGCCCTCACAAAATTCTGGAACTCGGTATTACGCTGGGCCACAGGATGCTTCAGGGCCACCAACCTAAGACCTTAAAGTCCAAGTATGCCATCCGCATACTCTTAGCCTCTCCCCTCAACAACCCGGTCACAGGAAGATCCCCTCGGAACTTCCCAACCTCATCCACTATACGATCCCACTCTCACGCCTCCCTCTTAAAGGGACGCCCCAACCACCCCCGCAGATGGGACTCCAACGCTGTAAAAGGCGTCGCCCCCCTCCCCATCGAAAAACTCGCCGCCCTCATACGCCCCCTCATCGAGGAGGGCCACCCAAAGGACAGACTAGCCATTAGAGCTAAGAAACTCCTCATCTCATACTGGGAGGCAGCCTACCCCCCACCCCCCTACTATAACTTCACTCCCACCCTGAAACTCCCTATCTTCACCTCCCTCCACAAATTCACTGCCTCCAGGATTCACCAAATCAGGACAGCCAAAAGCTACCTGAGGGCGCACAAATCCTGGATCAACATCGACTCCCCCGACTCATGCCCACGATGTGGACAAGAGCCGGAAACCACGAACCACGCCATCCTCACATGCCCCGCAAGGGCCCAGGAGGGATTCCTCTTCTTCCACCGCATCACCTCACTAGACGAGGTTTGGGACAGCCTCCCACTCACCCTAGCCCTCGCAGCATATATTACCGCTACCAGGACCAACTACCCAGCACCACACCCACCCTCCCCACTACTCTCAGGGTCGGACCTTTCCACCCTCACCTCCCTCTCGTCCACCAACTCCTAAACCGGCCCCCAAGGCACCCACACCACCAAAGCCCTAGCATTAGGCAAGGAGCCACAAGCTCACAGGAACCCGCGGAGGAAGGTTAGCCACCGGCGGTCTCCTTTGTAACCATTCGCGTTTTTCACTTCTTCTCTACTCAGCTGATTCTCTCATTTGTCTTCCTTTTGTTTTTCCTTCCTTTCTGTGCTTTCTTCTTCCGTGTTTTTAGGGGACGCCAGTTTGTACTACGATAGGGGTTAGGTCTTTTATGCCATAGTCTTCGACTGCACGCAACATTTGTACCTAAAAATGAAATGAAATGAGTTAAAAAAAAAAAAAAAAAAAAACGACGATACTAGCGGCAGAAAGCCAGTTTCACCCCCCATGAGCCTTTGGGTTTTGCATCCCATGTTAGGAGCCCTCTCAACCTAATAGCTAACCATCCTATATGTGTCGAGATATGTGGAACGTATAGTAGTTGTTGTAGGTGAGAGCTTAATTTTGTATTTGCGGTATTTGGGACTTTATTTCGTTTTGAGGAGCCTACGGTCCTACGACACAATTTTCATGTGAATCGTGATTTGCGTCCTGCTCTGGGGATGGATATTGGCCCGAGAGTGTAAAGAGAACTCGCATCCATCCCCCCCCTCTACCAGCCATATAAACGTATTTTTTGATTCGTTTACGGGATAAGATTCTGTAGGAGGCACTCGGATTAATATACACGAGGGGGGAATGGTATTGATTTGATGCCATTCCAGAAGAATGATGCTTTCCGGGGGTGTGCACCTCCTACCCTCTAATAGCCCCCGAAATCAATCAAGGCAATCAATGCCTTTCCCTGCCACTATACCTTGGGAAATGAATCTTTTAATCCACCTCAATCTCTACTAGGAATGTAACGAATTCTGTGTTACATTATTTTACTGCCAGAACAATTCCGAGAGCTGATGAACTAATTGATTCATTACCTGGGGTACTTGTGTACAGCGGTAGGTAATAAGTGATGGAACACAGTGATGCCTGTTTTGGTAAAACGCCACCAACATTTGGTGCCTGTATCTCAGGGCGTTCCATCACTTATTGCCTGTCGCTGTACATGGCACTAGTAATTGACTTGCAGTGAAAGATGATATATTTCAGGAAGAAACTATAAACGTATTACTTGATATTAATATTTTGACCCTTTTTTTGGCTTGAGTATATCTAAATATTTTAACTTGGCGTAGGTCGTATGGCTTACCACCCTACCAATTATACAAGTGAATCAAAAAAAAATGCATGACTTTCGCTCTTTATGTTGCTATATAAAATGAATCACCCAATGTATCACCTAAAGCGATCAAACAGAGAGAAAAGGCACGTTTTACTATGGGGAAACAACCCAAACCGAATTCTTAGTACATTACATTTGAAACATTTTCGGTGCCTTGATTTTCTTCAAACACTTAAACACAGAAAAATGAAAAAAAGAATTGATCTCCCAGGGAACTGACCCTTGGCCATTGCGATTACCTAACCTAAATCTTTTTACTTGTGCTATAGCTACCAGATAGTATATTGATAAGTTATATGGGCTGTATTGGGTTCCGGGAGAGGAAAATCATCAGGAATTGGTGAGGAAAAGACATCATGATGCATTCCCTCCTTGGTGTAAAGGAGCCCAAGTGCCTTTTACAAAGCCTACCCCGAAAACGAATTAAAGGATCTATTTTAGAAAAGTCGTTTGGTGGGGAAATGAATCAAGAGATTCATTTACATGGCCGGTAGAGCCATGTTCCTCAAAAGAACCCAAGTACAGCTCCTACTGATCGATGTCATCAAGGTTTTGATATTATTATTATTATTACAGTAGCTAAGGTATGGGGCAAAGTGCTGCTCTCGCACTAATTAAGTCCCTAGTAATTTGACTCATTTCCACTTCCATACGCACACCTTCCACTTCCATATACACACCTTCGAGCTTCCACTACAGGGCTTACATGTATGTACCGAAAAAGATCTGTTCCCCGGCTTCTCTCCTATCGCTGTTAGCGACGGTGCAAGTGCCGTTGCCATTACCTTTCTATCATCCCTTCCCGACTGCTTCCCTGATTCCGTTCTTGACGACTTTCCTAACACCACCAACATATTACTCCGCGCCCCCGCCCAGCGAGATCCCTAGTATCGACCGAGAATTGTGGTCCTCCACCACGTAGGGCCTGGCCGCCGAGCCTGCATCTAAGAAACATTTGTATGTGAATCTCGCTGAGTAGGGATCTCGCTGAGCAGGGAAACGGAGTACCTCGTGGTATAGGCGATAAGCAAGTGCAATAACCAAGGTTCGGTTCGCTGATACCTCCATGTCAAAAATTCCGGGACAAGCCCCCGTAGCAACCGCGGTTGCGTTGTCCTGGGACTCCCGAACAAGAACTATACATAGATCAATTGCCCTCCTTGGCCAAATATTTAGGTGTAACCGAACCTGGTACAAGTCGACTCCTTTGGCTTTTATTAACCCCGAAGTGTCAATATTATCTCCGCCATTACTTCACCCTCAAAATAAATAAGAGCTGTGCCAAAAACAAGACCTGTAGGTATATACTCGCTGGCACTCTCATATCCTACCTATCGGCACACCTATAGTCCGTAGTAGACTCATGATGTATTTGACCCGCTTTATAAGGATGTAGTCTCATATTATGTACATACTCGTGTGATCCCATATTCGAACTTCCTCCGATAGGAGTATTGAAGTCGTAATTAACCGGTGTCGTGACTCGGGTGGTTTTAACTATGTGGCTGAATAACCTTTTGGACGGATGCCCCTGTTTTAACGTCCTTAATACCCCTGGCCGCCGTCTCGTCTCCTTACAAGGGCAAGGTAGATACGGGCCGGGCTGAGGCCCTTGCTTTCTGGTTTTGGGCCTCAATGGCCCCCAAGAGAGTAAGACCAGTTATTGTTGACACTCCGCGGTATATTGTGTTTGGAATGTAAATACGTGTAGGGTTGCGGTTGGGCATCTGGCGGTCGGTGGTTCGTTCTATATATAGACTTCCTGGGCGAAAGAAACATGAGGAAAGGACGCCTACAATTACTTATATCGAGGCTTCTAAAGTGTATTTAGTGCCAAAAAACTCGACAATAACGAACAGGGCCAGGTTGAGATAGTGTACTGTCACTGATCAAGACCTTGGAGATTTACTCTTTCGGCGATCATGGCCGAGGCTCTATGCGAAAGCAAGAAAACCTGGCCCCGTTCGGCCTTTCAACGGATGGTTTTTGGTTGATTTGTCACTTCTTCATGCAAGTGTACCCCGGGGTCCTCAACGGCGAGAAAGAACCATAATTTTGCAGCTATTGGCCACCACGCCTAAATTTGGGAAATAAGTTCTATGGATCGAATTGCATCAAGTAGAGCTATATAATAAACTGTACATCAAAACAGAAATGCAAAGGTTGACTGGGTCTAGCTTGTTCGCTCTTTAATACCCAGTAAACTTCTAGAGCGAGATGCCTACATGTAGTGTTGGCCAAGGAGATGTTTAGGTACATCTGCTTAAAATGTTGGCGCCTAAAATTTAAGCTTCCGACCTACAGAGTAAGGTCACTTTGGGGACAACAACGAAACTGGTTGAACGACGAACAGGGATATTTTGCGGACAAAGCACAGGCGCTCAGGCTGGTATCTAATCCTGAAACCTGTGATAAATGTGTCACTTGATTTGTTTCCAAAAAGGACACCACGGTAAATACGTCACCACATTCATTCCCCAATTGCGAAAGCGTCACTGGATTCATTCTAGAAAAAAATGCATCAATTGACCTATTTACTAAAAGCTTCGACAGTAAATGAATCTTGTGAGGCACCCTCCCTCTATAATATTTAATTGCAGAACGCATCAATTAATACATCCCCCCCCCCAACATACGAAAATCTCATTATAGGGCGTTTTAATATATCTCGTCCGAGTGTTTATGCAGATATTCCGCAGCGGGCAAGTACACCTAGTTGGCGAGTGCAAAGTTTCCCAATCCCTTGATCACAGTTGGACCGCCACTCAACGAATACTGACAGGGATGGGGCAACATCGACCAAGGCTCATAAAGAGTGATGGAGGAGGGATGCCAACCCAAAGGTGATAGGTATATCATATCAACGGTTTTCATACATTTCTTAGTCTGAGTAGTATAGTCTATCACCGCTATTTAGATCAAGTCGGAAGCCATTTAAGATATTGAAAGCTTCACCTTGGTGACCGCTTCCCTACCTTGTCAAGTATTGCTGAGGCATTTCTGTATGTATTTACAATAAACTTCTGATGGTCTTGTTTGTAAACATAGTGGAGATCTCAGTAGACATTTTAATTTTTAAAATTATTTAGTAGCCTATTCGGCAAGGTTTGGGATATCTAAACTAGCACTTGTTCAGCCACACTACCCGGCCGCGAAGACTCCTAATAAAAGTGGTGAGAAAAATCGTGGAGTTTAGCAGTATTAATGAACAACGTATTCTATAGTTTACACATTTGCCAATATATACCTATGGGCTACCTTATATAGCCACTGTTTCAGATATTTACCAAGCTAAACCAAATAAATTGTATTGTAAAGTGTTCCCAGATACCAGTAAGAGGTTCTTTTTGCGAATATTCTTTCTAGTCATATTTGGGTCTAATTGTGCTCATCTAGTACTTGGCATTGTCTGATTTTGACATTAGTTCAAGCCCTCTAGTTGTTATGCTTATCTTTTCTGCTGGTGAAACTGCCAACATTTCAGGCCACATAGCGCACCACGCACCCGAGAATTGCCTCCGAGAACACAGGCACTAAGGCACCAGCTCATGGTTGTCACGTTGACGAAGGTGATAAAGCTAACGTGGGCAGAGGTAATACATGGGTAGTAGTCGGTGAATAGCAGTAGCCACCTCACGAGGGCAAGTTGTTAGGCCTTAGGTATGATCATTGAAAATATTGGATTATTGAAACAATTTAGCCAACAACTTCTGAATCTAGATATTTATGTAGTTCTTAGCGATAGTTTTTGGTGTGGCAATCCCGCCAAGAACTCAAATTTGAGCACCAGTGGACTGGTTGTCATATAGCAGCCAGTCAGGGTTAGGGGTCCAGCTCTCAACCCATTAATCAAAGACTTGAGAGTTCAGAAAACCAACGTGGTACATATTAGAAATCTGTTATGCCGATTCATTTGCTGGTGCATATGTGAAAACATCAGGGTAGAAGTTGCATTCCTTAAAGTACTCCGAATGCGCTATAAAGTTCTCAGCTGGTTTATGTATGAAAGAGATTTCGCTAGCGTCTTGTTCAACTGGGCAAGAATACTCGTATCAGAGCGCAAATCAGCTTCGATCTGGAACGGGACCGGTCGCTTCTATTCGAACCACACAGCACGCCACGCACTGCCCCGTTTCACAATGCTTTCGGACAGAACCGCTGTTATGCCGCCCAAAAACCCGCCAAGCCACATCTCCATACAATGTGTAATGGCCTTGCCACAGGGTGGGACATTTGTCCCCAGTGAAGATCACCTTCCTAATCTGGTAACTACTCGGGAAATCCCAAGACACCACCAGTGATGTATTCCCAATCGGGTAACTATGACTAGCGTACTTCCCATTCGGGTAATTATTGACCTGGAAGGTAAGTAGTTAATGTGAGACATTTCACCAAAAACCCGGAGATCCGTTGCCACACCACTTTTCTGTGGCTTATGCGTGAACCCGTAAGAACAGACTGGTCCTATGCAACGGACTTTTGCGGTAGCTCAACAACCACAACAGATAAAATTAATTTGGCTCTGTTAAAGTGTCATTTACCAGTTTCTATATCATCCTACAGATCTATTCTAATTTTAACGCGTTGTGGTGGTTGTTGGCCATTAAGCCTCAAAGTTCGTCAACTTTGACACTCCGTCTCAAGGTGTCCCAACCATATTCCATACACTCAAGAGGTGCCAAGCCGGCCGCTCTCCCATCGATCTGGTTGGGGGAGCCGGATAATGGAGAGCATGCACGTGTCCAAACCGAAACATAACACTAACCGTATCTGTGCATATGTGCTGTGTTGAACACGCTGAATGTTTATTCTAGCACTTGGTAACCCAGTACACGTTGGGACCTTCACAGCCTCAATGCCAGGATAGACATGAGCGGCGTTCAACACAGGACAGATACCGGGTACGGTTAGTTTTATATTTCAATTTAGGCTGACCGTCTAAGGGATACGTATATACGGGTGCAATATTGGTAAAGCATTATTGACGTATCGATGAAGATTGCGCGCAGGATATATCCAGCTGTGTTTGGGGTGGTCAGTTACACAACGACAGATACCTCCTAGCCTCGCTATCCTGTAATTCCATAAGGGCAGGTACTGTTGAACGTTTTTCTGTTTGGGGACGCCTTGCAAAGTGATTTCGGGGGTCAACCGCCAATGACTTTCCCCGACCATACACTAATCTATTTCTCTCTCTGTTATTCAATAATTCTGCTTCCTTTCCACTTGGTAGTCCTGGATCACTTTTGTCGCTTGATGCGGTGGAGCTATCGAGTTGGGTTTTTGGATGGGTCCTCCTTTAGGCGCGCCAAGAGGCCGCTCTTGGCATGGTACTCGCAGTAAAGTGATTGTTGCGTCCGTTGCGGCATATGTCGCACAAGGTGTTTTGTGGGATTGGCTTCTGGCGAGGCGCTCTTAACTGGCTAGTCGGTCTCGCGAATGCATACTCGTAACTAAGTAGAATTAACTGCAAGTGCAAAAAGGGGCGCAACATCGCATAGGGTGGGTCCAGTTCTGTGGGTGGGTGGGCAGCGGGCGGGTCACCTTCCACAATTCTGCTGCCATACCAATGCATTTTCTAGTTCTAACCCAGGGAGAAAAACCTGCCGAGGCTATCTTTTGTGGCTGCATCTGGCGTTTGTGGTGCTGCCAAGGTGGAATGTGGGACATGGCGGTTTAGAAACACAGTATTCATACGTGTGTGGCGCATTATAACCTCACGCGGGGACGTCGATATATTTTCAGAGCTACAACCATGGTACCAGTTTGTTCCCCCCAAGCTGAGTTCAGCTCAGACACTCGAGACACTATTCCAATACGTCCTACTGGTCGATCGCTTCGTGGCGAGCAAAAAGGTTCTCGCTACTCTTCGCTCCTATACGTGGGCGGCTACCCCTGATTTTCACGTCCCTAGAAACGCTCACTAACAACATGAAAAGGTAACATCACCGGGCTTCATTCTATTCCAACATATCCATATTCAACTACTGTAGAGATGGACCACCTAGTGGATCCTGGCATGATCAGCTCGCTGCTCGCTTGCGGAGATCACTTAGTCTCAGCACTACACAATTTTATATTCAACACAATCGACGCACCCCATATCGCCAAGGACCTTGAAATTGTAATCACTGGCTTCACTTTACGCCTCAAACAGATTCAAAGGTGGATAGTCAGGTCCGAGCTCCGTAACATTACAGATATTGAACTTCTATCCTGTACCCTTGCCGTTAGTTTAACCATACTTGAGGCTCTGCACCGGGGATTTCATTCGATGATCATTCAAGGTAAACAACGAAACGGCACGTACGCTGCACAAGCCGAGAAAAACTGCAAAGATCCACAACCAGTGTTTCCGGAGGTGTCTAGCTTCAAAAGAGCAAGGAAAATGAAACCGCGCGAGCGTATATGGTGGATCTTGAAGTCAAGAGAACACCACAGAACTCTTGATCAGTTAAAGGACCAAAACTCGGCTCTAACCTTAATGATTAATGTTCTTACGAGGTAAGCATCTAAGCAAACATCCTTTAAGATTAAAGTAGATAGGAATAGCTCATTCTGTAGAACTTCCGGCAGGTCTCACGATAAAGAGACATCGTTAGAAGAAGGCCATGCCTGCCTGATAGCCTCTGATAATTACACATTTCTAGAGGCTAAGTCTATGGCACCGCAGAGATATCCAAGCACAATGGGTTGTAAAGGGGGCCTCAAATTGACAGGCAAAAACAACCAGGTACCATCAAAAAGGTCACCCTGCCACGTGTCGTTCGAGTCAGAGTTACTTCGCTCCCGTGCATATAAGGGCACACGGGAATCTACCAATCGACTATCAACCGACAGCGATTGGGCCCAGGCGGAGAAATTCTCTTTTCTCAGCCGCCAATCAAACGACTCAGTGTTCAGCCTGCCGGTCACTGAGTATCAAACATTGAAACCAAACCCCAACCTCTCTCGCCAGAATACTACCTCCACATCCCTCCGAGACTCAGTCGACGATTACATCCCAGGTTTAATGGATAGCTGTGAGAAAAGAAGAACTAGATACATTACTGGTCGTACACCTACCGAAGCTCCTCCACCCATACCCCAAGAGCCTCCTCCCCTGACCGACCCGGTTCCTGAAAGTGAGCTTCATGATGCCATCAGCAGGGGGCAAGCAGTTGAAGTGCACACCTTACTTCGCCGTGGGTTTGATGTGCATAGTCAGGACAATCAATCACAGTACCCTCTGGAACGCGCTGTGAAATTGGGGCGAGAAGAGATAGTATCGACTCTACTACTCTTTGGTGCAGGAACGGACTGGAAGGATAGTTTAGGCAGGTCAGTTGACCCAAGCTAACAGGAAACTCTTTGTTGGATGGAGCTATAATACTGACGTAATGGTGTCCTACAGAACGGCTCTACACACCGCAGTCACCATGGGAAATATTCATATCATCTGTTCCCTCCTAGAGCACGATGCTCCGATCGACGCTGTAGATTATAACGGAGACACAGCATTGCACGCCGCGGCGCGCGATAAGCAGGCAGATATTGTCAAGCTATTGGTGGGGTGGGGGGCTGATACTAAGGTACAGAATAAACAGGGGGAGATCCCTATGGTTTCTAACTCAGGGTTTGTAACACTGTGGATCTAGTATATAGAGTAATGATAATGCCTTTTCTCTTTTAGCAGATGTGTGAGAGTGCAAGGGGTGTTTTAGGGCTTGCAGAGATGTCCAGTAGTTGGTTGATATTTTCTTATTAGCATGGATTCTGAGATAATTCGGTCCAAAGGCATGATTTTGAAACTATGTTCTTGGGTTATGTTTGATATCTACTTGTCGTACTTTAGTAATAGATAACAGAGGTAGACTACCATAATTCCAGGAGCACAAACGAAGCTGCTAATTCGGTGTCCGAACTTTCTATAACTAGTTAGTTAGCTAGCTAGGGTTGTCTAGGGTTGTCTAGGGTTAGTTAGGGTTAGTTAGGGTTAGTTAGTGGAGTCAGATCATATTTCCTGCTTAGCGATAATGGAGATTCGGGACCGTCTACCACGCAAGAGCAGGCCGCCAACAAGCGGCCAAGGAATTTTGCATGTGAAGTCTCGCTCAACAACGAACTCGCTAAGCAGGGAAATAAAACAGATAACCTCTGGCATCCGGGCCCACCGGCAGGCGGTTCTCTGCATTAGACCAAGTTCCTGGACCGTTGCAAGAAGGCTACCAGAAGCCCAAGTGCCTGAGAGGAGAACTACATGTGAGAAGTCATTTGAGCCCCCAAATCCCCTGAAATGATATGAACACATAAGCGCACGCCATGAAGTTGCTGTTTAACCAACTTCACCGCTACACTACCTCTATTAAGTTTTAAAAAAGGGGGGCGCCGTAGTCCTGTGGAAGGTTTATAGCTTTAAGTAGTATACGCTGGATATAACTCAACTATTCCTAACATCTCCCATTAAGCGCGAAAGAATTCAGTTACCTCTAATATGTTGGATAGTCGATACAGGACACCCCTTTTGCTACATGAGAGCTCCCAAAAGGTTTGTGGTGGCCTGTTCTCTAAATTGCGAGTGATCCTTTTTGGCCCAGGTCTTATTTCTGACACTGTAATTTCAAGGGTGGCCCCGCTCCTCAGGAGAGCTTATGAAAAGGGATCCTGTCTGGAAGGTTGATCACTTCCTTTGAGTGTAGACTTAGATAGATAAGATCATTATGGGATGCATAAATGACCACTAAGAAACTGTGATGGACTGATAGTAATTGTGGGTAGGTCATGAATCGCGTCAGCAACACCCATTTCTATACAATACGATTTCTTTTTCATCAAAACAAAATCAGGGGTAGACTTGACTCCCATGGATAAACATAGACGATATATTCGTCTCTATATCGGGTAGAATATACTAGAGGTGACTTAATTATTGTCCCAATTACTTCAGCCCCACCAGACCCGAGACCCTACAGAGTCCCAAACACTAGCTCAATCCAAGTGTATCAAAGTCAAACCATGGTCATTTCTGCACTCAAAAACGATTGTGTTCCACTTTAACTAGCATGGTGAGGTTTGTTGCTATCGTGTGCAAGAGACAATACTTAATTTCCGCAAGTATATGCTTCAGCCCGTCCCTCTTACTATAGGTCCGCCCCCCGGGGTCCGCTCATTCCCCGCTTTGTGTCTTTTGGCTGGATGGAGGGTGCTATCGGCTCTGCTTGGGAAATACTACTCCGTGGTCCTGTTCTCTACCCCCTAACGGCACTCAGGCGTTAATTAATCCTCAAAAGGTCTTACCAACAACACCTTACAAAGATTATCGGGGCTTAACTCATAGGATAGTAGCGGACAGGTTTGCGAACGGTCTAGCTGTAACATTGCTTGATTTATAGTAGCTTAAGCCCTAACTCGGCAGCATGTTAGTTTTTGAGGGGCCTTGTGACGTGGTTGTGACTAGTGCTGCTTGGGACCTAGTACTTCTCAACGTATTGGTTGATGGATTGATACTTCATACATTCAACGCATTGGTTAGGACTCTATGGTACAAAATTTGTTAAACAACATTTAATCAAAAACCGGAGATATGCACCTGTTAAGCAAAAAAAAAGGGTGGTTTTAAACAAGCCAAAGATTAAAAACCTATGAGCAAGTACTAAAAATGACATAAGATAAACTGAACTCTGATATGTGTAACTCGATTAGAATGAACGAACATATTTTTATAAACTCCTCATGTTTAACATAAACATAGTAGAGTGTATTTTAAACCCATTGCAAACCTGATATTTAGTAACTTAAACTATGTGCGGCTCATTTTCCGTAATGTCAGTATTTAATACAAAATCTACACGTGTGTATTTTAACAGTCCGGATTTTATTCAATAGGGAAGAGTGACCCTGATTGCGTTAATTAGGAGTCTTCCACGACCACCAACCAGTGTCTCCAACAAGACGGGCCATAGTCAGTACAACCCAGGGAAAGGTTGCACATGAAAATGTAATAATGGCTGCCCGGACTAGGCCTAGTAAGGATAAATCTTATAGGTAAGATTCTTGGATTGACGATATATCCCGATATACAGGATAGCATTGTACTAAACATTGGGGGCGGTTCATAAGTTATCCTCCGAACAAAAGACTCCGCGCCTTGTGGCCTCGTGGAGGCGCGAGAGCCCGGAGAGCACAGGGCGCAATTTCGTCTCTATGAAGGACGGCCATTTCATATTAGTGATATGAGCCAAATATCTCACAGCCTCCGCCTGGCGAGCAAATATATAGATTAACGGTCATGGTAGGACCTTGACACACTTTTAGCGGGTAAAATAGCATCACAGTGGCGAGTGGCGACCAGGGGGTTGGTATGGGAGACGGTGCCTTGCGCGGGGCATGTTGCACCGCGGGAGAGCGCTTTTGTTCGTCTCTGGATCTCTATGTGGGTTTTACTCCTCTAGCATGGCAATTGAAATCCTTGGAGTGATATTTGATAGAAAAACTAGATCCTCTCCTGTACTAGATGTACTTCAGAGCATGCCACATGTAGCCCTGGGCATGGCGCTGATAAAAAGTGTGTACGCGTGAGTGGGTTAATGCATATGCCCCCGCCGCTGCCTGCGCGACTGCCTGCGCGGCCACCCTACCTGTAGCAAGGCCTCGAATGGGCTAGCCCGAGCTCAAAATACCATAAGCCCGGCCCAAAGCCCAAAGGCCTCGCCTTGATCCTAGCTCCAACTAGGCCCGCGTTTAACTGTTTGGGTCCTCGCCTATTGGCGCCCCTGACCTGCCAATAACCCTGTTCCGGGGCCCCCTTGGCGAAAGACGGGATGGAGAGGTGGGGCCTTGATATCTGATCCTCTTTCACTAGAAGTGCAAGCCCATGATAGAGCGCTCTTTTCTTTATTTAGAATCAGGCGCTCTCTGCAATTTTGCATGGTGCCGATTGGTACACAAGCTCGGGAAATGACAGCCAAGAGAGCATATCCCGCGAGAGGGGTTCATTAGGTTTGTTCGTTCAGGCACAAAACATAATATAGAGAATTTTATAGCTCTCAACCTAGCCCCGGCTGGTGTTGTTCTGTTTGCCAACGGAAGTCGGGGGGGCCTGTGAGGTCAGAAGAGCTTTAGATTCCAGCCATGCTATGACTGAAGACTAAATCTTGGCTACAATTCTGCAATGTATGGGTATAATAATGTTCTACTTCACAAAGTCTTAAGACTTTTTACATATAAAAATAGGTAAATAGCATAGCTAATAACTTTTCAACCAGACAAAATATCAAAAATCTACGATTATCATACCTATACCTACAACCTTATCTCATAGATTTTTGATATCTTGTCTGGTTGGAAAGTTATTCGCGGTGCAATTTATGTTGCCATTATGGTGAGCGGCACCAGACTCAATTGGTATGGAATTGAAAGGCGACCAAATCGCTTCCAAAACCTGGTTCCTGGAAAGAAGCAGGAATGAGTGGTCACCAATTTGGATTTGATTCCACATCCTGACCCTATATCCCTGGCCTGTACTTTCGGTGAAATTAAGTATTGTCTCTCGTGATAGCATGGTTGCCAGCGCAATTAGGAAAATACTTAATTTCACCCCAAGTACAGCGACAGATAATAAGTCATAGAACGTCCTGAGCTACAAACACCAAATGTCAGTGGCGTTTACCAAAACAGGCATCAATGTGTTCCATCACATATTACCCACCACTGTACAGCGGTGGGTGATAGGTGTTCTGATCTGTTGACCAAGACGTCGATTTGGTGAAGTGGGCGCACAATTCCTCAAGATTGAGGATAGGGCGATCTCTCCAAAATGCCCATGTTATGATGGATAGGGTGCCCCATTAAACAAGCTCGGGTAATATCTCTACACCAATGATCAAGTACACCCGCATGTGAAGTGTATTGGCACTCTTGGGCGTAGGGTGTTGCATGAGGGCTCTGCCTCGAGGAGCTCAAGGTAAGGGGATCAATGAGGCAAGAATTCTCGAGGAAAATCAATTTGCTTACCTTGAGCTGCTCGAGGTTGAGTTAATGATGTATTCTAAGAAAGTATTGTTTTGGCGAATCCAAGTATGAGCACTCTCGGCCTGGAGCTATGAGCTCAAGCACCTCGAGGCATCAACCAGACTATTTCTCACAGGCAAACAAAGGCATGGATTACACGAGGTAGAGGCGCTTCGGGGTATCTGAACTAATCGACAAATCCGCTGGAGGGAAATATTATGTAGCGTAAAGTATACATCGGAAATTGCCACTTGATCATGCCTATCTGGCCAAGGGATCGCGCCGCCCACCATCTTTCTCTATAGGGCACACACTTGACCAAATGTACTTCTTGGTCAACGGATCAGAACATTTTTTTTTGTCTGTGGCCGCAAGTACAGCCTAATGTATGCTGGTAACAGAGCTGGACAACATGGCAGTTTCTAAGGATGCACTAACCAGCCAATCCGCCTTATAGGTAAGGGAGCCGATAATGAATAGCATGAATAGTAGGAGCCATTGAGGACCATAACTACTGGAAATCGAGTATGAGCAGGATAGAGGAAACACCTCCAAAGCCAGGACGACAGGAGCCACAAAAATGAATACGACATGGCAGGATGAAACCTCTTTCATAGTGGGAGTAATTGTAGATATGATCGTAACTGGAAGGCAGGGTTGGTGGGACTCGCACCTACTTTGTATGTACCATGTATGGTGGGAGAGGGCCTAGCGCCCACTTGAGATTAATTTTTTGTGGTAATCTTAAAAAACTACTGCCATTTGAATTCCTATACGATTCATTGGCTGGTTAGGACATAACGCCTCGAACTATATCCTGCTATGTGATAAAGCTTATGTCCCGGATGGATGAGCAATATGAGACAGAGGACGCAATCTCTCTCATGCATAAGTGTAAGGACGTCCGGGTAAGCAACTCTAGTCTCTAGAATACTCAAAATAATACTTATAGAAATATCCGGACTGGCGCTAACGTATGCTACAAAGTTCGCAGATGTATGCATGAGAGAGATTTCGTCCTCTGTCTCATCCATCCGGGACATAGGTTGTGTACGCGCGTAGGTCTCACATAAGAGCTCGAGCGCCCTCTGCAAGCGCGCAAAGGAATCGTGGTCGAGAGGGTTTCCTATTGGGTGTATTTGAGTTATGGGCAAAAAGACCGCAAGGCGTATATAGGATGTGACAAGTGATCTGGGCGCGAGGCGTTATTTCGCCAAGACCATATGCCGGTATCTATACATATCTAACAGCCTCGACCGACCCCGCTATGTGTTTGGGCCTGAATGCTATGGTTGGGGGGGGACACCTGTAACCGGACTACTTTCGAGGGTCAACTTCAGCCGCTAATGACTTTCCCCAACCACACCCTAAATTATTTTTCTCTCTATTGGATGATAGAACTGCTTCTTCTCTACAACTTAATAGAGCCAGATAAATTTCTAAAAGTTGGGTTTTTGGTGGGGAGCCAAACGAATCTCACACCAGTAATTGCCTATTTGGGACAGGTATATTTCCCGATATGGACTTATCCATCCCAATCGGGTAAGCTCAATGGTCTACAGCCCAAATCGCAGTCTTGGCACATCCCGGCACATAATCTAGGCCTAAAATCAGTGAATATTTGCCCGATTAGGAAAGTAATCTTCGGAAATCAATGTCACAAATGCTCCGGTTACAGGAGTCCCCAACCATACTCTCTACTACCTAGTACGATTATATAATCATGTATGTACCTGGTTTTAGGAAAGCGATCTGAAATGGAGGAGGCCTTTAAAGACCCAGGCTCGGTGAGGCTCGAGATTTGGTTCGCGCAACTGGCAAGTTACGTTACCATCTCAGAGCCTGGTGAAATCACGGTGATCGTAATGATAATTCTCTAGGCAACAATGGTCATGTGCACTATTTCAATTTTCTGCGTGGGCACCGGCTGTAGGCTTATGAGCACAGAAGGCTTCTATTTTAGTATAATTTTAACTACGTGGTGTTGCGCGCGCACTCCACTCGCCTTAATTTCATCAGTCACTTAGAAGGGAGGGTATTTATGGTGTAAATAAAAATCCATATAGATCAATGCTGGGTATCCGCCTTTTTGTTTGGATACACTGAGCATTGCTAATAATTGGACAATTGCGAGACCCCAGCTTTTGCAACACAACCTCAATTTAACCAATCAGAGACGCACATAGCTTGAAAGGCTCTGTAAATGAAGATGTCGGCGGGTTGAATTCTGCGGTTAACTCGTGTATTTTTATGTATATTGCCTTCCGGTACTGTGCACGCTATTTCGTATTCCGAAATCTTCGTCCGGTTACGGTTCTGATCTCGCTAATGACTTAAACTACCCCCTGACCTGGTGATACAAGCAGATTCGGGACCTCCTAGGTTTGGTAATGTCGTTGCCTAGAAGCGTTGAGATTTGGCTACATACTCTCATTGCAGCCTCACCAAATCTGGGCAGTCCTGAATTTGCAAATATTACTAGGCCAGGGAATAGAACTTTGGGGTATGCCCAAGGTAGTACATGTCATTGCTTTAGCTAAAACTGCCTATGGGGTTTCTATTTGTGGAGGCTATTTATAAGCGAGAGGAAAAGGTAGAGACGAACTGTGTATCTAAGTGATCTATGGAACAGGAGGAGGGGAAAGCCCTCTTTATGTGGCATGAACTGCACGTTCAGTAAGAATAAAACACTTATCAAAGACATCAAAGTAAATATTGTCAAAAACAACACTTCCCAGATACCTCGCTTGGTATTCAGACCAATACAAAAGAAACACATGTTACACCAACAGGCTTTGGGGGAAGCTTGGGCTCCGGCCGACTGCCGGTGGAAACTAGCAGAGCCTCGGTGGTTAGAAAAAGATCATAGGGAAAGAGTGAACCAGTCAGTCGTTGTCGAAGTAGATTTACGAAGTACCCCTACAAGATGATGATCAAAGGCTGGCTGATCATTTCTTGGTGAGCACTAACTGCGAAAAGCTGCGTTGATGTTTTGACATAAGGCCCTAGACTCCTATATGCCAAGCCAGCACTGAAATTGGATGGGCTATTTCCAATACGTTTCAGTGGTCTCTCATGAGTAAACATCCACAATAGAGCCTGGCTGTGCATTTGAGGCGAAGGGCGCGAGAGAACGAACACCTTTGTTTCCCGGGGGTAAGTGCTTAGCCGGCTTGTATGTTAATGAAACCCACACTGTACCGAAGGGCCCACGGGCGCTATTACTACCACTCACTACCTCAATGCCTCAATCCTATCTAGAAGAGAGGCTGGAGACTCTAAAGGCAGCCGAGGCATACAAATCTCAACAAGGGGGTACAAGGCCCTGGGCATACAATAGGCCAAGGCGTACTTAATGATCCACTGAACCCTAACCCTAGTATATAATTCCTCAATGATAATGGCAATGTTCATGTGGGCCGATGATCCTGGCCTGGCTCGGGCTGGCTCGGATTTTGGAACCTTGGAGTGGCGCGGGAGTTAGGGCTCGGGCTCTTAAGATTATATAACCCATAGTCCGTTAGTATACTGATGATCATGCTATCGCTCTTAATATAGCCCCTTTTGGCCAAAAGGTCTGTACTTCTGTCAATTTTAAGGCATAACTTATATGTTGATATTTCACCATGGGAGATAAAATAATTTTCTGCGGTTGGCGAAATTACTTTTGACACATTTACCGCTCCATAGTCAATTTGCCAAAATGTATTATCAACCCTAGAGCTCCTTAGACTCGGATCTTCACTTATTTTTCTTCATCCCTAAGTACCTTTCTGAATTTATTTCCTCCTACCAAACTAGTCTACCTTGGTACGCCAGGTTTGTAATCCGACATAGCACATGCAAGTTATTCTTTTTCTTTGAACCAAGGTACTAAAAACTTTCGCATATGAAACCACAGGTCAAAGGTCCGTTTGAAAAACTATGGTACGCGTCTAGCTTTAGCATACGATACTATCTCACAAGGCCTTGTTTATTGGCTCTCTTCATCCTGGCATAACTCATGATATAGAACCCTAGCCCTGAGCCAACTCACCTCTTTGTAAACAAGGCGTTGTCATAACCCTAAGCCCCAAGAGCTACTAGGTGGGGTAGCTGGAGTGCGTCGATTAGCGCTTCAATGACAAGAATCTCTACCTCTTCTGATTGTAAATCTTAGGTCGACTGGTTTCATCTCCCGCCTGATACCGGCAAACACCAACCCCCTTTGTGAGATATCTAAGACAACCCCCTGCAAAGCAACTTAGTTGAGAGCATCAAGGAGCATGGAAGTGGCAGGAACCATAGCCGGTCTTCTTCTAGCAGGAGTGCAAGTAATGAGCTTATTAGCGGAGCATAGGGAAACCTACAATAATACTTCCACGATAAAACAACAACTCGAAGCTGACGTCGTCCGATTTAGATACATACTCTCTAAGATTCAACAGATTGTTCTCAGTGTTGAATGCATTGATCCGGAGCGGCAGGAGATGGTTGATATCAAGCAAGTTGCGCTCATGCTTTGTCAAGCAGCTGCTACATTCTCAGAGCTTGACGATCTCTTGAACCCTTTCAACAAAACATACGATAAGAGAGATGTTAGGAAATGGGCACCCGTGGCGCGCTTTGGGATGGGGAAAAGGCTATCAAGGCTTAGTCTCCGCTTAAGGGAACATGAGACAGCCTTTGCTAATCTTTTCACAATTCTCACAAGGTATTCAGCCCCAGCACCCCCTGAATATCACTCTTTCAAGTATTGACGTTTTCATGCTCTCTCAGTGAGTCCCGCATAGAGGCTATAGCCTCTTCTGTGTGTTTAGTCGCTCCCCATAGCTCGAGGATGGTGATTCAAGGTATGTCGGGAGTTGAGGGTCCCTAAGTATCAAATGACTAAGATCGCCCCAGACCACGACGGGACAAACATCATTCCCGATGACGATTCTTCCATCAGGTCAATCAACACACGCTTACGTGTTACTCGCGTATATATAAGGTCGGGGGTGTTCAACTCTGGGCAGTACTCCCAGAGCCTGATAAATGGGAGCGGGAGATCAACTAAAGCCCAGGGCATGATAAGTGGGGGCGGGAGATCAAACAAAGCCCAGAGCATGATAGGTGGGAGCTGGGGGTCAACTAGTATCACAATGCTCTCTAATGACTCAGTTCTCTCCATGCCGATATCTGTGGCGTCAGCAGAAGCTCACTCTAATAAACCGGTTGCCTCTGCCCCGGTGCCTCTACCTCCTCCGGCCATCCCCTTGAACACTGAGAGAGACGCTGCAGGTTCCGAGATATCGCCAGAAATCGAGGTAGAATACCTAGTCCCACCGCTGGCCCTTCACTCCGCGGCGGAGAAAGGTAGATCTCAGGAAGTCCATGACCTGCTACGGCGAGGGATCGATGCAAATGTGAAAAACGAACAAAACCAAACCGCGTTAGAGATTGCGCTCATTCATAAACACAAGCGCACAATCGAGTCCCTGTTATTATTCCCGAAAACGGAGCTCGATGTAAAGGAAGCCGAACAGAGGTAATGATAGCTTCTCACGTGCCTTATGAGTATAGGCTAACAAACTGAATTATTGTAGGAGGTTGTTGCACTGGTCTATCAAGGAAAACGAGTCCCGGATAGCTTTTTTCCTGTTGACGAGAGGTGTTGACGCAGATACTCTGGACAAAAATGGCGTAGCCCCCTTACACTACGCCGCAAGAATCGGTAATCCGGGTGTTATAAAGGTACTACTAGACCATAGCGCGAACCATGCAGTTGCAAACCCTGATGGCCAGACACCCCTACATATTTCCGCTATACACGGGCATAAGGAGCATGTTGTACTACTCTTGCAAAAAGGGGCGGCCATCAATGCCAAAGACAAAAATGGGAAAACTGCTTTGAGCCTCGCACTCGAAGGGTGTGGAGAAGCTGCCTTGCGTCTCGCTCTCGATCTCGATGTGGGGAATCGGGGGCTATATTCGGGGAGAGCCCCGGGGGGGAGCGGGAGGGGGCGCATAGGCGGGTCGGTAGAGCGCCCCAACGAAATGACTCCCGGGAGTCTTAATTTGGGAAGGAGGTATGAAGATATTTTTACGACTTTAATTTCACGCCACCCAGACGTCAATACCATAGACTACGAAGGAGTTACCCCTCTTATAATTGCTATTCGCGAGGGGCTAGGACCGATCGCAAGCACCTTAATCACCAACGGTGCAGACTGCAACGCCAAAGACATTACAGGGCGCACCCCACTACATTATGCGGCTCAAAGAGATCTCGAAGGAATAGCCCGGATGTTATTGGCCAAGGGCGCAGACAAAGGTGCCCTAGATAATCAAGGTCTCGCCCCACACCAGCTTGCTGTTGAGCAGAGTACGAGCCATTTTATTTGGAACTGGACCGGATGTGAGGAAACACTTTGTAAGTACCTCATGCAATAGAGAACGTCAAGGTTACCCTTTACTGACCGTTATGTAGGACACTTGTTTCAACGTTTAACATGTAAATATCAACAGGGATGCTGCGCTATCCTTGAAATTTGAGTAAAATCATCTAGTATGCTAGTGGATTCACCACCTGGTGATGAGACACCCGAAAGCTGTAAGACTATTATCTTATATTCAAATAAATAAAAGTTGTTATTTCATAAACCACCATACCGGGTTGCTACCGCGAGCTATAACACAGATGTAGATTATATATGTGTAGCGGCCAATGCATTAATCATCGTATGAGTTTGTAGGATTGGAACACCAAAGCCATCACATACTACTCTACCTACCCTACTCAGTACTGCCAGGTTTCAATCAGCCGTAGCCCGCCCGGGCATATCAGCCGCGCCCCCGCGCGCGAGGGGGGAACCAACCATCTGGTACATGAAAGTGCAAAATGCAGCCCAAGCGTGCTAAGCCAACATGTCCACCAAAAACCGGCCACATAGCCTACGGTACCGTAGAATCTGATTACTCTATGCAAGCCCGGCTCTTGACTTTCTATATAGGGTAGTGGTATAACTAAGATGACAACTGAACCCCCCCCCCCCCCCCGGAGCAGTGTTTTTTGGCGGAAGGTTGCCAAGGCTGTAAGTGCACCAGATTCTGAGCATGTCTCCAAGGCGGCAATTCCCCGGAAATTGGTAAAAGAGAGAAAAAGGACAAGCCCACATCATTTGAGAATAATTCATAACTTGAACCTACTCAACGATATAATTTGAATTATCTTACTGTATGATATAAGCTATCCTTCTACTCAATCCTCGTTGAGTTGTTAGGCATGGCTACTGGGTAGGTTATTAGTGTATCCCTTGGACAGATGAAATCCGCAGACCCGCGACATCCCTTTCAGCTATTCCTAGTACTTTGTGGTACTGATGCTAGTTTTTCATTGGCTCTATTGTTACTCTCACACCTTACTAAGTGCGTGCACGGCCCATGTCGCGAATTTTAGGATATCATCCGTCCAAGGGATAGAGGTGTACTTTATGGGGCTGTAAATAGAGCGATTTGGCCAATCCCTGTTTTTCAGATGTTGAGCTCTTGGCGGGATTTCCACACCAAAAACCACCGCCAGGAGCTAAATATTTAGGTTCAGATGTTGGCCAGATCGCCCTTTGCGCAGATGGAGCCAGCTCTATATTTCGATTACCTGGTTGGCAGGCTTTGGGATCGGCACCGATCAAGGAACTGA
Source organism: Morchella sp. 2018-W16 (assembly GCA_024713755.1). NCBI lineage: Eukaryota > Fungi > Ascomycota > Pezizomycetes > Pezizales > Morchellaceae > Morchella > Morchella sp. 2018-W16. Next base: position 282,270 of record JAMGYY010000026.1, on the reverse strand, counting down.
AAATGGAGCTGGCTCCATTTGCGCAAAGTCCCGAATGTGCCAAAAATAATTTTACCAACGGGGTGAAATGGTGGTAATATAAGTACTGAACTTCATTCCCTCTGCCAGTATAAACACTGAATAACAGTCTTCATGCTGCGCTATTCTTTATTAGTAAATGTTGAGTCATTGATTTTGATATTTGTAACAGTTTCCTACCAGTGGTGAAGCAGCTGCCACTGGTGGTGAAATTTTCCACCAGTGAACAATGCTCATACACACTGGCACTATATAGCCCACTTTGGCCAAAAGGTCTGTGCTTTATATTTTTTAAGGATAAATGCTAGTATTATTTTCACCACCGGAGGTAACATAGTTTACTACCGTTGGTAGAATTCAATAACTACTCTGTGTGACCTGCATTATAGCTCAAGCAATAAACTTTAGACTTAAAATAAATATAGTCGAGGTTCAAGTCATAAAGATACCTTTTTTTTATCTTTTGTGTGGCTGTTTCTATATCGATAATCAATCACCAATTTCTCCTAAACTTAGAGCTATTCAACCGGTGGGTCAATCAGATTAAGTGCCCCAGGTACACACAATGATCCCCGAGTGGTGGCATATTGGCAAATTTATCAAACACCTACCAATAGTCGTCACTAAAAGAAGACCTTCCGGAAAACCCAGCATCCATGACCTAAGTCATCAGCTTACCTAACATCGAAACCTCTCGGAAAAGATCAATGTACGTGATCATACGTCTTAAAAGATTTTTTAATAGTCTAATGAGACTGAGGAGTCTCTTCATATCGCAACTCCAGATGCGACGCGGGCAAGGTGCCGAAGGTTCAAGGGGTGTGTACGTCATCCAACGTCGGCTAGTTCCGACGGGTACCTGCATAAAACCCAAAATCCCTGATCCCTGTGGGATCTCCACTAGCATGAATGATACACATACAAATAAAATAATCTGGGCCCGCATCCAGCCCCCGTGGGTGTTGTGTAAGCTCAGCTGGCGCGGAGAACATCTCCAACTGAGGGTTTCTCGAGCTTTTTCTTGCGAGGGTTCCAACTATTCAGATTTGCATTCAAGCAGAAGTGGGGGACTCTAGCGGCGATGCAAACAGATCAATTGGTGCCTCACCCAGCAAAAGTGCCCACCTCTTGTGGGTAATGGGTTTTCGGCGGTGTTGGAATTTACTTATTTTCCCCGCGCACTGGGAACGAGACCTCCTTACGAAATGCTGTGCCCTTGGCGCCAAGGCTTGTTTAGACCATTTGCACCAATTGATCAGGATTCCGTCTATGACAACTGACCAGCATTGATACGTTTAGTTGTCCCTCTAGCAGGCGGGGTAGGGAATACGAATTCAGGCCTACGCACGGTGGGGGAAACACCCGACAACCACCCCCGACGGACCCAAAACCACAAGTTGAATTCACTGCTGGTTACCAGTCTCCTCCCTAGGTATGGCACCCAAGTCCTTATCATGATTAGTACAGATAGATTCATGAGATAATTTCCTGCACAATGTACTTTACCAATGCTTTAACAAAACAAAACAAAACACTAATCAACTGGTCGCAGCTTGGTATAGGTCCTAGTCCCGCAGTTTAAAGCACCGGACCCATAATTCCACACCTCAGATGGGGACAAACTACGACTGACTTGCTACACCTGATACCTACCAAAACCGCAGCCCACCATTATCTCTACAAGTTGCGCCGACAACACCGCCGCACGACAACACCGCCGCACAACAACACCACGCCGCGTCTGTGCCGCCACCCCGTGGGTAACCATTATGGTACATAGCTGATCTCGGCACCCCCAGAACACATTCGAGGATACATCTTGTCCTGTGCGGTTGAGGAAAGAAATATGCCTGCGACCCATCCCCTGATTCCCAGGGACGTAATGTGGACAGTAACTACCCCCGACTTGAAACTATTTACCCCAGGTTGTTTGGCGGGGATATGTAGAAATGGTGTTATGAATATTGACCATTGGTGTAAATCTTCATAATGGGAGGTACGTAAATACTATTAAAATCCACTTGAGATCTGACCCAGAATTTCAATTGGTGACCAGACCTACCTAAAATCTCAACACTTCGGATTGTCTTAGCTGACTATCACGCCCCGGTTGAGTTGCGCATCATATCCTAAAGACCTCTCCTATTATGAGTGCGTCATGCATTGCTGTGGCGCCGCTCAACCCCCGATCACTCGTCCTCTGCTGGGGAGAGATGCTCATATTAATGCTGTCAATTACCAAAGGAATATACCCTTACATAATGCCCCGGCTACGAGGCCGGAAAAGATGTTTGGTTTACTAATTAGATAGAGGGCTTATACTAATATCCCTTGGCGTTTTCTGAACCCCGTTCAAATCAATCTGGATATATATATTTAGGCCCCTAGCTGGCTGGGCAAAAGGTGAAGAACTCTGTAGGGTAAACAAAGCGAATAGTTAAATACTTAATTCCAACAACAAAATACCCGTGCATTCATGGCTCAAGTTTCTGAATTATCATGCCCGGTGGGGGTACCATTTCCACGAACCTATGTGAACGCGCTGAAAATTTCATCAGCGTTTCCTGAATAACTGAAAGTTCCCCCATTGCCGGACCTCATCGTAAAATCTTTACCCCCACTCGGCCGTGGGGTATCCCCCGGATGTATGAGCATCTCTCTCATGCATTACCAAAATTCTGATTGTAAAGAAGTCCGGGTAAGCAGAGCAGTCGATCTCTAGGGTACCCCAAATGTGTCATGAGGTTCGCAGGTTTGTAATGCATGGGAGAGGTTCTCCAGGTGTCTCATACATCCGGGGGATAGGTCAGGAGCTGGTACATAGCTTTCTCACCGTCTGAGGCTCCAATATCTTGGCGCGCATACCTCTGGCGCATTGACTAACAGAGTTTTTAGCCAATGAGAACACCCAGAAATCACAAGGCGCGAGGAGGCCTCTAGCTACATATAACAGTACCAAAGGGTGTGCGTATATAGAAAAAAGAAATTTTATTTTTCAGAAGCAGTCCGCAGCCTATCACCGGAGGATGAAAAGCTATGAAGATTGATGAACCAATATCTGACGATATTTCTTTGCTCAAGATTCGATCATGAGATGCTTCATGGCCAAAATATCTATAGGGTTGGGTAATAGGCCGGTATTTTTTGAAATACTGTTATAGCCTAGAATACAAAGTACGGGAAATACCGGCATCCATCTAAATACGCACTTCAAATAATAAGTATTGTGGAGGCTGCTGTATTTCCGTCCAGACTACTTTATTGCTAGGACTACAATACAGCCATAATATTACGTCGCAAAATACATACAGTAATCTACGAAATGCGGTATCTGTCCGGTATTGAAAATACCCCCCCTTTTGGTAGTGTATAATTCAAAGGCCAGGGAAATTTGTTTTTTTTTAGTTGGGGAAACATAGCTATTGGAGAGATATTGCGTATCCGCGTTCCATGGCGCTGGAATGCTACGGCGGGGTAGATTATATACGAACTTCCGGAAAAGTCTAACATGAAAGTTAACATTTATAAGAACTTTGCGCGCTACCCTGCCAAGATACATCCTTCCCAGATGCCCACTACCGCAGAATCCCAGGAAGAACGATCGAATCGAACTAGACTAGAATCTTAGACTTCGGATTGGTCAAATGCCTATTGAGCCTCAATCCGGCAAAGCCAAAGCGTAACTTTTAGTCGTCTTGAACAATAAGTAAGCGGTATTCTAGCCTAGTCAGACCCGTTATTCCTGAGATTCTGCGGTACTGCATGCACTTCTCCGTGGTAACGAAATATCGACATACATGATAGACATACATACAATTGCGAAGGCTCAAGAGCAGTTTACACTACATATGACTGGTGATATCATGTCCCTTTTCTGTTCGTGGCGAGTTGTGGTCTCGTGAAAGTCATGTTCGTTGCTTCCGGAATTACCTGAATATCCTGTACAGAGCCTTTATAATAACCGGAATAATGAAGACAGCCACAGCCATTGTGGTGGTTGCGCGGTATAACCAGGAAAGCAATCATCACCGGGTAAGCAATCAACCATGACAACAGGACTTTAAAAATTTCAGATTTTGAGGCCGGAGCGGATCAAGTGTCCAGAGACACCCTTTAGATGTCCTTTAACTATTTTAGATGATATTTGCTAAAGTTAAGTAGTGAAGGATGGTTGTCATAATACGTAATTTCTTCTCCTTTTGGGTCTTTTGAAAGTACCCCCCACCACACTACCCAAGTAAATATCACCCAAAAACAACGAAAAGCGCTTCCAACATATTTGGCTTTGTAATTAGACTGAACCTTAGTGCTATCATCTTTCATCAATGGGACCCGGTTGCTTTCCCGGTGACGATCGCTTTCCCGTGAAACACGTTATATATTGTTAGGACCCTTCCCAGCGCCATAATCGTTAGCCATTACCCTTCTGCCACTTCAGCTGAAGATGCCGTCGGCTCCCGATGTCCAAGGTAGCTGTGACAGCCAATGATTTGGGCATCTACTCCGTTTAGCACGGCTCGGCCTGATTAAAAAGCCCCAAGGCCTTTATGGACCAATTCAATTGGCCCATGCTGTGCTTATGAAAGACGTACACTAACCCTAGAGACTTTGCGCAAATAGAGCTAGCCCTACATTCTAGTGACCTGATTTACAGGGGTGAGATCGGCACCAATCAGGCTACCGGAAAATGGAGCTGGCTGCATTTGCGCAAAGACTCTACTAACGGTGTTACTTGGCTCTATTAATCGAGGAGGGTGGGTCTAGGAACATGAATGACCCTCTTCCTCAAAAATCATGCTACCTATCTCTCTTTAGAATTGTTTGGAACTGAAGACTCCGGTAGTACCTACACACGCCCTCCTCGCTCTGAATTTAGCATCTTAATGCGATCTCAATTGCGTAAGATGTGGCTATAAACATCCGATTACTACCCGTGGGTCATTGGAGCAGAGGTGTATACTAGAAAGCCGCAATGACCTGTGGTGCTAGGATAGGGTAAATGTGTGAGTCTTAATTAAACCAACGGGATAGGTGAGCCAATGCAGGCAGAGTCCGCCCCGTGTGAACCATGGTTTAAGTCATTCTGTTGTGGCCAAGGGTCGGGGTGGATGATTAGGTAGGTTTTCGCCGCACTTTTCAGTACTTTCCAGGGAGGATCCAACCTTATATGGAATAGAAGAAGCCACAGCCCTCCGGGAGGTTGTTCGAAACCCTAACCCTAGATCAATGTTACACCAAGTATCGAGTATTCCTTGGACGAATGGGATAGTAGAAAATCTCTCTCATGCATTAGCACCTGAAATTTTGCAGTTGCAGTCCTTAGAATACTACCAATGTGCCATAAGGTTCGCAGGTTTATGCATGAGAGAGATTTTCCACAGTCTCATTCGTCCAAGGGATACCCCGTGCGGGGTAGGTCCCAGGCAAAGACCAATTGGTGGTGAAGCCTGACCGACCGAACCCCGATCCCATCCATCATCTCTACACTCCCAAACGCATTAAGGGACGAAATCACTCTATCCGTCAACCTTTCTCCTGCGCTACAAAACGCTATACTTGCTCAGAGAGATCCACCAAGCGCCCCCGCCGTCTTATCATTAAGGTCCATTGCCGATCATGGAGGTTGCAGCCTCGGTGGTGGGTCTTCTGGTGGCCGGGGCGCAAATAAGCAACATCCTTGGGGAGTTTATATCGTCAGTCAAGAATGTTCCGGCGCTAGCCCAGCAGCTCGATAACGAAGTCAACAACTTTCGCTATATACTGCTCAAGATCCAAAAAACGGTGATCGATAGGAATACCCTTGATCCCGAGCGCGCGGCGCTTATTGACATCAACCACTTATCGTCCGCACTGGTAGCAGCGGTTTGCACATTCTCGGAGCTAGAGCGGGAGCTGGACAGGGTAAAGGCCAGCGGGAGGATTGATTTCTGGGATAGAATGAAGTGGTGGGGGGCCGAGAAAACTCTCCTAAACATCTCACTTCGGTTAAATCGGCATGAGACGTCCTTGACTCTAATTTTTACAATTCTCACCAGGTAAGTTGCTCTAGCTCCACCATATGATCTAGAATAGTCAGGTTACGAAAGCGCTTTTATAGAACTTTGCTTTGTTCATGAGTCCCGCATCGGAGTGATTGGCTAAGCAGCTTGGTGTACATACACTAACTAAGTTTCTGGCGTAGCGAATCCTTAAACCGGGCCTTATCGAGCAGGGAGCGTCTTAGCAGCAATTTTGATGCTGAATCCTTAGCAGCAAGTGAAGGTGATGCCACATATCGAATCGCATAAATCGAGCGTACTAACCCCAGGTTAGCTGACAGTATTGCCAGCTCATCCACCAATAACTCAAGTTCCACGATGTCTATGAGCACCACTGCTTCGTCCCTTGCATCAATTGGTGGACATGAGTTCGACCCGGCCCTATCCCGCTCCCGCGCATACAGAAGAGCCGGTGACTCCGATTCAATATTCTCGATAGACACTCTTTGGACCCGCATCGGACGTTGGTCAATGTATACAGCATACTCCAATGACTCTGTATTGTCTATGCCGATATCCCTTCGCGAAACATCGGGCACGACCCTAGCAGATAAAGCTGTAGGTCCGGTGCTGTTGCCGATCAACGTAGATAAGGTCCACCAGCATGAGCGATACCAAATCGATCCCCAAGGTCCGCCCAAAAGTGAGACCGTGAGAGCAATACGTACTCCGAAATATGCGCTTGGAATTGCTGCCGAGGAAGGAAGATACCAAGAGGTTCGCGACTTGCTCCGGCGCGGTTATAGCGGAAGCACGCTCTTGCCAAATGGCAACGAAGCATTAGACGCTGCAATCTTGAACCAACATGAACATACAGTAGAGGTTCTGGTAATGTACGATTATCTCAAATGGGATTGGGGTGTCGCTGGCCGGTAAATATCGACTTTCCTCGTGATGGGACTTGCCTCATGAATAGGCTAACCCCGCAACCCCCGCTAGGCGGCGACTAAACCAAGCTATAACAATTGGAAATTCCGCGATAGTTTCCACCTTATTAAAGAAACTAGAATTTGAGATAGAGGATCTTGCCTGGATGGCACAGGTGATTCGCGGCTGTCTAGAGTTAAAGGATCTTTCTATAATCTCGTCAATATTCGACAAAACAAGAAATATTCCAGGCATCAATAAGGTACTAGAAAACCTTTTACTCCTCCCAGTAGTAGAAGAGTCTAGAGCCAAGTTGCTAGTCTCTGGTGCTGTTCGTGCTAAATTCGACATGCATAGTCCTGCGATGCGGCGCATTTTACGTAAAGCTGTCCAACATGGTGCTGTGACTGTTGTGAAAGCACTCTTGGAGGGTGGGGCCGACGTAAATGATAAAGATCCACTCGAGCAGACACTACTCCACATAGTTGTCGAAAAAGAAGATCCTAAATCCATGCAATCTGGCACCACTGTACAAGGTCCGATATCGGGCGCTAAAGAGCCCACTATACTCGGGTGGGAGGACGTTGTGCGTACCTTACTACATCACCACGCAGATATTGAAGCCAAGGATTATCAAGGATGCACTCCATTGGCGCTAGCAGCTTCCACTGGCAGGGCAAACATGGTTCAACTTTTAGTTTCACTTGGGGCGAATGTAGATGTGCCAGATCATTCTGGAATGACTCCACTTATGAGAGCAGCTCAGCGCTTCCCCTCGAGGGAAATCTACAAGGCTCTGCTCAACAATGGGGCAAAAGTCAACGTCACGAACAATGATGGCGTAACCCCTCTACATCTCGCTACGCTGTTTGGTGACCTTTGGTTGGTTGATGAAATATGCCGGAGAGGTGCAAATATACTCGCCCGCGACTGGAGGGGCCGCACGCCTGATCAGTGGGCTAAAGACTCTAATGTAGCTAGGTACGTCACGGAGTGGAACGGGGAGTTACTGGTTCAGGCTACAGAAGCTGTGGGTCTCCTACCACACGTCATTTGATATGTTTCTAGCTCACATAGCAACATAGCCCCAACGGAATCTCACCTAAAGGCCGCGGCCAGTCCGCTCAAAACCAAACCCAAGAGCACTATGTACCCTCGGGAGATCTGTACACCACATCTGATGGTTGCCCGACCTACAGGTATTGAGGGGGGAATTAGATGGTGGGATGTAAGGATTTATTGTTGGGTTTTCGTAAACTATCAATCTCTCCTAATACTTCATCACACAAATTGAAGTTATACTGTTATGAGGATTGCCGCGAGGTATATGGAAGCCATTATAGCCAGGTTCCTAAATCCAGTCCAATCCCCTATAAGGCTACCCCCTATAAGAATCGCCGTCCTGTAAGGGTATGTGTTCACGGCCACCCCGGGCTTTACTCGTACAAAACCACTGTCGGTATAAGGGTAAGTGCCCTATAAGGGTACCCACCTTTGGTCCCAACGTACCAATATAGAGATATTCAACTGTAGACGTCTACCCTTAGAGCGGTCTGGTGCTAAACCACGAGTGAAATAGATTGAGGTTTCATATCCGGCATTACACTTGAGTAGAGTATCACTTGAGGAGAGTATCGAAAAACAAGTTCACAATATCGATTTTTTTTGTTTACATCATTAATTGCATGCAGCCCTGAGGCTATGGCAATACCGCACCATTTTATCTCCAGAATGCCCCTCCTTCCCCCATCAACTCAAAAGAAGGCAAAACAGAACACAGAAAGAGAGAAAAGGAAATGAACAGGACTAATACAAAGAAACAACCCAAAACTCCTTCTCAACTCTAGCTGACATGGTGCGCTCACTGTCTCAAGCCTCATCATTGACCATGCAAGCATCTTCCCTATAGCTCTCTGTACCTATGCCCCTTCTCCTTCTCTTCAGTCCACTATCCTCTACTATTCCCTTTCTAACTACCCTCATCCTTGATTGAACTCTCTCTCCTCCTCTCTTTCCTCCTTGCCCTCTTCGCCTATCCTTCTCCTACTTTTTGTTTACCGCTTCCAGATATCGACAGTTTTTTCAATCTCTTCTTTGGTCTATAGTAATTGTTTGATTGTGGTATAGTTTGGTACCTTACATTGGCTCTGTAATATTGTTGGACACTTCGTGAGGATATGTTCTATGTTTTAGATTTCCACTCCGCACTCGTATTCCGCTGATTCACATTTCTTTATTCACTGAAGGTAGCTGTTGCATCTAATGTGTCCAGTTCTCAATGCAGAGGGAAGGACTTTGATGCTTCTGTCTGTGGGTTGGAAGCGTATTTCGTGTCTCCAGTCTGGCTTGAAGAGGGCTTTCATTTAGTTCCTCCTCTGATACTACTCATTGTTCCAATTCTAGATCGTAGTTTCTCTTGATACACGCTACATATATGCGAAGGAAATAAATGCATCTTATCTATCGGTCCCTTCTCGCTCACCTGTCCCGGCATCTAGGTATTGGTTCCAACCATTCGGTAGTTGCAGCATTGGTATGTTAGGTGGGGGAATAATCAGCGAGCTGGAGAGTAGATGGGCTGAGGTTTTCAGTATGATTCCTATAAAAGAAAACAGGAAGACAAGACAGAGAGGAAAGAAAGAAAAGGACTAAAGGAAAAGTCTACTACAGTTATTTAATACCCCTCATCATCAGTCTGAAATAACTCCTACATCAGGTCATAAATTCCATAAAACCTAGTGCAACTACACTTCATATTCCCCTGCATCATCACTGCTCATTCTATTACAAATTCTTCCTGAGTCTTTTTCTTTCTTTCCTCTCTGTCTTGTCTTCCTGTTTTCTTTTATAGGAATCATACTCCTAAACCCCATAGCTACCATCCATACTCTACAACCTCCTCGTGATCCAGTACTCTTTGTTCTCGTAGGTTGCCTCAGAACAACTCTACTCTCACGAGTATCTTTACTTGATCCCCACTTTCCCTGCCATGCCTATGCTTGTGCCCATTCCTCCGCTGCTGCCTATACCTTAGTCTTCGCTGGTACCCTTGATCTTTTCGCTAGCTCTGGCTGCGTCCCTCAATTTCTTCCCTATGTCAGTATTTTTATCTCTCGCTTTCTAGTTACTTGTCGCTCCGTCACACACACTCTCCCCTCATACTCCGCTATTTGCTAGCTGCATGCAATATACATCTGACTAGCGTTCCCCACCCCTATACCCAGTTGTCCTCTTGTTAGTCTTAAGTTACTGTACGCTGCCCTCACTCGCAATATCCATTTCTACATTAGGATAATATTTCCGAACCCGAGCAATAGGTGTAACTATGGAATTGTCAATCCATTTTCGCACTAGAAACAAACAAACAAATACAGCCCCAATAAGACTGTCTAGGTCAAGATGAAAAGTAACGTCATATTAATGTTATACTCAACTGCCAGAAAGAGGATCTTTTTTAAGTAGATTCACGGTGATGACCTTCTCAAAATATAGATGAGTATCGAAGGTGTGATGACAAGTGTTTTGCATTCCAATCCTGGGCCTCGTATATTCTGAACTAGTTCCACGGTGCTTAGGTGGACTACTTCTACCCATCGACATATCTAGTAACCAGTATCAAAGGATTCATCCTAGCCTTTCAATGTCAATCAGTGTTGTCAGTCAAGTCACATGAGAACACTGAAAAAAACCTGCACAGTACCATACCTCGAGTGAAGGACAACCAGGTAAGAGAAGAAAGGTATATATTATAGTGTGAAGGGGGGGGCACTGAAATGCAATCATTCTTCCACCGGAGCACCTGCGGGGTGCCGTAGTACCGATATTTAGTGCTACTGCCAACAATGGTACGCACGCCCAGCCTTTTCTTTCTCCATGGGAGAGCGATTCAATTGAACTGCCGTCAAGCTCTGAAACATTGTCTAGATCCTGTTAATTAAAGAAAAAAACCTTTTAGCTACTATTCATTCATAAAGATTATGGCGTACGTCTTCATGTGTTTATTTTTTTTTTTTTTTCTGCTTCCCTTTTTTTCTATTCCTTTATGATGAGGAAAAATTTACCCTGTCTCCGGTGAGTGGGGGGAAGGGCTTTGCCATAGCCTACGGGCTGCATACATGTATCAGGTATCGATCAATCAATCAGTCACAAAGATTATATTATTATTTGACATGGGTGAGGGTTTCTTTGCTGCATTGAAGCCGGAGAGGGGGGCGGGAGTGACGTAGCATCTTATATAGAGAGGTGGGAGCCTGGATGGATAGACTACGTAGTGCATTCTATTTTCCGATTGTGGTTGGAGAAATCATGCAATGCTGAACTCCACGCTAGCGTAGCTGTTAGAAGATTACCGGGTAATAGTCAGAAGGGTGGTTGTGACAAGCGGAATTAGAGTGGGGAGTTGTGAAGAGATAAGAGTTGGGTAACTATCAGGATATCACGGCATGATACGATATCGAGTGCTGTTGCGGGAAGAAGGATTAGTCAGGGTTTCTCTTTGGTTCTATGGGCTTCGGTTACAAGGGTTCGATGAGTCAACGGCACGCAGGTATTTGTAATGAGGGATTTCCTTTAGGTTCTACGGGGTTCTATGAGATGAGTCAGCAACGGATTTCCTATGCTATATATAGGGAGCTCTCTCCCTCGTTTGTAAGACTTTTCTTCTTCTCCTTTCTTCTTCACGCAACCTTCCTGTCATCTTAGGCGTTCTTAGTCTTTCTTCTAAAATATTCTCTCTCTTTCTTCTAGCTACATCAAGAAAAAATAAGTTTCACCAAGACGGATCATGTCTCCCAAGACACAGAATACCCAAAATCGTCTTCTGGATGCATCGGGTGCCGTCTTGTGTCTCAAAAAGTGATAGGTCACATTTGGCTCGTCTAAGCTCGTCTAAAAGTGACCTGTCGTCTTTGGTTCGTCTAAACTCGACTTAGCTCGTCCTAAATGTGACAGGTCGTCTTTTGACGTCTCCAAAATGTTATATGTTGGCAGAAAAGTGATATGCCGGCACAGACTAAGCCTGATTAGGACTAGCTCCTGTCATCAACGTCATTCTTGGTGCAGTTTCCAGGTCTTAAGCACCCCCGCGGCCGCCTCCACCTCCATCTCCACCTTCACCTCCACCTTCACCTCCACCTTCACCTCCACCTTCACCTCCACCTTCACCTTCACCTTCACCTTCACCTCCACTTTTATCTCTATCTCGAGTATCTCCCTACCCCATATCCCGACACCTATGCTAATGTCTATATAGAGTCCTACACGCCCAAATCGACGCCCAAATCGATGCCCAAATCGACGCCCAAATCGACGCCCAAACTGACGCCATGGAGACACCCAAATCGACGCCATGGACACGTCCATAGTGATGCCCAAATGGACACCATGGAGACGCCCATAGTGACGCCCAAATCGACGCCATGGAGACGCTCAAATCGACACCATGGACACGCCCATAGTGACGCCTAGGACACACCCAAATAGACACCATAGACACCCTCAAATGGACGACTTCTACAGGTAGTGAGGTGGGCGCGCGGGCAAACGCGCAGGTAGGTAGTCGAGCAGGCAAATATTTGTACATAGAATTATATAGAATTACATAGAATTAACTAAACGATATACCGTTAATCACCTGAACTGTCCAATCGTCAATGTGACGTCAATTCCCAGCAAAAATTAGCCTCAAGGTTCTGCCATGACTGCTAGCATGGCAAAAGGCACAAGACAAGGTTTTGGGGACTAAAGACGGAAAAGTCATCTTGGGAGTCCAAAACTATCTTGTGGCACCCGGGCGCGGGGATGCAGGTAAGAAATTGATTTTTGGGCGTCTTTGACTTCTTGGGCATTTTCTGCCAATTGTGGTGCCCAGGCGCCACAAGACACAGCCCCATTCTTTGCTGATGCATAGTTCCACTAGTTGTCTCGGTGGTTTGCCTTGGCTTGTTCAGTCCTCACCCTCGCTTAGCACCGTCATACAGGGGAGTCGACCTTATACTATGGGGTGGAGCGAACCATGAGGGTGAGCAACTATAGCTTGAGCGTATAGTGGTCACGTTCTATCGCATGTGGGAGACTCTCCCTGAAAAAGCATATAAGCGGGGTTCGGCTGCTTGGCACCCCTAGCGTCTTATAGTGTTGCATGTCTGACCCTGGTAGGTTGCCATAAGCAGGGATAGTACGGTTTGCTTTAGGAATATCACGGCGTGATACGATATCGAGCACTGTTGCGGCAAGAAGGATTAGTCAGGGTTTCTTTTGGATTCTACGGGTTTCGGTTACATGGTCCTATGAGTCAACGATATGCAGGTATTTGTAATGAGGGATTTCCTTTGTGTTCTACGGGGTTCTATGGGATGAGTCAGCGGTAGATTTCCTAGGCTATATATAGGGAGCTCTCTCCCTCGCTTGTAGGACTTCTCTTCTTCTCCTTTCTTCTTCACGCAATTTTCCTGTCACCTTAGGCGTCCCTAGTCTTCCTCGAATATATTCTCTTCCCCTTCTTTAGCCATAGTCCCACTGGTCGCAAGCATTCTCACGACATTAGGAACCCTAGTCTGAACCTCGCCTCGACTCTTACCCTTCGTCCCCCTTCGTCGACATCGCCCGCTACCTCGCTCCTCCATAGTTTAGCCTCGGTGGTTTACCTTGGCTTGTTCAGTCGTCGCCTTCGCTTAGCACCGTGATACTAAGGTTGCGTCTCCAACGCCAACCCAAACCACAACCCCGCTGCCATGTCGCATGAACAAGAAATGACAGACTCACCTGACCAGCACTATGACTTACTCGAAAGAGACTTGGCTCGCTTCGCTCGAGCACATCCCCAAGCACCACCGGGCGCGTCCGAGGACGCGACGTTCAACCATGGCATCGTACTCCGCTGCAAGGCAGTAGTGGCAGAGCTTCGTGACGAGCTAAGATTAAACGAAGAGGAAGCCGACGAAGCAACAGAAGCATGGAAGAAAAGAATCACAGAGCTGGGACAGGAGTTGGAAAGGGAAGAATCAAAGGTAACAACCCTCCAAGCCCAAGTCACCACCCTCCAAGCAGAAGTCGCCATGGCGCACCAGGAAACCCTCACTACCCAGGCCGCACTCGCAGCCAGGCCCCCACCACCAACAGCAGAACCACCAGCTCCGCCCGCACCCCCTCCCCGTCGCCCTAACAGGTACCTCCAAGGCCTAGTAATAACACACCCAGAAGCAAGGATAGAGAAGTCGGAGAAGCTCCCGGACCCGAAGCAGTTCACGGACCTCTGGAAGGAACTCCCCCTCTTCCAACACATGCTGAAACTAAAATTCTTGGGCAATGCCGACCGGTACCCCACCCTACAAAACCAACTCACCTACGCCATCTCTCGCCTGGAAGGCCCCGCCGCTGACCAGTTCATGCCATACCTTACCAACACTGGGGTTAATCTCCCCTCCATGGATAGGTTTTTTGAAATTCGACACACAGCCTTTGGAGATCCGGACTTGGTCGGCACCACCCGCCAGAAGCTCAGAAACCTACGCCAGTACGGACGATCGTTCTCGGACTACTTTGCTGAGTTCCAACGATTTGCCGCCGATGCCGGGTTAGGAGAGGCCGCCAACGTGGAAAGCCTCCTGGCAGGACTAAACGAGGAGCTGACCAGACTCATGGTCCATGAGGAGACCCCCGCCACAGTCTTGTAGCTCGCTACCATCCTGCAACGGTTGGACAACAAACAACAGGCCCTCAACGCCCGCTTCCGCCCCCGCTATCAGTCCTCTGCGCCGCCCGCTCGCCCAGCCCCTCGCTACACCACGCCAGCTCCGCCCCCTCCTCGCTACCAAGCTCCTGCTCCCCGCCACTCCGCCCCTGTCCCCCCTGCTCCCCGCTATACCCCTCCCGCTCGCAACCCTCCAGCCGCCGTACCAGCCGCCCCCCACCCGTCCCATGCACCCGGAGGAACAGTCCCCATGGACCTGTCAACTGGTCGGGGCCGCCCGCCGGGTAGAAAACAGATGTTACTATTGTGGAGGTGTAGGACACCTCATTCAGGAATGCCCACAGGCGCCACCCCCCAGAAACCCAGCCCCCAGAATGAGGGGAGCTAGGGCAGATGTTAGGAATGAAGAGAGAGAAGAAGGAACCTCCGGCGATGAGGCGTTAAAAGATTTTTCCCTGGACTGAGTGGCTCACTCCAGGGACGGTTAAAGAATTTTTCTAGGATTTCAGTTTCTGGGTTTTCAGTTTCGGAGAAGGATATGGATGGGAATCAATTAGTCGTAACTTGTTCTATTTCTCAAAATAAAGATTCATTCATCCCATCATATACCCTCATTGATACTGGCACCTCAGGATACGCTTTCATAGATAAAGACTTCGTATGCCACCACAAACTCAAACAGACCCCCCTCATCCTCCCACGACACATAGACGTAATAGACGGTAGACCTATCGAATCAGGAAAGGTTACCCATAAAGTCATCCTCAGCTTAGACATAAACGGACACAGAGAGGAGGCCCCCTTCTTTGTCACCCAGTTAGGACATTACCCCATCGTCATGGGCCTCCCATGGATGCGCAGACGTGCAACTACGATTCTCCCTGCCACCAACGAAATACAATTCAACTCCTCAGCCTGTGTCAAACACTGCTCCCTCAACAACACCAAAGTCACCGCTAGGGGTATCTCTATCGAACCCCCCACTAAAACAACAACAAACCTCTCCGTCATCACCTCATACGCGTTCCACAGATTGCTCCATAAACAGAGAAAAGAAATGCGACTATATTCAACCACACTCAAGGCCCTCGACGACCTCCTCACCCCATCACCCAAAGACCCCCGAGCCCTCATACCAAGTGAACATCACAACTTCCTCCACCTCCCCAACGAACCTGACGCTGCAGGACTCCCACCTCGCCGACCCGACTATGACCTCTCCATTGACATCTAGGAAGGCAAGACGGTACCCTTCGGACCTATGTATGGGATGATGCGATTGGAGCTACAGGCACTCAGGGATTACCTAGCGGAATACCTTTCAAGTGGGAAGATCCACCACAGCACCTCTCCAGCAGGCTCCCCAGTACTCTTTGTAAAGAAAGCGGATGGATCTCTCCGACTCTGCGTCGACTATAGAAAGTTGAACGCGGTAACGGTTAAGAACCGCCACCCACTGCCGCTAACTCCGGAAACCTTCATGGGCATCTCGGCCGCCAAATACTTCACTAAGCTAGACCTACGCAATGGATACCACCAGTTGAGAATCAAAGAAGGAGATGAATGGAAAACGGCATTCAGGACCAGGTACGGTCACTTCGAATACACGGTCATGCCGTTTGGTCTCACCAATGCGCCGGCAGCCTTCCAACATTGGGTGAATGACATGCTACGTCCACACCTTGATCATTTCGCAATGGCCTATCTGGATGACATACTCATCTACTCTGCCACACTGGAAGAACATAGGGTTCACGTTGACAAGATTCTTCCGATACTGGAGCAACATGAAGTACATTTAAAACCTGAGAAGTGTGAATGACATGTCGAAGAAACAATGTACCTAGGATTCGGACTCACTCCGGAGGGAATCAAGATGGACGAAAAGAAGGTCGCTACAATTAGGGATTGGGAAACACCAACCTGTCTGAAAGATGTACAGGAATTCCTAGGCTTCGCTAACTTCTACCGGAGATTCATCTATGCATACTCCAGAGTCGTCTCCCCTCTAACGGCCCTCACCAAGACAGGAGTAAAGTTTGAATGGACCGAGAAGACCCAAAGAGCTTTCGATAACCTAAAAATAGCATTCACCACCGCACCAATACTCAGACACTTCGACCCCGACCGAGAAGTCATAGTGGAAACAGACGCCTCCGACTATGTCTCCGCCGCCATCATGTCACAAAGGGATGACGAAGGTATACTACACCCTGTGGCGTTCTTCTCAAAGAAGCATACTCCGGCCGAGTGCAACTATGAAATCTATGACAAAGAACTATTAGCAATAATCCGAGGGTTCGAAGAATGGCGCTACTTCCTAGAAACAGCCTCCTTTCCCATCAAGGTCCTGACAGATCACAGGAACCTTGAATACTTCATGTCAACAAAGCTATTGAACCGACGACAGACACGTTGGTCAGAGTTCCTATCCCGTTTTGACATCGTTATACAATTCAGACCAGGAAAACAAAGGGGAAAACCAGACGCTTTGACTAGGAGATCGGGAGATCTACCTAAGGAGGGGGATGAACGCCTGGCGTACCAGTACCAGACAATGTTGAAGAAAGAAAAGTTGGATTCTAAGCTAAGTTTGTTCGCGGGTTCTTTGATAAATGAATCCGCTGAAGGAACGCCCACCATTCAGGAGTTATTTTCAATTGCTTACCAAGAAGACAATTTCCCAAACAAAGTTCTCACCATGCTAAAGGACGGCACCAAACAATCAAAACAAATTTCGTTAGCCGAATGCGCCGAAAACAAAGACGGGCTTCTCCTGTACCGCCGAAAACCATTCGTACCAGAATACGAGGGGTTACAGCTCAGACTCCTACAAGAGTACCACGACAAGCCCTCGGCAGGCCACCCTAGAAGAGCAAAAACTCTCGAACTCCTCAGCCGCGAATACTATTGGCCAAACATGGGAAAATACACTGACCGCTATGTTATGAATTGCCACACCTGTCGAAGAAGCAAAGCAAACCGCAATGCTCACCAGGGAGTCCTCCGCCCTCTCTCAGTCCCCAAAGCGCCATGGACGGACGTTTTAATGGACTTCGTTACCGGCCTCACCCTCAGTAATAACTACAACACGATTTTGGTGGTCGTTGACCGCCTCACCAAAATGAGATACTTTATCCCATGTACCGAAGAATCGGGAGCCAGAGACGGCGCCAGTATGTACTTGGACAACGTATGGAAACTCCACGGCCTCCCGGAAAAGATTGTATCAGACCGAGGGACCCAATTTACCTCAGACTTTTGGAAATCACTTTGCGAACGTTTGGAAACATCCCCCCGCTTCTCCACAGCCTTCCATCCCCAGACTGACGGCCAAACCGAAAGGATCAATGCTATCATGGAACAATACCTCCGGGCCTACGTCGACTACCAACAAGACAACTGGGCTACCTACCTGCCTATGGCCGAGTTTGCAACTAACAATCACGTATCAGAATCCACTAAGCTCTCCCTCTTCAAAGCAAACTATGGACGACACCCCCGAATGACCTTTGGGCCCCTCCGTCACGGCACCACTACCAATGAGGACCAAGCGAACACTATTGCAAGAGACATGTCAGAAGTGTTCGACTTCCTTCGAGCCGAAATGTTCAGAGCACAGAAAATTCAAGAGGAGTCAGCCAACGCAAGCAGGATCCCGGCCCCCCGTTATGCCATCGGAGATAAAGTATGGCTATCTACCCGGAACCTACTCACTAAAAGGCCCTCTAAGAAGTTAGACTGGAAGCAAGTTGGCCCGTACCCAATCTCTCGCATCGTCAGCCCCTACGCGTATGAGCTTACCCTACCACCGTCGATGAAGGTCCACCCAGTATTCCATGTATCTCTACTATCCCCTGCGGCCGATGATCCTGTCCCGGGACAACTACAACCCCCACCACCACCGGTCGAGATTGAAGGAGAACAGGAGTGGGAGGTTGATGCAATACTCGACTCGCGCAAACGAAGAGGACGACTACAATACCTCGTTCGATACACTGGTTATGACGAGCCCTCGTGGCAACCCCTTAATGACCTGGACAACTCCCCCGAGTTGGTCAAAGACTTTCACAAGCGATACCCACGCAAGCCTAAGAGGACTTAGGCCTCAGAGGGGGACCTAATATCTATCACGGCGTGACACGATATCGAGCACTGTTGCGGCAAGATGGATTAGTCAGGGTTTCTTTTGGATTCTACGGGTTTCGGTTACAGGGTCCTATGAGTCAACGATATGCAGGTATTTGTAATGATGGATTTCCTTTGGGTTCTACGGGGTTCTATGGGATGAGTCAGCGACGGATTTCCTAGGCTATATATAGGGAGCTCTCTCCCTCGCTTGTAGGACTTCTCTTCTTCTCCTTTCTTCTTCACGCAATTTTCCTGTCACCTTAGGCGTCCCTAGTCTTCCTCGAATATATTCTCTTCCCCTTCTTTAGCCATAGTCCCACTGGTAAGTATTCCCCACGACATTAGAACCCTAGCTCCGTAACCTCGCCTCGACTCTTACCCTTCGTCCCCCTTCGTCGACATCGCCCGCTACCTCGCTCCTCCATAGTTTAGCCTCGGTGGTTTACCTTGGCTTGTTCAGTCCTCGCCTTCGCTTAGCATCGTGATAAGGAAACAACAACAATGCATGGAATGGGCGGAGCAGTGTGCGATGGAATGTCATAGAATTGTGATGGCATGAGTTTCTTAGAAAGCACGTCTTGGCCTGCAAGCCAATCGTCCATAAATAGCAGCCTGATTTGCCCTCGTCTTGTTGGGATCATCATCCATCAAGGAACTCAAGCGAGCGGAATCTGGTTTACAATATTACAAGTTTAAACGCTACAGAACTATTGCTTAGCACTGGCTGAATCTTTAGATTTCCCCAAACAGTAGCCTAGAAAGACCTTTGCCGGCAAACTTAAGTTACAATGGCTCGCTAAGTAGAGATAAACACAGGGTGTTGGCGGACAGGGGGATCTCAACAGATCAGAATCATTCAAAGAGTTAACTCTAGAGCTTGGTTGTTTCTCACCTATGGTATTGATAGAATGAGCAGAGCGAGTCTTCCCTTTTTCCCATACATTACTACTCTTTATGCTTCGCCTTTTCCAGGTGAGATCTGTGGCTATGGGGGCATCGTTAGTACTCGCACTTGCTAGGACATGGCGATCGAACTCTGGATGGGGGGTGGATGCTACCCAAAGCCGTTCTGGGGCCAGCACATTGCCTCGAGATACATAGATCGCGAAGCTTTTATTACCTATAGGAAACGGGCACGTGAGTTAGATCACGCTCTGTCTTTCCTGGATTACTCATCTCATTTCTATGCTCATAATTCTGCCTGCACATCTTGTGGATGGGATTTACGGCATAAACGCAAGACTAAGTTAATCTGCAGTTACTAGAAAACAAAGTGTAGTCCCCACGTCCGAGGTACAGCAGCCAGCAGAGTTTTGATTTTTTTGGTTTGGGCATATGCATGAAAGACGGTCACCATGACCTTATAAGCGTTCGGATGTCCTGGTTCATCCGTGATAAGCTGGGCTCACTAAGCTACTTTGGACATTTCCGTGCGTCCGAAAAGGTCCTGTTCTCTCTACCAACTATGTAAATGAATCAAAAATGCACCACCCACGCTCATCACTTTTAACGTGTTATTAAACCGAGGGGAAAGGGACCTTTAACTACGGGTAAAAGAATCCAAAAATGGATGCTTAGTTCCATCTGAACACTTACAGTGCTTTCTCTTGTGGGGAATTATATCTAAAATAATTAGACAAAGAATTGGTCTCCCAGAGAACTGAACATTTACTACTGCGATTCCCTAACCTGTGTCTCACCACCTATGCTCCCAGGTGGTGTGTTAGTGGGTTATATGAGCCATGCTGAATCGCCAAAGAGGAAAACCATCAGAAAATTGGGGAATGGAAATGAATCCAAGTGCCGTTTACAAAAGCCTACCCTGTAAACGAATCAAAAGATTTCCATGGCTGGTAGTCTCTTGGGTAGCAAATCAACTACGCTGGTTCACCGAATAACCGCCAATTCGGGGAATCGCCTCTTTACGCCACTCCCGGGAAAGAGGGAAGGGGACGGTTGCCATAACCTACGGGTTAACGTGTTTCACCGGGAAAGTAACCATCACCAGCACTACCAGCTATGTAAACAAATCAGAAAATGCATCATCCATACCTACCACTTTAATATGTTCCTTCAAGGGATCCCAAACCAAGTGAAATGGGGAGCGGTAAATGTGTCAAAAGTAATTTTACCACCGGTGGTATAAGCACTGAATTTCAGTCCTTGTTCCAGTATAAATGCAGACTTTCAGTCTTTATCCTGCATTATCATTAATACCAAGAATTGTGGACAATGTTCATATATAGTGGCATTATATAGCCCCTTTTGGCGAAAAAGTCTGTGCTATTACCCATTTTGGGGTATAAATGCTGGTATTATTCTCACCACCGGTGGTGAAATAATTTACCACTGTTGGTAAAATCACTTTTGAAACGTTTACCGCACCATAGCGAAAGGCACCTTTTACTATAGGTGAACGAATCAAGAAATCAATCCTCAGTTCCATTTTAACTCTTCTTATAAAACTCTGAGCATAAAAAAAAGAACAAGAGAGTTGATCTCAACATTGACTATTGCATTACTTAACCTGAATCCTAACACCTATGCTACCAGGCAACACATTAATACATTATCTGAGCTGTGCTGAATCGCCAGAGAGGAAAAGCACCAGAGAATTGGTGAGGAAAAGCATCATGGAAATGAATCCAAGTGCCTTTTACAAAAGGCTCCCTCTAGACGAATCAAAAGATCCACCTACATAGCCAGCAGAGCGGGCAAGCAACCAACCACAACAGGCCTCCAAAAACCCCAGATTTTAAGGTAGGAGGGACCCAAGTGTCCAGAAACACGCTTTAGCTGTCTTTTAACTATTTTGATGATATCTGCCAAGGCCGAGTGTTGTCATAATAATTTCTTCTCCTCCTTTTGGGTCTTTTGAAAGCTAGTACCCCCACACACTATCCTAAGTAACTATCACCAAAAGCAACAAAGGTTACTTCCACCATATTAGCCTGAACTTTCGTCCTACAATCTTTCATTACCGGGACTTGGCCTCTTCCCCGGTGAAGCACGCTACATACATGCCGAGCACAAAACAATCACCTTTGAGGTGCCCCCCCAAAATCGCAACAACCCCCAAACTCCCAGGAAGAAACTCCCGTACGCACCACTCGGCCGCACCAAACACCTCAGGCCGACGAGAGGGGTCCCCAAAAACCAATTACTGCAGCCGACCAGGCCCCAATCATAAAAAATACACAACTGCCAGGCCTCGTTGCGAAGACTGGACTGCTGCGACGTCGATGGTGCCGAACATTGAAAGCTTTAATTCCCAGCCAGTATGACGGGAAATACGGTGCGTTCCAATATAATGATAACCGACAAACTCATAGCCCTTTCTACCAGATGCTAACACTGACTCCCCTACCGCCTCCGGGTGTTCCACGCGGTTGGTTTGAGCATACGGATCGACAACGTGTAGCTGGGTGATCCCCACGCCGTCATCTACATAAAAGTCATTTGGCAGAGGTGGTACCCAGGCCTACCATGGCCAGGGATACTTGACCTCCGCACCCTACCAACACGTTCTGTAGGACGGCCCAGGCCCCCGGATGACCTCCGCAGCTGTTTCGGCGCAGGGATCCTTTCTTCCTCGCGTGGTAGTACGTAATATTTTTTTCTATTTACTACCTTTGTGTTGCACGTTGCCTACAACTCCCGGTGATTATTAGTTGACCTCCTTTTCTGTCTCTTTGCTCTGCCTCGATTCTGGTTCGTTTCTGTTTTGTTTTTGTGTGCATCCCCACCCAGGGAAAGACCACGGCACCGGGTGCCGAACGAACCAACACGATCCCACCTAAAGATGTAGAGAGTAGAGAAGACTTGTCATTGCAAACTATTGGGGGAAACAACCACATATTTATACAGAAATATTGTCGTACAAAGGAAATATAATGAGCGTTGCTATACCCATACAATGTGACTCATCACAGTCTTCATGACTAATGTGAGTAATACAATTTCGTCATAACCCCTCATACTATTGCTCATTCGCGAGCGCATACTATTTCAAGACTTCCCCTCGGGAGTGACAATGAATAATAGTAGAAAATGAAACATGTTTTCCCTTTTCCAATCCCTTACATCAGGAAAAAATAGGTTTCGCCAAGACGCATCTTGTCTCCCAAGATGCAGAATACCCAAAATAGTCGTCTGGATGCGGCGGGATGTATCTTGCGCTTCCAAAAAGTGATAGGTCACATTTGGCTCGTCTGAGCTCGTCTGAACTCGTCTAAAAGAGACATGTTTTCCTTGGCTCGTCTAGCTCGTCCTAAATGTGACAGGACATCTTTTGACGCCTATTTTGTCTCCAAAATGTGATATGTCGGCGGAAAAGTGATATGCCGAAAGAGGCTAAGCCCGATTGGGACTAGCTCCTTCCAATAACGTCATTCTTGGCGCAGCTTCCAGGTCTTAAGCACCCCCGCCGCCGCCTCCACCTCCACTTCCACCTCCACCTCCACCTTCACCTCCACCTCCACCTCTATCTCCATCTCTATCTTGAGTATCTCCCTACCCCATATTCCGACACCTATGCTAATATCTATATAGAGCCCTATACGCCCAAATCGACGCCATGGACACGCCCATAGTGACGCCATGGACACGCCCATAGTGACGCACAAATGGACACCCATAGCGACGCTCAAATCGACTCTATAGAGACGCCCAAATCGACGCCATGGACACGCCCAAATCGATGCCTAGGACACGCCCAAATCGACACCATGGACACGCCCAAATCGATGCCATGGAGACGCCCATAGTGACGCCCAAATCGACGCCATGGACACCCTCAAATCGACGACTTCTACAGGTAGTGAGGTGGGCGCCATGAAGGCAGGCGCTGCGTATATTTGTACATAGAATTATATAGAATTACATAGAATTAACTAAATGATGTACAGTTAATCGCCTGAACTGTCCAATCATCAATGTGACGTCAATTCTCAGCGAAAATTAGCGTCAAGGTTCTGCCATGACTGTCAGCATGGCAAAAGGCACAAGACGAGGTTTTGGAGACTAAATACGAGGTTTTGAAGACTAAAGACGAGGTTTTGGAGACTAAAGACGAGGTTTTGGAGGCTAATGACGAAAAAGTCATCTTGGGAGTCCAAGACTATCTTGTGGCACCGGGGCGCGGGGATGCAGGTAAGCAATTGATTTTTGGGTGTCTTTGACGTCTTGGGGATTTTCTGCCAATTGTGGCACCCAGGCGCCACAAGACGCAGCCCCATTTTTTGCTGATGTAGTGAATAAATCGGCAACATTGTCCGATGTGGAAACGTATTCAAGACTAAATAATTTTTCCTCAAATCTTTCCCTGACAAAGTGAAAGTGTACATCGATATATTTTGATCGTTTGTGAAAAACAGGATTGCGAATCAAAGAAAGAGAGCCGTTGTTATCCCCGCGAAGTATAAAAGAAATCTTTGGTCTTTCTAATTCGTGTAGTGCGTTGCGTAACCAGATCATTTGTCGACTGGTATCCGAGAGTGCCATATATTCCGCCTCTGTTGTGGAGGTTGCGACGGAGCATTGTTTGTAAGAGCGCTAGGAGATGAGGGCTTCCCCTAGCATAAAGCAGTGGGCTGTAAATGATCGCCGATCGTCGACGTCTGAGGCATAGCTAGCATCGCTGTAACCGATGAGTGCGGTTGGTTTTGTTTTGTTGTACTGTAGGCACCAATGTAAGGTTCCTTTGAGATAGTGGAGGACGTGTTTTACGGCTGTGAGGTGAGTTTCGGTGGGACATGATGAGTATTGTGATAGCATTGTGACTGTGTAGGCGAGCTCGGGTCTGGTTCCGATGACCGCGTACATGAGTGATCCGATAATCGACTGATAGAGTGTGGGATCGTTGATTTGTTCTTCTGGTGTTCCCTTTTGGAGGGTGACATTGTGATCGATTGGTGTGGCCACGAGTCGAGCGTCGTTGAACCCATATTTGATTAGCACACGTTTGAGGTAGGCTTCTTGTGATAGGATGATGCCGGTCTTTGTGTGGATCAGGTGGATTCCGAGTGCCCAACTGGCAGTTCCAGCTTCCGTCATTTCGAATTCGGTGTGGAGTTTTAGGCTGATTTGGTTTTTGCGTTCGGTGTTCCAGTAGAAGATTAGGATATCGTCGACATATATGGCTATGACAACTTCCCCTGATTGGTGTATGGAGACGCAAGGGTCGAAGTCTGCTTTTCTGAATCCCATTTTGATTAGCGCTGTGGAGAGTTTGGCATACCATTCCCTTGAGGATTGTTTGAGGCCATAGATGCATTTAATGAGTTTACATGCTTTGCCGTTTGGTTGGTGGCCAGGTAGAGGTTTCATGTATATGTCCTCTTTGAGTTCTCCGTATAAGAATGCACTCGTGACGTCCATCTGGTCGCATTTTCCGCCGGTGTGAAGTGAGCGGGCGAGGAGGAGTCTGATTGTTTCGTAGCAAGAGACAGGAGCGAAGGTCTGGTCAAAGTCTTGCCCTACTATTTGTGAGAATCCTTTTGCGACGAGCCGAGCTTTGTATTTGGTCGGGTTGCCATCTGGACCGAGTTTGATTTTGTATACTCATTTTGAATCCACGAGTTTTCTGTGCTCGGGTACTTGAACCATCTTCCATGTGTTGTTGCAGGCTAGTGAGTCGAGTTAGATTTTCATGGCTTGTTTCCATTTATCGGAGTCGAGACCAGTAATCGCTTGATGGTAAGTGGTTGGTTCGTTGAGAGGGGATTGGTCATTGGTTGTGATGTGCCCGTATCTTTCCGGTGTTTTACGTTCCCGTATTGGGTTACGTCTTGGTTTTATTTCTTCTTGTTCATCTTCTTCTTCTTTCTCTTGTTCTTCTTGTTCTTGTTCTTCTTGTTCTTCTTGGTCCGAGAAATATTGTTGGGTTTCGCGTAGTGTCTGCAGTTGTATGTCATCATCGTCAGTATGAGAATCGTAAGTTATATCCGGGAGACGTTCGGTAGCGGGCCTCGTCAAGCCGGCCCCCACCATACTTGCTTCATCCAGAGGGAGATCCTTTTTAGGGTCCCTGTAGGAATCCTTTTGTAGTGGAGATTGTGGTTCGATTTTGATTTTGTGCTTGGTGGGTGTGTCCGTGGTTACTGGTATGTTTATTTCTTCCCCTACGGATGGACCCTTAAAGCGAAAGTGACGTGATAAGACAACTTTTCTTTGTGATGGTATGTAAACGCGGCAGATTTTGTCGGAGTCTCCATATCCGCAGAATTGACCTGTCATAGCTCTGGCTTCCAATTTGGATCCGGCTGGTCTTGCTTCAACGGGAGTGTGTACGAACATGGTTTCACCAAAGATGCGGAGGTGCCCAATGAAGGGTTTTTGCCCATGAAATGCTTCATATGGTGTCATGTTGGTTAGTGCTGAGTGAGGGAGTCTATTTTTTACGTGTACCATCATATTTATTGCTTCTGCCCAGAGTGATTTTGGTAGTTCCGTTAAAATGCATCGTGCATGTTGGGCTAGTTCGGTTAAATCTTTCAGCGATCCCGTTTGATTCATGTGAGTAGGGGACCGTGAGTTCATGTTTGATGCCTGTGGAAAGAAAGAAGTTTTTGAGATGTTGAGGGATGTATTCGCCACCATTGTCGCTTCGAAACCGTTTGATTGTCGTGTCCATTTGATTTTCCATGTATGCGATGTACCTTTTGATCGTGTCTGCCGTATCTGATTTTGATTTTAGAAAGTAGACATGTGTGTATCGGGTATGATCGTCTATGGAAGTGATCTAGTAACTGAACCCTCCTAGAGAGGTGGTAGAAAATTTGCTGCTGAGGTCGGAGTGGATCAATTCTACAGGCTTTCTGGATCGAGGTTCGGTAAGGGATGCGAGGTTGTTTTTGGTTGATTTGGCGAGTTCACAGGTGTTACACGTTTCCATGTTACCCGTTTTGGGGAGTGACTTGGGGTCGGCGACCATATTCTTTAATCGTTGCAGGGACGAGGCAGGCATGTGACCGAGACGTTGGTGCCAATCAAAGAAGGTGTTAGCGATGGTGTTGTGGGCGGTTGCATCTTTTGTTTCAAAGATGTAAAGTCCCGAACCGTTGGCTGTGGCCTTTCCAATGATGTCGTTGCCGGAAGTACTGTAAATGGTGAAGCCGTTTTCGTTCCCAGTCGTTGTGAATCCCTTGCGAGCGATGCATGACCAAGACATTAGGTTCACATGGCCCAGCTCAGGGATGACAAACACATTTTCCAAAGTTATTGGCCCGTATGACCCGTTGACGTGGACTTTACCTATTCCGGTTACCTTGGGTTTGTGACCTCCACCGACAGTAACAGTGCTAGTGTATGGTGCGGGGTTTTGGACTTGGGTTCCGGTCATATGGTTAGTAGCGTCAGGGTCAAAGATCCATGCAGAAGAGTCGGTGTTAGTGGTGCCAGAGGTGAAGGCGTACTCGTCAGTCATGTGAACATCAGGGAAGCTTATGAGTTCATCCTCTTCAAGGACGAGTGGTTCTGAGAGTTTTGTCAACAAGGTGGGAAGGTTCGACCATGTGACGAAAGCAGTTCCTGATGTGACGTTGCCGGATGCAGCAGATCTCTCCTTATCTCTGAAAGCTTTGAGCTTCCGGCATTCTCTGTGTGTGTGTCCTTTTGCGTAATCACCGTTCTTGGTACACCAAGTGCAGGTATTATCTGACTTGTTCTGGTTGGAGGCGTGGCGGCGTTTGGATTTGTTGTGAGGGTTCGGTCGTCCTGTTCTCATGTTGTATGCTTCCCCACCAATCTGCTCATGTGAGCGTCGTCCATCAAGGTCCATTAGTTTCTCATAGATTTCTTCGAAGGTAATATTTCCTTTGGATTGGAAGTTGTCGACGACATGTTCTAGGGATTGGTGGCGCAATGAAAGGAGGAGGAAGGAGGCCTTGATTTGCGAGACACGAGCGATTGAATGAAGATGGTAACCTAGGGGATCTCTGGTCACGTTGGTCGAGTTGGAGGTTCTTAGTAGAAGGGTGGACCAGAGAGTGGTGAATTCGGTTAGATGGTCTTTCATGCTCTTGTCTGGGCTGTATTGTAGGGTAGTTATTGTCGCTAGCAAGGAATGGAGCGAGGCTACCGTTTTGCGATCGAATCTTTCCTCAAGCTGAGTCCAGAGTTCGTTGGCAGTAGTCGAAGGAGATAGGGTGACGATCAGGTCAAATTCGATGTTGTTTTTGAGGAAGACCTTTGCTAAGGTGACCTTTTTGTCCCAATCTAGTATCTCATCCGAGTTATCGCTTGTAACTGCTATGTCTTCTGTCTCGTCCTGTGTGGTTGTTGATTGACCTGGGGTTATCGTCACCACCGGAACCGAGGTCTTTGTTTCCTTGTATTTTGGACGAGAGTTACTTCCATCGACAACTTTCCAAGATCGTAGACCCTCAATATGTCTGAGGCAAGGTCCCTCCAATCTGTATAGTGAGCCTGACCAGCAAGCTTACATGGTAAGGCGGGAAGTTTGTAACCTTCAGAAGACATTTTAGGTGGACGATGAAATGTACTAGTGTTGTAGGATGTTTTGTGAAGTAGTGTTGTTTTAGATTTGGCTTGGCCGGGCTCATAACCTAAAGATGTAGAGAGTAGAGAAGACTTGTCATTGCAAACTATCGGGGGAAACAACCCCATATTTATACAGAAATATTGTCATACAAAGGAAATATAATGAGCGTTGCTATACCTATACAATGTGACTTATCATAGTCTTCATGACTAATGTGCGTAATACAATTTCGTCATAACCCCTCATACTATTGCTCATTCGCGAGCGCATACTATTTCAAGACCACTGAGCTTCCTTTCCGCGACACACCTCGGGGGTGGCGGCAATTCTCACAAAGGCGGATGAGTGGCAGAGGCGACATTGGGGCTATTCCAGTTGTGTACATCATTGTTGAGTCAGTTGCAGGCTTAAGCAGTGATCTGCCCGATCCCTACACGGCAGCAATGTGTGATATACACCCATACCACATTTCTTATAATAATACCCCACCATCCTTATGTGGTCCACCCACCCCCCTTTTCCACGCCTCTTTCCGCACTGTACAGAACCCATTCACCCACCGCACATCACACAGCACCTACCATTATAACAGCCAAACCACCCAGACACACTCCATGCAAGACGGTCTCCACGGCTGCCGCACGATGAGCCCATAGACACCCTGTCCACCACACCCCACGCACGAACTACCCCCAATGAGCAGCCACACCCACCGACTCCGACGACAAACACCTCCGCCCTTCCCGCAGCAGTGGGAGCCCATCCGGCGCTGTCTCACTCGAAACAGCCAGTGATTCCAAAAGTGTCCCACTTGTCACGCACAATCACTCGGTCACTGATAGTCACTCGCTGCATCACGTGATCCCTGTGCGCTTCCACCCGCTCCAGCACCGTGTTAGAAGGCGATCAGCGAGCAGCAGCAAACACAGCGCCGACGCCTGGTCGCCAGTTTAATCCGGCGTGGTCACGTATCGGAGAGACAGCGCGTGGGGCGGGTCACGGCGTGTTGCAATGTCACTGCCTACCCCGTACCGACACCGGCAAGGTCGGGTGCATGTGTCCACCCAGAGACCTACCACCGACCGGAACACCCGGACCCCCCGAGAAAGGAAACGACTACCGCGCGATACAAGACCCCGGCATGGTCGCCCCACGCTCGACACAGCGCAGAAACACATCCCGCGGCCTAGATATGGAAGTACCCAAGTATGATACCCCATGTTTGCGTGGTGGCTGCCGTGTACACCCCGTACCCAACCTCTACATATACCGCGCCCCTCTCTGCGCATAGTCCTGGGCCGTGCGGTGTTTTGTCTCCGGTCGGTGTGTCCTTACATACCCTGCAGCCCCGGAACGACGCGGACCGAACCCGCAGGGACAGATGGCGAAGAGTAGGCAGCGGAGGTGGGAAGAGAAACTTCCGCAAGTAGACGTGCGCAGAGAACCTCCTGCGGGGAAGGCACCGAACTTGTAATCACTTACAGAGGGATCGACATACATATTCCGAACCCTAACCCATACAAGAGCTGCGAAGAAACATCGCTTTCAAACATTACACATGAAGTCAATGTGCCTGCAGCTGTAGAATCAAGCCTCAGACACGTTCATCTACCGCTTTCCTCTGTGAGAAAGGGGGCTTTCCTTACTCGAGTACTCGACATAAACTCGGCTGCAGCTGTATGATATTCCCTTACTTTTATGTGCTTCCAGTCCACTACAAGTCCCAGATTGGGAGATTTATTTACCTTGCGGTGTGTGTTCTCCAAATTATCTCTCCCTCCGCCGGGAGTCCGCAAAGAACGTCGCTGCATGCATAACCCAGCCCCAGCCAGCCCCAGCCACCGCCACACATGCAACCGCCCTTCAGGCAATCATCACATCACACACAAACTGCACACACCCGCAATGACACGGCGACGGAGAAGGGTTATGAACACGTCTGCACCCACCGCACCAGAGTCACAGACTGCAATACCGCCGCCGCCGCCTGACGTTGATCCCCCGGACCTGATATTTCCGCTGCTCCCGATCGTCGGCGTCCGAGTGGAGGCAGTGCCAGTCCCGCCGCAGCCTGCAGACCCGCTGGAGACACCACCGCTGCCCCCGGCCACAGTCGCAGAGCCGCCAGACCCACCCGCACCACCACCACCACCACCCGCGGCCACACCCCCCCTCCCATTCGCAATCCCCTACCCCTTCGCCCCCACCCCCCTCAGCACCCGCCTCCTAGAACCAACACCCCCCACCTCCCCGCATCCCCGGCTCAACAGCACACCTCAGCGCGCTCCTCCCACCCCCATCCCCGCCCTCCTCTACGCCCTCCCAGACTTCACCTTCTCCGCCGCGGGCCCCACCGCCCCGCCCGCCCTCGTCGTGCGCGACTACAGCTGGCTAGGCCTCGTGCGCTCCTCCTCCGACCACACCCCAGCCGACACCGCCGCAGCAACAGCCTTCCTCCGCGCCCTAATAACACCCGTACGTCCCCGCCCCCGCCCCAGTGCAGCCACATACTGACAAGACCAGCGCACGGCGACGCCGGCCCGCGGCCGCACGCTCAGCATCGCGGCGCTGACGCCCTCGGCTGCAACGGCGCTGCTCCTGAGCGGCGTGTACGAGCCGCGCCGGCGCTGGGACACCTTCCCGTTCGACGTGTGGGTGCTGCGGTGCCTGGCCGGGTGCGGCGCGGGCCTCCTCGCCACCGAGTGGGGCGTCTCCCGGTCCGTCCACGGCGTGAGCGTACGTTCCCCCCTCCCCCCTCCCCCTTGCTTGATAGTGCTGACGCGCGTGGAAAAAGTATTATGCAGTGTCACTGCCGTACCCGGTTCTCCACGGCGACGAGGGGGTACGATACCGCCGGTTCACGGCCGCGCTGACAACGCATGGAGCATCGGTCGGGAACGAGGCGCCGTGGACGCTCGTGGGCGTTGACGCGCCGGTGGCGCTGCCGACGGGGGTGACGCCCGATGAGGTGCGGGGCTGGCTTCTCGCGTGTCTGGCCGCGGTCGTGGAGAGCTGGGAGACGGTTCTTGCCGCTGCGTGCGGCGACTGCGAGGTTCCCCCCCCCCCCCCCGGCCCCCGCCCCGTGTGTGTGTGTGTGTGCTGACTGGCGTGACGCGGTAGGACCCGGTCGTGGTGGACGGCGCGGAGACGGCGGGACACGCGGTTCTGCGGGCGTGGCGGGCGCAGCTGGCGGGCGCGAGGCTGCTCCTGGTCATTGTTGAGGTGCCGGGCGGGGGCGCGTGGGGTGAGGTTGCGGCGCTGGTGGCGCGGCTGAGGGAGTGTACGGCCGTTGTGGAGGGCGCGCTGGCGAAGGTTTGTGCACTTGGTGTGCGTGTGCGTTGTTGGACGTTGCTAATGCGTGTGGTAGGCGGGCGGGGGGGTGTCTTCGGTGATGCCGGCGCCGGAGCCGGTGCAGGAGCTTGGGGGGGATGTGGTGCGGGTGTCGTGGGCGGGTGTGCTGCGGGTGTGGTGGGCGGAGGTGGCGGCGCGGTTTGCGGCGGTCTTGGAGGGGGTGCTGGCGCAGGTTTGTGGCTTGCTTGCTTGTCGTTGCGGGCGTTGGAGGGTTGCTAATGGGTGTGTGTAGCTTACCGGCGGGGCGCCCAGGGAGGAGATGGTGTGGTGGCCGGGGGTGGTGGCGATGGGGAGGGCCCTGGGGGTGGGGTTGATGGTGGCGGGGGTGCTAATCGGGGTCTTGGCGGCGGTTTGGATGGCGTGATGGCGGCCTTGGGGAGGCGGGCGCGCGTAGGATTCGAGATGGGGGCTGGAGTGCCGTCGTGCACATGGTAGGTGGTTGATGTTTTGCGGGGGGGGGGGGGCCCGCACGGTATTAGGTTGGGCGGGTGTTTGCTTCCGTGTGTCTGCTGGGGGTGTTGTATGTACCTAGTTTTGATCTGGGGGCGAGAGGGGGGATGGTGGAGGTTTGTTTGTAGAGGTTTCTAGACTGGCGGAGGGGGGGTATGGTATATACTTGGGCAGGTAATTAATGGCCTTGCATGCTTTTTTTTTCTTGAGCTTTGATAATGTACGGGTTGTTGCTCAATCGTCACCGCAGATCTGGGGGTGGTACGGTGTGCTGCTTGTAGCACTCCGTCTGGCCGGTGGTATCTATGGGATATGGGGGGTCCATCGTTGGATCTGCACGGACATTTGTTTCTTTTGGGGCCTGGGGTGGGGGGGGGCGGCATCTTGGGATAATCTATTTGGGCCCCAGCGCAATGGATGTATGGGCTATAGCTACCAACCACCCAACCACGCCATCATCTAACTTGAGATCGTTCTGTCTGTGTGGTGCAGGTGGTGAGAGCCACTTTGACGCGCAATATTGCAGGTGCTGCGTTGATTGTGCGGGTAGGTGGGTTAGAGATAGAGCTGTGCGCTGTGGAGGTATCGGGGGTCGGAAGCAGTACAGACGTTCACTCATGCAAGATAGAGAAGCTAGCACAATGGCGGAAAGATGGCGGGCATAAAAGTGACTGGATGTCGGGAGTGCGGGTTGCGTTAACACCGCGGTTCGGGAGACTTGGTCCCCGCAGAACCCCTAACCCTGTGTTGGGGTTTTTTTATGTTTGGTTACTTACATCCCGGGGATAGGGGTTTGGAATGGCGGGGATGTTGGAGGATGTGACCGGTTTGGTTGCACATTGTCTTGATTGTTTTGCCAACAGGTTGGATCTTGAGATGGCTGGATGGGCTCTGCCCATCACTAGACCGGTGAGCCCCGCTGCGTGGGTGGAGCTAATGTTCCGGGGCGTATATAGCGGTGTGCGCAAGATTTGTGGCTGGGGAGAAAGGGGGTTATGTAAAAGCCCGCAAGCAAGAACGGTAGAGCATAGCAGCATGTCTAATCTACGCAAGTGAGGGGGGTAGGGGGTATAGCTTGCAATTGCTAGGTTTGCTGGTGGGGGTGTAGAATAAAGACGACCCATCCTGCGCTTGAGCTCCTTCCACGGGCGTGGTCAGAGGTGCTGGGCCTGGGCTTTGGATAAATGATATCGGACCCAGGAGCTACTAACACCGCGGTCTTGAGTCTGAAATGTTGGTACGACTAAGTTGAAGTTTGGCATCCCGATGCCTATGCTGGAGGTTGATATCTCACGCAGTAAGTATTAGCTATAACGCTATGGCATAGATATTAAGGGGTAGGAGTGGATGGGGGGAAATGGGAAGAGGTTCTGTGTCACGTGATATAAGTAATTTTTGGCAACTGGGTTGGTACAAATACCGAATGTCTGGATGCCTTGGTTTTGGTCGGGTTTTAGGCGTATACGGCTGATCTCCCCGCTTCGGGGGAGAAAATATATCATATTGGTCTTTTAAGAATTCGGGGGGGGGGAAGGGGGGAAAAAATGAGGGAGAGACAATAGATCTAAAGAGACCTTTAGCCACGGGTACGTGCAAAAGGCAACGGACAAGAGAATTATTAACTCCCAGTACCAGGCTGCATATGTTAGCCCCTGGGCCCGCGTCAGGGCTCACAAGTACTTTGAGAGGGAAATCATAGGCGTGACTAAAGGATTAAATATTTCCCAATCGGTATCTGTAAGTGTTGAATTTAGGTTTTACAGTCGAAAATATCATTCCACATCCTGCTTGCAACCAACTTGCATGTCTTGGAAGTCTTTGGAATAAGTGATTTTTGTTTGCTGCTCTAAGGTAAAAGTCTTGTTGACCTTAATTGTAGAGTCTCGGGATTTCATGCTAATAAATGTTGTCGGAAGCTGTGGGCCGGATTATCGATCCAATTAAATACTAGCAATCAAGTACATATCCCTTGATCTAAAATCGACCACTATATCCCAAACCGCCCAGAACCCCTAGCGAGTCCTTATTTATTCTATTATTATTTTTCTTTAACGAAAAGAGGTTCTCCGTATAGACACTCAACACCTGTTATGTCGCGCACAGTTCATCCGTTCTTTTGTCCAGGTTGGTTCTAGACCTCTGCATGTGGGTAGCTTCTAACCGGGGGGTACGTACGTACGTATGGTACAATTGCAACGCCTAACAGCGTTCGTTACATGAAGGTTGACCAGGGAGAGTATACAAGCTATAGTCCTGGAGACTTTTCCCTACCCCCGTAGTACAAGGCAGATAAAAAGAACATGTGAATAGAATCGTCTCTGCGAAATTAGTATTTCTATCCAGTGGTTAAGGGTTGTTTCTTTTTAGGCTATCACCCGGCGGTGGGCAGTAACCACTCCGACCTTACAGGTGCGGGTAAAATGTGGCAGCCGGAGCGTCATCCTTATCCAACAAACCACATTGCAAGAAAATCGTCAACTCAGGCTAAAAACTCAACTCGCTCTGAGGTTAGTTAGTTGAGTTGAGAAATAGTGCAGCTAGATCAGTTTTCCGGCATCCTCTAACAAGTGCAGCTTTTGTCCCTTCAGGTGAGTACTCGAAGTGTACTTGCAGGTGAGTCTTCTAGTTGCAAACTAAAAACCTTAATTCAATAATTTAAGGTTTGGTGGTTGGAAAGCCATCATCACAAGAGTCAAAATTACCAGTTTCTAGGATTTTTTTTGCAGGTTGGGCAAATAGTATTTCCTAAAATTAATGCTTGGCCTAGAATCTCACTATGAGTGATGGAACGCAGCAATACCTATTTTGGCAAAATGCTACCAACATTTGGTGTTACATATGATTGCCTCGTCAGGCAAAATTGCAATCTGAGTAACTTAACCATTTACAACAACATTGTGACAGAGTGACTTAGGCCTTTAAGGGCGACAGATGAAAACAATAACGCAAGCGAGATCAAGGAGTACAGCTGGGAGTTAGTAAAAGGATGAATGTTACGGGGCGGGGCCAGGGGATCTATCCGAGGAGGAGCAGGTTAGGGCAGAGGATCCACAAGGATTCTCTGATGTAAATGTGGGCGCAGAGGTACCAATAGATAGCACGCTCTAAGCTCATGGACAGAGACAGGTACGGAGGGCCTGTGTTACGGAGCGAAGCGGAGACTATATCTAAACTAGCCAAGGTTCACAACCGAGGCGAAGACGAGACGAGGACGAGACGAGAGCGAGGCGAGGACGGGGCAGCGAAGGGACTTAACCGAGAAGCAGGGTAGTGGGACACAGAGTCCAGATGGCAGTGCGAACGAAGTGATGTAGACGAAGATACCAGTAGAGGACACGTACGGCTGTATCGTACATGAACGAGGACTATGGCTAAGCGAGGACGAGGTACTGCTAAGACGAAGATGACTAAGAGTGATGACGTATTCTATTCAGAGACACGAGATAAAACAAGTAACAACTAAAGAAACTAGAAACGTAGAGTTGATAACAGGAAGGTTGCGTAGGAAAGGAAAGAAGAGAAAAGACAAAGGGAAGGTTCATAGCCGACTATATATACAACTCCTAACCCCTGTCCAGGGATGACTCATCACCCGTGTAACGGAAACCCGTAGAACACCGAAGAGAAATCCTAGACCCGAGACCCAATTCTACAATATCCTTTCCTCCGCAGTAGCTCATGGTACGCCGTGATAGATTAGGTCCTCCTCCAGGCCTAACTCGCAGTGGCCTGAAGCCGTGGAAACCTGTCGTGGAAGTTCTGCACTAGCTCAGGGGCATGCTCGAGGTCGGAGGGAGGCTGCCATGAGGGCTCGTCGTAACCAGTATACCTGACCAAATATTCCACGTGGCCGTAGCGTCGGCGTGAATCCAGAACTGCATCGACCTCCCATTCTTGTTCACCTTCAACTTCTACAGGAGGAGGCGGGGTGTGTCGTTGGCCTGAGACGGGGTTGTTGGCCGCGAGGGACAGGAGCGAGACGTGGAAGACAGGGTGGATTTTCATTGAAGCGGGGAGACTGAGTTCATATGCGTGGGACTAACCATTCTCTTGACGGTATAGGGGCCGATGCGCTTCCAGTCGAGTTTCTTCGAGGGTCGCTTGGTCTCAATGTTCCTAGTCGAGAGGAAAACCCTATCGCCTACGGCGTATCTGGGAGCGGGAGTTCTATTTGCGTTTGCCGAGTCTTCTTGAATCTTCTGAGCCCTAAACATTTCATCGCGTAGGAATTCGAAGATTTGTGCCATGTCCCTAGCCATACCGTTGGCTTGGTCTTCCTTGGTCCTGTAGTGGTGCGAACGTCATCCGCTGGGTTCCTTCCATAGTTTGCCTGAAGCAGGGGAGAGCTTGGTGGTTTCGGAGCGTGGTTGTTGGTTGCAAACTCTGCCATGGGTAGGTACTTACCAATCATCCTGTTGATAAGAGACATAAGCCCGGAGGTATTGTTCCATGATTGCGTTAATCCTTTCCGTTTGGCCATCCGTCTGGGGGTGAAAGGCTGTGCTGTAGCGGGGGGCGATCTCCAAGCGGTCACATAAGGTTTTCCAAAATTCTGCTGTAAACTGGGTGCCCCGATCCGAGACTATGGTTTCCGGTAAGCCATGCAATTTCCATACTGATTCTAGGTACATGTTGGCCACATCGACAGCGTTGGATTCTTCCGTGCAGGGTATGAAGTGGCGCATTTTGGTCAGCCGGTCAACGACAACTAGGATAGCATTAAACCCTTGAGACATCGGGAGTCCCGTGACGAAATCCATTGATACGTCGGTCCAAGGTCCTTTTGGTACCGATAGTGGGCGAAGGACACCTTGTAAGGCATTGCGGGAGGCTTTGCTGCGAGAACAGGTGTTGCAGTTCAGGACGTAACGATCGACATACTTCCTCATGTTAGGCCAGTAATAATTGCGACTGATGAGCTCGAGGGTTTTGGCCCGTCCTGGGTGTCCCGCGGAGGGCTTATCGTGGTGTTCCTGTAGCAGGCGCAGTTGGAGTTCGTCGAAGTCGGGGACGTAGATCGCGTTCCTGTAAAGCAGGAAGCCTTCTTCCGTTTCTGTGCATTCCGCTAACGAGATTTCCTTGGAGTGCTTGGTGCCGTTGTGGAGCATGGTGAGGACTTGGTGTGGGAAACTGTCAACTTGGTAAGCTTGGGTCAATAATTCTTTTACAGTGGGCGTTCCTTCAGCGGATTCATTTAACAAAGAACCCGCGAACAAACTTAGCTTGACTCCTGCATCTAAATTCCCCTTCTTCAACACGACTTGTGACTGGTGCGTGAGACGTTCATCCCCTTCCTTAGGCAGGTCTCCTGACCTCCTGGTGAGTCGTCCGGTTTTCCTCCTTGTTTTCCTGGCCTAAATGTGATGGCGAAATTGAAAGCGAGACAGGAATTCAGCCCATCGGGTCTGGCGGTTGAGGAGCTTGGTTGACATGAAGTATTCCAGATTCGGTGGTCGCTAAGGACTTTGATTGGGAACTTAGATCCCTCTAGGTTTGAGCGCCATTCCTCGAAGCACCGGATGACCGCCAGTAGTTCCTTGTCATAGATCTCGTAATTGCATTCCGCTGGCGAGTGTTTCTTAGAGAAGAAAGCCACTGGGTGCAGGATTCCTTGATCATCGTATTGGGACATAATCCCCGCGGAGACATAGTCAGAAGCGTCGGTCTCTACTATGGTCTCTTTCTCGTAGTCGGCTGTGCCAATATCGGGGCCGAGGTAAATGCGTCCTTAAGCTTCTGGAATGCCTCTTCTGCCTTTGGGGACCAATGGAATTTTGCGTCCTTCTTGGTTAATGCCGTGAGCGGGGAGACAACTCTGGAGTACGCGTATATGAATCGCCGGTAGAAATTTGCAAAACCTAAGAACTCTTGAACTTCCCTAAGTTTGGTGGGTGTTTCCCATCCCGTTACCGCTGAGACCTTGCTAGGATCCATCTTGACGCCTTCAGGGGTGATGATTAGGCCGAGGTATTTAGTCTCCTGGACATAGAACTCGCACTTCTCTGGTTTGAGGTGGACATCGTGGATCTGTAGGACTTTGAGGATTTGCTGAACGTGTCGTTTGTGTTCCTCCAAGGTCTTCGAGTATATCAGGATATCGTCCAGGTAAGCCGTGGCGAAGTGGTCGAGGTAGGGGCGGAGCAGATCATTCACCCAGTGTTGGAATGTGGCGGGGGCATTGGTTAGGCCGAAGGGCATAACATTGTACTCGAAATGGCCGTAACGGGTCCTAAACGCGGTTTTCCACTCGTCGCCTTCCTGAACCCTGATCTGATGGTATCCCCACCTAAGATCCAGTATAATACTTGGCCTTGGAGAGGCGGGACAGTGTCTCTGGTATGAGGGGGAGGGGATGGCGGTTCTTGACAGTAATCTCATTGAGCTTCCTGTAGTCCACACACAAGCGAAGGGATCCATCAGCCTTTTTGACGAACAGGACGGGGGCACCGGCGGGGGACTCTGAGTAACGGATGAACCCCTTCCCGAGGTTCTCCGTGATGTAGTCTTGCAAAGCCTGTAGTTCTGGTCGGGACATTCCATAAAGTGGGCCGAAGGGTGGCTGCTTCCCATCCTGTAGCACTATCTTTAGGTCGTGGGGGCGATGAGGCGGCAGAGACGTGGCGTTGGATTCCTGAAACAGCGACTTGAACTCCGCGAGTTCCTGGGGTACGTTGGCTAGGGGGTCGGGGGTGGGGTTCCTGGCGAGGGCTTCGTTGATGGCCCGGAGGGAGGCACAGAAGAGGTGATTTTGGCGTCTACGGGCAAGGCCTACGAATGGGGCTGCCCCGATGGCCGCAATGTGTATGAGCGGGCTGTCGGGGGGCGAGATCGAGATTCCTTGAGCCGTGATCGGGGAGCGGGAGGCGGAACAGTTCTGAGTGCAGAAATCAGAGTCGAAGATGACCTGCTCTGCCTTAGGGCGTCGGGCGAGGTCGTGGTGTCGCATCCAGGGAATACCCATGACGATGGGGTAGTATCCCAACTTGGTAACGAAGCGGAGGCGGTTTCCTGGTGTCCATGGATGTCCAGTGAGAGCTTGGCGACATGGGTGATCCTTCCTGATTCTACCAATCTGCCGTCGATTACCTCAAGCAGGCGTGGTTTCTTCAAGGGGGTCAGGGTGAGACCGTGCTTGGTTGCGAAATCCTGGTCGATGAATGCGTAACCTGACGCCCCAGTATCTATGAGGGCGTAGGTGGGTACGAAGGAGGCAGAGTTCTGGGCGATGGAGCATGTGACGACGAGTTGGTCCTCAGACATCTTGTCCTCGGACACAGCTGCAGCGGAGACGACGAAGGTGGGTGGCGGCGGGACTAGCCCCTTTGGTGTGCCATTTTTTACCAAAGGGGCTGACCTTTTAGCGCCGGCTTGGTTGACACTTGTTCAACTGGCTCATTGCGCCAGTTGTTGAGGGTGCGGGGGTCCTGGGAGCGGGGAGCGAGGTAGCGGGGTGTTGGGGTCGAGGCGGCAGGGCGGGGGGAACTTTGGTTGGTGGGTGCGGAGGCGAGGCGGCGGCGGAGGTCGGCGATGGTGGCGTTGGCCTGGGATTCCCAGGCTTTCGCAACGGAGGTGATGTGGCGGACGTCTTTTTCCGCGGCGGCGAGGTCAGAGTCGGCGGTGGCGAGGGCGTCTTGGTGGAGCGCCAGGCAGTGCGAAGTTGTTCTTCTTCGGCCAGGTATTCTTCAACCGCGAGCGTGAGGTCGGCAATTTCTTGGTTGAGGTCGGCGATGACCTCTTCATGGGCCGTCATCTGGCAGGTTCCTGGGGTCTTGAGGCGTCGGGAGGTTGGTCAATACGACCAGGCATTCGGAGATGAGGCTGTGAGCCTCCGTGAGTTCAGGACCGCAGTCCTCATCGGTGGGTAGTGGGCCATATGTGCCCAAGAATTCGGCAAGGCGCTCGAGGAGCGCGACGGCGACTGTGACTTCGTAGGCAGGACGGCCGATGGTGTGGTTGGCGAGGATGGGGTCGCGAAGGCCACGAATGATGGCTTCGGTGTCGTGTGCGAGGTGGGAGACGTCGGTGGTGGGTGCCCGATATGGAGCTGCCCGGCGAGAGGTTGGGTGAAGGTGGCCTTAGCCCAATGGGCTTCGGCACGCTTATATTTCAAAGCGTATTGACGGAGGCGGAAGCGGAGGGTCGGGACGATGCGGTGGCCCATGTTGAACCAATGGGCTTGGGGAGCAGGCGAGGTAACAGAATCCTTTCCGTTCAGGAAAGAAGCATTCGAGGACCGGGGGAGAAGACGAGAGGGTGGCGACAGTCCTCATTGGGGACGTCCCAGCTGAGGTCGACCATGATGGCGACCGAGGCTAAGCGAGGCGGGGTTGGTGTTGTGAAGGTTGGCGTAGGAGACGCAACCTTAGTGTTACGGAGCGGTGCGGAGACTATATCTAAACTAGCCAAGGTTACTTGGCGGCGAACGAGGCGAGGCGAGGCGAGGCGGGCGAGGGCAGCGAGGGGACTTAACCGAGAAGCAGGGTCGTGGGACACAGAGTCCAGATGGCGGTGCGAACGAAGTGATGTAGACGAAGATACCAGTAGAGGACGCGTACGGCTGTATCGTACATGAACGAGGACTATGGCTAAGCGAGGACGAAGTACTGCTAAGACGAAGATGACTAAGAGTGATGACGTATTCTATTCAGAGAAACGAGATGAAACAAGTAACAACTAAAGAAACTAGAAACGTAGAGTTGATAACAGGAAGGTTGCGTAGGAAAGGAAAGAAGAGAAAAGACAAAGGGAAGGTTCATAGCCGACTATATATACAACTCCTAACCCCTGTCCAGGGATGACTCATCACCCGTGTAACGGAAACCCGTAGAACACCGAAGAGAAATCCTAGACCCGAGACCCAATTCTACAATATCCTTTCCTCCGCAGTAGCTCATGGTACGCCGTGATAGCCTGGCGTGTAAGCGAGGCAGACGGATTCAGGATACGGTGTTACCAAGGGGCACAACCGATAATGGGTTCGGAGACGATCAGGAGTAAAGCAACCAAGTATATTTGATAGAGACTAGATATAGAAGAAACCAAAGAGGAAATCAAGAACAGAAACCTTATAGGAAAGGTAGATAACAGCAGGTCACGCAAAGAAAGAAAAGAAAGGAGGAGAAAGAGAACGAAGGGGATCCCAGCCAATATATATAACCCTGAATCTTGCCGCTGACTAATCCGTGTTGCGGAACCTCATAGAAACCTAAAAAAAAAAACCTAAAGTCTGTAACCGATCCTTATAGTGAAGCCCGATACCTTTAACACAAGCCACATGTCCTTCCTAGCCTCAACTTCCCTCGTG
This sequence comes from Morchella sp. 2018-W16, assembly GCA_024713755.1. Taxonomy (NCBI): domain Eukaryota; kingdom Fungi; phylum Ascomycota; class Pezizomycetes; order Pezizales; family Morchellaceae; genus Morchella; species Morchella sp. 2018-W16. The sequence goes on along the minus strand of JAMGYY010000026.1, from coordinate 240,919 downwards.
CATAACTAGCTCTTGATACGCCGTGACAATGAAGGTTCCGGCGAAGGCTAAGGCAAGGGCAAGCACAAGGCGGTGGCCAAAGCGAAGACCAGGATGCAGGGCAGGGCAGGGAAAGCGAGGATCAGCTAGTGAGGCAGCTAGGATTACAGAAGAAGCTATGAGACTCTCCTTCCGGAGACGAGAGTCGAACGTGGTTTTAGACTAGAGACTATAGCGGAGAATAAGATTGAATTTCTATTTACTATGATGATAGGAAGATGGGGTGAAGAGGAAAGAAAAGAAATCTACAAAGCTCGCTACCACCTTTCCTATATATAACCCCTCTCCCAACCTGATTACTAATCCGTGTTTCTTTCTCCAAAACCTATTTCCTCTTTCCATGTGTTATGGGTGGAGCGGAGACAATAACTAAACAAGCCAAAGTTCACAACCTAGGAGAGATCGAGGGCGAGGGGACTTAGCCGAGGAGCAGGGGCGTGGGGCAAAGAGTCCAGATGGCTTCTCGGACAAAGTTATGTAGACGAAGATACCAGTAGATGACACATACTACAGTCATGGACTAAGACTGATGTTAAGCGAAGAGGAACTATGGGCGAAGCTAGGCGAGGACGAAGTAGTACGGGGACGTGGATGACTAAGGGTGATGACGTATTCTATTCAGAAGGACAGAAAACGACATCAGCAAGATTTTACAAGTCTCAGGAGATTACAGTGGTCTCAGGAGACTCAGGGGACTCCAGTCACAAATGCTAAAGCTTGCTGATGAAGTAGTAACTAAGGAAACTAGAAACGTAGAATTGATAACAGCAAGGTTCAGTAGGAAAGGAAAGAAGAGGAAAGACAAAGGAAAGGTTCGTAGCCGACTATATATACAATTCCCAATCCCTGTCCAGGGATGACTCATGACCTATGTAACGGAAACTCATAGAAATCCAAAGAGAAATCCTGCACCCGAGAACCAATTCCACCATATCCTTTCCTCCGCAGTAGTCCATGGTACACCGTTATACTATGATGCAGGTACTGGACCGCTATTATATCGTCCTACCAAAAAAAACCTGTTTCCCTCCTCCTATGACACCGTCATTCTGCAGCTACTATATAGTTGTCCCATAGGTTCACGTGACGCCGGGACAGAATTATCACTTCTGTCTCTAAATTTTTTAGTTCTTGTGAACCAGTTTCTTGGTGTGGATAGCCCACCAAGAGCTCAAAATTTGAGCTGAGGAGGATTTGGGTGTTGCCAATTGGTGGGTGGATAGGCACCAAATTACTCACGCGGTCAATGTGTTACCATCGATCACGATACCGCATTATTTTGAATCAACGGCTGGTCACATAGGAGGTTGACTTTAGGTGAGGGTTGGAGATTAGTGGCTGAGTGTCATTGAGTGCAACCTGACTTGAGGGTCTGTAGTCAAAAAGGGGTTTCTATATTCTTTTAACCTCCTCTGACAAAGTGCTTTCATATTCCTATACTAGTACCACTATCACGGTGCGAGGCGAGGGCAAGGACTGAACAAGCCAAGGTAAACTACCTAGGCAGGACTATGGAGGAGCGAGGTGGAGTATGACGTCGGTGAATGGTAAGGAGGAAGATGGTCACTGAGAGGATGCGAGTCTATGGTCCTAGAGTTCCCGTGAAGGTGACACAACCAGTAGATCTATGGCTAAAGAGGGAGAGAGAATATGTATTCGAGGAGAGACTAAGGATACCTAAGATGACAGGAAGGTTGCGTGAAGAAGAAAGGAGAAGAAGAGAAGTCCTACAAGCGAGGGAGAGAGCTCCCTAGATATAGCCTAGGAAATCCATTGCTAACTCATCCTATAGAACCCCGTAGAACCCAAAAGAAATCCCTCATTACAAATGCTTGCATGCCGTTGACTCATAGAACTCTTGTAACCGGAACCCGTAGAACCAAAGAGAAAACCCTGACTAATCCTTCTTCCGCAACAACGCTTGATATCGTATCATGCCGTGATAACCACTCTAGAAGTTCCAAGATGGCTCAGCTACTTCCTACTCTTGATCCAAAAGAATTCTATGCTGAAGTAAAGAAGCAACCCGGTCCTAAAAAAAAACCTATTAAAGAAAGGCAACTCGCATCACCACAACCTCTCTTAATCAACACTCACCGGTCATACTCAACGAGATACAAATTACAGGTCCTCTCCTATTGGCAATATACAAAGATAAAAATAGGTCCTACAAAAACTTGGCAGCCTACTAGAGTAGACATATCTGATAGGTATAAAATACCTATATCTAACTTGATCTGTTGGAAAAAGGAGGAAAAACATTTAATAACTTTTCTTGGAAGCCAGAGACGGTCAGGTGTCAAGAAGAAAAGATGGCGAGAAATGGAAATTCCACTCTACCAAAGATTTTTGGTAAAGCTCAGAAGGGAAGGTGGTACAAAGGGGTTGGTTCCGTAGTAACAGTAAAGAATTGTGGGTTTCTGTATATCCAGAGAAGCAAGGGATTGAAAATTTCTGTTTTTCCAATGGTTGGTTTCATGGTTTTCTGTCATGGCATAATATTTCACTTTGTTTCGGTACCAACAAAGCTAGCAAATCTCCGATTGAATATCAATAACCCATAGTTGACTGGGTATGATTTGATCGGAGAAATTTGCAAATATGACCTGGAGATAACATTGAAGCAGTAGGAAAATATCGATTAAGGAACATTTGCAATATGGATCAAAGACATCTTCCCTTTGAATTTCTTAGCGGCCAAAGAATACTATTGGTGATAATACAGTTTGGATCAAGGGATCCAAACAGGCAGGTTGGAATAAGAGACACGAAACGTTACAATTGACCATATTTGCTGATGCTATTCCCCGAGTTAAATCATTTATATTTTTCCGTGGTTTGGGGGTAGGTTTAAGCATACAAACTGAACGAGAATTATATGATCCCCGTGTGGTTGTTAAATTGAATCCAACAGCATATACCAATTCAGAGAATATTATTGAATGGTTAGAAATACAGGTCATACTTGTTCTAGAAAATAAACCTACATTAATGGTTTTGAATTTATTTCGTTATCACGGCGTACCACGAGCTACTGCGAAGAAAAGGATATGGTGGAATTGGGTCTCGGGTCTAGGATCTCTCTTTGGTATTCTACGGGTTTCCGTTACACGGGTTATGAGTCATCCCTGGACAGGGGTTAGGAGTTGTATATATAGTCGGCTATGAACCTTCCCTTTGTCTTTTCTCTCTTCTTTCCTTTCCTACGCAACCTTCCTGTTATCAACTCTACGTCTCTAGTTTCTTTAGTCGTTACTTGTTCCGTTCTTCTGAATATAATACGTCATCACTCTTAGTCATCTTCGTCTTAACAGTACTTCGTCCTCGCTTAGCCATAGTCCTCGTTCATGTACGATACAGCCGTACGTGTCCTCTACTGGTATCTTCGTTTACATCACTTCGTTCGCACTGCCATCTGGACTCTGTGTCCCACTACCCTGCTTCTCGGTTAAGTCCCCTCGTTGCCCGTCCTCGCCTCGCTCTCGTCTCGTCTCGTTCGCCTTTGTGAACCTTATAATCACTGGCGTTATCACATGACACGACGACTGATCGGAAGGTTATGAGGATTAGTTCTAGGGGTTTCGGTTGCAGGGTTCTATGAGTCAACGGCATGCAGGTATTTGTAACGATGGATTTCCTTGGGGTTCTACGGGTTTCTATGGGATGAGTCAGCGAGGGGTTTCAGGGCTATATATAGGGGGCTCGTTCCCTCGCTTGTAGGACTTCTCTTCTTCTCCTTTCTTCTTCACGCAACCTTCCTGTCATCTTAGGCGTCTTTAGTCTTCTCTCGTCTAGAATATATTCTCTCTCTCTTAGCCATAGTCCCTTCGGTCGTGTTGTCCCACGGGGACGTTAGACTACCTCCTCGCACCCTCGCCTCGTCCCAAGTTCCCCGGCCGCCCCCTCTCCCACGTAGCCCACTACCTCGCTCACCATAGTTCAGCCTTGGTGGTTTACCTTGGCTTGTTCAGTCCTCGCCCTCGATTAAGCACCGTAATACTAGTTTAGATATAGTCTCCGCGTCGCTCCGTAACATTCGTGGTCATAAAAAAGAGGATGTTTTAGATGTTCTTCGTACAAATGATATCACTTTATTTCTAATACCCAGAGATTGCACTTCTTTAGTACAACCTCTTGATGTTTCTGTCAATCAGGCATTCAAGGATATAGTAAGAGTAAGTCAAAACTTTTTTTTTCGCCTACAAAAATAAAAATTTCCAATAACCATTTAACAGGAAACCATCGAGAATAATCTTGAAATTTTAGAAAAGGAACAAACTACTGGCAGGAAAAGACCTATAGGTAGCGAAGTGGATAGAAAACGGGTTCTTACTACTTGGGCTATTGGAGAGGCATGGGAGCGGTTTTGCAGGGAAAGACAACATATAGTCCTTAGATCATGCCGAGCTTCAGGTCTATCTCTACCTATTAATGGTAGTTATGACTCTACTGAGATTTCTATTAAAGGACTAGAAACCACTACTATAGTTGGGAAACTAAGGAATTGGGGTCGGGAGGGAACACCTGACAACGTGCAAATGGATGAGATAGAGAATGAGCATGAGGATATTGACTTTAAGGCTGGACTCTTACCACCTGAACCTATATTGTAATTCATTAATCTCATGGCTTATTCCCTAAAACATATCTCGCCCAAATCTTATATCATCACTCAATCCAGCGCCTCACCTAAAGTCAACCTACTGTGTGACCGGCTGTTTATTCAAATTAATGCGGGAGTCTATTATGTACTAGATTACCATTTTGCGCACTTTCTCAAAAGCTGATTGGCCAGGAGTGAGAAACCCTAACCCAGCATGGCAACCAGCCCGCCAACCACCAAAAATCGATGATGGCATCGGAGGCATCAACTGGATCTTGAATTAATTGGAGGCGGTATTGGAACTGGCTATTGGCTAAGTAGAGTTGGCACGAGTTGAGATACTTTATTAATAATAGAACTGGATAACCACATGTACAGAGGGGTTAATATTTGCAAGAGCTGGCAATGAGCAATAATGAGAGCTACATGTAGCTATAGCCAACAGTGGGAGCTATCTAACGGTTCTAGGAGCTGGCCGACAGCCTGAGTACTGGAAGCTGGCCACGGAATGGCTAAGGGCAACATTAATTAACTACTGGAGATGGTCAACTAGGAGTATTATACGGAGGGGGCAGATATTACAGGCTAAGCGAGGACGTGAACTAAACAAGCCAAGGCAAACCACCAAGGCGGGACTGTGGTAGATGGAGGGACTTATGAGTGATGGTCGATATGAAAGCAAGGCAGAGGGGTCCTGACGTCCCCGTGGGGGCAGTACAAGCAGCGGGACTATGGCTAAGAGAGAGAATATATTCTAGACGAGAGGAGACTAAAGATGCCTAAGATGACAGGAAGGTTGCGTGAAGAAGAAAGGAGAAGAAGAGAAGTCCTACAAGCGGGGGAGAGAGTTCCCTATATATAGCCTAGGAAATCTATCGCTGACTCATCCCATAGAATCAAATCCCAGAACTTGAGAGAGAAACCCTGACTAATCCTTCTTCCCGCAACAGTACTTGATATCGTATCATGCCGTGATAGCAGAGTTCCAAAAGTATGCACCTTCAACTCGCGGTTGCGAGTTGGCCACCCCTAGTATACAGGTGCAGTTGCAACTCACTATACCGGAACTTATTGTGTCGAATCCCTTGCTGTCCCGGATGAGGTTGGTGAATACTTATCACGGCATAATACGATATCGAACACTGTTGCGGGAAGAAGGATTAGTCAGGGTTTCTCTTATGTTCCATGGGTTTCGGTTGCAGGGTTCTATGAGTCAACGATATGCAGGTATTTGTAATGAGGGATTTCCTTTGGGTTCTACGGGGTTCTACGGGATGAGTCAGCAATGGATTTCCTAGGCTATATATAGGGAGCTCTCTCTCTCGCTTGTAGGGATTTCCTTCTTCTCCTTTCTTCTTCACGCAACCTTCCTGTCATCATAGGCGTCGTTTAGTCCCTTCTCGTCTTAAATATACTCTCTCTCTCTCTTAGCCATAGTCTGCCGTATCTTTGTTCACCAAAATGTATTTGCTATCCCGGATATTGGCCTTTTCGGACCGGATAAGAATTGTCAAGAGAGTGAACCTCTGTTCCTACAGAATCAAGATCTGCTATCCCGGATGGCTTGGCATAAGGGTTTCATGGATGTACTAGGCCCGGAGGACTGGAAAGATTATCACGGGTGGGGTTATGACGCAACACACGGGAAGGCCAAGTCATAATAGGTTCTATGAGTTTCTGTTATACGGAGGAGTGAGTCATGGTGGGGTTACGCGAGCAAATGAGTCAGGCTTGGCTGAGGATTGAGGGCTATATAAAGGAGGCAACAGCGTCTACTCCTGTACTTTCTTTCTTTTCCTTTTCTCTTCACGCAACGTCTTCTGTCTTTAGTATACGAATACATTATAGTCCCTATTTAGAACTAGTGAATATCGCTGCCTCTTTACTTCTCCACCCACATATTTCCTCCTCGGAAGTATCGCCGTTATTACTACTTACCCTGCAGAACGAAGCCCCACCCCTTGACGTCCCCTTGAGAAAGGGTTAGGGTTTATGTTCGAAGAGGATCATGGAATGGTAATACTCGAAGAGCTTCATTTTGTTCTACAAAACCTTGATCATAAATTGAATCTAGACTTACTAATATTGTTACTAAAGTGAAATTTTGCGACAATTCTAACCGTGTTATTGGTTTCTCTCCGTGACCTTTGGTTGTGGAAATATAGCCATATCTTTAATGGTAAAACTGCAAAGAACAAGGATTTTCATAATTGGATATTACAACATATATATTAGGAATGAATATATACCAATGCTTGATATAAGACAGAATTCTGCGATGATTCTAATCATATTATTGGCATTCACCCGCCGTTTTTGGTTGTTGAGATATAGTAAAATTCTGTATTAAAAAAAAATTTAGTATCGCAGATTTTCAGAATTGGGCATAATAACATATATCAGTAATGAGTATGAACGAATAATATATATAGGACTACTTTTTAAGACAATTCTAATCATGTTATTGGTATGTACCCATGATATCTGGTTGTTGAGCTATGGGCAATTCTATCTAAGAGAATAATTATAGTATCGAAGATTTTCAAAATTAGAGATAACAAATACATACTAGGAATGAATTTGAGGTAATAATAGGTATAGGACAGTTTTTTGCGACGATTCTAACTGTGCTATTGGTATGTATCTGCGACATTTAGTTGTTGAGATATTAAAATTTTTTTGTTACAGTTTGTTATAAGCTTCATGAATACTACTCCCGTTCCAAGCAGATGAAGATTCAAAATCTTCACCCACGCCTACATTATTAAAAGCAATTGAATACCGAAAGTAGCATCTTCTTCCATCAAGCCCTACTCCCCAAAACAACAGATGGTCCCGCTACTGTGTTTTCTCGGTAATATTGGTGTACATCCCGGCTAGTGAAATACCGATTGATCTTCGTTTGATGGACATTCGAGTTATGCTTATAGCTATTTTTTAACCATTAGTTATTCATTTCAAATCAGGATAGAATTAATATCTACCGGACAAGATCAATTTAAGCTCCGATACGTGTTTAACTAAAGTATAAACAGCGAGGCCTTTTCCACCATTACTGTATGACTCGGATGTTTTGAGAGATTGTAAGTAACGGGTAAGTTTAATAGCATGATGGATTGCTCCTTCAGTTGTAACAGTTTCTAGTATCGCTGAACTTTTATCTTCATCTGTCTCCGTACTGATAGTTTCGGATTCACTATCAGTTTCACCATATTGGTCAATTTGGGAAGCATTCTGTAATGGAATGCCAGATGCGATACTGGATTTGACAAGCTCTGATGCATTTAGTAGTAACTTCTTGCTGGCTCCTTCTATACTGTCACATTCATCAATTGCATCTTCATCAAAGGAGAAAAACTCTTCAAATCGTTCATTCCAGGTAGGATCCAGTATTTGAGGATCTGATAAAGGATCGAAAATGCAATGCAATGCAATTTGGCAATGGGTACGTTGTGAAGCTATAAAATGATGTATTTGGTCTTCCATCAGCTGTCCAAAAGTGGGTTGAGTGCTGGAATTGTGAGAAAACCCTGACTGGAACCACAAATATCCGCTTTTTTCCAGCAGTTGATTATTGTCTGGGGGGTTACAGCATCCCATGGGCTTGAGATCAGGTGTACTGCCTGTAAGATATCTATTTTATCAGGAGCGATCCCATGATTGTTGAAGTATTGAACTATGTTATCTGCATATTGACGGTGATAAGCAGATTTAAATGCTTTTATAATGTCTTGATCAAGTGGTTGAAGTCTTGAAGTAGTATTTGGTGGAAGGTAAACTAGGGTGATATTTGTTAAAACAGGTGGTGTCGGGCCATTATAGTACTGAGGAGGATGAAGTAGATGTGGATGGGTAGGACAATTATCGGTAACCAGAACAATATTACGTTGATCAATTCGCATTTGTTGATTTAATGTTTGTAGAAATTCATATCATAGTCCTGTCAACATCCAAGCCTTTCGATTATAACAGTAAACAGGTAGGTTAACGATGTTGATCTGATTTTTTCCGAAGATATGTGGTTCTTTTGCTTTTGAGATCACCCATAGTTTCCGTTTGTCAGTCCCAGTTGAATTAACGATATGGAGTGTCGAAATACGCGTTTTCAAATCCTTTAAACCAGTGATTTGTTTTCCTTTGTCTTTCCTAATATTACAACTTTGTGGCTGTTTATTGTAGACTAAACCGCTTTCAACACAATTGTATCCATCGCACGGAGCGAAGGATGCTAATTGTTCCGCTAGGTTCTCCCTATATGTAAGGAGCATTGATTCATCAACTTAACCAGCTTCTCTATGCTATTTCAAATGGCCAATATTGAATCTTCCCTTAAAATTACTTAACCAACCCCCTGATAACTCCAAAGAACTATAGTTTTCAGTGACACCTGCATTGCAAAGCTCTTTCTGAATTATTTTTGACTGGAAACGGATTATATTATCTGTAACTGCAATCCGTTCTGATTCTGCCACATCTATCCAAAAAACAAGAAAATGCTCAAAAAATGGATATTGGGCCGGCCATGATTTTTTTTTCTTTGAGTCTGGGCCTAATATCGTGTTTATCATTAGATAACCGATTCACTTGTACATATGCATCAAATTTTCTCATACCATTTGGAGGATCCTCTTTTACTTTTTTTCTCCATTGTTTTAGGTGGTCCGAAAGGCGGGATGTTGCAAGAGGGCGACCATCTGGACGCTTAGGACAGTCTTCCAAAAGAGCAAACAACGATAATTTTAAAGTTGGAAATTTTCCTCTCAGTTTATATAATTTGTATTTTTCTAATGGGGTAAAACGAGTGATATGCTGTCTGCGTTGGGTAGGAGCCATTTTGGATATTGGTAGGAAACCGGCAAGAGGTAGATATAGTTACAAAACTAGGACACGTTCAGGATACCTTATTTTCTGTGTTGTTATAACTACTGGACCTATAGGTTCTCATTAATTTCCTTTTTCCATTTTTTTGCTGTCCCGGATCACTTGCTATCCCGTACGAACACCTCTGAATCTTGGCCATCCGGCATAGCGAGTTGCGACTGTACTGGCGGAGTTCACTCTGATTGATAAAATGAACATATGAATAGAATCGTCTGTGCGAAATTAGTATTTCTGTCCAGTGGTTAAGGGTTATTTGTTATTAGGCTGTTACCCGGCGGTGGGCAGTAACCACCCTACCCGGACACTTAAGCTTGATTGGTTGAGAAGAGGTTGTGAGCCCTTATGCGCGCCAAGAGACAAACACATGCAGCATAGTTTCACACCCGTGGGTAAAAGTCTCATAAAAACCCCGCCAAGACTACCTTTTTGTATGGCATACAATAGTGGTCGGGTCCGGAAACGTCATGAATTTACGAGTCTGGTCACATTTGAAGATCTACACATGCATACCCGCGGACGCTTTCCCCACATTCTCACTAGCCAAGGTCACCAACTAGACTACATTAAGTAAAAGATGACTGTTTCTTCCTCTCAGAGTGGAGATCTCCGGGGTTTTGCTGTAACCTGCGCGCAGTTTAACCTGATTGGTGCCGCGTTGATTTGCAGATTAGGCAGCCGTTTATGATAAGAACACACTTTGCTCAATCCCCGACACTCCAGATCCATAGGTCTCTTAACATGGAAGAGCCTCTTGAGAGGCGTTTAAGGGGACTCAAGGTCAATTACTGCCAATAAGAACTCAAGTTGATACACCTCCGACTTATCCATTGATCGAGCCATAGATCAGTGGATGCGTCCGGTGGGCACCTGAATGTTGGCGGGTGGCGTGGCCACGTGGGTAGCAGTGTGGTTGGGGACGAGGCTGAGAAAAGCGGAGATATGTAGAAGGTGATGGGTGAGGGGGAGGAGGAGCACCGGGGTCTACTCACATCTACTTCCGCTATATACCTTAAGCTTGTACTTGATCTCTCGTTGTGAGAGTAGGAGAGGGATCTTGACTGCATAAGATATCATGACACTGAAAAGAATCATGGGTATATCACCAGGCGCTGGTCCGTCGAGCGCACACTCACCGGGGTCTTCTTCCCCCTCTGGAATAGGACAACATCCACAGTCCCCTCAAACATCACCGCGGCCTGCCAACCCCCCCGCCCCCAACCCAGCGCCAGTTCCGCACCCTTCCTCCTCCCCAGCCCGACAGCCCACTTTACAACTACCCACAAACACGATAGTAATACCCCTCCAATCCCACCTCCCGCCCCTCCCTAACAAAGTCCCCTTCCCCTTCGCCCCCACTCCCCTCAGCAGCCGCCTTCTTGAATCAAGGCCATCATACCTACCCCAGATACCCCCATCCTCCTCCACCTCTACTCATGATCTGTGGCCTCCCACGCACCCCCCACTACTCTATGCGCTGTCCGATTTCACCTTCACCGACGCGAACGGCGCGCCGGCATTCACGATAAATGAGTACGCATGGATGGGACTTGCCCACTCCTCCTCCTCTGCTTCTAGTGAGAACGAGCAGATAGCTTTCCTCAGGCGCCTGTTGCAGCCAGTACGTTACCCCCCAGTCTAGAGAACTCCCTTTAGTTCCTGAAGCTGACTAGCGAATTATACAGCGGGTATGCGCGCACGCCCGCGGGCGCATAATCACGATACGGTCGAAGTCTTCACAACTGACGCCGTCGGCAGCGACAACGATACTACTGAGCGGGGTTTACCAGCGGAGGCGGGCGTGGGATACGTGGGCGTTTGATATATGGTTTTTGCGCAGCCTTGCCGCGTGTGGAGGGGTTGATAGCGGCGGGGGAGGAGAAGGACTATGGGCTGACGACGACAATGATGGTGCTGGCGAGTATGATAGTAATGATATAGATGGTATAGCAGGACAGGGAGGGGTATGTGAAGGTTGGGGCATGAAGGCGGTAGTAGATGGAGTGAGTGTATGTGTCTCTTTTTCCCTTCTCCTGTGCTCTCCTATGTGTGTTCCGAGGGGTTGTTAGCAGGGGTACTGGGGAGGAAGAGCTGCAAATGCTTGGAAGAGCTGGCGAGTGGGATGTTGATACGACGTATATAACTGACACCCCCCTGACCTTACTGCAGTACTACGCCTTCTCCCTGCCGTACCCCAAGGTTTCCCCTCCTTCTACCATGACCACCTCCACCACCACCTCATCCGACCCTCTCACATCCATCACCGACCGGCGGTTCAGCGTCGCGCTCGCAAACCACAACAATGGCAGCAGCGTCAGTAATTCTGCCCCCTGGACGGTCACGTTCATCGGCGCGCCTGTCGCGCTACCCGTCGACAGATACGGGCTTATGGACAGAGGAGGGGGGGCGGGTGGGGCAATATTGGTCAGTGAGTGGGTGAGCGCGTGTGCATGTGCGGTCGTTGGGTGCTGGGAGGAGGCGATAGGTGGTGTTGTGAGTAAGGACTGGGAGAGAGGGGTATGTTCTTTCTCAATTCGTTTTTCTTTCTTTTTTCTTTTTTCTAATCGGGTACAGTGGGCTGACAAGGGGGTGCAGGACACCATGCTGATCGAACAGGGAGAGGTTCCCGTAGAAGATCTGCTGAAGAGATGGAGTAGGCACTTGCACAGTGTGCGTATAGTCTTAGAGGAGCAGGGGGTGCAGCCTCTGGCGGAAGGGCAGGGGGAGGTGGAGGAGTTGGTGAGGAGGGTCAGGGAATGTGAAAAGAGGGTGAGTTTGTTGATAGCTGAGGTCTGCTGACCCTTTCCACCTTTTGTTTTTGTTATCCTTTTTTTTTAGGTTCTTTGGCTAGCCGGAAGGTACTTATAGCTAGCAAGCACGGGTGCTGACTTTGCTTTCTAGATCGCCCCACTATCTAGCAGCACCGACCCTCCCCTCGCCACCCATAACCCCTTTCTTACGCCGCAAGGCTTGCTACTGGCACTGGGAATGGTGATTGGTATCACGGCAAGCGTGGTAGGCTCTCCCCCGCCCCCGCTCCCGCTTTAGTGGCTCTCAATTACTTCCCCCTGCACTCCTGACACTCCATATATATAACTCTGTGGTTATTTTGAGTTGTTTCGGGGTGGGTGGGTGCTGTGCAGTGGGTGTGTGACGGTCTGGATGTGGGGATGGTGCTTTAGTGTATAATAGGACCTGTGCTGATGGACTGATGTGAGTCTCGATAGACGTGGACGCGACGGCGGAGGTTGTAAGTGGCTGAGGAGTGGTGGTGCATCCGGCGGGCCGAGAGGGAACCAAGGACGGGGATGGGCGAGCCCGGGCGAAAACATGACTCCTGCCCGGCCCGGCCCGGCAATTTTGAACAGAGGCCTGGCCCATCTTGTTTGGCCCAGGCCAGGCCCGGGCCTTTAGGCCTCTTGCCGGGCTTACAATCATATTCATGAAGAATTATTTAAATCAGTTGTAGTATATTTTGATAACTATGTGCGAGATACCTATGAATGCGCTATGGGAAAAACAAATGAGATACAACTCTCTTGCACCATAATTCTCCCCTTTACCTAAATCTCCCCCCAAGACTTGAGGCATTGAATCGCTTAGATTCCATCTGCGCCCAGATTGTGTCTTAAGTCAGAGATAGTCTTTTTGGCACCAGAAAAAATCCTCTCCGCCTCGGATGACATAGCTGGCACTGAGTGTATGTTGACTGCCCAACGATACAGTACAGGATAAGAACATTGTTGCTTTGGATCAAGCCACCATTGAAGGGGGTTCCTTACAGAGCGGTCAGGGCTACTATCTCTACAGTACCTTTCGTATTCGTCCTCTAATTTTGATACCCTCGGTAGAGTCTGCTGTTGTTTTGGCTCCAGTTCCTCTAAATCCAACCAACTATTGAAAGGGTTATTGTCTTCTAGGAAGATTGAAGAGTCGGGTGCTGGTACAGTAATAGGAACTGTCTGTTTGTATGCAAGCCAATATGCCTTCAATGCTTTCTTTCCATCTCGGACCCACTGTGGTTTCCACCGAGCCTCCAAATAATTCCATTTGAGACGGGGATTTAGTACTACTGCGGCAATATATATAGGAGCTTGACTGCTTGGTAAGAAGAACGTCTAGCTTTGCCCAACCAATCCGTATCATAGAGGCCAAAGGGTCATTATTTGTTGTTTCTGCCATATGTAGCGCTTCTGTGTAAGTATTGAGGAGGTAGTCCATGGATGGTAGAACTTTGCTGAGGGTGACATCACGCCCTTCGGTGGCTTTTGTAGCAGTACGAAATACAGATAAAATATTGTGAACGCTCTCCAACAAGCACCAATCCTTTGCAGTAAGTCTATCACTCTCCAAATCATTGAATTCATCAATGAAGTATCGAATTGCTCTCTTTACTTCTGGCTTTAACATAGACTCAAGCATGTTTGCCCAAGAGTTCCAACGAGTATCATTATCCTTTGCAATCAATGAACCCCCGCTAAACTCTCTGAACTTCGCACATCTTTGTGGAGTACGGCGGGAAAAGATTGCAATGTTGTGTGCTTTCCCGAGTGCCCCTAAACTTCTCCATTTCTCCATCTCCTCTTGAATCACTTGTATTTGATCCTCCTCCATATGACTGAAAGCCTCCTGATTGGATCCAAAAAGAAATGCCTTAACACTGAGATTAATGACATGCCCATTACAACGAGGACGGCGTTTCTGATTATCAAAAGATATCTCTGCTTGGTGTAAATTCTCCCCTATACACTCAAGTATTGAATCATTCGATGAAGCATTATCCATCATAAAATAGCCCAATTTTGCTTTAATATCATAGTCTAACTCAGAAACAATTTCGATGAATAAACTGGCTTGGTTCTCGCCTGAATTAGGGCCGTCAAGCTTGCGAAGGGCCAGTAAAGGGCATTGAAGCTGTCCAGTAGCGTCTGTAAAATGGGCAACTACAGCAAGAAAAGCCATATTGTTTGGAGAAGTCCACAAATCCATGGATATATGGATATCGGAGATTGCAGAATGGAGGAGTGATTTTATCCGTTGTTTTGCTGAATCATATGCGGTTATAACCCATCCCTTTACTGTACTAGCGGCTTGAGGAAGAACTGATGCTGCATCCGGACGTATGAGCTGAAAAAAGTGTATGGATTTCGCCATGTAGAGACATGCGTAGGTAAATTACGCTTTATAATCAAATCAATCTATTAACAGCAATTAGCAGCTGGCGGGAACAAAGAAATTAATCACTAACCCATATGGATTTGAGAACTTGTTCATCAATTGGGGGAAAAAGTATCTCCTTTTGTCTTTCCACCTCCTCCTGATACCTCTCTGACTCCTCCCGCTGTCTTAGTCCCTTAGAACGAAGCCTATCCATTGCAGCTTCTATGGTATTTACACTCTGCTTCAGGCGCTTTACTTTGCTGCCTTCTGGCTCCTCTAACCTATGTTTCTTGACAAGGTGTTCTCCTGGATGCTTTGTACCATGCGAGTGTAGATATCTTTTCTCACATCTGGTACACTGCCAGTAACTAGTACAAGCGGAAAAGTTAGGCCCAATTCCCGAATTATGAGATGTGAATTATACCTCACGCCATTCACTGAAACCTTAATCCCATTTGGTTCTTCCTCTGTACTCCACACCCAGGATGTCTGTGGTGGCGTGCGCTTCTTGTTGGTAGATGAGGGGGCATCTTGGGCTGCTGGACTGCTAGAACAATATTCATGGTTGAGATCGTCCTCCATGGCTGTTTCAATCTAGTATGTGGTGATGGTTGAGTGGTGTAAGTAGTTGAAGTGGAATGAGGATCTTGGGTGGAAATCTTCGGTATGACTCATCCCTAATGTCAAATGGCCTGGGCCTGAGGGAATATAAGGCCTGGCCTGGCACAGGCCTCAAAACACTGGGCCCGGCCCGGCCCGCCCGATAGAGGCCCAGGCCGCCCATCTCAAACACAGGCCCATCTCCGTCCTTGATTACCGCCTTATAATGAGTCTTGGCGGAGTGAAGACTGTCAGTAACGAAATAATAGAGTCATTTGGCCAGCAACTTTTAAGTATGAATATTCAGTTCTTGGCTGCTGGTTTTGGCAAGACTTGAGCCCAAAATTTTCAAAAATGGGTGTGGCAAGGCACACTAGAATATGACCGCAAGATGTCAGACAACAGGGGTGGCACGAAAAACTACTTCACGGCCTGGGAATATTGCTAGACAACATATTGGCTGATGGGGAGTTGAGCATAAGACACCAAACCCTAACCCTGCCCTCGATAAATATAATACAGAAATGGAATTCCAGTGTTTGAAGAATGTTAGGCTGGCTAGGTATGCCGAGATTTGGTTGCAAAGTGTACAGGGGTTTTTTGTACTCTGGCGGTGGTGAAAAGAGAGTGGTGACCTATGGCGTGTAAAGCCCGAGGACCGTTTGTAACTCAAAACCAGTAATGATTGCGAGATGTCGTTGGGGATTGGGAGGAGACGTCATATAGGCCGCTAGTACTAGTGCCCCGACATATGTAGTATGCTGGTCGTCTTGACTTGGGGTTTAACTGTGGATATGACGAGACTTCATTTTCTAATTGGCTACACGGCTATAGACAGGTCTTGTATACCAATACGTGGATATACTGTGTCCCCATGGTGATGGAAAGTGTGCCGGAGAGTACTCCTAGGCACAAAAGCAACACATACTAGGGCCCGATAGGTTGTAATGGTTGTTGCTTCTGAGAACAGTCAACCATTGTGCCTAGGACCATATGTCCGGTATACATATGTGACTGTCTTATATGTCTATATACGGCACCCCTTTTCTACTCAATCTTGTAAAAGTAACGAAGTCTACTACATATTTATCAATTTTACAAAACGACAAGATACCGTAATAACGAGTGATACCTTGTGATGCTCCGACAAAGTTCAATGGTTGAGGCATTAATTTATTAATCCCCTGACCGAGGCACTGGCTTATCGCTGTATCCAAGGACCAAGTCCCCATTCACTAGTTCATCTTGAAGCGTGCCTGTACACCCCAAATCTCTAGGCGGATGAGAGCAGTTGAATCTTGACTTTCCCTTATGGAGTTGGGAAGCGGCCTGTTTACTGCTTTAGGAGTAGGGAGCAGCAATATGAATAAAGCTGTGCTGGGTTTGGCTACTAGATTTCTGGGCGTCGGGCAAAGTGGATGGTACATTTAATCACCTCCCGGCGAAAGCCGGATAGAGTTGTCTTGGCACGTAGGGGATAGGAGAACACACCGGGTGCTTACAGCCATGAGGGCCCCAAAGGACAACTTAGGGCATCTCCCAATGCGGCAAGTAGCTACTCAAGAGCAGTGTGTAATACTACGGAGCTTTCAATTTTCATCCTAGGGCTTTACGTAAATAGGAGATTTGTGAAGACGTCACGCGATAGCGGGAAGCTATCCCTTCCTTGGCATGATCCTGAGCTAGGGTATTGGCGCCCATCTCCGAGATCCCTAACCAGGAGGGCCGCAGAGACGGGGAAAAGCTGGTCTCTAGGCGTGGCTTACGATCGGTAAGCGTACAAGGTATCGAGTTTTCCTTCCACATTCTCCTGAGCCATTTTACCTACTGACTAGATATAACACTCCCGAGAGTACGGGCGGAAACGATTTGTTCCCGTCGCTATATATACCATTATGTTATAACAAATCAAGGGCTAACTTCCCAACGATTATATATGTATCGCTGCTAGCGTTCTACTTGCCACTCCTCTCGTCGGATCCACGCAAGGTGTTCTCGATCCCTTCACCCTTGCGTTTCACCTCCGAAACACTCTGCCATCGAGGCATTCTTTATCCCTCCCATGCATGAAACTTGTCAAATTCACGACCTACCTAAAACATGGTTTGATAGTTACCTTGGGAAATAATTTCTAATCAATAAGTACTTATTATTGGAGAAAGGTTAATAATTCCGGCGATAGCACAGACCAGGTTGCGAAATTGACAAAATTCACCCTTGGAGGGGGGAATGAGCCATCGTTGGCACGAGTTAAACCTAATCAAACTCGTCTACTAGCCCGAAGCAACAAGTCATCGCCAAACCTAACCGTAAAAAAGAACCCTCATGCCATCTCTTAGCCCCGTCTAGGGAACGTTGGTACACTACCGACTTAGTTCTATCTAAAAAAAACATTATGCTTTGGATGGGAAGAGGGAGGAAATATAACACAGAATGTATAGATTTGAAGACGGAGAAGCGGGAAAGCTTGCATGCATGTATGAAGTATCAATCAATCAATCAATATTAATGCTTTTCATGGTAAATTAACCCTAACCCTAACCCTTCCTCATTTCCTGTCGTATCGCATCTTTACATGCTCGATATACTCAGTCATTGATTAAAGTCAAAAATGTTAGTAACTAACACGCGAGTATATGCCGTGGGTGATTGATCCGTTGGCTGGTGTTTTTTTGCTAGATAAACCACGGACTCATCCTGAAGAAAAAAATTCCAGTCAAACGTCCGAAAAAAGGTTTAAATAAAGATTGTTTTTCACCCTTCCCCATTATGCCCCTGACTCAATTACTTAGATCCCGCTCTACGGGGAGTGGAGAGGGTGGCAGGCTACCTGCGGGTAGCCACCACATCTTAGCATGATTGGTAGTAAGGGGGGATACATATGAGTACGGTGCCCCGGTCTTTCATATGACCATGTTTAACTGGAACGGTCTCACTCATTGATAATTCTTTCAAGCAATAGAAGCATTAACCTTTACTTGCTCCCTAGCCGAAAAGCACACATTTGCTAGAACCGTCGCAGGGGTTCCAACTACCATAACATAGTTCTACCCTCGACAGCCTTGCTTGACGTTTTGTACTTAGAAGGGCAGACGATTTCAACATATAATAATTTGCAGAATGAGAGTATCACTAAGGGTGTGGCGTTGTCTAAAGGTCAGGTTGGATTGCTTTCCGCGTACTTATAAAATTGCACGGTTATTCTTGAACGAATAGGCGGATTAAGACCAACATCATATTAACTACCAGCAGGCCACGTCGTATTCGCGGTTGACCCCTTATTTTGTCATACGACCGGATCATGATGGGCACGAAAGAAAAATAAAACTAATCGACATAAGGAGAAGTGGTAACCAATCTATCTATATCCGCAGCAGGTGACTCATTAATTCTTAAAATGTAGCTAATGAAAGTAACCCTGCCGCGACTCATAGCCGTGTCCGGGGGCCACCATACATTGTAATAGGTCCTTACCTGCAAAATCGATTCTTGCTGGGCTCAGGTGTTGAATCGTTCGTTGTTATGTAGGTTCCCATTAACTATAACCTGTAGATTTGAGAAATCTTGTAAATGCATACCTTGCTCTTGCCCTAGCTCAGCCTGCTCTATATAATTAAGCGCCTATTAATAATCTAGTGAATACCCTCCTAGCCCAGGTAATTAATTCTGGTCCTACCCTGGCTCGCTACATCCCCGCTGGTTCTTCCTCCAAAAGGCCTTCATGAGGTCTGAGCTAGATCGTCGTACAGGGTACTCTGGGCCTCTTAAGGGCTGTCTACTTTACACAGCTTCGACCCTACCGAAATAATAGGCAACCATACAGATATTTATCAAACCCAATCTTATCTATGTGTAGCGTTGGTCTTTTACTTAGGTAGGATTACTAGAAGCGCGGGCACGCCCTCTGACTTATATATATATAAAGCGTTCTACCGTTTCCAAATCTACACGATAGCACATGTCTTAACGGTCGAAAATACGATATCCGAAGGCTACATCAAATACATGTAGTATATACTATTCGAACCCCTACACCTTAGGGTTTCGGCTGTGGGTGGTGTTCAACTTCTCATTTCTCACTAACAGTCGGAGGGAATCGTCAGGAAGCTCCGCGTATCATGCTGAGTTGGCCTTTTTCTCCTTTGTTTAGTTCATTAATTGTTGTGCCGAGTTGGCCTTCAATCGAGTGTGGATATTATTTTACCAAGTAAAGAAAGCATGTAGGGGATACTTGGAGTTACTAGGCATCCTAACGTTAAAACCGTACGATATAGAACTTGTATGAAGATAACAGTAAATCATCAGTGAGCGCGCTGGGTTGGTTAGTGTTGAGGAGAGAAGACGTTGGCCTTTTTTCTTTTTTCCTTTTGTTGGCGGCGGTTGGAGGGGCGTTCTAGAGATAAAACAATGCGGCCATAGCCTTAGGGCTGTATGCGAGTATGATGTAAACAAAAAAAAAAAACAGTAAATTATTCTTGTTCACCATAAATCACTCGATAGTGAGGGTTAGGGTTTAGGTCTCATTGGAATTTCTAGCATGAGCGTTCCGAAGGCTGACGAGGGTGATAAAAATAACGTATAGGTTCCAAATACACACCTAAAGAATGTATATCTATCACTGCATTCATTAACACTTGACCTTTGTTCAAACCCCATAAAGGTGGCGTACTCCTCATACGTTTGGTGCGTATCTCTGTAGCCTGTGCCGTCCCTCAAGAGCTCATCCTTGATGAAAGACTTTCCGTAGATGCCCTGACTCACGTGTGAGCTCTGGAATTTGATTGGTTTGGGCATCGAGGCCTCCTTCAGTGAGCGCCAATACGATAACGAGGATGGGTATAAAGCGCCTTGCCGCTGGCAAGGACGCCTTGACGCCTCACTAGACCTGCAAGGACTACAGCCAGCAATTATTTGTCAAAATCTCACTAACCACCACTTTGATATCCTGCATACATATGCTGATCATTCATAGATGGCGGAGGGCCTGAAAATTGGCTCTCTTCCAATCCTGAGCACCCCGTGCCGGGCTCTGAAATTTGGGATGTGATTTAAGTGTGCTTAAGACTTATCTTTGTGAAACATCAGATATTGCCTGTGCCTATTAACCTCGCAAGGTATCCGCGCAATAACAATTACTCAGGCTGAAATCAATAAATCTGTATCAAGCTCCCCTGCATCTATAAATATCCTGTCTGACTGGCTAGAATGATATTGCCGTGACACATAGCTTATTGCTCCGACTAAGCCTACTAATATCTCACCTTTACATCGACCCTCTATTAAAAACGTTCCGAGATATATACTGGTTCCCCGTGTCCTAACGTGTCCTTGAGCCGCAATCCGCGAGTTGCTACCCATACATGCCCGCTTGTTCTATCACCGCGCACAGTGCACAGGACCCTCCGAGTCGATATACATCATCGATTAACACCAGCGCAGCAAGAGCAATCCGTTGAGTTTGAGAAGGGCCCCAGTGGCAAGTGACTACTTTAGAGATGAAAACGGCCTAGCAATAGGGAAGCAGAGTTTTATATAGAGTACTACCTCCCTTCAACCCTCTATTTCTTTCCCAACCAGAGGCTACACACCCCGAAACGTGGTAGTGCGTTGTGGGGCTTATGCCTTTCTCGCTTCTAAAGATACCTGTATAGCCGCCTCTCGTCATATTAATGGGTCCGGACCGAAATGGTTATCGCTATAGGGGGTGAGCGTTAGGTTTTTAGATCGGGGCTGGAAAGAAAAACAGTCAAGATTCTCAGCTATCATTACGTTCTTTAAACAGCGAGCCCTGAGTAAGCTGTCAGACAAAGGGTTGCTATGATTATGACATTGAGAGTTAATAAGAATTGTAATCCGCGGGATTCGTGTATGGTGAAGAAGCGTAGATACGACCTACTAGACATCAGGATGTTTAGGCGATTAAACATTATAAAGTCTTTTTGTTTTTCATGAATGTATAGTTCTATAGGTCTTGCCTCATTTTATGCAACAAGCCCTAAAAAATCAGTCTTAGTTAATGTTAGCTTCGGTCAGAAACTACGCATCAATGAAACCTACACCTTGTAACCGACAGTAGGTGGTGTGGGTAGAAATTTCTATCGTTCTGAAATTACCCCTGGCAATCAAGATTATTCCACTGGCAAGAATCATGGCTTGATCCCGGCGATAGTTAGGATACAGGGCGAATACTTACGCTACCGGTATGGGGGAACCTATCGGTGGTTATATTGTTTCTCGTAATAAAACCATAAATAAACAAAAAACGCAACAAGGGGACAGGAGCGCAGAAATAAACCCTCACGACTTAGGCTTGTTGGTGGTGCGTGGGGAGCGAGTGAAGATTTCACTTTTAGAAATGGAGACTGATCCTGCAACCGTGCCAAAGGTTCCCCTAACTCGCGTATTCCCTGAATCCCATGTCACCGAAACACCGGTCGACACGAGGAGTTTTTACGAAAGACTGGATTGCGGGAAGCTATGCTGCGGCGTCTATAGCTGTTTTGACCCACCTGTGAACGACTCCCGCTGAGCAAACATTCATTTAACGGACAACCTATTCACCTATGGGCATTGTCTGATGAGCAGGCACCCTGTTCTCTGATACAAAAATAGAAATTACCCATTCATTGATATTTACGTATGAGCTGACTAAAGTAGACACTTGCTATCAGGATACTGATTTGGCTAGGAATATGTTATTTATATATGACATAAGAGAATACTAATGAAATGGTTTATATTGACCGCCAATCACATCCACTTGACAAGATATGACTATATGAAATGTACGTATATCGAGAAAAAATCCAAAGTATAAGGGAAGAATATAATATATTATAACTAGTAAAGCTAAATAGAAAGAAATCACACATATCCTGATTTAAGAAATATGAGATAATAGAATACAAAAATACAATACTCGAGTTTAAATAGGAAGTTGAATACAGGAACAGAATACAAGAAAAATAGAAATGAGCTGATTTTAATATAATCTGAAAGGCCAGGCCACTAACTACTTTCACTTATAAGGAAATGATCCAAAATAAAATAGTATGTGATAAATGAAGAATATATTTAATTCTAGGTTTCTTTTTGCTTTTACCCTCCTTGAAGTTTCATATTCACGGCCACGCTTCCTTGAACTCAGTGTACCCTCGACCGCAATAGGTATCTCTGCGCTACTACTGTTCTCCTCTAATGTATTCATACAATCACCGGTGGCAGTTAATGTAAGTTGTAGGGCATTTGTCCGAAGATGAATTGTATCGTTCATGGTATCATTATCTGTATATCCTATTAGCTTTCCTAAAACTTTGAGTGATTTATACTACCTGCCACCAACTCTCGCAAGCACCCTACTATCTTCATCGGCATCTGAAATAATAATATCAGCTTCACTATCGGAGGTCCCTGTCTCATCGGAAAATGATAGCAGATCTTCATCGAGATTATTGCATTTTCTTTCCTTTCCATTCCTTCTTGAATGACAATCAATACTACATAGTGCTTTTGAGCGGAAGCATGGACAACGTTGTGTTCCACACTCAGATTTGCAGCTACATGTAACAGAGCTCTGTAGGGAGTCAGCATATAACTGAAATAAACTATGGTAATAATTAAACTTACTGGTCCTAATCTACTATGTTCAGTATACTTTGCAGCCATTCTGATCGTAATATAATTTGAACCAGCCCCCTTTTCCGGTTTGAAAGTTAAGCTATTTGGTACAGGTTTCAATTCCCTAGCTGCACAGGATCGTTTAATGATGCCATGTTCACTCATTAGTGTAAATAATACTGCCGAAGGATTGGCCAAGATTTTGCAAATTAATCTTTTTACACCAGAAGATAATCGGTCAACGTGGAGGATCTTAAGTGTTACCATATCGTTGATTTCGAATCTGGAAATATTATGTGTTTTGCTCTCTCTCGCAACCATCAAGTCCCTTGCTTTAGATGTTGATGTTAATACTTCCGTATATATTAAATTTCGTTTATCAACGTTTACCACCGATGAACCTGATAGACCAGCTGAAACTGGTACTTGTTGCAACTGCAATGGAGGATCGATTGGAATAGATTCCAATGTGTCGGAAATAATATTTCCCTGCATAGGTTCTAATTGATCTGATTGCTCATCGAGAATAGCTGTAGAATGACGTTCAGTGAATAGGACTTTTTCACCATATGGTTGTTGAGCAAAAAGAACTTCATAGGGTGCTTTTCCAGTAGCTGAATGTTGTTGAAAGTTCATAGCCATTATTGATTCGGGAATTGCTTTTGACCACTTGATTGATTGATTATCCCGCATCCAAGATGTTAGTTTTTCCTTCAAAACACTATTACTCTGCTCGATAAGGCCTTGACTTTGTGGATGACGTGCCCGTCCATTGATGATCTGTTTAAATAATTTTAGACTCCATTGTAGTAGGTTATCGTATGAGGTGAAACAAGCCTTAGGGAATATAAAGTGGAATTAAGGGTAAGGAACTCAATAAAACATACTTTTAGACCATGCCGTTGAAGGAGAATCAACATAGCCCCTTTGAATTCGTTTCGGTTATTACACTGAAGAATATATGGTAGACCCAAGTGACTGATCCAAGTAATGAACATCAGCAAGTTTTACCATTTGTGACTGGAGCCTCCTGAGTCTCCTAACAGTCTCCTGAGTCTCCTGAGACGCCTGTAATCTCCTGAGACTTGTAAAATCTTATTGATGAACGCAGTACAGACAGCTTCGCTTTGCTTGGACTCTAGTGGGTACGCCTGAGAATATTTACTGAAGTGGTCTTTAATATGACCTATCTATCGGTATTTTCTGTCCGGACGTAAAGACATATCGATCAGATTCATCTGGACGTTTTCAAAGAGTCCTGTTGCAATAATAGGCTTTAGGGGGGCAGTTTTAGACTGGGATTTCTGAACTGCACAAGTTGAGCAATGATGAATTATCCATTCTACCTCTTGTTGACTAATTCCATAATAGTCTCTATCCAGCTCTGCAAATGTTTTTCTACTTCCTGCATGACCGAGATTAATATAGATTTTTACTACAAGATCAAAGACCTCTAAATCTGTAACCAACATTCTGCTTTCGAGACCATTCTTTTGCTTTACCCTAATTGCACCATCAACAATCTCATACTTTACCTTAACTTTATGTCTAAGTCGACGTCCCTTCTCCCTATCGATATCACTAATTCCAGCTAAAACTTCCCGGATGCTTTGTACTTTATCTGGTTTGGGGCGTGAACGATTTTTGTTTTCTGGGCTTAGCAATCGAATATACCAAGCACGTTTAGCTGACTCAGAAAATGGTAAAGTAGGATGAGGATCTGAAGTCATAATGATTGCTGCCATGATTGTATAAAGTTAAGATCCTGACATCCCGGGAATGTAAGGGAGTAATATATACCTATCTCTTTGGACATACATATTATAGAGTTTCGGTATTAATTCTTATATTATACATACAACAAGTGTGTATACTGCTTTTGCCTTCCCCCAAACTAGCAATATGTGTCATCGAGCACATACTCTATCGACATTATCATTATTGAATGTGTATGCCGTTATTGATATCAGTGTTAACGAGATATTGTTGTATGTTTTGTTACTGATAGCAACTGAATTGATAGAAATAACTCACGTATTATTGGATTGATTGTTACATACATTGATTATGACATCAATTGATTCGTGGATATTGACAGTATTCATTATTCTATATACTACACAGGCCGTTACTTGAGATGTGATATGTAGTAGTGGAGAGGTAATATTTGTATTGAGACTCATCAGGTGCAGAATGCTTTTTCCTATCGTTCTAATGCTTTTAGCAGTTCGGCCAGTTCTGCTAGGTCGAGACAATAGTTACGAGTTGTTGCAACCATACATGATATAAATAATAGCAAGTATGAATATATAAAAAATGCATCAAGAGGTAGCCCAGCTGTCTATTCTTTGGTCTCACGCATGTACAATATGAGGTAGCGCAGAATAAACAGCTGGAGTATTCTCTTACCTCCTAGAGGAATAAATTCATAGGTACAGTAAGCAGACAACCCTGCTCCTCTAGTGGTAAGGCTTCTACTCTGAGAGCATATGTCTCACCGGGCGAGATCGGGGATCAGAGGAGGGCACAGGGGCAGAGACGGGGGCCGAGACGGGACAGGTTCAACTTGGGACAGACTCCGCGGAGTTGGTTCGGGGTCGGGATCAGGTTCAAGTTCGGGAACAAGGACGGGCGGAAACAGAATGCCTTAGAGTCACAGATATATATATATTGCTAACCAGAAGAAGACGTTGCCTAGAGAGACGAAGACATAGGAGAAACGAAGCTCTATATATACAACTATTTCCTCCGCCGCTGAGTCAGACCATAGAAATCCGTAGAACACTTTCCACTACCGAGCCGTCCCTACTATTTCCAATACCGATAACTCCATCCTGTAACAACCCGAATAACCCTAGCGCTTACTTCTCATTACCCGAACTCCTTTCTAATCCGCCAACCTGACTCCCGACATCGACCGATCTCATCCAGCAACCCGATTCCGAAGGCGCCTTGGCGGCAGGTAGGGTAGTGGGGGCTGGGCCGTGATAATATGGAAGCACTGGCTGAGGCCCTCAATAATATATCTGATAATTAAAAGCCCATCTCAGGGAAATTCTTTTAACTTAGGCTGGATTGAACCTGAGCCCACTCAGTTATATGTCAGTTGTTTACCACTACACTAGGTAGCGATTGCATGTTATGTTTGCTAGCTGCATGCAACATAACCCCTAGCGAAAGTTTAATTTCTATAGCTCCCGTATTTGGGTTGCCAATCTATTAGATACTGCCCACCTGCGAACAGTCATCCCTATTTGTTGATATTCCACTTGTAGGACGGCCTATATACCAATGTCTTTGTATCGGGAGCAACTGGCATATCGGACAGAGCATAGCCTATCGACAGACCAGAGAACACGGCCACCGCAACGATCCTCCTGAGCAACTACAGCCGATTTAGAAATACAGAGCCCCTTCAAGCTACTGAAGCAACAAAGCTCTTTATACTTTGACCGTTTAGCACGAATAGACAAAAAAACTGATTGTTCTGGAGCCAAGATAGCCCCTCTTACAACTCTCCCTCTCCCCTTCAACCCCACTTTCTGGTCTTTTTGGAGCCCAGGAAAGGATTCTATATATATTCAATTCCAGTATGAGCAGACAATCCCCACACTTTCTCCTACAGGCTCCGCAGTGTGGAGGACCCCCAATACTCATCCCTTAAGCCACGATTTAAATGTTACTGTCACTCACAGGGTGTTGACGGACATTGAGGGTTAGTGGACAGAGGTTTTTTTAGCCAATGAGAGATCCAAAATAAACTCGGCTTAGCTGTTTCTCTCTCGTGGGACACGTCAACACACAGTATCCATCATCGCTCCGCGAATAGTAATAACACTGTTCTGCTGAGGGCCGGTCTGTATGCCGAGTGATGAAATGGTCCGTGCAGTATAAATGTCTAGGCGCATTTGGCTGGGTGGAGAGGGGTTAAGGAGCTTAAGCTAGGGAAGTGTCGCACAGTTTAGTTGGGCTTGAGAGGTATTAGAAAGCTTAAGGCAACAGTACTCCACAATATCAAATCTAAATGATCGCGGGAGGCATGAGAAGGACGAGCGACAGGAGAAAGAGGAGAGGGTGGTTCGAAAGACAGAACATAGTGCTCATTCATGATGCCGTGGATTATAGTCCAAAGCCTCCTGCTAAATTTATAAAGAAGTGTCGTGATCGACATCACCCGAAGAGAAATACTGCACCCTTCACTAGATTCAGCAATCGGTTTCGGGCCTTATAGATCAGCTTCTTTAGCGCAAAACTAAATCTCACTCTCATCGTTTGTTTGGACTATAAACCTTGTGCTAGCGATCCATTCGCAAACTGAAGAGCGATGTTATATTAAGCGAGAGTGGGTGCGGAAATCTCCTTGATCCCTACCGCCAAGGCCAGTTTGTACCTGCATTAGCTCTGAGAACCTTGATGGGTAACTACGGGATTCCCCGTCTCCCCCAATTGATATTCCTAAACCCTTTACATCTCAATGTTTTGTTTCGTAGAGAATAGACACAGACAATATGGTGATACATTTCAACTACAACTACACTCAGAGACACTGTCGCGGTGTTGTAGGACAGTAGACATATTGCGAGCCGAAACCCTTCAAGGCTTGGCGACATTCAAGCCCTGCAACACATAGAATGGTATTAGGTAGGTATATAATGTGCGGCCTTCCTCCTCCCTCCCCCATCTAGCTCTGCCCTGGCCAACTTCCACAGCCACCCTTACGCCTCTACGTGGGAGTAGATGTTCCATCAACAGCAGATGTTGTTCCACATGAGGACTACAACATGACGGTGACCCGTTTCTACTCCTTCTTAGCATACTTCTTTCCTCAGCGCTAGCCCACCCTCACACGTCTCGAGTACATCCGTTGGTTCAGAAGTCCATACACCAAGTGGTCTACTCCGCAGAGCTAGGGCTACTGCTTTGAGGGTAGTGACCTGCGGGGGTTATTACCGAGGTGACGATTATATGTTGCCGCGTGGTTTCTTAAAGATTCTTATACGTGGGATAGAGCTCTAGTACACAGCGGCAGGCGATAGTGCGTAGGCTCCAACATGGCTAGAATCCCTTTTGATTAGGTGCGGTGTTAGCAAGGACACGTCAAGTGCTACCACGGTAATCCTTGTGGAGGATGCAAGGTCAAGCTAGATACTGAAGTGGGTTTGCGGGTGACACTCCGGTCAACACGAACCCACGACTATCGTTTGTCGTGCCCTACCTGTGTGCTTAATATTTCTCTTCGATGCTTCATTCGACTCTTGAATTTGGGGTATTTAACAAGGTGTATTCAGCGCTAGCACGCGTTTTCTGCATGGCATATAACAGCGGTTGTTTTTCGAAGTGTTAGGAAACTACTAGATTTGAGATATAGTGTATTGTGCATATATTAGATTGGTGGATAATTTTTATGCCATGGTCTTACTGTATGTGACTTTTGTACCATGGATTGATTCAAAAGATTCACGAACAAATATCCAAGCAGGACCGCTAAATATGTCTTCGTTCATAGAATCGTGAGAATTGGGCATCCCGTCCGCTCTGCCATACACAAGCACGATATCGCCTGGTTAGTACTGCAGTGGGTGACCATGTGGGAATCCCAGGTAACGAACTCAACGTTCCTTTTTACTCTCCTTTCGTCCCCGACTTGTCGGGGAATTGCGCAAGATCGATTGATTTCGTTTGTGTTTTTTTCCGGCGTTTAATTTTCCAGTTAGCGCCACAGTGGGCAGTTTTAAGGTTTACTTTGATTAGAAGGAACTTGCTGCTTAGTTTTATTTTGGCTTTTGTTTAGCCCTCATGCTTCTCCTCCATAATTAAACTTTTCAGGTGAGGCTAATTCCTGTTTATCTAACGTGTCTCGTTTCCCGCAATCTACAACACAATTTTGCTGCCTAGCACACAGTCTCTATGTCGTCTTCGACCATAATCCTTTTGCTTTGTCCTTGGTTACGTTCAACTCCTCTTTCTCGATCTCTGACGAGAACGCGTCAGCTCGTAGCCCTTTTGTTCACAATATTGAGGCCAATTCTTTCGCCATGTTGTTTGTTTCCCACGAGTCCCATGCTAAGAGTCGATCAGATCGTATGAGGCTTGTTCGTCCTCCTTTTAAGTTTGTTTCCTCCTGTTTCATAGTCATTTTTCAACCTTTTTAGTCTATTCTCACTACCTGTGGTGTGCGGTTTAAGGTCCTCCTTTGCTCCTCATACCTCCTCGAAGGTAGCAAATATTTCAATCAAAGTCACTAGAAATGATCATTTTTGAGGCTGATCCATAGCGCTTAGCCAGTAGCTAGCGATATAATAATCCCTGGCCGGAGACATGTAGAGTATGCCTTCATGCGCGGAGGCAAGTTCTCACGGGGTTATGGTGCAACAGCGAGCCTCTAGATTTTCCGCAGAGAGTGCAAGGAAAATTGATAAAAAGGGTGTATGACAGAACCCTGTGCGCAAAATAAATATCTCTGTTGATCTCTCTTGGGTTTTCTGTGCTCGTTTTCGACATTCTTGGCCGTTGTGCCATACCCCAGGTTGTGAACCACACCGTCGGACTAATTTACCCAGTCTTGATTTGATCTTTCGTTGTGCTGGCTACATCAAACCTGCCTGAAAGTGCTGTGAATACATTGTGCTAGGGAAGACTGGCAAGGGCTAGGGATAGGCGCGATTCGAAGGCATAATAAATTATTTTTAGACGGTTATTTTCTCCTCCCGATATATTAAAGAAGCATCCTCCCTGGCCTACATATGCGTAGCCGGGAATTCTTTACGAGGAGATTGGACAGGCTAAACGCCCTAGTCGCCCCCAAACTACCTTTTCCAGGAAATTTCTCGGGTAGCGATATGTCATGTCTCCCCCATATAGTTACCTTTCCAGACTCCAACGTACTTGTGGTGAAATTAAGTATTGTCTCTCGCGATAGCATGGTTGCCAGCGCGGTTGGGACAATACTTAATTTCACCCCAAGTACAGGTACTTATTAATTCTGTGTGCGGGGTGCTTCCTAAGGTTACTGCAAAGCGGTTATCAGCACTGGCCTGGCCGGGGTCGTGGTTATGAGATACTGCCTGTTAAAGTAGAAAGCTTTAGGGCCTAGTGGCGGCCCGAGTGACACCAAGAGAATTTTCTCATACGCTCCCAACCCTAACCCTACACATTCGCCCAGGAGCACTCATAGCCTTTAAAACTAAGGATATAATTCGTACGGCCCCCCCGGAGCCAACGCCTCACCTTCACCTTAGTAGAAGCTTGAATTCCGCAAGACCTTTCACCACAATAACAAAATACAAAAAACTATGACGCGTTTCTCAGAAACCGAGGAGTTTTAGGCTAGTCTATTGACCAAGATTTTGGCATGGAATCAAAATTTCGGTGGTTTTAAAGATAGTCCTCTTATTATGCAGGTATTTCGGCAAATTTGGTGATCACATGGAAAAGCGGCCAGAAACCTATGTAAGGTTTGATTTCGAGGCACGACATCGGTGGCCTGATTTCTTGTTTCCGCTGTTCAGGAATACGCGATCATCATCGACTCCACTAGTACCGAATAGTTAATTGGAGGTTGGGCTCCTTAACGTGTTCAGCACAAAGATAGAATTTCCACTTCCTGTCAAGCCCTAGATTAAGGTTCGCCCACTAGGGGTATTTGATGAACGAACCCTGAAGTTATAAATTCCCTTATTTACAAAAGCCCTAGGTCGTGAGTTTACATATGGCAATCTTTGAGCGGGTGTGAACACCTTTTAGAATGTCCTGTTAGACACCGCTTGCCAAGTTGGAGATATTTATGTGATCGATAGATTGAGTCGTCCAGCTCTGGGATTATTTTAATAGGTCTTCGCTTAAAGATTGACTTCAATGCTAGCAGCACCTCCTTCCTTTCAATCTTAGCCTAGTGGTGGTAGGTAAGATCTTAGCAACCCCGTGCTGCTTATACTTGTATGCGACCGTAACTGGGCCTCCGTGATTTGGAGACCGAAAATGGAATATTGACCACCACCTATCTTCCAGTTCCCAGGCTGAGATCCCTAATGATAAAATTGGCCTTTCCACCTGTGTTGAGCATGAGCGCGTCCGGGCCCCATAGGTTATTAACGGACAAATCAATCGTGACGACCCGAATCAGAGGCCGTCTCGTCTGAAAGGCTAGCACCATGTCCTAGTCCCTTTTTGCACTACGGTTTTATACCAGCATTCAAGTTATTCTAAAATAGTCTCAGTTGCCGCGCTGCATTGTGGACTCACCGAAGGGAAATATCACCTAGGCCTGGCACTTGAGGGAAATTGCCTGTGGTTAGTAAAGGGATTTTGACGCAAAAGATATCTCTAATAGAGCGTCTAACCAACGAGCCCCCCCAGATTAGTTTTTGGCCCTAGACTGATCTCGCAATGAGATGAAAATATTGCAAAAAATAGACTTTGAAGAATATCAAGATCTTTCTTTGTGAAGATCTGCGACTTTCCGATCTAAAACATCCTATTCAAACCAAAATATTCAAGCCCATCTCCTATCTTTATGGCAACTGTCAACCACCAACCCCACCACCACCCATTCGGTCGTGAAATTGGGTTATGGTTATTCTATTCCCCCAGGGCTACTTGGTGTTCCGATCCGTTGACTAGGGCGTACATTTGACCAAGTGTGCGCCCTATCGAGCAGGATGGTGGACGGGGCGACCCCTTGGCCAAATGGGCGTCTTGATGGACTGTTGATCCAATGATAGGTTTTGCCGTGATTAAATACCCAGAAGACAACGGTTCATCATAAAGTTTTGGCCCCTCCCTGAGAAGGTGTCGACTCTGGCACCACTATACAGAGGAATTGGATTTTTTACTAAAGCCACGCCAAATGTATCTCCTCCTTGGTGGGTCAGGATTTTCACGACAGATAAATGGATAGGCGCTGCATGATAGACTTCGGAAACTCCATGTCTGTATACTTGATCACTGGGGTAAAGCTATTACGCGAGCTTGTTTGATGGAGGGTCCTGACCTAATGCCCCGTTTACTTCCACCCCGGAAGTAGTGCGTTTTCAGGCAACTATCTCTCCAAATGCATAGCACAGCGAAATCACTATCCCATAAAAATCGCTACCCACGACCCACGGCCGCCGCCAGCACCTCCACCAGCGCCTCCGCCGCCTCCACCAAATGAAGCGCCTCCAGAACCTACGCCGCCTGGACCTGATCAAGCTCCAAACTAGGAGGCACCACCCGGGCCGGGATCGAGTGATGATCCATGACACTGGGAATGCGAGTGAGATTCTGTGATTATTATTTTTTACCAGAATGCAGCCCGCGGGTTGGGGCCAATACAGGGCTGCGTCTACACCGTATCACCGTACGACTATGTCTATGCCTGCGATATAGAGCCCCCTACCAAAATGCTGCCCGCATAACTACGTCTACGTCAACATTGTAGACTTTGATCCACCTCCAGCAATGCCACCGGAGCACAGAATCCGTCATGTCAAAGTTTCAGCCACCACCGCCAATATACCATGGGCTGCACCGGTGCGTCGTTGGCAACTGTCACATGTGCATACCAGGACCCGCTACCTTATGCTAAAGATACATCTGAAGCAATAAAGACGGACCGAATACCTCATGACATCTAATCTTTCCGCTACCTCTCCCACCTGCACCCCTATTATAGAGTAAAATAATGCTAAATAATGTTGCAAGAGGGATTAGTCAAGGTTTCCTTTGGATTCCATCCCATAGAAGGTCAGTTGAAATTACAACAAAATACTTAAACCCTTTCTGGTAATCTTGATATAAATAGCACAAAGAATTAAAATAATATAACATACTGTCACGCATAGCAGAAAGTATCATTTAGACATTCTCAGTATTAGGTTCCTCACATTATGAAAGGTGTTTAAGTACCTCAAGTTGTAATTTAGACCGACTATCTATTGAATAGGTTTCAGTAATAAAGTTTTGTATAAGTTAAACATATATAATTCGAATACACGTTCCCCTTTGGACTCTGAAAGTTTTGATGGAGTAAGTAAGAGATGGGATTGTAGGTATTACTGCATGATACGATATCGAGTACTGTTGCGGGAAGAAGGATTAGTCAGGGTTTCTCTTATGTTCAATAGGTTTCAGTTGCATCAGCAAACTACTATTTGTGACTGGAGCTCTCACCTCGCTTGTAGGACCTCTCCCCCTCTCCTTTCAAATCAACAAGACTTCATTTGTCTCCTGAAGTCTCTTGAGCCTCAGGAGACTCAAAAAATAACTAGAACTCTCAGGAGACTCTCAGGAGACTCAGGAGACTGTTGGGAGGCTCCAGTCACAAATGGTAGTTTGCTGATATTCTTCATCACACAACCTTGCTGTCATTTTAGGTATCTTTATCTTTGTTTAGTCTGCAATATATTTCAAGCTCCTCACTATAGTTATCAGCAAGATTGCATGTATATTTTGGTATTTTTGGGCCTCAGGAGGCTTGAAAGACTTTTAGGAGACTCAAGAGACTAACAGGGATTGTCAGTGGTCCCAGGAGGCTGCAGACACAAATTGTAAAGCTTGCTGATGGTCACAACTGTCGTACTGCTCCCACAAAGCTCTTACAACCACCTTCAGTCTCCTTGTTACGAGTGTCATCCTAGTTCTTGTCCTCATCAGCAGACTACCATTTGTGTCTGGAGTCTCTCAATAGTCTCCTGAGACTCAATGGACTTTGGGAAACAAATAAAGTCTTGTTAATGCTCGTCCTAGTCCTCTTACTTGCCTTGTCTTGCTTCCCTGCTTACTCTCACTCTGCCTCAGTTGTGTACCTCAACTAGTTTAGCCCGCACCTCCGTTCAGCCTTGTAATAGTTACTAATGTATCAATAATATATCAATAATCCATGAAAGTTCCGACTTTTCGGAAGCCTTGTCAACTCATGTTATTATATGAGGTATTAGTAACTCTCCTTTATATATGCAATAGATCTAAAATACATCAAACGATGTATTTCCTGATGTGATAGAATCAGTAATTCTCATTACGTCCTTGTTTCATTGTTTGTTGATATAACCCTCATTGACCCCTTATCTTCCACCAATAGGTACACACATATTCGATCTCATTCAAGACCTACATCAGACTTGCAGGCTAATATCATAGTTAGATGTGTGTCTTGGCGTCTTGGCATCGGTTCCGATAGTTCGGTAGTAGTAGCGCTGTTGTGGTAAGAAGAGTTAAGTTAAGCAAGGATGCAGGGAGTTGATATTGGAATGGCGACATTTCTTTCTATGAGGTTCGATTGCAGGAGGGATTGGTAATAGGAGTATAAGAGATGGTGGGGAGGAATATAAGGTGTGGTTACAATGGTGTTTCTACAGGTTTGTATGGTTCGATATATGAGTCATAGCGGACTGGTGGGGGATAGTATTAAATAGTGGGGAAGACGTTTTCCTTTAGTTCTTTCTTTCTTTTCTCTCTGTCTCATCCTCCTGTCAACTTAGGAATCATATCCCTATACCATAGTTATCGTTCACAGACTAAACCTCCTAGTGACTGAATACTCTTCGCCTTGATCGGTTGCCTCAGGACAACCCTATCACTAGGAGAATCCTTACCTGATCCTCACTTTCCCTGCTCTGCCTGTGCTTGTGCTTGTGTGCCTGCGGTCGTCCTTGCCTTAGCCTTTGCCAATGCCCTTCGTCTTCCTGCTCGTTCTGGCTACGCCCCTTGATTACTCCCTTGCGTCCTCGTTTTCATCTCTCGCTCTCTAGTTCCCGCTACTTCGTTACAATCTCACTCCTCCTATATCGCTGAATGGAGGCTTGCATTGGTTGTGGAATGACAAATTTAGTGCTCAATCATACCTTTCAGAATCTTCCATTGTGACAGAGTGACTAAGACTTGAAGCGCGACAAATAAATACGATGACGCAAGTAAGATTGAAGGATACAACCGAGAGCTAGCAAAAAGACGAAGGTTCCGGCAAAAGCAAGGGCAAAGGCTAAGGCAAAGGCAAGCACAAGGCGATGGCCAAAGCAAAGACTGGGAGACAGGGCAGGGAAAGTAAGTACCAGCTGACGAGGCAGCTAGAGTTACAGATGAAGCTATGAGGCTCTCCTTCTGGAGACGAGGGTCGAAGGTAATTCAAGACTAAAGACTATAGCGAGAGATAGAATTGAATTTCTATGTGACAGGAAGACGAGGTGAAGAGGAAAGGAAAAGAATCTACAAAGCTTGCTATTAGCTTCCCTATATATAACCCTCCTTCTAGCCTGATTACTAATCTGTGTTCCTTTCTCCAAAACCTATTTCCTCTTCCCATGATGCCATCACTGTGCAACTATTATACAGTCTTACTAAAGAAATCTTTTTCTCATCTCCCTGACACAGTCATTGCGCAGCCTCCTTACGGTTCAAACAAAGGAACCTGTTTCCCTTCTCCTATTGCACAGTTATTATATCGTTGTCCCCTAGGTTCACGTGACGCTGGGACATCCATACATTAACAATTGGATTAAAATTTGTAGAGTTGCTTATGCGAGTTAACTTGAAATTAGGATTCAAGCTATTATACTAGTGAATTATAAATATCTACTAACCTGGGTAGTAAAAAAAAATAATTAATAATGTTCACTTCTTTCAAAACTGCAGTAGTAAATTTTGCTCAATGTGGTAGGGCGCCATCCTGCATGATGTACACATAGCCAAGAATTTGCGGAAACCATTGTTGTCAAAGAGGATCTAAATAAGGGTGAACAATATATTGAAAGTATTTTGTGTTGTTAATAGTGCTGTATTGATTATTCGGAGATACCAAAGAACCCTTTATACTCTCATATATGTATCTTCAAACAATTATTGTAATTTCCAGAATTTAGGTGCAAGAAAATCTTCTAAATATTTCTCTCCTGAATGTCTAATTAAACAAGTATTCTCCGCAAAAACTCCAACCTTAAATACTGACTCATTAGCCCATATATTATTGTTATAATGAATCAAATCCTATAAGATGTTTGCCCATTCCAAATATTTGATTCTTAAATTTACTGAAAGGAATTGCTTTAATAAGTGCTACTCGTCTATGATATCCTACATTCGCCAAGGTACAGAGTAACGTAAATTTTTTTTATAGTGATTGCTAGTTCTTCAGCAATTTGAGCAAAAGGTTTGCGATTATTCTTTTGGGTGGTTGTAGCATGATTCATAAGTCATTGTGTAAGAGATGGAGTCAAGATTCAAAGTTGCCCTTTACTGATTGATAGAGAGGGTGTGTCAAATGGCTGTTTACAAACTATGTAGATAGTAGATACAGGAACTCCTTATTCATTGGCAATTTCACGATATGACTAATAAGTGATATTACGAAGAGTTCTGTTTTTGGAATGGAGCACTAATAATAGTTCAATCCTTACACTAGAAGGTTTGGTATGTTCTCATTGTGACATTTTACTACCGAATAGTTGTGGATAATTCCTATTATTGTTGGAAAGTGCCTCCTTTTTGTAGCTACAACTTGAACCAAAACTTAGAGAAAATCAAATTTTGGGATACCAAGTAGAAATAGTCTACCACAATCTTATTAATCTCGTTCCTAACTTTTTATCAATTATCAATTCCACATCACCTATCAACGCCCCCAGAGTTTACTCAAATAATGCCGGAGCCTTGTACCGAGTGTGCAAGTTAAATACCGAGACGCTTTGTAGGAGTTATTGAGGTCTAGAAGCGCAGAGAGTGACAGGCCAATGATAGTTGACGCCGAGCAATGCCGAGCCAGAGATTTGTATGGAGGAAAGAAATACGAAGACACCCCCTTGTGGGTTGAAGCCACATTTCTATCTAGTATGGAGCAGCCCTCCCGCCAGCAGCAACAACTGTTGCCAACCCGCAAGGCATAGTCCTAATCAATGAGTCTAATTTATCTACACCAATACTATCCCAAGCATTTCTTAACATGATCTTTAAAACCTCTATATCCTGTACTCTCCCAATAGTTTCACCTAGTTCTATCTCTATATTCCCCCATAATGCTTCTATAAGATTGAGATCTGGTATCACGGTGTACCACGAGTTACTGCGGAAGAAAGGATATTGTAGAATCGGGTCTCGGGTTTAGGGTTTCTCTTTGGGTTTCTATGGGTTTCCATTACACGGGTTATGAGTCACCCCTGGACAGGGATGGAAGTTGTATATATAGTCGGCTACGAATCTTTCCTTTGTCTTTTCTCTCTTCTTTCCTTTCCTATGCAACCTTCCTGTTATCAACTCTACGTTCTAGTTTCTTTAGTTGTTACTTGTTCTCCTCTCTCGGAATGGAATACGTTATCACTTTTAGTCATCCTCGTCTCAGTACTACCTCGTCCTCGCCTAGCCATAGCCATAACCCATGACCGTAGTATGTGTCATCTACTGATATCTTCGTCTACACCACCTTGTCCGTGAGGCCATCTGGACTCTCTGCCTCACAACCCTGCTCCTAGGTTAACTTACCTCGTCGTCGTCTCGTCTTGCCCTCGTCCCCGTCTTCGATCCCGTTCGTGCCTCGTTTCTGAACCTTGACTTGTTTAGTTACTGACCTCGCTTCGCTCCGTAACATCTGGTGATTGTGGTGGCCAAGGGATACTATCGACCTCATTCACTTCTCTGCACTGATTTGCAGCTCCCTTATGTCTAGCAGCATTATCCTCAACCACACGAGTCCAGCCATAATGTTCACAGGTATCGTGCCAGAAAGGTATAAGATGTGGATCTAGAATAGAATCCACATAAACCTGAGATTTGATGGTAACACCTGCGGGAATGAACACAAGCTCAGATTTCTTCTCTCCACACAATGCACCCCATATCATAACACTTTGTCTACCAGACTCCTAGCTCTTATCGACACAGTTAGGATGGTACCCTCCTCTGGGTGACAGGTTACCCAGGGACGATAGCCAAAGTTAGCAGTATTGAAGATAGATTCATCTGTCCAGACAGTACGGAGCCAATCATCATAGGTCCAGTTCAATCTCTGTAGAAACCATTCTACCCGTTTAATCTGGTTTTGTGGACATACACCCTATCTTGTAAACTACTAGCCCTGCTATGAGGCTTCATTTAGCTTAAAGTATCTTACTTTTT
Organism: Morchella sp. 2018-W16; assembly: GCA_024713755.1. NCBI lineage: Eukaryota > Fungi > Ascomycota > Pezizomycetes > Pezizales > Morchellaceae > Morchella > Morchella sp. 2018-W16. The sequence continues at coordinate 202,941 of JAMGYY010000026.1, read as the reverse complement.
CCTATGTAAACGTTTATGGTAACCCATAGAAGCCATAACCCCTTGTAGACTCCTAACAGAACAAGCATATCTCATCTCTTGAATAACAGTTCCCCATGGAAGTCTCCTCGTTCGTTTGTCTCTAGTAAACTCTCGTAGTCTTTCCTTCTCCCTTTCATTGAATATAAGGGGTCTTTCCTGCCTCCTCCTATTTGTAGGTGTACTATTTTGTGTAGTTCTTCTATATATCCCTTGACAGGTGCGATAATTTCTTTCAAGGAGTTGACCTATGGCTCTCCAGCTCTTTCCTGCCTCTCTGAGAGCTATAATTTTCACTCTTTCATCCCTAGTGGTCTCCTTGTATCTGGTGTCCTCGTAGTGATCGGAACACCTTCCCTTCTGCTTTATTGTTGACTGACAAACACCTCGCGTAACGTTGGAATACCGTGTAATGTTGGAAAAGACACCCGCGTAACGATTAACGGGCAAGGACAAACGATGGACAAGCAGTCAGCATGGAGAACACTCAGCGGCGAAGGAGGGACACTCAACAAGTTTGGAGGACGGGGACTGCACTCATGGTATTGACATCGTGGCGGTGTTTCAATATCAACCTATTAGGATCCGCATACAAGTCAACCTATCACGGCCGTGTCTTCGTACTTACCCACAACCCCCGGTACACTCTGTCACATTATTCCGGGCCAAGAAACAAGGAGGTGAGCACTTTATCCGAGGAACGGTTCTTTGGTCTCGGCGCATTTTACATACAAAAGTACACAATTGCAACGTGCTAACGCTTTTCAACCCAGACAGATAAGTATCAGGAATCTGCAAAAATAGAACCAAACTTCATCTCTGTAACTAGAGTTCTATTTTTCCACCCTTTTCCGTTGCAAAGCCTTAGGGCCCGTTTGGCAACCAGACAAAATGGAGTTTCCAAGGATCAATGCCTAACAAAATGATCGTTGAAACGGAGTTTACAAGGGTGAAAACTGCGTTTTGGCCTGTTGCCATACACGCGCTTAGGCTTTTGAGATTTCGTCGTGATCCGCTACCTTTAAGCGTGGGCTCATCATAACTATCACAGTGTTACATCTAACCATCCACCCCTCATTCACCGCTAGCACCACCGTGACCAGCACCGCCACTACTACTACTACTACCCACAGGCGCACACTGTAACCCCGCTCCTCATCGCTCCCTCCCCCCCACACCTCCCACCCACCCCCACACCTCTCCGGCTTCTTCCCCTGTAGCATTACCGCTGGCCCAATAGACCTCGAGGCCTGGTCCGCCGGAAAATCACCTGCATACGGCACGAAATACCTCCCAATGAGCTTGTTTAGGAGTCCTCGCCGGACCTGCAATCTCGCCACAAAGGCCGCCGCCTTTGAGACAGCCTTGGCGCGAGGGACGCGGAGGGCCTGAAAGGATAGAAGCGCTGCGTCAAGCTCAGGGGCCGAAGGGTGCGGCGTGCGGGAGAGGAGGTATACTAGGGTGTTTGTGAGGGCTGCAGCACTCTCGATGGCGCTGTTAGCGCCCTGCCCGAGGTTTGGCGTCATCTTATGCATACGCCCCAGAGTCAGCGACCATTAAGCCAGGTGTATTTGCTGGAAAGTCTTCTGTGGTCTGAACCCGAGAACCCCCGGCTGCTTTCCCTCGGACCTTTGAGGCAACAAAAGACTTTCCAGGTATTGTACAGTCTCCCATAGAACTATTGCGCCCCGTTCCCGGCGTGACCGTTGCCCCTGTTTTCTACTAATTCTACCTGAAACTGTAGGTACAGCGGTGGGTAATAAGTTATCGGACGGGACGCTACAAAAATACGGGTTTGTAGGCAAAATTGTGGCTACGTCGCCCGATGACTTATTACCCACCGCTGTACACCCCGCCATACCGTGATTAGCAAGTACATACCTTGTGCATACTATCACCAATACACACCATTCCCTCCCCCGCCCACGTTTCAAAGACTCCCTCCTCCAGCGGCGTCATGGCACACATGCCCACCTCTCTCTGATCCCAGATATTTCCAAACGTCACCCCTTTCCAAACCACTCTCTCCCTCAGCTTCTCCACTAACTGTGCAGCGTCACTGTCGCTGTACCGGAGCCCGTGCGGATATAAGTACGTCCTATCGAGCCGCTGAACAACAAACCAGAATAAGCGGCCGCCCTTTCCGTGGAAGGTGAAGATTGTGAAGCCATCGTGGATGTTTGTGATCTGCTCGCCAGACACCATCGACGGGATAGGTTGCGATATGCCAAATATACAGGTGAATTCGGTTTTGAGTGCTGTTTCCCTCCCCCACCACATCACCGGTGGAAATGACTTGTTAGCTGCCAGGGGCCTTCTGATTTATATTGATATCCGGGCGGAGCGGGGGAACTCGAATGGACAGGCTATAGCGGCCACTTACTGTTGCGCTTCTCTTCCTCAGGTATCCTTGCACCAAGAGCCTCCCACATAGAACGTCTCACAGCGCTGTGGACGCCATCCGCGCCCACGACCAAGTCCGCCACATACGTCTCGCCCCCCTTCGTTCTCACCACCATCCTTTCATCCGCTCTCCTCTCCACGCTCACGACGTGTCTCCCAAGCTTTACAATGCCCTGATCCACCATTCCCTCCCAGAGTACGTCCAGCAGTCTCTTCCGTTCCAGGAACGCAATGGGATACCCGAAGCGCGCAGTCAGCAGTGTCGGGAACCGGCTACTGAAGATGTGCCCGTCCGGATACGTTATATGGCTAATGTGGAGCGGCTCGATCAGGGCTTCGACCGAGGAGTACAGACCCAGCTGATCGAGGATACGGGCGCCGTTGGGCATTATGCCGATCGAGGCACCGAGTTGGGGGGCTATGTTGGGGCCGGACTCGAGGATGGAGTGTGGGATAGAGCGCGACGTGAGGGCGTGCGAGAGGGTGAGGCCGGCAACGGAGCCGCCGATGATGAGAACGGTGAAGGGGTGGTCGGGGCTGGCGGTGAATGAGTGTTTCTCGGGCGCCATTAGGTGCTGTTCGGAGGGTGGGAGGGTGTTGGTAGGCTTATGATATATATTATATTTATTAAAGAATTGAGGAACGCGATCAATCAACTTGTACCTGATCAGAGCAGTGTGGTTATATATGTGTTGGTATGTGGTTGGGATCTAGGAGTATTTGAGTACATAGGTAGGTAGGTACTTCTGCGCTCTCACCACCGGATCTATTTATCTCCTCATTCTACCCCCAGCAACTGGCCCCCCTGGCTATCTGAACTCGGCCAAGACATTTCTAGTTGGGTATCTGAACCGAGGTAGTATCACATTCCGTGCCAGGTCGATCATCAGTCCAATTGGTGATGCTCACCGATCGATCCTGGGTGCACTGGTGGGCATTGAGCAAGTAGATAAACACGGTATGAAGGAAAGTGGTGGGAGTCAGGTTTGCATTTCTGGGGGTATAATCACGGTGAAGTTATAAGCGATTGGCTTTCCGTCACGTTTGGTTACCTTTAAGTGTGGGCGCACCATACAAGCAAAAAGCTGACAGCCACATTGCAATTGACAGTCTGACGGGCAGAGGAAACAGCCAGACAGCCAGACAGACTTATTTTTTTTTAAATCAACTGTATTTGTTTAAGGTACAAAACACGGCATGCAGTATAAACTATGGCCTAAAAAACCTCTGTACCCCCGCAAACGCTGTCCCCTTAAGGAAAAGAAATCAAACGCATGAACATAAGAAAAAAAAAAGAAAAACACGCAGTAGAAACCCTATTAGTGAGGTACCAAGGTATCACGGCGTACCACGAGCTACTGTCGAGGAAAGGATATTATGGAACTGGGTCTCGGATTCGGGTTTTCTCTTGGATGGGTTTCCGTCACACGAGTTATGAGTCATCCCTGGACAGGGATTCGGAACTGTATATATAGTCAGGCTACGAACCTTTCCTTTGTCTCTTTCTCTTCTTTCCTTCCCTACGCAACCTTCCTGTTATCAACGCTACATTTCTAGTTTCTTTAGTTGTTACTTGTTTCATAGTTCTCGGAATACTATACGTCATCACTCTTAGTCATCCTCGTCCTCGTGCTACCTTGTTCTTGCCTAGCTTAGTATAGTTCGACCTCGCTTAACTCTAGTCTTCGTTCATGACCGTAGTAAGGGTCATCTACTGGTACCTTTGTCTCCATCACTTTGTCCGAAAAGCCATCTGGACTCTCTGCCCCACGACTCTGCTCCTCGGTTAAGTCTTTCTCGCTTTCGTCCTCGCCTCGGTTGTGAACCTTGGCTTGTTCAGTTATTGTCTCCGCTTCGCCCCGTAACACAAGGCGGCTCAGATCTCGTGGAAGCGTAGGTGTATGTACCTAGCTTGTGCGTTTTGGTGCTATTGTATCAGGGGAAGCATCTCTAAGGAGGAAGGGGGGCGATTCGCCAAGGCGAATGTCAAGGGGGAGAAGGGGGATGTTGGGGGGGGGGTGGGGGTGAGGGTGAGGTGAGGGTGGGGGTGGGGTGAGGCTAGTAGGCTCGAGTCCTGATGTCTCTTGCTACAGTCTACGTTTATACTGAATAGAATGCTCAACCTATCAGGTGGACCTAATCATCTCTTGCTACTGCGTTGTGTTGGACTTACAGTGGGGCGTGTAGAGTATCTACTGCCGGCGGAGGCGGAGAGGGACAGCGAAGAACAGCGAGGAACAGCGAGGAGAACAGCGAGGAACAAGAGAACAGCGAGGAGGACAACGAGGAGGCAAGCGATTCATGATAGAATGTAAGTCTAGCCCTGCTCCCGAAGGAGGAGAGGCAGGGCTTAAGCGGCAGTGTGAAGCTGAACCTCTAGTGAGTGTAAAGTATGTAATTGAAGTATTTACTAGAGTTCAGATGAGAAAGGCGTTGCGTAGAGAGGAAAGGAAGACAGCATGGTGTGTCCATGACCCTTTATAGTCCTCCCTCTTGGCCTTGACTCCCTTCACTCGAAAGAAGTGAAAGAAGGAAACAGAGAAAGATACATGTGACAGCGATCCTTGGGAGCTCAAATGGCCAATCCGAGGATGATACAGCGTAAGGAAAAGGAAGAAAGAAGACGAAAGACAGCGATAGAATAACTATACAGGGGTCTTCGGGGCACAAGTGGCTAACCGAAGACCAAGGGCCCAATGATTCCTCAGCAACGTCTATCTGGAAGGTAGCATAGTGTACCGGCGGCCCAAACGCACATCTGATTCAAAGGGAAGAGAGAAGCGAAGCAAGGAGACACAGAAAGAACATACATCGGAGTTGTCACGAACAAGAACCCTGGCGAAAGTACTGTCGAGGATGTACAGGTTAAGAAATGTAAGCGTGCGAACAAAGGGAAACCCGCGCAAACCACCGCACCGATCAACATACTGATCCCCGATCTCTAGGGGAGATCGCCTAACAAGCCTGCCATTGTCCCTGTCAGCGTGCTGACCCTCCAAATGCCTTCGTGTTTGTCAGGAGACCCGTGATCTGCCAGGTACCGAATGTATCCATGACAGCAGAACAGTAACCCCCGAACGACTCACACTACAAAAGCGGAGTAGGCGTCAAGTGTTCGAATCGAGTTGATGGGGGGCCAAGTATGCTCCAGGAAAGGGGGTACCGAATTTACTATTTTCCGCAGTCTCGTCAGCTCACTATCGGCGACTTTCTGGTAGGACTTGCTACCCTGGAGAGGAGGGTGGGATTTTTGAGGCCCCAAAGAGGAGTGTGGAATCCGGTTGCAGTCTGAAAATGGGGTTCATGAGGGGGGAACTCTAGGTTTGAAAACGTGGAGCTCTAGGAGTGAGTAGTGTCAAGAATCTCCGGAAGAACTCAAGAGGGGGGAGGGTTGGTGAGAACAAGACGACAACGATGCAAGAACACCCTAGAGAACACCCTCATAGGTGATGGTAGACCTCCCTACCATTGCGGTTCCCAGGCCGATGGGACCTGATCCAGGAGGAGGCTGAACTTTATAAAGAGTGTGTAGAGCGGAGCGTAGAAGTAGAAGTGAGTGAGTAGGTTTTAACGATTCTTAAAGACAATGAAGCCTAAGAAAAGTCTGTAGTGTGGGGCGATCCCCCCTATTCTCAAGTCTTGGCGGTGTTGAGAACGGGATTGAAAGGAGCAAGAGGGATGAGCCAGACAGACTTAGCCCTCCCCGACTATATACCATCCCCTCCTGCACCACAGAAATCCATCCTAGTCCACTATGCCCTCCACTCCCCCCTCACCCTGGCAGCCTCACCCCCCTCCACCGCCACTCTTCTTCTCTATCCTCCTCCTCCTCCTCCTCTCCTCCGCCCTCCTCCTAATCCACCACCAGCAGGCCTCAATCCGCCGCGTCCGCGTCCCGGTCGTCGGCCCATCGGGCCCCATATCCTCATGGATCGGGGCCCTCCTCTATGCTAGGAATGCACGCAAGCTCATAGCGGAGGGCTACGAGAAGCACGGTGACTTTGCGTTCCAGACGTCGACTATGGGGAGGTGGGAGGTGTTTATTTGCAATAAGGAGATGATCAAGGAGTATTGGAACCTCGACGCGGATGTTATGAACGCCAATGCCGTTACTGCTGATGTTTGCACCCATCCGCTTAACCCCCACCCCAGATTGACTCCCGAGATGACTGACTGCTAACGCGCCGCCCCACAAAATAGTTCTTTCAGGCTGAATACACACTCCCTGGGGCCGCGGAAGGCATCCACAAAATACCCCTCACGATACTCGCAAAGGGCCTCACCTGGCAGCGTCAGCGTCTGGCCACCGAGCCCGACAGCTTCGCCGACTTTAACAATGAGTTCCTGTATGCGTTCAACGCCGAGATGGGACCCGTTGGCGACGAGTGGCGTAGTGTTACGTGCTTCAACTTAGGGCTAAAGGTTGTAAGTCGGTTAACGGCCAAGGCGCTGGTGGGGAAGCCGCTGTGTAGGGATAAGGAATTGCTCAGGTTGTTTGCGCGATATGGGGCAGTTGTACCAGTCAGCGGGTGGTTTATTGCGAAGTGGCCAAAGTTCCTGAGACCGTGAGTAGCCCACCCATTTTTGCGCATCCCCTTGGTCTTTGGAAATTTGTGATCTGGGGTGTAGTCATTGGGCGAGCGCTAATTAGAGATGTGGTGTTGGACGAGACAGATTGGTAGCAAAGATGTGTGAGGCGCCAAAGATGGCAAAGAGGTTAGATGACATCGTTTCAGAGATGCTTGCCGAGCGGAGGAGGAACATGCCAAAGACGCCCAATGTATGCCCGCCCCACTGCGCCCTCCCCACCCCATCCCATTCCGTCCCATGTAGAGCTTTCTATATCTACTGGTCATATACAGTTTCTATATGTATACGTATTAATTCTAACTCCATCTGTCCCTTAGGACCTCTCCGACTGGATGCAAGTCTGGGCCGACAGCAACCCCCACGACCCACCTTATACCGACCACGATATCTCTCTCCTCATCATCTCCCTTATCTTCGGCGCCATCCACACGACCGCCCAGGTTCTTGTTCACAGTCTCTTCGAGATGGCCACACGGCCCTCATACGGTGCCCCAATGCGCGCTGAGATCACCGCCGCCCTAGCCGCCAACGGCGGCGTCATGACCAAAAGCGCGCTCGAATCGCTCACGCTCGTTGACTCCTTCGTGCGCGAGTGCCAGCGTACCAACCCGCTAGACGTGGGGTCTCTCGCGCGCCGCGTAGCAAAAGACTTCACGTTCAAAAATGGCCTATTCATCCCCGCGGGCACATTCATCTTTACACCAAACACACCCGTGCTCGCCGACGAAGCCTGCTACCCGCGCGCTGCCGAGTTTGACGGCTTCCGCCACCATGAGGCTAAGCTCCGCGGAGAGCCACAGACCAAGTTCACGGAAACGAGCATGAAGAACTTGCAGTTTGGCGGCGGGAGGCATGGTTGCCCGGGGCGCTTCATGGCGGCCGATGAGATCAGATTGTTCGTGGTTCACATCGTGATGAACTATGAGGTGTGTATAAGGGGGAAGGATGGGAGGCCTACCACTAAGAGACCTGAGAATGTTTTCTTTGGGAAGATATTGTTCCCTGATATGGGCGCACAACTTATGTTTCGAAGGAGGAAGACAGAGTAGAGGAGAGGACATTTTTGTTACGGCGGGTGCGGGCAGGCCACGGCGGAGCGTGTACCTAGAAGTTTGCAGCCATCACGTATTAAGTGGGATACTGAAAATTTTCAACTTATTCATCATATTGGTGTTAGAGGATAAAATACGAACAAGAGTATATTAAGGTGTAAAGGCAAATCATTGGTAAACCCTATCAAGTAACTCAAGTGCGTTTTTTTTTTGTTTAATTGAACTCAAGCCCGCCTCTTACCATCTTCTCTGAACAATTTCACCTTGCTTGGCATTCCAATCCTCTTACTGGATCCAACAGCTACCGTTCTACTGTGTAAAAGATGAAGGTTATATGTCATAGATACACCTTATCATAAATATCCTCGCCAAACACCCCACGCCCCACCGCCCCCACAAAGTATATATCACTATACAAATATGCGGTCTTGGCACATTTTTGGTAACTTAACACAATAAAATCGACACAGCTCATGCTAGGGACTTAAGATTGTAATTTTCAGCTGATCGAGCGATTATCCAATTTCAGATAATATCCATCATAATTGGTGGTTGGGGACATGGTTGAAAAGTGCCATTTTTGGTGTAAAATGGGTGCCGGTCAACGACTTTTTAGAGGGGGCTGTATGTGTAGTTGCGGTAGTTAGATTTTGTACTCGGTACGCATTGTTTTTCTTTATTGTTGGCGGTAGTTAGGTCTGGCTAGCCAGCTACCAGCCGGCAATATGGTACATTTACACCACGAAACACTTCCTATACCTTGTCAAATACCCCTCAGCCAGCTCCCTCGCCTCTGCCTCTCTCCAACCACTACCGGGACTCGCCCTCACCGCCGCGAGCTCCTTCCCTACCATCCCCGCCAAACCTACATACTCCTCCATCAGAGCCATAAACCCTGCCATATCCACGTTTCTCCCCACGGTCTCGAAGAACCCGTCCATCTCGCCGCCGTCCTTCTTCCCCATTGCTGCAATAACCACCTCGCTCGCCACAACCATCGGCGCAAGCTTCGACGCCCAGTGACACCCTTCACCAGAGGATAACATGTAGTTTACGACCTCGGCGACCTCCGGCGCCATAAATGACGTGATCGCGGCGGCCAGGCCCGCCGTGGAGAGGGACGCCTCCTCGGATGGGGTGGCGCTGAGGGGCGGGAGAGGCGGCGGTGGATGGCCGGAGGTGTTCAGTAGGGTGGTGAGGTGGGAGGTGAAGTTGATGAGCCAGGTGTAGAGGGAGTCGAGGGCCTTTAGGAGGCGGGGATGAGAGGAGGGAACGGATGGCAAGAGAATGCAGAGGTAGTGCGCACTGAAGCGGGATAGGAGAAAGTCGTGGAGGAGGGTGATGTGGGGAGGAGGGGGGGGGCAGGGGGGCGCGGTGGGTATTGTGAGAGACCAGACGGCTGAGAGGTATTCTTGCGGCATTGTGGGAGATGGTATGATGATGAAGGTAGCTATAGATGTATAAATGGAGATATCAAGTTTGTGCTTCCTGTTTTCCTGCATTCTTCTGGAGGTCTACATATATTTATACCCGTTTGGCGTGATGGGAGCTGTAGGTTCTAAGACATATCACTATCGCTAGGGTGCAAGGGATATGCGTCTTCCCCACTTCCACTGCTATGTATTTACCTATTCTGTTAACTCTTCCATGACCGACCTCTGGCATCAATATACCGCGTGAAAGTACCAGGTACCGTATTATCTGAGAAAATTCGTTGCGCTGCAGCAAGGGTCTTTGTACATACACGAGCATAAGACATACAGTAGTATGTCTGACAGCTGTGAACTTTGAACCTCACGCTGAAAAGTACATGTATTTGTATATTCGGAGTTCATGTTCCCAGATACAACCATCATTCATGCCTCCAACATGACTACTCAAGCGCATACACAGTTGAAGAATCTTTCAGTCTGTAACTCAGCAGTGAATAGTGCGGAAAGAAAAAAACCCGGCCCTAAACCAAAAACATTAGAAGAGCGACAACTTCGGCGCCCTATAAAACCAATACAGCACCTAAAAAGATCTTATTCACGGGAAAGAAAGATTGAGGTTTTGACCTTTCTGATTCACTACCGGGTACCTTGTTTAAATGAATATGGAGAAACAAGTATACGTCCTATCCTTCACCAGGAGGCTAGTAAGATATTTTTGATTCCTGCTAGTACGATAGGTGTTTTGTGGAATCAACATGATAAAATCATACAATCACTAGTTGGTACGCGATTTACACGTCAAAAATTTGTCTGCCGATGGCCAGAATTAGAGGACAGACTTCTGGACGCGTTCACAACAAGGAGGGAAGAAGGAAAAACAGTTAAACGGGATTGGTTTCGCCGTACTTGTCAACGACTCTTTCGAGAATACTATCCATGGCTGGATAACACACTTTTTTGCTTCTCTGCCGGCTGGTTTAATGGTTTTCTTACCCGACATCATATTACCCTTCGATTTACGACAAATAAGGCACAAAAAGTTCCTATCGACTATATACAGCTTATTACTCTCTGGTTACAGTTGAACCGACGCAATTCTCAGTCTCGTCCTAGATATTATATGGAAACAATACTTGTACGCGACATTGGACGATACATGCTCAGTAATATTTGCAATCTCGATGAGACTCTTATTCCTTTTGAATATCTCGACGGTAGTACATATAGTTTTGCGGGGCTCAGGACCATTTGGGCTAGATTCTGTCGTAGTGGCTGGGATAAATGGCAAGTATCATTGATCTTGTATGTATTTTCTGATGGAATAGCACGCATTCCTCCTGTCATAATCTTTGTCCCGGCGTTTTAGCAGTAGTTCCGACTGTTCGGTAGACAGAGTAGGAATATCGTGGAAGAGGGAGTGCTAAGCGAGGATAGATGTGGTGGAACGTCGGTCACGTCATGTCTTTCTATGAGGTTCGGTTGCACGAGGTATTCATAAGCAGAAGTGGCGTGATGTTGGGGAGGAATACGAGGTGTGGTAATACTGGGTTTCCATTAGGTTCTATGACGTGAGGTGTGAGTCATAACGGACGAGTGAAGAAGGGTGTTAAATAGCTGGTGTAGACTTTTCCTTTAATCTTTTCCTTTCTTTCCTCTCTGTCTCGTCTTCCTGTAATCTCAATACATAGGAATATACTCCTATCTCCAGAAGCCATAGTCATAGCTCCATCCAAGCTCGCCTCCATCGGTAAGACCTATAGTTTCTCCTCATCCTCGCTCTGTATCCTCTCGCGATCCTCGCTTTCCCTGCCCTGCCTGTGCTTGTGCCCGTGCGCCGGCTGTTGCCCTCGCTTTAGCCTTTGCCGGTGCCCCTTCGTCCTCCTGCTCGTTCTGGCTGCGCCCCTCGATTAACCTCTTGCGTCTTCGTTTTCATCTCTCGATCTCTAGTCTCTGCTACTCCGTCACAATCTTCTACGGCAAATGTGTAAACAGCAAAAGAATGGAGGAAGAACGGAAAAAATATGATAACCGTGTTATCGTCAAGTTTAACCCTACTACTTACAACAATGAACAATTATTCCTAAAGTACATTCAACAATATCTTATACCTGCTCTTGAGGGAAGACCTAGTCTCTTTGTTTTTGATGTGGCTGAATTCCACAAAACACCTACGGTGCTTGAGAAACTTCAGGAGCATGACATTATTCCTTCCCTTATCCCACCCGGATGTACTGGTTTAGTGCAGCCTTTGGATGTCTCAATTAATGCTCCACTTAACATCAGCAAACTTTACCATTTGTAACTGGAGTCTCCTGAGTCTCCTGACAGTCTCCTGAGTCTCCTGAGACCCCTGTAATCTCCTGAGACTTGTAAAATCTTGCTGATGAAGGGCATTCTTCGTGATCTAACTGAGGAACTTGAAGCTGTTGACCAATGGTCCACTCAGGAGGAGGATTCATAGACTGTTGGTAAGAGGCGGATCCTAACAACTAGGTGTGTTGCACAAGCTTGGGAGGATCTCTGCAATAACAAGAAGGAAATTATTGTACAATCGTTTAGAAATGTTGGTTTATCTTTGCCGATAGATGGGAGTTGTGACCATGAGTTGAACATTAAGGGGTTTGAAGGCGTTGAAGTTGGAGATTGAAGACACCCGGAAGATCAACTCAAAGATATGGTGGTGCTAGACAACCATATTATTCCTGTAGATAGTGATGAGTCTGTGGAATACTTGAGGGCATGGGAAATGTTAAACCCGTAGTGAATTTGATATTGCCTAGCCGACTTATGTATGTCTCATGCTCATGTATGTATCAAAACCCCTGCTGCAGCGCAACGAATTTTCTCAGATAATACGGTACACTCATCGTTTCTTTTCTTTTTCCTTCCTACCCACATCACAATATCCCTGCACCGACATGGAAAATGCAGCAATTGGTAACGGGTGAGTTTTGGCACTGTGTAACTTGGAAAAATCTGGGCTGAAAACAGTGGATTTTGTAAAAGGTTGCCAAATTGGTCAAAGGCAGGTTCCAAAGAGAGCCCTCCTGATGATGGATATGGTCTTTGCTTGATAATATCTTGTGCAGTTGTTGAGTCCTGTTCAAAAATCGTTCTCGAACACCATGACAAGAGTAATTCGTGGGGTGTACTACTCTCATTATCTACCTGAGAATTCAAAAAAAATCTTGAGTCACCTTTCATTGCATGTATTTGCAGCCCAGCCGTAAAAAACTACTCTACCTATTATAAAAGTGGATTTCGCTAAAGTTAATGCTGTCTACATGAACTAACCCCACTCCAGTAACCATGAGACATTCAAAAAAAAAAACCCATATTCCCTGCACAACTAGTTGAACGGAACCGGATGATACCAATTGAACATGCCATCTGGATCATACTTCCTCTTCAACCCCGTCAACTTCTTTCTCCGCCACTCATCATACCCATACATAGCACCAAACTCCTCAGCCACCTGCACACAATTCAAGTACACCATCGGCTTCTCAAACCCACCTGTGGCGTGAAGTGCATCACTTGATTTCTTCAAAAACAATTTCGATGCCTCATCCGCCGCTGGGTCCAGATATGCCGTCATCAATACCCTGCACTTACTATCAGTATAGACACAAGACAATTTGGGAGGGGAGGGGAGGGAGCGGCGCAAGTATTACACATTGAACCTCTCCTTGCGGACTGCATAGGCCGTCGCTGCATCATCGACCGCCTGCACCCCTTGTACGGGGTAGGCGTAAAACAAGGCTGCGCTTGAATTTGCGGACGGGTTGTCGATGATGAACTTTTCGAAGTCGGAGTATACGGAAAGGATTGTTGGGATATCGTAGTGCATTACTGACGCGGTGGTAACGCCCATCCGGCCACGGCTCGCGCAGGGTTGTTGTAACTCCTCGCCTTCGCTGTACCATGGTACTACGGACTCGTTTCGGCTGAGGTGTGGGATGTGTCCGAGGATGCCGTTGAGTTGGGATAGTGCTGATTCTGTAGGTGCAAACGAGCCAAAGTTGACCGTAACCATGGGCTATGTTGAGAGTTAGTTGGAGTGGGGAGGTAATGTCGAAGAGGGTAAACCTTGTGAGATGGCTGCACAATAAAAGAAACAACTATACTAGTCTCGGGCTCCTGTTTAAACTCGTTGAGCGCAGTAAATATCGCCTCAATATGCTTAGAATCATAGGCGATATCCGCAAGGAACATTGAACCTTCGTTTGTGTGGTCGTAGATTTTGAATACAGCCTTTGTGACGATGCCAAAGTTGTGGCCAGCACCACGGAGCCCCCAGAATAGGTCTGGATACGAGGTCTCCGAGACGGTGATAATTTTCCCGGCTGCCGTTACAAGGTCTACAGAGAGGAGATTATCCAGCATGAGACCGTGGAGACCCTGTAGTCGTCCATGCCCGCCACCGAGTGTTGCACCTAGAAATCCGATACATGGACATATCCCAGTGGCTTTGCGGCTATGTTAGCTGCCATTCCGGAGGAGAGTTAGTGGGTGGGTAGGGTACTAACGAGTTTCTTTCCCGATAGCTTGCAAGGTGCTCATTACTTCGCCGGTAGTAACACCTCCTCCTATTGTCACGGTAGAGGTATTGAGGTCAACTTCGATGCTGGAGAGGGGAGTAATATTGATTAAAATCGCGTTACGCGCGTTACTCAATGTGGCGGCCCAGCCATGGCGAGCACTTCCGGCTAGAATAGCTTTACCCGTCTTTTTGGCGTATTTGATCTATGGCAGAGGTTAGAGTCGATGACGTCTAGGGAGAATGGATAATGATCACGAACAACTTCACAAACATCAGTATCTGTTCCAACCGTGACAACAGCAGCAATATCTGGTTGAAAGAGAGTTATATATCTTCTTGTTAACTCGTCAAACCTGGTCTTATTATCCCCCGGTAGGATAATTGATGCGCCTGCAGACAGGTGTGGGCGTAGTTGATCGTAATCATGCGGCTTGAGAGGGAGGTTGGCGAAGACTAGAGTGGTAGTGCAAACGAGTGCAGAGATTGAGAAAATGATTTTGTAGCTATAGTTCTTCATGGTGGATACTTTAGAGGTGGGCATACAGACTTGAACTCCGTGTGGTAGGCGATAGAGATCAATTATATACGGCCTTAATCCCCACTGATTGCAGGACTTCCCGTAGGATACCACCGGCGGTAAAGAATTTACTGGCGTATCTACTCGCAACCTCATAGCGTTTCTGAACACAACCGCTATCACATGCCATACAAAGGTGTGGTCTTGGCGGTTTTTTGGGTGTATGCAATATTGGTCGTGTTCAAAAACGCGAGTTCCTCTCCATATGTATTTGAGTCCTAGCTAATACTTCAGCAACTTTGGAAAATTTGTTCCCAAACTTCTGCCCCGCCTTCTTAGTGAGCAACCGTAGCTTGGTGCGATTACAATAGAGATTTTAGGCCAAGCATCAATTTTAAGAGGTGCTGTTTGCCCGCCCAGTCGTTTTGACCAAAAGTGATGCATCGACTAGGGTTGCGGCGATCGCGAGCTAGCAGGGATTGATTCCATACCCGCGGTTACCAGGGCCAGAGAGTGCGGGGTGTATGGCAGATCAGCGCCGCTCCATACAGTAGAGCGACACTTTGCGCTATGGGATTCGGGGTCTTTTTTTGCCAGACTTGGCATTAATTAGCAGGTCTACTTGCCAAATTTTCAAGTTTAGGACGGTTGCCACCCAACCTTTGGTTATATCTCGTCCTAAACTTAAAAATTTGGCAAGTAGCTTCCAATTTTCTAACTACTGTTACACAACTAAACGAGGGTCCTACAGAATCCATAAAATACTTGGATTTTAGCGATGGTATTGATGGGAATAAATTCATGTTCTATGGGGTTGCATTCTCACTCTAGGAATGCTGATCTGTGCCAAGACTCCCGGGAGCTAGCGAAGATCAAAGTCTCTACTCTGATCCCTTGCCATGTGCTAGAGCGATACAGCACGGGCCTTGGCGATTTGACTGGCGACTCTTTTCGGTTACCTGCAGGCTTATCTATTGCTACCGTCAATTCTCGATAGCAGAGCCCGGGTTCAAAGCAAGAGGACAGAGATTGGTGGCGTCGCCAAATGAGGTTTGGCAAAAGGGTTAGGGTCAGAGTGATGCCAGAATTGTTGGTGGCGGTCAATATTATTTGAGTTATAGGTGAGATGCAAACGAAGTGAAGAGTGTACGGATTTCTTCAGAGAAAGACAACGATAGAGCAAAATGAGAGAGCAACTAATGGAGCGTCCTGGTTTTAAACCTCTTGAGACCCGTAGTGAGTCCTCTTTGACTTCTTTGCAAAAAGTAACCGGCAACTATTCATCCTCGCAGTCCAATGAACCTCAGTCAATTCCTGAACCCGAAACCCCTAATGAAATTGAGCGGCTCTTTTTGCAATTCATACGGCAGGCAAGCTAGAATGGACTTAAGTCATCTATACCCCGCAAAATGAAGCGATCATACCCCAGTGAATACAAACTGAAAGCAATTCAATACTACAAATCAGCCGTTGCAGAGAATCCAAGGCAGCTCGGTGTTTTTTATCAATTATCAAAGAGGCCAGCAGAAAAAAAACTTGGCATCACTCCTGCTATGCTACAGCAATAGTTAAAGAAAGGGAAGTTGATTAAGGCTGCATGTACGGGTACAAGGTGGATTGGTAGTGGAAGAACTGCTGTTTGGCTAGAACTAGAATCATATCTCTTTACCGAGTTTAGCATATGTAGAGCTAGAGGTAGAGGTATCAACCGAGCTTGGTTCCTCAAAATAGCAAAAAGAATATTTGCCAAAATTTATCCCAACCAGATACTTGTTTCTCCAGGCGGCAAAAACTCATATGCTTCAAAGTTTTCTAGGGATTGCATCAGCAAGATTTTACAAGTCTCAGGAGATCACAGGTGTCTCAGGAGACTCCAGTCACAAATGGTAAAGCTTGCTGATGTGGTTTACTGGTTTTAAACGTAAATGAAGAATATCATGGTGAGCCAAGACAAAAATAGCAACAAAGTCACCAGCAGAAGACAGTCCCCTTATTACTCAATCGCTACAATTCAATAGGAGGAACTTACCAATCCGATCTGGAGAATAAACAAGAGACGTCAGCAGATATCGTTTATGCAATTTCTACAACATGGACCAGACTCCTCTACCTTTCGAATTTTTAGAAGGACGTATATACGATTTTAAAGGCAACAAAACAGTTTGGGTCAAGGCTTTAAGAGGTGCTTGGCATAAAAGACAGGCTACTCTTATAGTTACTGTTTGTGGAGATGGTATTCAGCGGTGCAAGCCTCTTATAATCTTTCGTAGAGAAGGTGTAGGAGTAGCTATTATCGATGAACAACAGTTTATCACCCCCGCGTATGTGTTAAGTTCAATAGTAAAGCTTATAGCAACGAAGACGTCACACTAAGCTGGATTTATAATGATTTAAAATGGGCTACCGATTACAATCAATTATATCCTCGTTTTATTGCTCTGGACGTGTTCAAAGGTCAAAAAACAGTCAAAGTCTTACGCGCTTTCAAAAAACTCAATTTTGTTACATCATTTTTTCCTAAAGGTTGTACATCTTATATACAGCCGCTTGATACAGCTTTGAATAAAACATTCAAAGCCAAAGTTAGTAAATTGTTGGATCTAGAGCTCGATAGGAATCCTGCAAAATGTGAAGGTTCAAAGAACTTCAGTGTCCGGAATAGGAGAATTTTGGTTACCAATTGTATTGGAGAATCATGGGAGTAGCTACATAACGAAAGAAAAGAAATGATAATTCAGTCTTTCAGGCAAGTTGGATTGACACTCAAAGTGGACGGGTCAGAGGATCATGGGATTAAATTCAAAGATCTCCCTTACTTGTGCATTGAAAACTGGAATACTCTAACGGGTGGACTGAATTGCAATTTGGATAGAGAAGGAAAAACTAGCGAGGACCTTATAGATTTAGATCAGGAGGATAATCAAGTGTTCAACTACAGACCCGAGAATGACTTAGATGACAAAGAGAAGGGTGAATATATCTTGGATACTGATTAACAAGAGGGGTGGGCTACAAGAGTATTTCAAACAGAGATAACTAGAGCTGCCAATCTAGTAGACTATGGGGCAGGAACCCGAGCCATCATAGACGTTGATTTTCTTTGTAACTAAAGTACTGTTGCTTGCGCAAAGCTGTATTGCAAATCATATTCCGCTAAATAATGTGACAGACCGTTGAACTGCCCAATAAAAACACTTGCTAAACCAGTGATCGACAACGCCACTTTTTCCTGAGATTTTGGTTTGAACCCGGGCTCTTCTATTGAGAATTGACGGTACAGTGAGGGTTGGGCAAATAGATGTAGCCCAGTGTTCATCATTCGAAGTAATCAAAGTTAGTTGAGGTGGCTGGATGAGGTTGCGGGTGAGGTTTTTAGTGTGCTGTATGGAGTATAGTCCGGATGAGAAAACTTCATTCAACCCATCTATTGCTGAAGCCGGTTTAGGTAGTTGAGAAACCAAAATAGGAATGTAAGCTTGATAGAACTCTCCCCCCACACCTGAGATGCCCTGGTATTCGGAAAAAAGACGACTTTTAAATCAATTTTGCACTGTAAGGGAAGTAAAAACTATTCTTGACGTTCTTTTCCCACCTTCTGTGCAACGGCCTATGATTGTGCAAGCAGATGCATATGATAACTTAGAAGATTCAGATTTGGGTTCGGATATAGAAGAAGAAGAAGAGGGTCCGGTACTTGACTTTTGAACTTCGGGTTTCCAGCAACAAATATGGGAAGACGAAGAGGTAGAATATATTCAGTTGCTTGAGTCCAACAGATATTAGTTATCCAGGTGTTTCAATCTTGCCAAAGCGGTAACTATAGAGACTTAGTTTAATCAACCAATTTTTGATAACCTACAGGTCTTTTGTTCTGTTTTTAGAATGAACAGACAATCGTTTCAACAACTCCTTTCAGTAATTAAGTCGCATGCTGTATTTACACCTGACAACAATACAAATGGACGATCGCAAAGGAATGTTCAATTTCAATTAGAAGTTTTTCTCTATAAACTCAGGAGTAGTGGAAGTGCACACACTCAAATCGGGGTATCTCTCGGAATTGGTGATGGAACAGTTCCACTTTATGCACAACGTGTTCTTCGAGCTATTTTATCTATGAGAAATAGATATATATGATGGCCAAATATCAAAGCTAGATTAGCTCACAAATAATGTGTTTGTGAAGCTTCTTTTAGTGTATTTCTTGCGTGTGTTGGATTTATAGATGAAACGTTTATTCCTCTCAAATATGCACCACTTGTGGTTTGGTATTATTATTTCAATTGCAAAGGATCATATGCTCTAAATGCGATAGAAGTTTGTACAGATATTGATCGGATTATATATACTCGAGTTGGAGATACATCTGCGATCCATGATGCTCGTGTATTTGATAATTTTTAGCTTGCCTTACATCTAGAAGAATATATACAAGCGGACGAATACCTTATCGGTGATTGAGCTTATACAAATAACAATCATATGATTACTCCTTTCAAGAAGTCTATTGCGAATGTCCTGGCGTCTTGGCATTAGTCCCGACCGTTTGGTAGTCAGGGTGAAGATGTAATAGAAGGAGAAATGTTAAGTGAGAGTGGATGCGGTGGAATGTTAGTCACGTCATTTCTTTCTATGAGGTGAGGTTGCAGGAGGCATTCGTAATCAGAGTGGTGTGTTGGTGTGGAGGAATACGAGGTGTGGTGATACCGAGTTTCTATGATATTCTATGGCGTGATGTGTGAGTCATAACGGACAAGCGGAGAAGGGTGTTAAATAGCTGATGTAGACGTTTCCTTTAGTCTTTTCCTTTCTTTCCTCTCTATCTTGTCTTCTTATTATTTCAATACATAGGAATCTACTCCTATTCCCAGAAGCCATAGTCCTAGTCTTGTGCAATCTCGCCTTTATAAGCGAGACCTATAGTTTCTCCTGATCCTCGCCCTGTGTCCTCCTACGATCCTCACTTTCTCTGCCCTGCCTGTGCTTGTACTCGTGCGCTCGTTGTTGTCCTTGCATTAGCCTTCGCCGGTGCCCTTCGTCCTCTTGTTCGTTCTGGCTGCCGCCCTCGAGTACCCTATTGCGTCCTCGTTTTCATCTCTCGCTCTCTAGTCCCTGCTACCCCGTAATAGCAAACAACCCAGAACACCATCAGTTCAATGCTACACTCAACTCTCGACACATTATCATTGAGTATGTTTTCAGTAGATTCAAGTTACGATTTCCTTTGATAACATGTAATCCTATCCAGATTAAAGGAATAGAATCGCATCAGCAAGTAGTTGATTGATTTGAAAGTGCGTGTATAATACATAATTTTCTATTGGAAATCAATGATTCTCATTGGAAATCAAATGAGGAAGTAACAGAGGTAGAGAGAGGATAAGGACTGTTGGATAGAGAGGATATCAGTAGTGGGAATGAATAGGCAGAAAACGAGGCAGAATTTTAAAGAAATGTAGGAGAACAAGAGCAAGTTGTACGGGAAGTAATTGAAAATAGAGATATACAGGAAAGACTATTTAGAAACATGAGGAATATCATTCAGGATTTGTAGATCAGGCCTGCGATTCAAGCTTTTTTTCCAATAACCTCCACTTTGCTATTGCCTCTTTATGTCAATTGTGTTCTCTAAACTCTATAAGCGGAAAGTTCCTATCATCACATTCCTTCTCATAAGCAAAGTGATCCTATTCAAATTGCATGCGTTTGGCTACAAGTTCCTCAATAACACTCTATCACTGTGCTAAGCGAGGGCGAGGACTGAACAAGCTAAGGCAAACCACCGAGGCAGGACTAGGATGGAGCGAGTCCAGGGGTGAGACGGGGGATGAGATCGACAGGGGAACTGTGGATGAAGGTCAAGGCGAAGGTATGGGGAGATGGTCCTAACGTTCCCGTGGGGGCAGCACAACCAGCGGGACTATGGCTAAAAGAGAAAGAGAGAATATATTCGAGAGAAGACTAAGGACGCCTAAAATGACAGGAAGATTGCGTGAAGAAGAAAGGAGAAGAAGAGAAGTCTTACAAGCGAGGGGGAGAGCTCTCTATATATAGCCTAGGAAATCCATCGCTGACTGATCCCATAGAACCCCGTAGAATCCAAAGGAAATTCATCATTACAAATACCCACATATTGTAGACTCATAGAACCCTGTAACCGAAACCCGTAGAACCTGAGAGAAACCTTGACTAATCCTTCTTCCCGCAACAATGCTCGATATCATATCACGCCGTGATATCGGGACTACTGCCAAGACGCCTGGACACTTTTCTGATTGAGGTGTCTGTTGGAATCTGTAGTATTTTGTTATGGGGCGAAGCGGAGACTATAACTAAACAAGCCAAGGTTCACAACCGATACGAAGACAAGGGCAAGGACGAGGCGAGACGACGACGAGAGAACCTAACCGAAGAGCAAGGTCGTGGGGCAGAGAGTCCAGATGACTTCTCAGACAAAGTGCATCAGCAAGACTTCATTTGTCTCCTGAAGTCTCCTGAGCTTCAGGAGACTCAAAAAATATCAAAGACTCTCAGGAGACTCTCAGTAAACTTGGGAGACTGTTGGGAGGCTCCAGTCACAAATAGTGGTTTGCTGACGTGATATAGACGAAGATACCAATAGATGACACGCACTACGGTCATGGACTAATACTAGGGTTAAGCGAGGTTGTACTTAAACAAGGCTAGGCGAAGACGAAGTAGCACGAGGACGGCGATTACTAAGGGTGATGACGTATAATATTCTGTGACCGGATGAACAAGTAACAGCTAAGGAAACTAGGAACGTAGAGTTGATAACAGGAAGGTTGCGTAGGAAAGGAAAGAAGAGAAAAGACAAATAAAAGGTTCGTAGCTATCTATATATACAATTCCCAACCCCTGTCCAGGGATGACTCATAACCCGTATAACGGAAACCCATAGAAACCCAAAGAGAAATCCTAACCCTGCGAGCCCAGTCCCCAATATCCTTTCCTCCGCAGTAGTCAGTAGTAAGCCATGATATATTTTTTGACCATAGACGGGTGGATGTAAATCATCAATGTTTTCTTCTCCGGGGTCGAGCCAGTACAAACTTTCCTCCCTATCAAAGTTTTGAGTTCGTCTTCCATTCACAAAACCAATAGATCCAGACACTGTTCCTGTTTCTGATACAAGGAGTAGCGTAACTGCGCGATCCCTTTTCAGAATATCTTCAATCTGCTCATAGTGCGGACACATCTTATCCAACCAAGCAAGCTTAATTGAAGTCCAATTATCGCTGTTTCTCTGTCCTTTCACTGTTAAATTTAATCTCTCTTTCCCTTTGTTGTACCTACTCTTCATAAGATCCAATTGGCCTCTTATTCCTTCTGCAGACCTCAAACCTCCAAAGACTTTGATCGAAATTTTCTAGCATGAGTGTTTCACTTGCATCTTAAAGCTCTCGTAATTTGCTAAGTTCCTTCCCAACCACTCCAAAAGCTTGTCACGCTCCTCTTTATTCTAATTTCCTGACTTTAGAATACGATCAGAAGTCACATCAACATCAACTTTACCCTTCACCTTCCTTGCAACGATTAATACAGGTTGTGTGACGAGGATATCCATCAGCAAGACTTCATTCATCTCCTGAAGTCTCCTGAGCCTCAGGAGACTGAAAAAATATCGAAGACTGTCAGGAGACTCTCAGGAGACCCAGGAGACTGTTGGGAGGCTCAAGTCACAAATGGTAGTTTGCTGATGTGTAAAATCTTACTGGTGCAGAATGAGCAGGAGGATGAAGAGCACCGGCGAAGGCTAGGGCAAGGACTACTGTAGGCGCGCGGGCACAAGCACAGACAGAGCAGGGAAAACGAGGATCGCAAGAGGGTAGAGGGTGAGGATGAGGAGAAACCATAGGTCTCGCTTGTGAAGGCGAACTTGGACAGGACTATGGCTTATGGTTTCTGGGGATAGGAGTAGATTCCTATGTATTGAGATAACAGGAAGACGAGACAGAGAGGAAAGAAAGGAAAAGACTTAAAGGAAAGGTCTACATCAGTTATTTAACACCCTCCT
Organism: Morchella sp. 2018-W16; assembly: GCA_024713755.1. Taxonomy (NCBI): domain Eukaryota; kingdom Fungi; phylum Ascomycota; class Pezizomycetes; order Pezizales; family Morchellaceae; genus Morchella; species Morchella sp. 2018-W16. The sequence continues at coordinate 180,347 of JAMGYY010000026.1, read as the reverse complement.
CCACTTGTCCATTATGACTCATACATCACACCATAGAACATCATGGAAACCCAGTATCACCACACCTCGTATTCCTCCCCATCATCACACCACTTCTGCTTATAAATGCCCCCTGCAACCGAACCTCGTAGAAAGAAGTGAGGTCATCAACAGTCCACCACATCCATCCTCGCTTAACATTCCCTCTTCCACTATATTTCTACTCTGACTACCAAATAGTCGGGACTAATGCCAAGATGCTAGGATAGATCAAGTCCTCTCCTAGGACCTAGCTCCCGATAGGCTGAGGTTTTGAAGTATATTGACGATGAAAGGATTGTCGGAGATCAGGACTGTGTTGGAGATCAATCGATGGTTGCCAGGACGGTTGCTCATAGCCCGCATATTTAATTAAGTATTCTACCCGTCGTCCCCTTTTCTATCAGTCTAATATCTCTTCCACTTCCCACTCAGTTTCTCCTTCGACCTCCACAGGTGGCGGTGATTCAATAACTTGTCCGGGTAAAGGATCATTCTCGAACGGTGTCAGTAGTGAGACGTGAAAAACTGGATGGACTTTCATGGAGGTTGGTAGTTAGAGCTCATATGCGTAGGGGCTCACAATGCGTTTTATTGGGTAGGGACCCAGTTGTTTCCAATCAAGTTTCTTCGAGGGTCGTTTCGTTTCAATGTTTTTTGTAGATAGCCAAATCTGGTTGCCAATAGTATAACGAGGAGCAGGAGTTCGGTGAAGATTAGCCATCTCCTCTTGTATCCTTTGGGCCCTAAACATCTCGCTCTTCAAGAACTCAAACACCTGTGACATTTCTCTTGCCAATCCATTTGCTTGATACTCATTGGCAGTGGTTTCATGTCGTAGGGGCCCAAAGGTCATGCAGGGATGTCGCTCATAGTTAGCTTGGAAGGGTAACATATTGGTGGTTTCCGAAATGTGATTATTCGTTGCGAATTCTGCTAGTGGTAAGAAATCCATCCAGTTATCCTGTTGATAGGATACGTAACTCCGCAAGTACTGTTCCATAATAGCTTTCGTCCTTTCAGTTTGCCCATCAGTTTGAGGATGGAACACTGTCGAGTATCGAGGGGCTATTTCCAAGTGATCACAGAGAGATTTCCAAAACTCAGCAGTGAATTGAGTTCCCCTGTCAGAGACAATAGTTTCTGGTAACCCGTGAAGTTTCCATACTTACTCCAGGTATAGACGAGAGAGTTCTCGGGCGTCAATATTTTCGGTAGTCGCAACAAAATGTTTCATTTTAGTCAAACGATCCACTACCACCAAAATGACATTGAACCCATTGTTCTCTGGAAGTCCAGTAACAAAATCCATAGTAATGTCCGTCCAGGGTCCCTTGGGTATAGAAAGGGACTTTGACACCCCTTGAAGAGGATTCTGATTTGGCTTGCTGCGACGACAGGTGTGACAGTTGCGAACGTACTGATCGATATATCTCCGCATAGTTTGCCAGTAATAATTTCAACTGAGAAGTTCCAGAGTCTTAGATCTTCCGGGGTGTCCAGCTGAGGGTTTATCATGATGTTCTTGTACGAGGTGTAACTAGAGTCCGTCAAAGTTGGAAACATAAATGGCATCGCGGTAGAGTAGAACACCCTCGTCACTCTCCCTGCACTCGACTAGGGAGATTTCTTTGCACTGTTGGATCCCATTGCGAAGCATAGTAAGGATTTTGTTCAGGAAACTGTCATACTGGTAAACTTTATTCAACAACTCGGTTACGATAGGCGTTCCTTCAGCGGATTCATTTGACAAAGAACCCACGTACAAACTTATCTTGGGGTCCAAGTTCTTCTTCTTCAACACCACCCGACTCTGCTGCTCCAATCTTTCGTCCCCCACCTGGGGGAGCTCCTTACGCCTCTTAGTCAAAATATCCACCTTCCTTCCTTGCTTGCCTGGTCTGTATTGAATAACAAAGTTGAATCGAAATACATCAGTAAGATTTTACAAGTCTCAGGAGATTACAGGGGTTTCAGGAGACTCAGGAGACTGTCAGGAGACTCAGGAGACTCCAGTCACAAATGGTAAAGCTTGCTGATATAGGAACTCCGCCCAGCGAGTTTGCCGTCTGTTCAGCAACTTGGTCGACATAAAGTATTCCAGGTTCCGGTGGTCTGATAATACCTTGACTTGAAATTGGGCAGTCTCTAGATGGGGTCGCCATTCCTCAAAGCAACAAACGGCCAACAGTTCCTTGTCGTAAATTTCATAATTGCATTCAGCTGGAGAGTGTGTTTTTGAAAAGAAGACTACCGGGTGTAGAACTAGTTTGTCGTCTCGTTGAGATAGAATTCCTGCCGATACATAATCTGAAGCATCCGTCTCCACAATGAATTCTTTTTTAGGGTCAGGGTGTCGTAGGATGGGGGCGGTAGTAAAGGCTGTCTTCAGGGCCTGAAATGCATCAGCAAGCTACCATTTGTGACTGGAGCCTCCCAACAGTCTCCTGGGTCTCCTGAAAGTCTCCTGAGAGTCCCGGATATTTTTTGAGTCTCCTGAGGCTCAGGAGACTTCAGGAGACAAATGAAGTCTTGCTGATGTGCTTTCTCCGTTTTTTGATTCCATTTCCACTTAATATGTTTCTTAGTGAGCTTGGTGAATAGTTTAGCAATCCTCGAGTAAGCGTATATGAATCGACGATAAAAATTTGCAAAGCCTAAAAACTCTTGTACCTCCTTCACCGTCTTCGGCGGCTCCCAATCGACAATAGTTGATACCTTAGAAGGATCCATCTTCATTCCCTCGGGGATGAGAATCATTCCCAAGTACTTTGTCTCTTCTACACTGAACTCACACTTCTCCGGCTTCTAATGAACTTCATTAGCTTCCAGGACTTCTAGGATTTGTTGAACATCTCTTTGATGTTGTTCTAGTGTTTCTGAGTAGATGAGAATGTCATCCAGGTACGCTGTGGCACATCAGAAAACTACTATTTGTGATTGGAGTCTCCGAACAGTCTCCTGGATCTCCTGAGAGTCTCCTGAGAGTCCCAGATATTTTTTGAGTCTCCTGAGGCTCAGGAGACTTCAGGAGACAAATGAAGTCTTGTTGATGCGCATCGATCTAGGAAGTGACGTAAGATATCGTTGATCCATCGTTGATCCATCGTTGAAAAGTAGGGGGAGTATTCGTTAATCCAAACGGCATCACCAAGTATTCCCAGTGTCCATATCGCGTCCTGAAGGCTGTCTTCCATTCGTCCCCTTCTTTAATCCTAATCTGATTGTAGCCCCAACATAGATCCAGTTTGGTAAAGTAATTGAGGTTGGCCAAATTAGCTATGGTCTCCGGGGTCAATGGCAGAGGATACCTATCCTTGACTGTAATAGAGTTTAACTTTCGATAGTCAACACATAGGCGTAGAGATCCATCCGTCTTCTTGACAAATAGTACTGGGGCTCCAGCTGGAGAATTGCTTGAGCGAAGGAATCCCTTTTGCAAATTGTCCGTGAGATAGTCCCTTAGAGCTTTTAGCTCGTCTTGGGGCATGCCATACATGGGACCAAACGGGGGTACCATGCCTTCTTGTAATTTAATTTCATAGTCATAGGGACGATGTGGCGGTAACTTCGACGCATTGGCCTTATCAAACAGTTGTTGAAATTTCTGATATTCACTTAAGACTATTCCATCAGGGTTAGCAGGGGTCGCGAGGATTCGGTTGATAGCATGAAGCATGGTAGAGTCCAATTGCGTATTAGGGTCCTGAGTCAATCACTTAAGGGAGCGAGGAGTCACTGCTGATATGTGAGTAACCGGCCTCTCCGGAGGTTGGATAGTTATTCCCTTGGCTCTAATAGGTTTGCGATTGGCTATGCAATGCTTGAAACGGACTTTCGACTGAAAACAGATCTCATTCCTCCCACTGTCAATTAAGGCTCTATGTTTCCTCATCGACGGGATCCCTATAACAATTGGGTAGTGGCCCAACTTAGTGACAAAAAGGACATTCCTCCACATGTTCATTGATTTCCAATCCCAACACCACTTTCCTGGTAACCTTCCCTGACTTAATAGGCCTCCAATCAATTACATCGACCTCACTCTCAGTTCTTAAGTTTTTCATTTTCAGTTCATGACGGCGTACAAAGTCCTCATCTATAAATGCATATCGCGACGCTCCAGTATCAATCAAAGCATAAGTGGGTAACATTGATTTTTTATTTTGCGAGATAGAACAAACTACAATCAATTGATTCTCATCCATCTCCTGCTCTGATACTGAAAACGTAGAAATAGACACTTTAGAAAAGACCTTGGGTGGTCCCTGGACTATGCCGCTTAGGCCAGGAACAAATCTTTTAATTCCTCCTCCTCCAACACTACCTCTTCATCTTTTTCTTTCTTTGCTTTCAACAACGCTCCCCTCATTCTAGGTGAAGCTCTTTCTGACGGCGACTGGGAGCATTCCCGAACCAAGTGTCCAACTCCTCCACAGTAATAACATCGATTCTCAATTCTTCGGGCCTTCCTTTCTCAGGGGTCCGGGTGACGGCGGCTGTTAGATAAATCCATTGGGACAACCCTACCTGGCGTGTATGACAGGTGCGTAAATAGCGCAGCATTCTTCGGTGGTGGAGGAGGGGGTCGTTGTATGACTGGGGATGTTGTTGAGGTTATTGGTGGTCGTGGATTAAATGATCGGGGAGGTGGAGCATTTGGAATCTGGAATCGGAACCTCCTCATTCTAGCCTGTAGCGTTCGTTGTTTGTTATCCAACCGTTGAAGGAGCATCAGCAAACCACTATTTGTGACTGGAGCCTCCCAACAGTCTCCTGAATCTCCTGAGAGTCTCCTGAGAGTTCTCGATATTTTTTGAGTCTCCTGAGGCTCAGGAGACTCCAGGAGACAAATGAAGTCTTGCTGATAAGGAGGCCACAGTCCTTGATTGTAACAGGGGTTTCATTCTGAATCATAAGGGTCACTAGATCATGATTGAGTCCTTCGAGTAAGCATTCAATCATGGCCAGCTCATTGAACTCAGAGTCGGCAGTATATCGCTGGAACTCTGTGAAGTATTCAGAGAAGGGGCGTTGTCTCTTGCGTATTTCCCTGAGGTTCCGGGTGGCTGTTGCTACTCTGTCTGGACCTCTGAAGGCGTTGTTTAGGATTTCAAAGAACTCTCTCATGGTGTCGAGAGCAATGCCTTCGTCAGAGATATAAGCAAGAAACTGATCAGCTGCTGGTTCTTCCAACTGTGACAATGAGTAAGCGATCTGTTGAGCGGGGGTAGGGAAGCGGTCCAAGTTGGCGGATAGTTTGATCTGTAATTGTCTCTGGAACACCCTCAAACCTTTCCGGTCACCCTTGTACTTGTTCGGGTCGGGAAGCTTTTCCGATTTCGGGGGCCAGGTTAGGTCATTATGGATCTCCTCAAGACCCTCCTTGATCCAATCCTGGAGCTTTTTGATCTTAGCTTTAAGAATGTTGGTTTCTTTTTGAAATTCCGCTCGGGCCTATTCGGTCTTTGAGTCGTGGGTCTGGAGGTCTACTGAGTACTGCTTGACCCCATTGTGTGCCTGGGTCAACAAGCCACATATCTGTTGGGCTTCTGGTGTTGCTTCAGAGTCAACCTCCGGAAGGGTGAGGAAGAAAGCCGATAGGTCGTCGTGGAGTTTTTGGTAATCAAAGGCAGAAGGCGTGGTCATAGTGGGCCGATGTGCGGGTAGTTGCTACGCCGGTTGATAGGTGTGGTCTCGTCTTAGTGTGACAGAGCGACAGGGTTTAGACGGCGAGAGATGAAAACGAGGACCCAAGAGGGTAATCGAGGGGCGCAGCCAGAACGAGCAGGAGGACGAAGGGCACCGGCAAAGACTAAGGCAGGAATTACAGCGCACGCACGGGTACAAGCACAGGCAGGACAGGGAAAGCGAGGATTGCAGGAGAGCACGGGGCTAGATGAAAAGAAACTATAGGTCTCGCTTGTGAAGGCGAGCTTGGACAGGACTATGGCTATGGGTTCTGGAGATAGGAGTATATTCCTATGTATTAAGGTAACAGGAAGATGAGACCGAGAGGAAGGAAAGGAAAAGACTAAAGGAGACATCTACAGCAGCTATTTAACACTCTCCTCCACTTGTCTGTTGTGACTCACCATCATGCCATAGAATATCATGGAAACCCAGTATCACCACACCTCGTATTCCTCCCCAACATCACACCACTCTTGATTGTGAATGCCTCCTGCAACCGAACCCCATAGAAAGAAATGACGTGGCCAACAGTCTACCGCATCCCTCCTCGTTTAACGTTTCTCCCTTCACTGTCTCTCAACTCTGACTACCGAACGGTCGGGAATAATACCAAGACGCCGGGACAGGTCATCGTAGACTGGCGATAGGAGGGGAGTGTTAAATAGCAGGTGTAGATGTTTTCCTTTGTCTTTTCCTTTCTTTTCTCTCGTCTTCCTGTTATCTAAATACATAGGAATATACTCTTATCTCTAGAAGCGATAGCCATAGTCTGGTCCAAGCTCGCTTTCACAAGCGAGGCCTATAGTTTCTCCTCATCCTCGCCCTGTGTCCTACTGCGATTCACGCTTTTCCTGCTCTGCCTGTGCTTGTGCCCACGCGCTTGCTATAGTCTTTGCCTTAGCCTTTGCCGGTGCCAGTCGTCCTCTTGCTCGTCCTGGTTGCGCCCCTCGATTGTCCTCTTGCACCCTAGTATTTATCTCTCACCCTCTAGTTCCCGTCACTCCGTTACAAGAACAAAAGAGAGACCCTGATTAATCATTCTTCCTGCAACAGTGCTTGATATCGTATCACGCCATAATAATTAAGATCTGGGGAGTGGGGTGGGATGCTCTTGATAGTTATTCCATATTCCTCAAGCCACTTGAATATAGTAAGATGGGTTTTAGCATTATCAATTATTAAATAAACCTCATCAGTAGCTTTCCCTTGATTTGATCACAAATGTTCAAAAAGTAGTGCTCAAGAATGCGGATTATACTCCTAGAACTCATTTCATTTCTAGGCAATATAGGATTACCAAAGACTGGCAGAAAAAATCTAAATCTCGACCCCATAAAGGCTCGAGTCATCATCTGGCTTATCCTACGTTCACTTGCCCTTGTTTTAGGTTTTATAAACTTTTTAATCCATTTTCCTTTTGGGTATCGAAAATTCAGGGTGCACGTGAACCCCCTCCCCTTTCAATAGTAACTTCATCACCCATATATACCTCTTTCTCCACATTTCTCTTATCCAGTAACGGTGTTGATATGCTCAAATAAGTCTCTCTATTGCGTTTTTTTCTTCTAATCTTGTCTGTTCCTTTGCTTGCTATTTCCGTAGATTTTGTTCGCGTAACCAATATTGGACAGTGGTGATCAATAGGTGTAGAATGACTTTCAAATGAATACTTTTCTAGTTTTGAAGCCGATCGTTTGAGGCTTCATCAAGAATCTTCATGTCTTGTTCCTTTAAAGTGACATTAGAACGACCTCGTCCTTCCTTCTCCTGCTCTCTGCCTGCTTTGCATGTATCTGCTATCATAGGAATTAGTACCCGTAGCTTCTGAGATATCTCCTGTAGAGTAGTGCCAACAGCTCACATTCTATCACGGCTCAGCCCCTACCATTTGGTCTGCCGCTAAGGCGCCTACGAAATATGGTTGGTGGTTAAAATCGATTGATATTGCAATCAGGGTAACGGAATGGGAAGGAGCTCAAGTAATGGAAAGTAAGCGCTAGGGATATTCGGGATATTAGAGGATGGAGTTATTGGTATTGGGAATAGTATGGACGGCTCGGTAGTAAAAGGGTTTCTATGGGTTTCCATGGTCTGACTCAGCGATGGAGGAAATAGTTGTATATATAGAGCTTTGTTTCTCATATGTCTTCACCTCTCTAGGCAACGTATTCTTCTATTAGCAATATACACCTTTGACCTTAAGTCTTCTGTTCCTGTCCGTCCCTGTCCCCGAACCTGATGTCAATCCTGAACGGACTTATCACGGCGTAATACGATATCGAGTACCGTTGCGGGAAGAAGGATTAGTCAGAGTTTCTCTTATGTTCTATGGGTTTCGCTTGCAAGATTCTATGAGTCAAACGATATGCGGGTATTGTAATAAGGGATTTCTTTGGGGTTCTACGGGGTTTTACTGGATGAGTCAGCGATGGATTTCCTAGGCTATATATAGGGAGCCCTCTCCCTCGCTTGTATAACTTCTCTTCTTCTGCTTTCTTCTTCACGCAACCTTCCTGTCATTTTAGGCGTCGTTTAGTCTCGTCTTGAATATATTCTCTCTCTCTCTTAGCCATAGCTCCTTTGGTTGTGTTGCCCTCGTGGGGACGACAGGACCACTACTTCACACCTTCGCCTTGACCTTCGCCCATAGCCACCCCGTCGCCTTCCACCCTCTGCCTCACCACCACACGGTTCGTCCCTCAGCCTAGCCTTGGTAGTTTGCCTTGGCTTGTTTAGTCCCCGTCCTCGTTTAGCACCGTGATAGGACTCCAGTGTATCCCGAGTTAAACCCGTCCTGTCCTGTCCCCGTCTCCGTTTCTAAGCCCGTCCCTAAACTCCGACCTTGCCCTGTTAGACATTCCAGCTATTTTGCCCTTTTTAAAAATAGTAAAGTGCTTACTGCGACAGCCATGTCTGCGATCATGTATGGCGATTACAAACTTGTGGTTGAGTAAGTCTTCGCGCATAGGTTCTCTATGGTTGCAAGGATTTCCGGTTATTTTGGCACCCAACAATACCATACACAAAAAGGCTTGAAAAAATCTATAAGGTCTCTATTAGAGAAGTTTCTCAGCGTCTTTTCAGATAGGAGGTGCGCCTACAAGCTGCAGGACCTATATGCAAAAATAAACAAACAAGCAGTGGGTAAAACTGAGGTTTTGCTTCCTTTGCATCCAACAATGCGCCAAGTATGCCTAGAGTGAATTGACTACTCTACTCTGGGAATTCTTGTAGATATAGTTATGCAGAAACTTGCATTCTCTGATGCAGACCTTAAGCTGATTTTTTTTTTTTTTTTTTTTTTAACTCAAGCTAGTTTATTATGGGCTAAACTAATTGCATGCAGTCGAAGACTATGGCATAAAAACCCTTCCCCTAACAAAAAACAAACAAGCGTCCCCAAAAATACAAAAAACGAAAGCAGAGAAAACAAAGGAGAGAAGGCCTATGAGGAGTAGAGAAGAAAGCGAAGCGCGAGAAAATACAGAGTGTGAGGGGCAAGCGAGTTCTCTGCCCTCTCCTGATCCCTCCCTAGGTACAGGTAGATTCTGCTGCCCTATATAGGACTTTTGAGCGAGTGGCGGTGTTATGAGGCGACGCGAGGGTGTGACAGTCATTAGATTGTCTCCATATGGATGGGGGTTCCAAAAAGGACGGACGTATGGTGGTGGTGGTTGAGGTTGTCTTGAGGAGGGCTAGCCTGAGGGCAGGCCGGGTTGAAGGAGCGCGACTTTGCAGTTGACGATTGGCCTTTAAACCTCGCAAAGAAGTTTTCTGGCCATCTCGGCCCGGGCAGCTAAGATCGCAAGAGCGGTCGCGGAGGTCGTGTTGAGTTGAGGCAGATGGCGCAAGCTTGTTCGTTTGCATAGTAAGCGGGTCAAGGCAAGCACTTATGCATTGGCTTCTGGCTGGGATCATGGGAGACAAAGGGCGGGAGAAGAGGCGAACTGTGGGTCCGACTTGTCGCCTTCTGCCCGGACAGAGATGACGATGACGGCGGCCTTTTGTTGAGGTGTGGTCGTGCTGAGGAACCTGACGGAGAGTGGCTTGACGCCGGTTATGCAGGTTGACACACTGGGAACGAGGTGTCGGCGTCTTTGTCTGCGCGAAGAGGGATGCCATGACGATATCGACGCCGGTGGGGCGGGCGGAAGGTGTTGATGGGGTTGTCGGCTGCTGATGGCCTCGCATGAGTCCAGAATGCCTCAAGAAGGGGTGCAGGTGGTGGGGGACGCGTGACGCCAGGATTGAGATCGCCGCTGGTTGATAGAGACGGAGAGGAGTGGCAGGGGCCTTCTGGTCAAGCATGCTCCAGAAATTGCCCTAGGATGACTGGGGAGGACCGTGAGCCTTATCGGCTTCGGAGATAGGGGTAGAAATGGGTCACAAGAACCCGACGCTAGCTTGGGAGGCTTTTCCTTCAAAGCATCAGAGCCAGCGGCCTTTTCCTTTCTGGGCAGTCCTGGTCTTACTATGCTCTGTTGGGGGTGGTGGGGGTCCGCTGCCGAGCTGACGCGATTTAATTTTTTGGGCTTTTTAGCCGGCCTGATGGGGGAGTTGTTGGCAGGGGGGCTGGGGGGAGTGGGTGGTTGCCTGATGTTGACTGCTGGGGGTGGCTGTGATTGTTTCATGAGGTCCTCCGCGGAGGGGAGGTTCCCAACTTTGTCTGTGAGGGTGTTGAGGGCTCGAGTAACTGGGGCGGTATTCGAGGTCCAGCGTTCTTCACGCATGGTGCGGATGATTTTCAATTCTACCAAGGTTTCGTTGTGACGAGTTTCCAGGGTGTTTGAAAGGTTATGGACTTGGTTGATCAGGCCAGCGACGAGGGTGACCATGAGTTTGTTGGCGTCGTTGGAGTTGGAGTGTGTGAGCATCCTCACAGTCTCAAGGGCGATGGCATCGTGGTTGGCGTAGGAGTGGGTAATCCTTTCGTCAATTCTGGGTAGGGCGAGGTCTGCTATAGCCGCCTGTAGTTAGGGGCTATTGAAGTATGACATTTTGAGGTAAAAGTTTTAAAGAGTTTTGGTGGGGTGGTGATAGTTGCCACGCCGAGCTTGGTGGTTGATTTCAAAAATCAGGGACGGAGAGGGGAAGAAGGATGCAGACCTTAAGCTGATACATCCGCTTATGATATACCGATGCTTGGTATCCGACAACGAAAAAACTGACCTACTTGCGTATATGGAGCTATATGCATGACTTTATGCACCTAACTATGCGAAAACCCCGTTGTCGGACGCTGCGAAACCTCCCTATTAGACTAACTTTTGGCTAAGCCCTCGCTAAAGCTGAAATCAGGCCCATAGGAAGGAATATCCGGTCGGGCATTAGAGTATCTGTCTGGGTTGAAAAGCGTTAGCACGTTGAAATTGTGTATTTTTGTATGTATTTTGCGCCGAGACCAAGCAAAGTGGAACAGTATTATACCCATTTATACCCCCAGATAAGCAAACCTGACTGATCCGCGGCATTGATGCAGCAGAATACCCCTCTTATTGGCCCATTAGGCCTATTGCAGCCAAAATTGTTCCACTTCCCAATGCCGCCACATTACCGTTAAGAGTGTGCGCACCATACTTGTTTACCACCGCCACTCTATCCCTTGGACGGATGAAACTTTCAAGTTCGCAGCTTCCCTTTTTGAGATAATATGAGCTTAAGCAATTATCTAATATTTATCTTTGATTGGTTCTATGTTTGTTGTCGACCATTGAGGGCGGCGAATGTGCCCGACTCAGTGCGTGCACGGTCCAGGCTGCGAATTTGACGATTTCATCCGTCCAAGGGATACAAATTATCCTTGCCATAAACAACTGGGTTTTTGGTGGTAAACAACCCCATCCCCCGCCCGAGAAAAAGCAAATTTTGTGTGCATTCTCTTATCTATTGCCAACCACCGCGAGAGTTGTTAACGCTAAGGGCCCGTTTGGCAACCAGACAAAATAAAGCCTAACAAAATGATCGTTGAAATGGAGTTTACAAGGGTGAAAACTCCTGTTGCCAAACGGGCCCTGAATCGGATGCGTATCATATCTCACTTTTTGAATCGCGTGCTTAAGAGTACGCTGCCAATACTTAGAATACTAATTCTTGTCAACAGGAGTTTTCACCCTTGTAAACTCCGTTTCAAACGGCCCTAAACCAGTTTAAACTGTAGAAAAAATTGGTATGTTTGAGCTCCTTGGCTTGGTGGTATCATGCCACTTTCTGAGTTTCCTTTTCACTTTGAAATTGAAAACAGGGATCAACTGAGAGCCTCTATTACCGGTCCAATCATGTTTGAAAAGGGAATTAAATAGTTAGTATGGTATTAAGGTCTGGTGGTACGTTGGGACATTCTAATTCTGGTTTTTATCATTGAAAATGCTGGCTGAGGCCAAGTCTTTTGCTGCCCGACCCCCGCCGAAATTATATAATATGCCCTTTGCGCGGATAGAAGGATCGGCGCCAGTCAGTTTACCGGGATTTGAAGCTTGAGTATTTGTGCAAAAGGTCTAATATAGACTCTTGATGGTTCTACCAAGGTTATACCATACTGGCAGGTTCTTGGAGGGTAGTGAAGGGAAAACAAAATAAGCCTCTCGTACTTTCACTAAGAATGTTTACTACAGTACGCATCAAACCGAGTTCTTGACTGTTTTGTGGTCTTGGATGTGAAAGATTGAATCCACCAATTCGGCAACTAAATCAGTCAATCCATGCTTTCTGGGCGATATATGGAGAACGTGATGAAGATGTAACAAGAATACAGCTTGAGTTTATAAAAGTTCAATCCAACATGGGGACAAGAAGAAAGCCTCCCCAATTTCATTCACGCTCAACCTCACCAAGTCCTCACTGCCCTTTATGATGCGCCTGTAGAGACGAATATATCTGGGGGTTCAGGTATAGTCCCGTCTTCAGGCGTCCGTCCTCCCCGGGGCTGATCGCGAAGCCATGGTTCACATTCGAGGACTTGCCAGTATCCCTATATTTACTGTTTTACATGATTATCAGCTATTCACTCGCTATGATATATATGTGGGATGTGGAGCGATAGTACTCACAACAACTCCTTAAAGTCCTCCTCCCAAGTCTCCCCCAGTGTCCACCCCCTCGCCTTGTACCACCTAGCAATCCGAGCTGCTACCACGTCGTCCGAGCTGCCAAACTTGCCCACAGTCAGGTAAAGCTTCGGAGATGGGAGTGCCTTCCCCGGCTTCAACTCCAGGTATGCCAACACGGGCTCGGTCCCTCCGTCACTGACACGCTTCACCTCTGCGTCCTCGTCCACCTCGCCCTCGACCCCAAAGAGCAGGGGAAAGAGCTCGTCAAGCAACGCGCAGCCCGCGTCCACTGCACCCCCGGAGAGACGCCCTCCCTGCGTGAAGACGGCCTTCAGGACTCGTAGGCTTGTCCGCGGTACATATACATAGACCTTCAGCCTTGACTTCTCCGGCGCAACAAAGTCCCACGCGCACATGAACAATGTTTGCTTCAACGCTTCTTCCCCGGGAAGCCCCGTATTGCTGAACGCTTCCACGATGGAAAATGCAGGGCCGATCGCCCCCATGCCGCGGAATACGCGCGAGTCGAGCCCTTGGACGAGAGCGCGGGCGAGTGCGGTCTGGACGCTTTGATTGTTCAGGTACATGTCGCTGCCCGAGCCCCCCCGACGGCCCCGTCCACCTCAAACATCTTCACCTGTGTGGTGATGTATCCCTTGAGCGTGAAGGTCCCATTGGGGAGGACGAACATGCCCATCGATATATGGTTTGGTCTTTCCATCCTTGGGTCCTTTGGCAACCGCGCCGCAGTCTCTGGTGCCACCCACATAACCTCTGCGACAGCATCAAGGATCCTCATGTCTATGTTTGCGCCGGGGAGCTTGGATAAGGTCTCCGCCAGGTTGCGGATGACGCCCTGGCAGACAGGGTCAGCGGGGGTAGGAGCAGGGTCGAAACTAACGCGGATGCTGGAGATGCTCCCATCCGTGTTCCAAGATATCTCCAATGGAGTCTGGTCAGCTGAGAAGGGGGAGAAGCGGGCGGGGGCCAGAGTTGCGAGTGGGCGGGGGCCGAGGGCGTCAACGATGTGACTCCATACTTTGAGGAAGGTGGTTTGGTGGTCTGGGGAGTGCTGTGTCCTTTGGAGGAGGAGCGCGAGGAGAGTGCTGGTCACGTCCCACCAGAAGCGTGAGTCGGGAGAGAGCTGTGGGAGAGTGGCGGTCAAGGAAGAATGTGCGGGGGTAGGAGGGTGCTGGAAGGGTTGTATGAGCGATTGGTAGGCAGGAGTAGTGATATCGAGGAGCTCAAAGTCTGACATTGCTTACTGTAACCCTGCTTTCTCTCCTTCTCGAGTGTTGCTGCTGCTGCTTCTCCTCGTATTGTGCCTGATGCTTCTTTATCAATAGTGATCCATTCTATTTTAACACAAAACATCCCCCCTCCCCCCTATACCTCGGCTGGTAGGTGATCATCCCCTCCTCACATCCTGCTCAGCTTCGATCATAATCACGCTATCGGGAATGGAGAAGGAACTATTACGCAGCCCCCCCCCCCCCCCCTCTGTAAGCCCTTAGTGTTTAGTAAACAGGTATGCGGTGATGGAAAAGGAACACAAGAGTCCTTATCTTTTGGCCCTGACTCTAAGTTTTTTGTGTTCGCTTGATTGCCTTCAACTTGAATAGGCTTTGGCTTAGGACCTCGGCGAGGATGAGGCTCTATTACAACCTCAGAATATGTAGGAATTTCTGTCGTCGTATCGTATCTGATAACTCGTCAGGCTATATTGCAACGAGACACCTAAACCCTTTCTGGTAATCGTGATTTAAACAGCGCAATGAACCGAAACAATGCTACAAACTGTCACGCATGCCAAAAACTACCACCTGAATATTCTGGGCGTTAAATTCACCATGCTACCATAAAGGGTTTAGGTGTCTCAGATTCAAATTCGGCCTGACGAGTTATCAGATGGTGTAGTATTGAGAAGTGCAAACGAACAAAACCATCAAGCGAGGTTACCAGCAATAGAGGATCACTCGACCCCGACACAAACCATAGCTAAATTACGGGTGTCTATCCACTTCCCCCCGCTTGTAGGGTAGTGGCCTTCATGTGCTCTGTACCCGGCAATTTCTAAAGTCTGGTAACATTCCGCGTGGCAACCGCACCTAAAAAATCAACAGACTTAAACCTACCTACAAAAAGACCAGACAACTCACTCTTGGAGAGTTTTTGAACGACTAATATTGCATACACACAAAAAACCGCGAGGCCTACATTTTTGTATGGCGGTTGTGTTTAGAAACGCTATGAAGTTGCGAGTAGGTCCTACAGCCTGTAGGCGCACCTCATACCTCCCAATAGTCGCACCTCGTGATGGCGGAGCTGCATACGCCAATCCCTTGCAGTTCGGTACGATGTTCTCTGGGAATTCATATATCTACCACACAATCAATTTACTATCCCGGATCCCGTATGGGGTTTGGTAAATTTCGGATACCCGGCATAGCGAGCTGCGAATGTATTGGGGGCCCCGAATCAGAATCAGATTCTGATTCGGGGCCAGTGTATCCAACGGTCAAAGGATTTAGCAGTTTGAACCGGTACAAAAGGTAATGGTAATGGTAGTTGATACGGTTTTAGCGCCGAGGAGAAGCGGTTAAACTGATACAGGCCTCAGGCGGAACTGGTAATTACTGATTCACCATTTAGGAACTTTCACCGAACTATGGCGGGCTTCAAACCTAGCACCGTTTGGATAAGGAGTTTATATTGAAGGAACCTTCCGCTTATTGGATGTAATTTAAAACTCTGGTGTACCGCAGAATCTCAGGAATAACGAATCTGACTGGGCTGGAATACCGCTTACCTATTGGTCAAGAGGACTAAAAGTTACGCTTTGGCTTTGTCGGATTGAGGCTCAACAGGCATTTGACCAATCCGAAGTCTAAGATTCCAGTCCAGTTCGATTCGTTATTCCTGAGATTCTGCGGTAGCTGTTGGTGAATTAATACCATGCTATACAGATCTGAATGCTAGCAGCTTATCGTGGATACCAAGAGCGCCAATATCATAAGACACTACTATTAAGCCGTATGGGGTTTATCCCCCGGCCTGGTGAGATATTCGGGACTCCCCAGATTTGGTGAGGATAACTACCGCCAATACTCGAAAACTTGGCTATCTCTGAAACAAAGGATGTGCATGCCGGGAGTCTCTCAGCAGGTGATGCTTAGCATCATACTGTATTAGAAAGAACGTGTTTCACCGGGAAAGCGATCGTCACCGGGAAAGCAATCGAACCTCACAAAAGGATGTTGTGGGCATCAAAACTCAATAGAGACTTTGCGCAAATGGAGCCAGCTCTATATTTCGATTATCTGATTGGCAGGCTTTGGGATCGGCATCAATCAGGTTCCCGGAAAATGGGGCTGGCTCCATTTGCGCAAAGTCTCTAATATATGACGCCAAGCACATATAAGAGCATTTAGTGTGTCTTCTCTGAACCTTGGAGTTATATAACGAATATAAACTAAAATTTGGTAATGTCGGTAGGTTTATACTCCCAAACCAAGCCAAAGCCCTCTATAAGGCCAAAAATAGTTGGGAGACATCTAAGTAACACTTCTGGCTACTTGTTACACAAACCCAACATGGTCCCGCCCCAGCCAAATGATAACGGTTTTCGTGGTACAGTTCTAGCCAAAACTC
The DNA here is from genome assembly GCA_024713755.1 of Morchella sp. 2018-W16. Lineage (NCBI taxonomy): Eukaryota > Fungi > Ascomycota > Pezizomycetes > Pezizales > Morchellaceae > Morchella > Morchella sp. 2018-W16. The sequence continues at coordinate 163,938 of JAMGYY010000026.1, read as the reverse complement.
AAACTGGTTCGTCCCACTGGCCCCGGTTCATTTGACCGGGTACCGTGCCAGACGTAGGGGGGTGTCAATCCCACACGAATTTGTATCGGGATTTCTACTGCCAAAGCTATATCCACCTTCTACTGCCTGATTTTTGGGCTTTATGTCAAGTTTTAGTGCCATTTCCATGCGACACACTTCTAGGTCTGACACAGCACTGCGTCGAAAACGCTACTCTTAGGATTTGGGCTAATCTCTGTTTCAATTGACCGGACTGACTCTTCTCCTACATCGATCGTCGATCCTCAATCCTCACCTCCTTCCCGTCTACTATGGAGACCCCTTCGAGCATCCTCCTCTTGCGCCCAATCTACCACAGGCTCACGGAGCCATGGGCAATCTGGGCCGCCATAGCCATCACCGCATCCGTCATGTGGCTTCAAAGATTCCTTGAGAAAGAGAAGGTCCGGGCTCCCACCGTCACATTCTTTTCGAGCCCGGTACCGCACTTCTTCAGCCGTATGCTTTTCAATTCGCGGGCGCCGACGGTTATATACAACGGTTACAAGAAGGTATGTTTATTTGTTTGTCTGTCCACCACCGTTCTAGCAGACGGGAGAGCTGACGGCGGCCTTAGTTTAAGGACTCTCCGTACCGTATTTTGAAGCCTTCGGGGGAGTTGATTGTCATCCCGAATAAATATTCCGAAGAGTTGAGGGCGCTACCTAGCGAGAAGTTGAATGCACTCGAGGCGACCTTTGAGGTCTGTGCATATTTTCCTGACCTAACTACTGCGCCCTTGGTCTTGCCCTGTCATCTTTCTTGAGTATATGTACAAGTACTGTTCTGCTGAGGATCACTACAGAACCATGTAGGCAACTATACAACTATCTTGACTGGAAGCCACCTGCACACACACACAATCCAGAGGGCATTGACGCCGTCGCTGAGTATACCACTCCCCATTGAATTGATGGGACAGCAATAGCGGGCTAACACAGGGTTTGTGACTTACACAGTTAGGGTCATTCCCCGTGTAATCGATGAGCTATGTTACGCATTTGAGACCGACTTTCCCAAATGTGATGGTATTTCTGCCACCCCCTGACCGCCCAAATAGAAGGAAGGAGAAAAGGGAAATCAAATTCGGTCCGGCTAACCCTAACCCTCCCTGCAGAGAAATGGGTTCCCGTAAAGCCCTACGGCCTGATACTAGGACTTGTGGCCCGCACCGGCTCCCGCGTTTTCCTTGGTCCCTCCCTCTGCCGCAACGCTGCCTGGCACGACGCCACCATGACCTTCACCTCCAATATCTTTGAGACGGTGGCGCTCATGCGCCCCTTCCCTAGCTTTTTGCACCCAATCGTCGCGCTCTTCCTGCCCTCTGTGTGGCGCCTCCGCTCCCAGCTCAAGGTTATCAAGGCTCTGATCGTCCCCGAGATTGAGGCCCGCCGCGCGGCCGAGGCCGCCGCGGATCCAGCGTATGAAAAGCCGGACGACTTCCTGCAGTGGATGATGGACCTTGCGGAGCCGGGCCCTGACAGCAAGCCGGGAGATCTTGCACACAGGTTGTTGGGTATCCAGAGCATGGCGGTCGTGCATACGAGTGCAATGGCCATGCTCCATGTGTTGTATGATCTGATTGAACACCCGGAGCATATGGGACCGCTGGTTGAGGAGGCCCGTGAGGTGCTCAAAGGCGGGTGGGAGAACGCTGGGCAGAGCGAGCTGGTGTCAATGAAGAAATTGGACAGTTTCTTGAAGGAGAGCCAGAGATGGAACCCACCAGGTGATCGTGAGTATCTCTATCCATATATCTATTGGATTTGATATGCTCCGCTACTGCTAATTCTACTGCTCTCACGTCTACGAGATATCGCCATGCTAACCCACACTGCCAGTATCCTTCCATCGCATCGTCAAGGAGGACATGACCCTCTCGGACGGCCTCCACCTCCCCGCTGGCACCCACATCTGCATGCCCTCCGGCCCCATCTCCATGGACCCGGCCATCGTGTCCGACGCTGATCGGTTCGATGGCTTCCGCTGGTCCCGCGAGGATAAAGCCAGCGCCTCCTTCGTCTCCATTGGTCCCACTAGCCTCCACTTTGGCCTTGGCCGCTTTGCCTGTCCCGGCCGCTTCTTTGCGTCCTACGTGATCAAGGCCATACTCGCCAGAATTCTGCTCGACTACGAATTCAGGTACGCGGAAGGGAGGAAGGGTAGCAGACCAGCGAATACCCTCATTGGCGATAAGATCATCCCCAATTTGTCCACGGACGTGTATTTCATAAAGCGGAGGACGGCGGCGGTGTAGGCGGATCCGCGGAAACGTTTAGGGCTATACCTCTTCCGTGAGACTCTGTGGGACCAGGAGAGGGTGGGGTAGTTACGGGGGGGAGAGTACCACAAGACTGTTATTATTTTACAGTAATCAAAACATATTAGTTACGATAATTCACTGATTGTCCGGTTCCAAAGAAGGTTTTCCTTTTCTCTACTGGTTTTGATACGTTTAGAAGTCATGGCCTCGTTCAGAACCTGAAAGTCCACTTTCTTAACCCTGGTGCCCGAGATTCCGTTTATATATCTACTGAACTCCCACGGGAAGTGATACATTGAGAAATGTAAGAAACACTTAGCCAGAAAACCTCAAAGACCAACAATAAAAATCGCGAAGAAGCGCTCCCCTGCGCCCTCCTACCTCCTGAATCCAGCTTATCAATTCATCTATCACTACCTATCCTTATCTCCCTGTCTACCTGAGTCTCCCTATCTTGTCCCGGTCCACCCCCCGACCCCATCCCACCACGAAATCCCATCCTGGCCCAACCAATACTAACTTACCTGTTGACCCGTCAACACCCCTGGAATGCACTGGATGCCCCTTATAAAAGTTACACCGGCCGTTCACCCGCCTTGGGGTTAAGGTCCCATATCGCATCACATTAGCTATATCACCTCTAGTGGGACGTATCATATTTACTGACGCTCTTGAACGCCACTGGTATCGCACCGCATAGCTGTACGCAATAGCGGCCCAATTTAAAAGCGTGAGGGAACTGTGTACCCATAAATCCCCACCCCGGTACAAGTAGGAGTCCCTCAATGCTCTCCCATCTCCCCCCTCCTCTTCCTCATCTACGTCAACTTCCTCTACCACCATGACCCCTCCCCAGGCATTACCCTCTCTTACGTAGATGACGTCGCGATCACGGTCGCCTCACAGTCCTACCAAGAAAGCATCACCACCCTCACCTCTCACTACGCCTCCCTCACCCAACTGGCATCCCCAAGGAACATCAGCTTCTCAGTAGCGAAGACTGAACTGATCCATTGGAGAACTCAGAGAGATAGGGCCTCCCCTATCACCCCCAACACCCTCGAAGGCCACATGTTCACCCCCTCCCCCAAGGTCAAATGGATAGGCTTCTGGCTGACTCAATCCTTTGACTCCAACACCCACTTCACCCACCGCCTCGCTGCAGCCCAAGCCTCCTTCGGCTTCATCCAGCGCTTCTTATCAGCTGGCAAGGGTCTCTCCTTAGCCAACTGCCTCCGCCTTACCCACCAAGCAATTCACCTCATGCTCACCTATGGGGCAACAGTCTTCACCCCTTCCTCCGCACTCAAAGCCCCCACAAAATTCTGGAACTCAGTACTACACTGGGCAACAGGATGCTTCAGGGCCATCAACCTAAGAGCCCTCTATATCAAAGCCGTCCCCTCCTCGACCTCTACATCACCTTCCTAAAGACCAAGTACACTATACGCTTACTTCTTGCCTCACCGCTCAACAACCCAGTGACAGGAAGGTCCCACCGGAACTTTCCCACCACCTTCACCTCCCGCACCCATTCACACGCCTCCCTCCTTAAAGGACGGCCCAACCCCAACTAAATGAGACTCAAACGCCGTAAAAGGCGTCGCCTCCCTCCCCATCCAAAAACTCGCCACCCTCATCTGCCCCCTATCGGAGAAGGGCTCCCCAAGGACAGACTGGCCCATAGGGCCAAGAAACTCCTCATCTCTCACTGGAAGGCATCCTATCCCCCACCTCCCTACTACAACCTCTCCCCCTTCCTGAAGCTCCCCGTCTTCACCTCCCTCCACAAATTTACCGTTATCACGGATCCACTAGATTAGAACAGCCAAGAGCTATCTGAGGAGATACAAATCCTGGATCAACATCACCGCCTCCGACATTTGCCCACGGTGCAATGCAGAGCCAGAAATAACTACCCACGCCATCCTCACCTGCTATCACGGCGTACCACGGACTACTGTGGAGGAAAGGATATTGTGGACTGGGGTCTCGGGTTCGGGTTTTCACTTGGGTTTCTATGAGTTTCCGTTACACAGGTTATGAGTCATCCCAGGACAGGGATTGGGAAATGTATATATAGCCGGCTACGAACCTTTCCTTTGTCTCTTTCTCTTCTTTCCTTTCCTACGCAACCTTCCTGTTATCAACTCTACGTTCTAGTTTCTTTAGTTGTTACTTGTTTCTCAGTTCGCGTCTCTTGGAATATAATACGTCATCACTCTTAGTCATCCTCGTCTTAGTACTACCTCGTCCTCGCTTAGCCATAGTCCTCGTTCATGTACGATACAGCAGTACGTGCCCTCTACTGGTATCTTCGTTTACATCACTTCGTTCGCACTGCCATCTGGACTCTGTGTCCCACGACCCTGCTTCTCGGTTAAGTCCCCTCGTTGTCCCGTCCTCGCCTCGCTCTCGTCTCGTCCTCGTCTCGCCTTCGCCTCGGTTGTGAACCTTGGCTAGTTTAGATATAGTCTCCGCTTCGCTCCGTAACACCTGCCCGGCTAGGAAGGATGAGAGAATCCTCCTCCTCTCCGACATCACCTCGCTAGACGAGATCTGGGACAGTCTCACACTCACCCTTGTCCTAGCAGCCTACATGACCACCGCCAAAACCAACTTCCCGGTCTCTCACCCACCATCCCCGCTCCTCTCAGGGTCGGAATACTCCTCTCTCATTTCCCTCTCCTCCACCAGCCTCTAAAAACCAGCCCGCATGGCACCAACACCACCAAAAGCCCTAATATTAGGCACCGAGCCACAGGCTCCCAGGAACCAGCGGAGGAAGGTTAGCCTACCGGCGGTCTCCTATGTATTTTCGAGTTTCTCTTCATCTTTGCACTATCATACTTTTCCTTGGTCTTCCCTTTGTCTCTCCTTTCTTCTGTGCTCTTCTTTCTGTGTTTTCAGGGGACATATTGTTGGTATCTTGATAGGGGAAAGGTCTTTTATGCCATAGTCTTTGACTGCATGCAACATTTTGTACCTAGAAATGAAATGACATGAGTTAAAAAAAAAAAGAAAAAAAAAACTGTGTACCCATAACAAACGTGCATATTGAGCAACCTTCCGCTAAGGATCCACCGTCTATCAATTGCTGCCGCCCTATGTCCTGAGCGCGTGAGACATTTGCGTTGCTTATATAGGAAGTGATTGACTAGAATAAAGCAGCATTCAGCGAAGTCTCTGGTATTTCACAAAAAGATGATAGGCGGTCAAAGGTGTTTTCGGCAGTTCATTACCTTTTCTGCGCAAAAGATGTTTGAAATTGCGATTCTACTCGTCAAAATTTTAAGTCTGTCCCTGTTTCTACTGGGTTTGCGGTTGCACAGCAGCCAAATGTTAGGTACCAATAGGGACAGATTTAAAATTTTGGCTAGTAGGTTTAGCTGAGCTCTTGGCTGCCTATCCTTTTTTGATGATCTTTTTTTCGACAAACTGTGCTGTGGCAGAAAAGGTCTACTGGTAATGCAGCAAACAGCTCACCCAGCAAAAGTTGAAGATCACATGACTTTCATGCATGAGATCCCACGCGCCCAGGAGTAATTAAATTTGTATTGGAGATCTGTTATTTGATAACAGAGATAACTATCATCATTGCAGGCTTGGCAATCCCTAAACAGCGGGGGCAGGTGGTTGTATTGAGCACGATGCAGTAGTCCTAATAGAGTAATGTACCACTAGAAACTGAAATCCAACAACATCTACAATTATTACAGGCGTTCGGTAAGTTTCAAAACAGGTGAGTTGGAAGTCTGTAACCCCTAACTGTTCACGGGGATAATTGTTATAGTGATGTATTTGGAGTGAATAGTGATGTACTTGGAGTGAAATTAAGTATTGTCCCAACCGCGCTGGCAACCATGCTATCGCGAGAGACAATACTTAATTTCACCGCAAGTACTACACCTGTGACGGTAGGTCTGTAGACAGGTGGCAGAAGATTTGTGAATATTTGCTTGTGTCACCGCCACCTGTCTACAGACCTACCGCCCCGCTGTACATGTACGGGTGGCATACACCATTGTTTAGACCCATGACGCAACGCCATCTTCGGAGTAAAGTTCAGGGTGTTACGCGCGGTCGACGGGGGCAATAGAGTCAGAATAGAAACCTTAGGGTGATATATCCTTAGATGGAGTACTCCTCAAAGTGGAACTACTAGAGAGGCCAAGTAGTTGTATTGCTTTGGATTATAGCTAGGTAACAAGAATCAATGAATGACTCAAATGAACCATACAAGTACTAGTACTTATCGCAATAAAGAAAAGCAAGAACATGGGGAAAATACGGTACTGGCATTGGATTACAGAATGGTAATTTTGAATGGATACAACAAAGTGGGGTACAGGGAAGGAACTAAACGACTCCAAAGAACTCTCTCTCTGCATCAAGTAATGAAATGTATAACAAATCCCGTAAGGTGACATGGAAACCATATACTCATTCCAGAACCAACTCAGATAATCGCAAAAGGTAAAGAATTACGGGCGCCGCCCATGGTCCCTCAGAGTGTGGCAGGTTCATCTGGTGCTGTTGTGGCCTGGGTTGTTCTCATTCTATGGCAGGTCCGAGCAGATGAATGGTGTTTGAAAGGGTTTAGGATGGTGTGGTGGGGTATCGAAACGGGTGCTCCGGCCAGGGGCGGTCTACTTATCACTCCCCGTTCTCCACTAGTTGTTGTCCAACTTCTCCTTCCGTCCCCATACCTCCACAAACTCCTGTATCATACTTCCCGCCTCCTTCATCTCCCTCAAGACCACGTTCCGCACCGCGCTGCTCTGGAGGATAGCCATCGCTCTCTGGATATCGGCCTCACCCCCGCCCTGCATGGCCTTCGCGACGCAGTCACCGTTGGGGTGGTTCAAGGCAAGGATGATGGGGTACGAGAACTCGCCATTTCGGAGGTCCTCGGCAGAAGCGCCCTTGGCTTGGGCGTATTCTTTGGAGTAGATGTTCTTGCAGTCATTTTGGACCTGGCAGAACCACCTGTAGCTCCCCAGGCGTGATTAGCGGTGACATAGATTGATGGGGTTATAGACGTCGGATGGAGAGAACAATACATACCCTACGCGGGTCATTAGTTCGTCGTGAGTGTTATCCTCAGACACAAGCTGCCCACACAACCTGAACAGTGCGCCAGTCTTCAGGGACGCACTCTGGCGGTATGCGGCGACACGCTCTTCATGCGTGAGCGGGAGGCTACAGAGCCCATCACGGCGCCACACGAGTGACATGTCCTGCCCCTCCAAGATCTCTTCAAGGTTTTGAAGCAGTCCCGGGATGAGCTGTGGCTGCTCCCTGACGGTCTTGTTCATGACGCGGACAAGCGATAGGTATGCCCTGTTTGCCGTCTCGCCCTTTCCAAAAATCGTGTGGGCTGAAGGGAAACCCTTACGAAAGTCGCTGTCATCCGTTACCTATTTACCGGTTCGTTAGTTTCGTGCTCTGGGCGGGGCAGGAAGGGTAATGGGGCGGCGGTAGGGAGAGGTAACATACATCGTCGACGAGGATCAGACAGAAGTGGATAGCATCCATGATCTCACAGACCATGTTCCACTTGTTTGGGTTTGTTGTCTCTAGCGTTGGGCTCAGCTTCTTGATGAAGCCAGAAAAGTGGTGGCGGCCATAGATATTGAGGAGATATTCGTACGGGCAGTCTTCCGGGATTGTCCTGCCCTTACGCACCCTTTGGTACTTTCTGTGGGAGGGGAGCATGAGGGGGAGGGCGATGGTGGCCAAGATGATGGCTAAGATACCCACGACGAGTGGTGTTGCGGCGGGGAGACCGACAGTCACCATTGGAATTGTGTACTTCTTCTCCATGGTGAGATGGCTGCTGATACCTTGTGTAGAGATGGGGATGATGTATAGATGTGTGTTTATATGCCTGGTAACAGCAACCGCTTGTGTTCGGCGTTTCTCTGGGTAGAAGTATGGACCGTGATCTGGCACCAACGACGTTATTATAATATATACCTACTCGCCGAATTTTTAAGTCTGTTGATTTTTGAGGTGCGGTTGCCACGCAAAATATCAACAGACTTTAACAATTGGCGAGTAGACGTGAGGGAAGGAAAAGACCGGAGGGTGGCTCAAGAAATAGGTCAAAGATTGGAATGAGCCCACGTCCTGATTGCCCTCTTAATCACGGTCATGCCGAGAAAATGCCTTCCTGGATGTGCATGTAAAGTGCTCACCTACAGTCGTCCACCGTCGCTTGACGAATACCACCAGTTGACGAACAGGGGACTTCAGGCCAATAGAAATTAAAAGGACTGGAGATCACGCAAACTGGCTGTTTCTTGCGATACTTGGAATCCCTGTTCGTCAACTGGCAGCATTCGTCAAGAGACGGTGAAAGACTGTACTGGAGGTCTGAACTGTCGATTTTGGAGACTGAAATCTCCACCATAAAGACACAATAAGACTGTGGGAGTAATACTAGAAGGAAAAGACTATGATAAACGTCATATGACAGCCAGCGATTTGTCTCTTCCTAGACTGAAAAAAACTGTAAACTGGAGTGTGAAGCAGGAGTGATTATTAGCGACCTCAAACCCGCAAACCCATTACACCCATGTAGTTATCATTTCCAAAAATTGACTCTTGGCGGCGACCTAGGTCTGCATCACAGACTCTCTGGTGCTGGATGTTGCGCAACCCGCCCAACTGTTCGGTTACCCATTGATACGTCTCCTGTTGACCAACCGGAGGCCGCTACGCTTAATCATTAAATAAGTGATTTCAATGGTTGAAGCCTGTTATCTCCGAGGCCATACCATACCGAACTGAACTGAATTTCATCTCCAACTGGGCTGGGCTGGAGTGGATATCGGTTTTCTACACCGTTTTAAGAACCAGAACCGTTCCGGCGGCTTGCAGGCTCATTAACTAAATGTGTTTTCAGAGTTCGTTGCTTGGTTTACTAGGCGCAGCCGAGCCCGCCAAACAACCGTTCAAGGCCAGGAAATACGTCCTCTGTGTAACGGGTACTTGCATGATAGGAACCGTTTAGTAAAGCTGTTTGAACTGGGTTTTGATTGTGGTGGGCGGTTTAAACCGAACTAGCCCAAGAACCGAAATATTAAGGCTCCGTTCTGTTGACGTTAAGTTGGTTGCAATCCATAGATTGAACCTCTGGAGTTGATTATTTTATTAGGCCCAACCCATAGATTGCAACCAATCTATGGATTGTTGTGTCAACCGAACAGGCCCTAAGTAAACAGGTTTGTGAACCATTGGAAACCCAGATTGAGGTTCTCATGAGTAAGTGAATTCATAACGTAATTCCTTATATACTAGTCATAGCAGACCGAGTACATTTAATATTCCCTCACCTGATAGCGCACCTCCTCCTCCTTCCCCTCCTCCAACCTAAAATACAATGGACGGATTTGACGCTTCCACCGCCCCCCAGGCTTATCAAGACATCAAATGGATCGCAGACACCTTTGTGGCTCTGATGGGTGTAGGCTGGCTCGTCAACTACATTGGCATGATCCATATGGCTTTCCGCGAGCAGACATACAGCATGGCCATCATACCCCTCTGCTGTAACATTGCCTGGGAGATCGTGTACACGTTCGTGCATCCGTCGAAAAACTGGGTTGAGCAGCTTGCCTTCTTCATGGGCCTCCTCATCAACCTGGGGGTCATGTATCTCGCCATCAAGTTCTCCCCGCGTGAGTGGACCCACGCTCCCATCGTGAAAAACAATTTGCCTCTGATCTTTTTTGTGGGCACTTTTGGTTGCTTCACAGGGCATTTGGCGCTGGCGGCCGAAATCGGGCCCGGCCTTGCCTATTCATGGGGTGCGGTTATCTGTCAACTGCTGCTAAGTGTCGGCGGAGTGGCGCAGCTCCTGGCGCGGGGTAGCACAAGGGGTGGCTCGTACATTCTGTGGTGAGTCCGCAAAGCCATATAAGATACAACAGTCCCTTCTTTACTATTGTCAGCTGATATGAATTCCTAAGGTTATCACGGTTCCTTGGATCGTGCTGCACGGTGGCCTTCGCCGGTTGCCGCTACGTGTATTGGCCGGAAAATTTCTCATGGCTGGCGAGCCCTCTGGTGTTGTGGAGCCTGGGTGCTTTCTTCGTGACAGATATTTCATACGGTGTCTTCTTCTACTTGATCAGGCAAATCGAGATCGAGGAGGAGGAACGCAATGCTGCCGCTGCAGTGAACCCTGAGAAGCCCCGTGGCCGGAAGAGAATTGCGGGCCACACTACAGTAGCCAGTGGAAGATATGATGCGAGAACGTGTATTTCTTAGTTGCTCTTGTTGCTTTTTTTCCTTTCCGTTTATTTGTGTTCTCTCTTAGAGAGCCCGACGCCGAAACAAAACTCTCCAGAATAATTTAGCTGAGTAGGGATGAGCAAGAGGACTTTGAGCGATGTCAGAAGGCGTGGGGGTCAGTGACGAAGCCTCAGGAGTGATCCCGGCCCCTAGTGCAGATCCTGATGGTAGTAACAAATACTCAAATGAGAACTTTGAGGACTGAAGTGGGGAAAGGTTCCATGTGAACAGCAGTTGGACATGGCTAAGTCGATCCGAAGACATAGCAAACCTTAACTCCAAGGCCTCAACACGCTCTCCGCACCGTACGTGATTACTGATCCAACGATGTCCCCCACTATTACTGGCCTGATCAATAAATATGTTGTATTCCATTAGTAAAGATGTCTCGCCGATAGCTGTAGTTACGCGACGAAGGGCAGTAACCCATATTTCCGGAAATGCCCAGCAGTATGGCCATTACTATATTATTCTCTATTACAAATCTTCCGCTCAAGAGTAAGTCTAACCCCTCGCCAGCACCCGAGGAGCATGATTCTGGGGCACATGTTCAAGACCCACAAAGATGGCACCTCGCTGTCCTTCTCCAACGCAGGTATGCCGATGTACACACCAATTTCCGAGAAATGTTCCTGACACGCGCCCAACAACCCCCAGGCAATCACTAGGGGCCCATATCTTCATCCCCCCAACGATGAGCTTTTACTAGATACTTCGACGCCGCCAACGCTCCCTACTAGGCCCCCCCGACCTCAGGCCCAAGCTGCACCTGGCGGAACATTAGCACCTCGCCACCGCCGACACCCCCAGCATGCAAGAGCATGTAAAATGTAAGTACGCAGCCATGTTCTAGCCAACAACAGCTTCAGAACAGTCACAGTCACCTCTGTCTATAACCGACAACTCCAGTCAAACACACGCTCTCTCCCCCCCCAGACAATCTTCACAAGGTCCAACAACCCCTCAATCACCTTAGGAGACTTCAACATCCACCACCCTTCAGCAGACCCCTCAAGCTCCTTTAAAAACAGAGAACTCTCACTCTCATCCCCTTACTTTAACACAGCCACAGCCCGCGGCTTCACCCTCCTAAACACCCCAGGGACCTTCACCAGAATATCCCCGGACCAAAACAAAAGACACGGGGTGATCGACCTCGCTAACACCCAAGCCTCTACCCTAATAAGGAAATGGCTCCCCTTAACACACGCCACCGGCTCCGATCACAGGGCCATCGCCATATCCATGCACATCCCCCTATCAGACATGTCAGCCTTCCAAACCCACAACTGGAAACTCACCAACTGGGAAACCCTGACCCCTCGCCTTCAATCCATCACCATCGACAACTGCCCACTACCGGCATCCATCGACGACTGGTTTGATAAAAACCTCACCACCATAACAAACACCATAAAAGCACACACACCACTTAAAACCATATCCAAATGGTCTAAAGCATGGTGGAACCCTAACATCTCCCAACTAGGAAAATATTCCACTCAGTACACAGAGCCTACCGGAAAGGAAAAGCCCCCCCCTTCGAAATGAAATCCGCCAGGAACGCCTACTTCAACGCCATAAAGGCCGCCAAACAACAACACTGGAACAACTTTGTAGCAAACGCACAAACCAGCGATGTATGGAAACTGAAGAAAATGGCTTCAAGGACGGAGGACAAGATACCCTCTCCCCAACTCTCCCACACCAGCACTCCTCAACCAAAACCTCATCAACGCCTTCTTCCCCCCCAGACAAGAAGAAGCACCCCCACAACCCTTCCACTACACCGACGCTCCCCCCATCACCCCCTCTGAGGTCCACTCCGCCCTGAGCCCTACCTCCAACCTCTCCGCCCCAGGCCCCGACACCATCCCCTACCCTATATGGAAAGGGGTCCATAAGGCTAACCCCCTCCTCATTACCAACCTCCTCAACCAACTACTCACCCACGGCTACCACCCCCTCGCTCTCAAAAGCGCCAGCGGGGTCATATTAGCCAAACTGTTACGGAGCGAAGCGGAGACTATATCTAAACTAGCCAAGGTTCACAACCGAGGCGAAGACGAGACGAGGACGAGACGAGAGCGAGGCGAGGACGGGGCAACGAGGGGACTTAACCGAGAAGCAGGGTAGTGGGACACAGAGTCCAGATGGCAGTGCGAACGAAGTGATGTAGACGAAGATACCAGTAGAGGACACGTACGGCTGTATCGTACATGAACGAGGACTATGGCTAAGCGAGGACGAGGTACTGCTAAGACGAAGATGACTAAGAGTGATGACGTATTCTATTCAGAGAAACGAGATGAAACAAGTAACAACTAAAGAAACTAGAAACGTAGAGTTGATAACAGGAAGGTTGCGTAGGAAAGGAAAGAAGAGAAAAGACAAAGGAAAAGCTCGTAGTCGACTATATATACAGTTCCCAATCCCTGTCCAGGGATGACTCATAACCCGCAGAACGGAAACCCTAGAAACCCAAAGAGAAAACCCAACCCTAGACCCAGTTCCATAATATCCTTTTAGTGCAGACGCGTGATAGATTAGGTCCTCCTTCAGGCCTAACTCCTGAGGCCTAGGTTTGCGTGAAACCTGTCGGAAGTCTTGCACCAGCTCGCAAGATGTTCCAAGTCCGGCGGCGGTTGCCATGATGGTTCGTCAGAATCTGTATCTAACCAAGTATTCTAAGCGGCTGTGTCGGCGTCGAGAATCCAGTATTGCATCGACCTCCCATTCCTGTTCGCCTTCGATTTCTACCGGGGGCGGCGGGGTGTGTCGTTGGCCTAGGACGGGGTTATTTGCGGCGAGGGACAGTAGCGAGACATGGAAGACCGGATGTATTTTCATGGAGGTGGGGAGGCTAAGCTCATAGGCGTAAGGGCTAACCATTCTCTTGACGGTATACGGGCCGATGCGTTTCCAGTCGAGTTTCTTCGAGGGTCGCTTGGTCTGCAGGTTCCGAGTTGAGAGAAATACCTTGTCTCCTACCGCATATCTGGGAGCGGGAGTCCTTTTCTCGTTCGCCGAGTCTTCCTGGATCTTCTGGGCTCTAAACATCTCGTCGCGTAGGAATTCAAAAACCTGTGCCATGTCTCTAGCCATACCGTTGGCTTGGTCTTCTTTGGTGGTGGTGCCATGCTGTAGGGGTGCGAACGTCATCCGTGGATTCCTTCCATAGTTTGCCTGAAACGGGGAGAGCTTGGTGGTTTCGGAGACGTGGTTGTTGGTTGCAAACTCTGCCATGGGTAGGTACTTGGCCCAATCATCCTGTTGATAAGAGACATAGGCCCGGAGGTACTGTTCCATGATTGCGTTGATCCTTTCCGTCTGCCCGTCCGTTTGGGGGTGGAAGGCCGTAGAGTAGCGGGGTGCAATTTCCAAGCGGTCGCATAGGGTTTTCCAGAATTCTGCTGTGAACTGGGTTCCTCGATCCGAGACTATGGTTTCCGGTAGGCCGTGTAGTTTCCATACGTATTCTAGGTACATGTTGGCCACATCAATAGCGTTAGATTCCTCGGTACATGGTATGAAGTGACGCATCTTGGTTAGTCGGTCGACAACAACGAGGATGGCATTGAACCCCTTGCTCTGTGGGAGTCCTGTAACGAAGTCCATTGATATATCAGACCATGGGCCTTTGGGTACTGAGAGTGGGCGAAGAACACCTTGCAACGCGTTGCGTGAGGCTTTGCTGCGGGAGCATGTGTTGCAATTCAAGACATAGCGGTCCACGTATTTCCTCATGTTGGGCCAGTAGTAGTTGCGACTGATGAGCTCTAAGGTTTTGGCACGTCCTGGGTGTCCGGCTGAGGGCTTGTCGTGGTGTTCCTGTAGCAGGCGTAGCTGGAGCTCGTCGAGGTTGGGGACGTAGATTGCGTTCCTGTAAAGCAGGAAGCCCTCTTCTTCCGTTTCCATACATTCCGCTAGCGAGATCTTCCTAGAGTGTTTGGTGCCGTTGCGGAGCATGGTGAGGACTTGGTGGGGAAAACTGTCAACTTGGTAAGCTTGGGTCAATAATTCTTTCACGGTGGGCGTTCCTTCAGCGGATTCATTTAACAAAGAACCCGCGAACAAACTTAGCTTGACTCCTGCGTCTAGATTCTCCTTCTTCAGCACGACCTGCGACTGGTGCGTGAGACGTTCATCCCCTTCCTTAGGCAGGTCTCCTGACCTCCTAGTGAGCGCGTCCGGTTTCCCCCCTTGTTTCCCTGGCCTGAATGTGATGACGAAGTCGAAGCGGGACAGGAATTCAGCCCACCTCGTCTGGCGGCGATTGAGCAGGTGGACATAAAGTATTCCAGGTTTCTGTGGTCGCTAAGGACTTTGATCGGGAACCTAGATCCTTCCAGGTTTGAGCGCCATTCTTCGAAGCATCTGACAACCGCTAACAGTTCCTTGTCGTAGATCTCATAATTGCATTCTGCAGGTGAATGTTTCTTGGAGAAGAAAGCCACTGGGTGCAGGATTCCGTCATCGTCGTATTGGGACATGATTCCGCAGAGACGTAGGTCGGACGATCAGTTTCCACGATAGTAGCCTTCTCATAGTCATAATGTGCCAGTATCGTGAACGCATCCTTGAGGTCCTGAAACGCTTTTTGCGCCTTAAGTGACCATTCGAATTTCACGCTCTTTCTTGGTCGATCTTTGTGAGTACTACTCTGAATACGATATATGAACCGGCGATAGAAGTTCGCGAACCCTAAGAATTCCTGACCTCCCTAAGCTTAGTGGGGGCTTCCCATCCTGTGACCGCTGATACCTTGCTGGGGTCCATCTTAAGGCCCTCAGGGGTGATGATGAGGCCGAGATACTTGGTTTCTTGGACGGAGAATTCACATTTCTCTGGTTTCAAATGAACGTCGTGGATCTGCAGGACCTTGAGGACTTGTCGCACATGTTTTTTATGTTCCTCCAAGGTCTCTGAATATATCAGGATGTCATCGGTAGGCTGTTGCGAAATGGTCGAGGTAGGCGGAGCAGGTCGTTAACCCAGTGTTGGAATGCGGCGTTGGTCAATCCGAAAGGCATGACATTGTACTCGGCCGTAAGCGTCCTAAAGCGCGGTTTTTCCATTCATCACCCTCCAGGATCCTGAGCTGATGGTATCCCCACCTAAGGTCCAACTTGGTGTAATACTTTGCTTTGGAGAGCGGGACAGTGTTTCCGGAATCAGAGGCAAGGGTGGCGGTTCTTTACCGCGATCTCGTTGAGTTTCCTATAGTCCACGCACAGCGGCGAAGGATCCATCGGCTTTTTGACGAATAGACGGGCACCGGCAGGATTCTGAGTAGCGGATAAAACCCTTTCCTAAGTTCTCCGTAATGTAGTCTCTTAGAGCCTGTAGCTCTGGGCGCGCCATTCCATATAGCGAAGGGGTTGCTTTCCATCCTGAAGCACGATCTTAAGGTCATGGGGGCGGTGGGCGGCAGTGGCGTGGCGTTTGATTCCTGAACAATGGCAAGAACTCCCACAACTCCTTGGGCACTTTGTCTTGCGGGTCCGTGGTGGTCCTGGGGGCAAGGGCTTCATTGATCGTGTTGAGTGAGGCACAGAAAAGTCGGTTCTGTCGCCTGCGGGCCAGGCCTATAAATGGCGCAGCCCCTATGGCCGCAACGTGGAGGAGTGGGCTGTCCGGAGGGGTGATTGAGATTCCTGTAGCGGTGACCGGGGAGCGGGAGATGGAGCAGTTCTTGATGCAGAAATCAGAGTCGAATGTGACCTGATTCTTCTTGGGGCGGAGGGCGTGGTGGCGCATCCAGGGATACCCAGGACAATTGGGTAATGTCCCAGCTGGGTGACGAAGAAGGGGGGTTTCCTGGTGTCCATTGATGTCCAACGAGAGCTTGGCGATGTGGGTGATTCTCCCTGATTCTACCAGCCTGCCGTCGATTACCTCAAGCAGGCGTGATTTTTTCAGGGGTGTCAGGGAGAGGCCGTGCTTGGTTGCGAAATCCTGGTCGATAAAGGCACCTGACGCCTCCCGTATCGATGAGCGTGGTTGTACGAAGGAGACAGGGTTCTGGGAGACGGAGCAGGTGACGACGAGTTGGTCCTCAGACATCTTGTCCTCGGACACAGCGGCAGCGGAGACGACGAAGGTGGGTGGTGGCGGGACTAGCCCCTTTGGTGTGCCATTTTTTACCAAAGGGGCTGACCTTTTAACGCCGGCTGGGTTGATACTTGTTCAACTGGCTCATTGCGCCAGTTGTTGAGGGTGCGGGGGTCCTGAGAGCGGGGAGCGAGATAGCGGGGTTGCGAGGCAGGGGCAGCAGGGCGAGGGGCGGCGGGAGCAGAGGCGAGGCGGCGTTGGAGGTTGGCGATGGTGGCGTTGGCTTGGGATTCCCAAGCTTTCGCGACGGAGGTGATGCGGCGAATGTCTTTTTCCGCGGCGGCGAGGTCGGAGTCGGCAGTAGCGAGGGCGTCTTGGTGGAGCGCCAGGCGGTACCGAAGTTGTTCTTCTTCGGCCAGGGATTCTTCAACCTCAAGCTTGAGGTCGGCAATTTCTTGTTGGAGGTCAATGATGACTTCCTCATGGGCCGTGCATACGGCAGGTTCCTGTGGGGCGGGGGTGTCCGGGAGGTTGGTCAACACGACCAGGCATTCAGAGATGAGGCTGTGGGCCTCTGTGAGTTCGGGACCGCAGTCCTCATCGGTGGGTAGTGGGCCATAGGTGCCCAAGAATTCGGCAAGGCGCTCGAGGAGCGCGACGGGGACAGTGACTTCATCGGCAGGGCGGCCGATGGTGTGTTGGGCGAGGGTAGGGTCGCGAAGGCCACGAATGATGGCTTCGGTGTCGTGTGCGGGGTAGGGGACGTCGGTGGTGGGTGCCCCGATGTGGAGCTGCCCGGCGAGAGGTTGGTGAAGGTGGCCTAATGGGCTTCGGCGCGCTTGAGCTTGTATTTCAAAGCGTATTGGCGAAGGACGGAGACGGAGGGGTCGGGACCGATGCGATGGCCCATGTTGAACCAATGGGCTTGGGGAACGAGGCCGAGGTAACAGAATCCTTTCCGCTCAGGAAAGAAGCATTCGAGGGGACCGGGGGAGAAGACGAGAGGGTGGCGACAGTCCTCATTGGGGACGTCCCAGCTGAGGTCGACCATGGTGGCGACCGAGGCTAAGCGAGGCGGGGTTGGTGTTGTGAAGGTTGGCGTGGGAGACGCAACCTTAGTGTTACGGAGCGAAGCGGAGACTATATCTAAACTAGCCAAGGTTCACAACCGAGGCGAAGACGAGACGAGGACGAGACGAGAGCGAGGCGAGGACGGGCAACGAGGGGACTTAACCGAGAAGCAGGTGGGGACACAGAGTCCAGATGGCAGTGCGAACGAAGTGATGTAGACGAAGATACCAGTAGAGGACACGTACGATTGTATCGTACATGAACGAGGACTATGGCTAAGCGAGGATGAGGTACGGCTAAGACGAAGATGACTAAGAGTGATGACGTATTCTATTCAGAGACACGAGATAAAACAAGTAACAACTAAAGAAACTAGAAACGTAGAGTTGATAACAGGAAGGTTGCGTAGGAAAGGAAGGAAGAGAAAGAGACAAAGGAAAAGCTCGTAGCCGGCTATATATACAGTTCCCAATCCCTGTCCAGGGATGACTCATAACCCGTGTAACGGAAACCCCTAGAAACCCAAAGAGAAAACCCGAACCCTAGACCCAGTTCCATAATATCCTTTCCTCCGCAGTAGCTCGTGGTACGCCGTGATACAAACCCAACAAACCAGACTACACGTCCCCAAGCGCATACCGAGTCATAGTACTCCTACAAACTCTCTCCAAAATATTAGAGAAGATTGTCACCACCCGCCTCGCCACCATCGCCAGAAGCACCGGCCTAATCCACTTCACCAACGCGGCTCAGTGGCAGGACTCTCAACGCCGGACGCCGCCACCACCCTAATCAACGAATGCAGAGCCCATGCAACTAGCAAAGCTCAAGGTCTCCACCCTCTTCTTAGACGCCAAAGGCGGCTTCGAACACGCGTCTCAAACCAACGCTCCGGGAAACCCTTCACAAAGGCCACGTCCCCCCCTACATCACCAACTGGGTCATCTCCTTCATGTCAGACAGGTTCATCACCCTCCTCTACAAAGGATCACCCAAAACACCCGCCAGCATACAAGTAGAGTCCCTGCGCTCCCCCATCTCCTCCTCTTCCTCATCTACATCAACTTCCTACACCACCACGACCCCCACCCAGGATCTCCTCTCCCACGTAGACGACCGCCATCACGGTCGGGTCCGCCTCCTTCCAAAACAACATCACAGTCCTTACCAACCACTACAACAAGCTAGCACAACTGGCACAACCTCGAACATTTACTTCGACACCCAAAACCGAGCTAAGCGACTGGAGGACCCCCAAAGACAGGGACCCCATCTGCCTCCTCCCATCACCATAGGAAACCAAACCATGGCCAAATGGATCGGATTCTGGCTCTCCTCCTTTAACCCCAACGAACACTTCCTGAGGAGACTTGCAGCCGCAAGAAGAGCCTCCTTCGCATCCCCCAAAGATTCTCCTCAGCCGGCAAAGGCCTATCCTCAGCTAACTGCAGGAAAATCGCCTCTACTGCAATCCGACCCATGCTCACTTACGGAGCTGCGGTCCTCACTCCCACTTCTCCAATCAAACCCATGAACACCTTCGACTCCGTCCTCCGTTGACCACCGGGTGCTTCAGGGCAACCAACCGCAACGCCTATGGGCAGAGAAGCATGCTCCCCCCTAGAGCTCTACCTCCACTACCTCAAGTGTAAATACATAATCCGTGATACTACAAGCACCCTCCTGAACCCAGTCACAGGAAGGACAGCAATATCATTCCCCACCTCCTCACCAAACCGCCATACTCCCACTCCGCCTCCTCAAAGGCCGGCCTAACCCACCTAAAAGTGGAACTCAAATGCCCGGAAAGGAGTCACCCACCTCCCAATCGAACAACTCTGCTCACTCATACGCCTCATAAGAAGGCCCCACCACATAAGATGCCCCTAACGCGCCAAAAACCCAACTCATAGCCAACTGGAACTTCCACTTCCCACCACCACAATACTACCCCCACCCCATCCCCCTCACACCCCCAACCTTTACCCACCTCCACAAGTTCATAGCCTCTCGCATCCACCAAATGAGAGCCGGCAAAAGCTACCTGCGTGGCCAAAGATCCTGGATCAACGCCCACCTTCCCCCCGAATGCCCAAAATGCGGCCTCGAAGAGGAAACCCCATCCCACACCATCCTTAGATGCCCCGCTCTAGATAAATACAGAACGGAGGACATCCACAATATCCAATCACTCAATGAGGCATGGGATAACCAGGACCTCACCATCATCCTAGGAAGCTTCATCGCAGCCGCAAAGATCAACTTCCCCAACACAGACACACTATCACCACCCCTCACAGGGTCATCCCTCTCCTCACTAAGCTCAGCCAGCACCAGCGAGTCCCAAATCCTCGGGGTTCCTTTCAACCCCATCTACGCATCCTAAGAAGTCCCACCCTAAGGGCACCGGCTCCGGCCAACAACAACTTTCCTATGTCATTCTCCTTTGTAGGTGTTTGGGTCTGCTTTCATTTTCATTAAGGGGATAGCGAGTCGAAGGAGCACAGAGGTCTTTTATGCCATAGTTTATACTGCACGCAATGTTTTGTACCTTAAACAAATACAACTGATTTAAAAAAAAAAAAAAAAAAAAAAGCCATGTTCTAGCCCAGTGCCACGGTGTTCCTCCATACTCCCTCTGTCCCGATCAAATCACGGAGCATCACTCGCCTTCCTTGGCGAGCGAGCATCAAAGCCCGAACAGGGGGCAAAGGTATGCTCACATGAGGTAGGTTAGGCCCGTACCTGCCAAGCGTGCACTGTTCGTATTCGACGTGCGTCTCGGCCACCAGGCAGGAACAGAACCAATCAAAAGCCACGCCAGGGGGGGGGGGGGGGGCCTCGGGCTGCGGAGGTCGGAGGGTTTTTTTTTTTAACTCATAATTTCATTCGTTTTCTAGATACAAACTCTAAAGTCGATTGTAACCGCCAAGCCCAGAGGTATACCTCCGAAGGCCTCAGTCCCCATTATGAGTAGGAATTAGGGTATCTATACAGCACCAGATTCCTGCTCAGGAACCTGGCTAGGTTGCAAGCGCGGAAAGAACAGAGCTATCTCATGTTATTACTTATTTATTTATGCTTCATACATGGTCCTTAGGCTATGGCGCCAACCATCCCCTTCCTCTTTCCCGGAACAGATGAACTCTCCTCCCGCACCTCCACCGCCACTCTCAGCTAAAAAGAACAAAGAAAAGAAAGAAAACAAACTCAAAATCAGGCTCAAACTCAAGCTCAACACCTTCCTTCAACTCTGGTCCTCCCCCCCTTTCCCCCAACGCCCTCTTTATCTCGAGGCTCATCATTCTTCAGGGGTGTCTCACTTCCTCTCTAGCCATCCCCACCCATATTGTTGTTGCACTCTCCGCCCCCTCTCCTCTTCTAGCTATTTCATGTTACTATCCTAACCAATTGAAGTACAGTCATATAAACTACGAAGCATCATGCGTCTATCTACCCTCCTACGAATGGCGTTCGTGTTTGCTGCTGCCCAGCTCGTCGCCGCTACCCCCGTCCCCGTCAGTTCCGACAGCACGCCCGCCCGCGGCCGAGTACACACCACGGAATCGAGACTAGTAGCCGCACAATCACGACGTGGCCTAGAGTAGTGCGAGGTCGATATGTAAGTATGATGTCATGGATTTCTGAGCTTGGTAAGAGGCCTTCTATAGTTGCGGGAATGCATGGCGGTCGGGGGTGTGTTGGTTGAGAGTATCTACGTTAATTGGCTGAATCGCTTCTCCGTGTGTTTCGGGTGGTTCATACATGATCGATGAGGCTTTTATCTTTTTCTTTTGTCGCCGGGATAGAATTCGGTGGGTGGGCGTAGATGTCAGTCTCGTCTATTTTTAGTTTTTACATAATACTCCCGGGCCTCGCGGCTTAGCACTTGCAGTGATGATTTATGATAATGTCGCTTCTTCTTCATGGTTTATTGCGGGGATTGGCCGGGATGTTATATAAATACAAAGTACATACTTTCTAGCATGACATATGAGGAGAAATGGGTCTTTACCATTGTGGCTATATTCTTAACGGGATCTAGAGGAGACCCCGCCCCGGAAAAGTGAAGAACAAGCACCAGGACTAATCCAAGCCACCACCTACCATATCACTCACGCGTCGTGTACGTGTGTCTCCAAGGGAAACATCGTCGATAGCGAGCACGGGTGGGGGAACTACCAGCCAACATAGTCTTTTCTCTCCAACCCTCTTCACTTGCCACTCCTCCGCCCAGCTGGCCTCTACTCATCGCTTCCTCCCTTGTCCACACCACGCCTCCACAGAGCTGTCTCTGTATCCTCACCACTCGCAGGAGCTTGGGTCATGGTGTATCACTCGCCCACAAGAGGTGTGTCTTGGCGTGCGAGTGATGCGTTGTGATTACCGATTACTCTTTGTCTATCTAACAGGCGGGTAAGCGAGAGGGAGTAGCAGACTGGGGCCTTGAGGTATGATATACTCTCCCGCGATAGATACCGCCCTTGCAGCGGCACCAACCGTGTTACGCCCGCGCTGCGTGCATCCCGCTCCGCCAACACTCCAGGAGGTGGTGGGAATCTGTTGGTTGTGTTGCGTGGGGCAGACCAGATCGCCGCGCCTTGCGCCTTTATGATTGCTGTTTTACATCACTACTAGCAACCGGTCGGTGGTGGCGGCACTAACCTAATACGCTTATATCAGTCTTGTGATATGGCACTGCCGTATTGGAAGTCGAACTACACCTAGATACCATACGGGCTTTTCAAAGGCGTAGAGGCGGTTAGTAGGCTAGGTGTAGACAGATAGCATCCATTGATATACGTTAGCTGATGGGTGGGGGTGACGCCCGCGGCCTGTGTCGTCGGGTGGACGAAGGGTTCCTAGCGCTGGTGGGTGATAATGTGTTGCCCCCCTTATTATCTTGGAGAGGGAGATCTTCACTCGTATTTCAAGTACAGTTGCGCCCTTCCATTACCTTCCTGAGCCACCCACAGGGGACGAGAGTGGCGCGGCCAGGTCAATAACTTGGCGTGGAGACTCCCACCGCCAGGCAGCGGAGGGTGGGGGGATAGGGAGGATATCACATTGGGTGAGGGATCAAAGGAGACCAGACCTACATATCTAGTTCTCGACGGCGTGAGAGCTGTTGAGACCACTCTCTCTCCCTCTCTCCATATTACTTTATTTCTGTCTAGATACATCGCACAAATGCCAGGAGAGACAGGCGGGGGGAGGAGTGAATATAGAACTAGATGTGGCTGCCATCACATCTACCAGGTACATACATAGTGGGGTATACAGGACATAACTATAACAGATATCGGATCCACCTGGCCCACCAGCTCTTCCTGGCCCACCTCCGTTCCCTCAGATTCCGACTCAAGATACGTACCGCCCCCTACCCCCCCCCCCCCCTCCCTTTCCCCCACCACCGCGTCCTTTAGCCCACCAAACCCACCACCGCCGCACCGCACCGCCGATTGTAGCACGCAAAACGCCTGCCCCAAAGACACGATGCTAACGCAGCGTAGGCCATCGGGGACAAGGCGGCAGGGTCGTTGTTTGTGAAGGATTTGTTGGCGACGGTGGGTATGTCCATGGCGTTGGAGTTACTTGAGGGGGGGCGCTGTGTGTAGTGGGTAGGGAGAGCCGAGTATCACCGAGGGGGCTCAGATTACGGCCTGAGCAGCGCGTAGATGCCCACTCCGCCGTAGACCTATGGAACGTGCGGGTGGGAGGGAGTATGGTAAGTCGGCAGGTTAGAACGTATCCTTCCTGTGCTGCGCTGGCTCGGAGCGTAGAGGCTGCTTATAGCTGTCACAAGTTAATTGCAGAGGGTTAGTAAATCTCAATTCCCACCCCGTCAGAGCAGTTCTTCTTCCCTCGATTCGGTCATTGTATTGACCTGTGCCGTGGCTGTTCATACCCAGACTTTCCCACCGCTTCACTTTCTCCCATGCACACCCAGACCCAGGTAGCATCACTGCTCAGCTAGCGCAACCCACCGCGAAACGGGGCGGGAGGGGATGTGCAATGGGAGCGGCACTGAAGGAGGCTAGCACGCTCGTCAGTCTGTAAATCTGAAAGAGAGGTTGTCACTATGGCTCCGGGCTCCAATGTGGAGGATGGTCGGAGTGAAAGTAGGGGAGGAGAGTGTTGTGCTTGGAGGGTACATTTGGTGGCGGGGAATGGCGGGGCTGGATGCGGGGTGTGGGGTGCGGGGTGATGTGGCTGAGTGGTTGTGGCTTGGTGCCTTGGTCCCAGGCTGGTATGCACCTACGTACGTCTACATCTCAGAGCCTGTGAGCAAATATAAGCTTTCACAAAAATACAGATTTCTCTCAGAGGATTCTGCGCAGCGGCAAGTCATAGATACTATTTGGTGATTTTGATCAAAAATGGATAATCTCGAGAAATCCAAATACGCAGTTGCTGCTCAGATAGTTAGCGTTGTGAAAATTTACTTTTTGCTCCCGATCAACAGAACCCCCACCCCCCTTTTTCTTTTTTTGCTCATGGCTGGAACGAGTACTCGGGGCAGGTAAAAAGTACCGGACAATAAAGGTTTTTGGTTCACCAATGGGTGCGCGTACTAGGCGAGAGCTACTGCAAAAAAAGCCCAGAAACAAAACTTGCATTAGAGCGTTTTGGCAACCAACCTCTGAGTCTCAATTTTCAGTTCTTGGCGACCGGTTTTTGGTGTGGATAGCCAAGAGCTCAAAATCTGAGCACAAAATTTGAAAATTTGGGTGTTGCCAAAACGCTCTATTGTCCCGTACTATTTACCTGCCCCGAGTAGAGTACATATGTGGGACTTGCATGGCGTAGTGCATGCAGGACGAGAATCATATTCCACTTTTGCTATCGTTATTGGCAGCTGGACGGTGCTGATGGGCAGGGACATTTTGTTTCATTATGCGGTTCGCAACCTATGCATGATCACATATCCCCATGCGATGCCAAATGTACCTACAGCGATGGGGAAAACTACTCGGGGCAGGTAAATAGTACCGGACAATGCAAGTTTTGTCTCTGGGCTTTTTTTGCAGTAGCTCTCGCCTAGTACGCGCACCCATTGGTGAACCAAAAACCTTTATTGTCCGGTACTTTTTACCTGCCCTTAGTATTATCCCTTAGTCTGTCAATGCTGACCCCCTATAATAGAGGAATGAAATTTGTATGGAAGATAAGGGAGATAACGGGATCTGTTAGTAAAGCCACACAAAATTTGCTTCTTCTTGGGGGGTCAGCATTTTACTGACAGACTAAGGGATAGTAACAGGGGTCTAGAAACAGGGCTTAGGTGGCTGCCCCAGCCAGAGGACTCATACCATACTCACCGTAGAGTAAACTCTCAGTTTATTCGGACGGTTGCCAAGAGGGCAATTTTGCAGAGGAGCTAAAAAATATCACCCCTTAAAGGAAGAGATCAGAGCCACAGCCAACACCGCTCTTGGCAACCGTCCGAATAAACTGAGAGTTTGCGGTACTCATTCGTTCGTCTGTAGAACCGTCGGAACTGAATGAATTGTAAAAGATCGGAAAATGCGTTGGCGAGGCAGCGAACTGTCCTAACATAGCCTCCACAACCTATACGTAGCTCAGTTACCTTAGGTACATGTAATTACAATTCGTATTTTGATTTGTGGCGCGATATGAAGGGAAGGGAAACTTTCACAGCCTTGCAGGCTAATTTTCTCAGTGGTGCTGGAAAGTGGACATCACCTTCAACCAGACCATAGCCGCCTGATGAAACCATTGAATTAAAGCTTAAGCCGAGTTGCGCCTCGAGCTTTTCAATTCCTCCACCATTACCCTTCACAGAGAGAACCGTCGGAGGCATCCAATTATCACATCCAGGTTTTTACCTTACAATCCTAGATCCGTACATCGCAAGCATACCAAACTCCTATCGGCCGCCACTACAGAGTCCTTCACGGTATCCGGTCACGTATGCGAACGTACTGTAGCCACCACCAATACTTATAGAGTCCACTGATTAGATTATAACTACATAAGGTTTGTCAGCCCCAACATTCAAGAACTTACAAACCGCCGTAATCTAACCTAGTATAGAGTTATTTTCGATGTCAACAATTCTTTTAGCCCTACTCTTTGCTCTCAAATCGCTTCCAACATCTGCGTCCCCGTTGGCGAATACCACGGCAGACGACGGTTATGAGCCTTCGTTCAAACCCAATCCAAGGGGACGCGGCACGCTCGATCTCCTTATGTCCTGCAGCGTTACTTTGACCTTGGCTATTTGGACTGTGATACATCCAAATATAATAGAGAACCCTACGGTGCTCAGATCACTGAGGAACAAGGGGCTTTCGGTTCTACTAGCGTGTTTCGCCCCTGAGTTTATCCTCGTTCATGCAATGCACGAGTACTCCCAGGCGAAGAGATTAGTTGGTGAAATTAGGCGAATCACCGCGAGAGAACATCTAGAACTTGCCTTGAGAAGGGGAGAAAAGCTACTCATCGAAGCCCGGCTTGCAGGATTTGAGAGTGAGGTCGCTACCAGTTGTCAAAGGCAAACATTTAAAGGTGCCAATTCCTCACTACGCGAAGGCCGTAGGGTGCTAGATGGGTTAGTGACTAGAGATGGCCAGACTGAGGAGGATGGTGTGAAAGAGAGCAATAACAAAGATGACATGGCGGAACCTGTAGTGAGGTGCGAAAGGAGGGTTCAAAGGGACAACAGGAAACTCTCTGAGGCACTCAAAGGGTCCGAAATGGTTACAAGCTATGCAACTTTGTGGCGGAAAGGGACTGGCCACACACTTTTGTCAGCATGGTTGAGCGTCAGGTTCTGGATCCTAAGACATGTGGGGGAAGATACAGAGACAACCTCGATCGATTTTACGATGGAGGATGCATTTTTCGCCGTCATGGGCGGATATACCTGTTCTGCCAACATCTACTCTAGCTCTGCTACCAGGCCTCCTACGAGAATCGTAGCAAAAGGACTCTCTGCACTGTTCAAAGCGGGCTTTCTGACTGCAAATGAGCTTGCGCAGGTTAAGCCAGAGGTTGCTGACCGGTCAAAAGCTGATTCCCTCGCCAAACTCCTAGTATGCATTCAAGCCGGGTGGATGGTCATTAACTGTGCCGCTCGCCTAGCTGCAAGATTACCCATTACTCTGCTCGAATTGAACGTTTTAACGCATGTGATACTTGCCGTCTTTATGTATGGGTTTTGGTGGTGCAAGCCACACAATGTGCGCCAATCCATCTCACTATCACCCCGATTCCTGAACGAAGACGTCTGCGCAATTGTCCATTATCTCGCCTGCTCTCCACCGTACATCCGAGATGTAGAGCTTTACTGGGACAGAAGTGATTTTGTTCTTTCCCAGTCTACCTACCAGAGGTTCACCATCAATATGGAGGGCAAGGAAACAGAATACGCGTTCCTCACAGCAGAGGGTCGGGCTAGTATGGCAGGCCTGGGAGCATTCGAGATGAATGATAATCTCATGAACGATCTCGTATACCACGACCCGGGGGATATTCCCAGATCCACTGCTTGCAACAAACACTCCGGGCATCACCGCCTTCTTGATGTTACAAATAAGATGTTTATTTCAACTGTGGAATGGGATGATACCTGTTCGACTAGCTGTTCTTCTTCTATCCTAACAAAAGAAGACCTCTTGCTAGCAATACGAGTTAGGCGGATACTCCACAAGTCTCATCAGGATCATGGAAGGCTATTAAGCCTAGGGTATGAGGGGCTCCTAAGCTCACCACCGCAAAGTGTGCACAGAACAGCAATGAATTTAGATTATTCAATGAGCCTTAGAACTAGGATTCTGATTGCAATTCTTAGTCTTTTGTACACCCTCATACATACCAGTGCATGGAATATGAAATTTCCAACTCTGGTCGAACGTACAATCTGGAGGTACAGCTACGGAACCCTACTTTTAGTTAACTTATGCTGGTTTTTTTCGCTGTTGTATTGTGTGGTGATAGAGGCGGTGACAGGGGTGGATATCACTTCGATCCCAAATTTAAATGAAAGACTCACCCGTTACAAGGTTCACTTCCCCGTCTCAAAATGGCAAGGCAGGTACATAGGTTCTCGTATACATTGACTAATAATATACATCAATATAAAGGTATACAAACTCTTTTCGATAATAGAAAATCCCCTCTCCTGCGGTTTTCTCATAGCAAGGCTCTACCTCATCCTGGAGTGCTTTTTGAGTATTAGAAGATTACCAGAAGGGTCGTATCGCACGGTTTCTTGGGAGGATGTCATGCCACACTTCTGAACGGGGGAGGGGTGGGGCTTAGGTGGGGACTGAACATTTCCCCACCCAAAAAACTTTCATATAAGCTGTACTCTTAGTCTTGTGACTACGCTAATGATTTAGAATATCAAGTTCTTTTGCGCGTCTTTGGTAAAACAATTCAGAGCGTGAATTCAATGTGGAAACAACTCATGGGGTTACTGCAGAAAGGTAAATTCAAAGATAGACGGTTCCTTCGGTGCCCCCTATCCTGATGGGAATAGGACTTGCCCCTAAACAGTTAGTACGGTTCAGAGGTATCCGTGGTACAGTTAGTACAAGAAGTGGCTGATTATGTACCGGTCCGTACCATTGCAAACACTGCATTTAACATTGATACTGCCAGGTTAGGGTTCAGGTTTATTTCTTACTAGCTTCTTTCTTGTGATTGCTTATCAGCCTTAGCTGGTTAGTACTACATGTATTTTCTGTTTAACGCGGCACGGCCTAGCCAAACCTAAATAGAAACATCACTACATACGCATATCACACTGCTCTCTATGAAGCTTTTAACTTGCTTGCTTACTCAATTTCTGGGTACAATAACAGAGATCATTTATAGAGAGGAAAAAGAAAGCCGAGCAGGGACTGTGGCTGATTGGGGCCGGACCTCCTAATATCTTAACCGTGGCCCCTGGGGTGGTTCTGCAGTTCCTGCCAAATTTTGGCGGAGAGCTCACAGACAATCACTCGACTTCCTAGACACCCATCACAAAAGATCACTCGATCCTCATATATATAATATTTAGTTTCAATGGTACTATTGGCCCGCAAAGGGAGCTGCATAAATGTTTGTGGTGATATATAAAATAATTTTGAGGCCTCCACCGTTCGTTTGCCGAGTGATGCGAGTGATAAGCTATGATCTAATATCATCATTTATATACACAAATTGGAGTTATACCGGCTATTAGTCCAAGAAGAATTTTTATTTCTCTTCTGCAATGCGTCGTCCTTTTGAAACTAATACCCTTATAGTAGCGAGAAACATCTCCAGCTCTAGGGACGGATACTATTGGTGAGGCATGACCAAGATAGTATCTCCGATGGGCTTTTCCCGTGGTCTTCGGTGATGGTTTCTGCCGTAATACCTTCCATGATCAACTATCATTTTGCATCGTACGCGGTTATGTCCCAATGCTCAGGCCTCACACATCATTACCCTAATCCCGTGATAAAGCCGAAAGTCGAAATACGCGTCCTAGAAATAGCATATCATCGCACCGTGAACGTTGGAGGTTTCTGATACTGGCAATAAGTCCCTCTGATTACCAGGGTGAGCCAGATAATAATACAGCTTTAATGATTGTTCTTATTTTTGTGCGACGTGGGGTCGAATGACAAGCTGTACCTCCCAGTACCGCTTAGGAGTACTGGTGGCCTTGCAAGCTCAACCAGCGACCTAAATGATATCCTAGTTTATAGATAATTACCGATTTTAGTATCAGCACAGACTACTCGCCAATTTTCAAATCTATTGATATTTTGCGTGGCAACCGCACCTAAAGAATCAACAGACTTAAAAATTTGGCGAGTAGATCACGAATTTGAGAAATTTTACTCACCGGGGTGGCCCATAGTTTTCCATTGAACCAGCCAGCACAGTGGCCGTATGTCCTGGGTGTGTGAGACATTTGCGAAATCTCTCTCATGCATGAAAGTCATGTGATCCTCAACTCTTGCTGTGGAATATGCCGGTTAAGCTGTTTGTTGCATTATCAGTCTTGAGATTACTTGTGAAATGCCATAGACTTCGCTGAATGCTGCTTTATTCTAGTCAATCACTCCCTACATAAGCAACGCTAATGTATGAGAGAGATTTCGCAGATGTCTCACGCGCCCAGGACCTAGGGAAATTTGATCCCCAGCCATGAGTCATGGAGTATCGACGATCTTGAATCCTGGTGACGTGTTGTCTTGGGCTTTGTCAAGCTTCTCGGCTATTGTACCTAATTACTTATGTCTCCGTTTGTTGCCGGTATTCACAAGATTTTAGCGTCGGGATATTCAACAGGCTAGCTGCCATGCGAGCTGTAACGCTGCCAAAGGGGGACAAGTGTGCTCCAGGCAAGAAAAGATATGCCGAAGGAGGGGTGACGAGCGTAACGGAATCATGTTTATGCCTACTTGAGGTGGATTTGCAATGTTCTGAAGTAATGGCTCTAATAGCCCGGTAAATGAATCATATAAAATCGTTGGCATATGAATCATGCAAATGTGTAAAAAATCCTAGTGGGAAAGGTCAATTATTTTGTGTGTAAATAAATCAGTAAATGTGTAATTAGGGAAATTGGACGACCTTACATACACATGTCCCAGCTACCAAACATGCAATTAATGATGTAAACAAAAAAAAATCCCAGCTACCAAAAAACCCTAGCCCTGGAAATGAAAAAATATTCAAAAAATCTGCTGCTTCAGGATCTGAACCTAGACTATTTGACTGCTTATAACCACTATACCATCATTTTGGTACAAATTAGTTCACTCTGCATCAGCAAACTTACATGTCCCCGCCAGGCGCTCCAGGCGTTGAAAGCACAGACCCCGTCTCCAGGAAAGGGCCATTCCGCCAGGGCCAGGGGGACCGGTTTCCGCCCTAGCGCCTGGCGCATACTATCATCTCCTGGTGCACACTATTATTCCCAGGCACATCCTCTCACTGCACGGTAGCGATTACACAATTGATGTAGCAAATGGTACCTCGCGCGTAGTCTAATAATATATATGTACATATATATGCCTCTGCCACCCCAGCCTGAGCGCCTGCCTGCGCGACTACCCTATCTGCAGAAGTCATCAATTTGGGCGTGTCCATGGCGAGGTTTTGGGCGAGGTTTTGGGCGTGAATGTGGATGCTGTATAAACATTAGCATGGGTGTTGGAATATAGAGGTAGCGAGATACACGAGATGGAGGTGGAGATGGAGGTGGAGGTGGAGGTGGAGATGGGGGACAGCGGGAGACCATTAAGTCCTGGGCGCTCCAGGCGCAGGGGCTTGGAGTCTCCGCCCTGGCGAGAGGGTTGCGCCTGGAGATGGTGTGGTAAGGAGGAGCGGCGCCTCCAGGCGGGGTAATGCTTGGCGTCAGCGCCCTGGCGCAGGGGTTTGCGCCAGGGGAAGTGGTTTGCGCCAGGAGAAGGCGACGCGCTTGTTGATAGTTGAGACCCATTTTCGATGCATTACCTGGCGTAGTAGAGTGGGAAAAGGCATAAAATACACATCTATCGGGCTATTAGAGTGGTGTAAACATCTACTTATGGTTGTACTGGGCCTTTCTGTTACTGATCCTAATTTTTTTTTTCGTTTAGCTTGATAGCAAGTAAATGAGTTTCTATGTGCTTATAGATAGGGAGAATACGTTTTTGTAAATTTAATCGATTCCTTATGTAAAGAAAGATGTGCGGCACTAGCCATATCTCCTCTAGGTAACCCTGGTCTTTGAAGGAACAGCTCATAGGCCAACTAAGAGCGGCTTGGAGGGGACCAAAACAAAGCTTAGCCAATTTGATAACTATTGATATAGCCTATTGGATATCTGCGAACAGACTTCAGCCGGTCAGTGGGTCTTGGCAACATGATTCCGGGGCATTAGAATGACTCCTCGTGTGGATGTAACAACAATATTTGTTGTCGACCCTCTTGACTTGTGTCGCCCTAGTCATATCACCCATGTTTGGAAAATGAGCAAACAGGAACCCCGCATGATAAATCCTTGCGCGGTGCTAGGGTATTCCGTCGGGCCCCGGCATCTGGTCTATACGAAGGGGTGAGTCAAGTAGCTATATTGCCTACGTATGACGCAGTGTTTTTTGGTTTTAGTTATGGTACTGCTGCATTTACTATCAGAAACCCACCTGATAGACAGTCAGTCCGATGCGCAGGTCGAGGCACTTAAACTCTTTTGGCGATGTGATGAATCTAGAGTCAGCTGTAATTTTTGACATGGATAGTTCGTAGCAGTATTTCATATCACGATTACTCGAAAGAGTTTAAATATCTCGCTATTATCTGACCGTTGGTGGGATTGGTGAAGTTAATGTTCGGGAGGTCGCGTTGAAGAATCTTCACAACGGTGATGGTGTGCTGGCCATGGGCTTGTCGAAGCCAATCCTATAATCAATATTGATTATATATATGGAGAGTAAATATTAACAAAGTAGGGCTTCTCCGATTAAAAAGGCTCCATAATCACCCCGGATCTCCCCTGAACGGGACCCCAGATATCTCCCCACCCGAGCGCAGCCCCTTTTTGATATATCCCCTCTCCCACCTCGCTAGAAGTCGTC
This sequence comes from Morchella sp. 2018-W16, assembly GCA_024713755.1. Classification (NCBI taxonomy): domain Eukaryota; kingdom Fungi; phylum Ascomycota; class Pezizomycetes; order Pezizales; family Morchellaceae; genus Morchella; species Morchella sp. 2018-W16. The sequence continues at coordinate 131,640 of JAMGYY010000026.1, read as the reverse complement.
CTGCTCATACCAAATATCAAATCCCAAGGCGTTTCCACCGAATAGATGTAGGTTGCTTCTGTCAGAACAAGCTTCTGAATAGACCATGATGTGCTAATTTATTTTTGTTCTCCTTATAGTAGTCATATCAATTCCGATACTGTCCTCGTCGCCTCTTCCAATACTCACTATATATATATAGGTGATGGCTCCAGACCCGGAACCCAGGACCGTGGGTCCCCCGATCTAATTTTCAATAGCTTTATCACGTTGATATTGTCACTCTAGGCGGTTTTACGCCCAAATATCATCGAAAGTCCCGCAACGCTTCGACGATATGTAATAAACAAAGGATACTCTGTCTTCTGGGCATTATTCACACCGGAATTGATCGTCGGCGAGTCTTACCACGAAGGGGCGCGAGGCAAGAGGGCTGGTCTGTGAGATTGGGAAATATTGCCAACTCCTGAGCGCTTGCAGCTGGCTGTCGAGAGGTGTCAACTTCTCCTGAAAGAGGGTGGGTCTATTCTCTAGCGATGCCAAGCAAATATTACACGAAGCGGAGAAAATATCAAAGGGCATTGCCAACGGATGTTACAATATTAAGAGGCACAATATATCGGGTACGATGCTGTTCGAAAAGAGAATACAGAAAAGTAACTTCATATGGTGTGGTAATTGTGTCAAAAGTAATTTTACCAAAGGTAGTAGGTTGTTTCACCACCGGCGGCGAAAATAATACCAGCATTTATACCTTAAAACGGATAAGTGGACAGACCTTTGGGCCAAAAAGTGCTATTTGATGCCAATTTATGAGTTCTGTTACTCACCAGTGGGAAACATTCATAAATATTGGCATTAACGATTCAACATTTTTTAACGAAGCATAGCACAGCATAAAGACCGATATTCAGTGTTTATGCAGGGGCTGAAGTTCAGAACTTATACCGCAATTCACCACCTGTGGTAAATTAATTTACTACCATTGGTAAAATTACCTTTTGGCACATTTACCACTCCATCACCTCAGGCCTTCCCAAGAAATGAAGGACGTTACTTTTATTCGAGGGTGTCCAACCTTTTAGCAAAAAAGGATTGGCTTCCGTACGCCTTCAGTGATTTTAAGACTCTGGCATTAGATTCCCGGGGGGGACGCTGAAAGGTGGTCTATCGAGTTTACAATGGAAGACGCACCGCCCACCATAATGGGTGGATATACATGCACTCCCCCGGGATCTAGATCTACTCCTACTCAAACCCGGTCACTCAAAGGCCAGTGCGCTTGTCAAGATATTAGCGTTTGTTCAGGCGGGGAGGTTATTGGTCAATTGGATCGTTCGGACAGATTCAGGACTATCTTAGAACTACATGATATAACACATTGAGTGTTTGCGGTCATCATGTATGTGGTCTGGCGTAAGCCATGTGATGTCCGGCAATCAGTTTCGTTATCGCCCGGAGTCCTAGACAACAACGTATGCCTATATTTACACCCTCTGGCCTACGCCCAACCAGTCTTCGAGATGCACCAGGAATCGCGCACCAACCGCACGCACCCGCTGTCACCCAAATCTGAGATTAAGAAAGATCCGTTTGGCGACGTTTCCCCTGATACGAAAGCAGAGGAGGATCCATTCTAGCAACTCTACTATTACACAGATGAGATCAAGGACGATCCATGTTGGCGTTGCTTCAAGCTTGGGGTTGACGAGAAAGAGATCATATACGTATACCAATCCCAAAAAGACGCCTACGGCTCTCCAATCCCGTCATCATCAGCCCCAAGTCTGCGGTTTTGCTAGAATCTAGTGATGATCCTGTCTAACTGTTGGGTCTTCTGGACGGCGGAATCCCGCAAAGGCTTCGCAAGGCTTATGACCTTTTTAATGAGATCTGCATCTCAACGACGCCCTTCTTTACGGCGCGGTAGATAGCCTATTAAACGCTAACCGCCTTCGCCGGATAATCTATGAGCCAGAAAGATCCGAAGGTTCAGGTTTTTCATAAGAGGAACAAGAGGTACGGGAAAAATACTAAAAACAGCTTCCCATCTAAAGAATATACCTGCATAGGTCACTATCAAAGCGAAATTGTCCTGGCACTTTCTATAATTCTGATAACTGTCAACCGATACCACCTTTTTAGATCACGAAAGTACAATCTAGCCCAATCCCAATTTGCACCATCCAAAATACCATTAGTGAGAGTTGCAGTTGCAACGCTTCCACACCCCCAGATGAACACTTAATTGTAGTTGAACAATCATTTAGGTCATTTATGCTACAAGACAGGATCGAAATCCCCGCGGGACTTTTTTTAGTAATAGAATCTTTTTCTATTTCTGCGGGGTCGGAATTTATCGGTCCATCGGTACTAGGCATACAGCACAACTTGTTTACCTTTAGTTATCTGGCGGATATGTAGGACGTTTGGAGAATCTCTCTCATGAATAAGCGTGCCCTATCCAGGAAGTGATTGACCAAAATAGAGCAGCAACGTACGAATTTTACAGCATATCTAAGCTCTCCAAAGACTGATAAATGCGGCGAACTGCTTACCCTCACAAAAATCTAGATCACATACTATTCATACATGAGAGAGATTCTCCACAGGTCTTACACATCCGCCAGATACAGATCCTGGATGCTGAAACCGGGCCGCACCTACTTTATGCCTGACATAGGGAGGGGGCCATCCGCCAAAAGGTTATTGGCGAGACATAAGATATCACTCGACCTCACTTTCTAGTGTGAGGAATTCGACAGTGCTTCGATATGTCTCATCTACTCATAGAATAAGGAGGATGCGGATAGTACGCGCTAGCTCCACCAAAACTTCCTGCAGCGACTCATCCTGATACTTTAAAACATGTGAAGAGCACTAGGTGAGTGATAGTTCATGATCAACTAACATCTAGTTCAACTCTAAGGATATAAATAATTTTTTTTACATATAGCGCGAGTACAAGACTAGACACTTGATCAGCACGGATGTAACAATCTTGAACTCATTGCAGCGCCGTGGAGCGAGACTAAGTAAGGGCTGTCGGAGTGTTCCGAGATTAGGGGGGTGGGGTTCTCCAAGGGCTCTGTGATACCCCCACTGCTGGATCGTTTCGACAGATGCCGCAGTACTAGCTAAGCAGAAACTCTATCATGGAAAGGCCTGTTGAGTATCATAAGGCACCGACGATAAAGGTCGGCTTTCTACTCATGAGCGGGTTAAATTATACGTTTATTCCTCATGTACTAGCTAGTTCCCCCGTATAAGTACACTATGTACCTCCCACTATGGATACACAATCGGTGCTATCAGAACCACACCCCCGACACCGCCACTACTACCACCATCTTGCCACCAGCTCCCAGAACCTAGGTCCATAACCACCCCCTATAGCCAACTTATCTGCACCTACAAAGCCCCCGGCACCTGTATTAAGCCACTCCTTGCTCTACCGTTTATCACCACAGCTGCGTAGTCCCGCGATTGGTAAGAGGGACGTACGTGGGGTGATTGTCACAATCAGGTGTTATTGTAACTGCGCGCGCGTGTTGCCGGGCTCCCCGTTTTGAGCCGAAAGCGAATCGATACCGGCCGAATAAGACTAGAGGTAACAGACATGATCAGTACGTACGAATAGAAGTAGGAATGTTATATGGCCTACCCTGCCCAGCTCATTATTCAAACTCCAAAACATTAAACCAATCTCTCCGAATCATATAAAAAAAGTATGACCCCCCCTCTGTCTTGATAAAACCGATACTCCAGCCCCCCTTATCATTACCGTCCACCCTCCCGGGATACGCACCACCACAGGACACCACCCTATACCGCCAGCTTCCGCCCCCCAACTACCTCCGGCTTCCCAATGATCTCCACACCAACTCCCAACTCCTGCTCCCCATTGGATACTTTCTCCACCAATACTAACCCCGCCTCCACCACCGCTTACCCACCTCCTCCTCTCTCCGATCCTTCTCCCTCTCGCTGTCCCACGACACGCCCGCTCCCAGAACCCCCGTTGTCGCAAAAAAAAAAAAAGGTTCTGCGCATCCGTTTATTAGTTCAGCCCCCACCCCCGTCCCCTCCCCCCCTGTCCTCCACCATTAAAGGAAAAAACTAACACCGGGGGAACTTACAGAGCCAACACCTGCACTGGGTAAAGAACTGTGTTCGCCTACATATCGTATGTACGGACTCTGGGGTAATACTCGGTTCGAGCCAGCTGTCTATCTCAGTGGGAGATGTGAAGTGCATAAGCCCACAGCACTGTCCACACGATATCCCGTGTAGCATTGGGAGGAGGAAGGGTTGGTTATGCCAATGGCAAACGTGGCACATGAAGGTATATACGACGGTCGCGGTGCATAGGGTGAGTGAGTAATCGAAGGTCCTAGACTTGGTTAGAGTGGAGGCGGATAGAAGGAGTTGTGGGACAAGAGGGGGGGAAGCAGCGAAGGGGAGAGAGGAAAACGGGGGAGAAGAAGTAGATGTACCCGTAGTCACTGCCAATCACCCCGCAGAGCACCGCATTCATCGCCGCCAGTATCCATTAGAGCGTACGTGATAGTGCGAGCTTCCGATGCGGCGGCCACCCGTCTCTAGCCCCGAATCTATCTTATCACCGTTGCTTGACTGTGGATGTGGTAAGTAGGCATGGCGATGCCTCCACATATAAAATAATCGTAACTTGGTTAGAGAGTGGGGGGGCAAGCGAGAGCTAGGCTGTGGAGGGGCAAGATGTGCCAAGAATGCGGGGTTGGCAAGACTGTTCTATTGGGAGGAACCGTGAGTATTGACCGATGAGGTGTGAACTGACGAGTAGGCTATGTGGGATTAGTGAAGTGGTGTGCTCGTAGGATATCGACGGTAGTTGGAGTTACGGTGTGAATACATACGAGGTGGGAGTGGTCTCATGAGATACGGTGTGTAGGTGATGTAAGAGGAATAGCAACCCTAGTCCTGGTCTTCCCAACCAGGATTCTCTAGAGTGGGCCTCTTGCATTTCTGCCTAGGCATACATGCATCTCCTAGACGCATCAGACAGCGGGAGAACCCCTCTCACGCATTAGCACCAAAATTCTGGCTGTAAAGAAGGCTGGGGAAGTAGAGCAGTCACTAGAATACCCCCAAAGTACAATTAAGTTCGCAGGCTTATGCATGGGAGAGATTCTCCAAATTCCTTATACACCCAAGGGATAGTGTGGGGGTTATTTTGTGGAGGGTCATGTACAGCGACATGTCAGGTAATAAGTGATGGAACGCCCTGAGGTACAAACACTAAATATTAGTGGCGTTTTACCAAAAAAAAAAATCGCATCACTGTGTTCCATCACTTATTAACTACCACTGAACTCACTAGGAATAGAGCATGTGAGGCGGCTGTTAAAGGTACAGCCATTGTCACTTCAAACTCCATATATAGGCTGAACGAAGGCTTGGAAATTACGCCAAGGGGAAAGGTACCATGTAAATATATACCGCCTGTGGTAGTTCTATATTCCCCGACTTTGTAAAGGTCTTACTAGATGGGGTGGGCGTAATTGGTACCGTAGTGATGCGGAAGAAGGCGTGTATCCGAAAGGATAGTAGGAGCCTTATGAAAACTTAACGTGGGTTGTGATCGATTGTCGAGGCGTGTTTCCAGAAGACCACATCAATAACACTTAAACGTTCAAGGAACTGATAAAAGTCTGTTTCTCATAGCTTATGGCCCTAGGATACCGCCGAATGCTGATCCCTCGATCTCTGAACGGACAGGCCAGATCCCTGGGCCGGACACCGTACTATCCATATACCGGATATCCACCAGTAGGGTTCTACCCCCTTATTCCCAGGTCAATAAAGCATATTTCAACAAAAAGGTAAGCGCCTGATGAAACAAGAACATCTGTCCAACCAGCCTCGAAGTCGGAACCCGGTTTCGTACCCCTCTTAGCTGTACTTAGTATCTAGGATGTTATAATATACTAAGATATATATCTGGTATATTTATTTGGATATAAGGAATATTTAGAGCGTAGCTGGCCGAGTCGCGTCACTAATAACTACTTACCTAACGTCTCAAAGTTCCTGGGCCTGAACTACCCCAGCCATCTCCGCCCACATACCGGGCACAAGCCTTCGCTGTTGTCCCCGCCACGGACCACCCCTCGGTATTACCCAAAATTCCCCCAACGGGCAATCAACCCTGGTATACGGCGGGGTGAATAGGGATAATTCCAATACGAACATGCAACCTTTTGATGATTACGGCGTTCTGAGGTTACCACACTCCCCTCTAGTCGAGGACTGTGGGGGGCTTCAAAACCAGACCCGATCGACAATACAGGTACGCAGAAGTGTGGAAGAATCTGGAGCCAAGCTCATTCCTACGGAAGGGTGGGGCATACATGATTGACACCTTTTCACAAATTTATTTTGTAATAACTTGGGATTATGGTTCATGAAGGATCACTCGATCACAGTACGTCACTCGCTGCATGTACCAGGGTGTTGGAAAGTAATGCACACCCTCACTAGACAACGCCAAAATACTTTATGACAATACAATAAAATCGCACAGAACCTCTCTATCATACCTAAGTACTAAGCACATACTTGATGAGTATCTGCACACCCATATTTACCTTGAAATAGCCTGGTGTGGAAATTGATTCCCGTGTGGTTATGAAACCACCGAATGTGCACCACCTTCCGACACCCTAGGTACAAACGGTGGTGTTTGTCGTGGGTTTCCGAGAAACCCGGAATCCGTAATACTATTGCCTAATGCCTAGGAGTCGTCAAGCCCCACCACAATACACGCTACTTTGGGGCAGAGTCAGGCAGGGCGCCAAAAACACGTTCTAGTACATGTATTAGGTCATTACTAGAAGAACCTAGTATGCTATGTTTTTCGGCATATAAGACCTATCTACATAAAGAGTCCTCTATTCAGTTAAGCGAATAAAGTCCCGAACTGTCCACCTCTTCCTCTAAGCGACCAAATATCAACAGATGGACACAACTGCTACGGCCGGTGATGAAAGGTTGGATGAAAATATTGGGAGCCTGTCCTAGGCCAAAAGCTGAGAACGCGCCTGGCTGTGAGTGAGAGCTGCGATGAGGAGAGACGAGAGTATGTATAATTATAGTATTAAGTAAGTTTGGGGGTTAGCCGAGATTTATAATACGGGTATGTATAAAATGGGGCGCTGTTCTGAGGAGACCTAGAGGGGAAGTGTCCGCCATATATATTAGCGGATATGAAGAATAAAACCCCGCCGCTCATTCTTATAGAGCCACCAACCAAGTAGAATGTATTCCCTAAAGTACGCCACTGACCTTACGAGCCTATTGCTGAACCGTTCATTCTGAGAGGGAAAGGTTCACACCTTTTGAATGTTTAGCGGCGACAACGCCCACAATATCCCGAGAATTACTAATAGGTCATCGACGGTTCCCTTAGACGCTGAAATCGTATATCTATGTTGTAGTCGGACGAGACTATTGTCCCTAACTACCGAAAGAGTAGCTTACCTCGGCGACGGCATGCCCAGACTATCTCCCCCGCAGTATCCACAGCCCAGAATTCATCTCTTAGGGTGGTAAAAACTATCCTCAGTCAACATTCAAAATATGCACGCGCACACCGCAAAATTCCCACGCTGCAAACATCATACGTTGCCAACAACTTCCTCAGTGTTCGTTCAGTACCGCCGCGCTGCTAACGTCCTGAACGTTCCCACGCCCAACCAATGTATTCCCGCGAATATCCTCATCTAGAAAAATGTACCTCCGTGTCATCCTATATCAGCGGTGATATCCTCGCGATCATTCGGGGGCGCGGTTATCTTTCGGAGTAGTCCTTAGCTCGGATAGGTTAGTTTCAGGCTGCTCACAATGATCTCCGTCTATTTTAAAACCTCCAACTTTACCGATCATATCCTGTCGCTACGGGGCGGCATTCCCACGCTACAAACGGCGTCTCCAGTCTGGAAATGGGCACTAACATGTCGCCAGAGATTTCCCCAGAGATGTCCCCAACTTGCCAAGCTGTAGGATAAGGTTATACTTGAATCGAATGCAAAAGGTCATTTCCCTAACCCTGGGATCCAGACAAAGCAGCTAAAATATCAATATTAGACGGCGGAAGGATAGCGGATCCGGAAGGCTATATAAACGGGGAAATGCTTGGTTGTGGAATCAATGTGGTTTGTAGGATAAGATATAGAGGAGGGATACATTTAGGATCGTATTGTTCCTAAATTCAAGAAAGATAATACAATTATGATATAGGTGCAGTTGTTAGCGCTTGAGGCAAAAAATCAAAGTATAGTACTGCCACAGGCATGAACTACGTTCTTCAAAAAGTCCCCGCCCATTTGGGTATTATATTTCTTTCTCCCCCTCTTCTATTCTCAGCTAGCTTTGCTAAAGCGTGGAAAGAATCTCTACCACCCAAAAAATCTTGCAAAAACACGCTGGTAGACATCCTGTAATTTCCTGTCTTTATTTATTTCTTCACTTAATTAATTGACGTTGCTCAACCCCTGTTAACCTTTACCGGGTCTAGGTCTTGGCGTACCATGCGCCGAGAAATTCTTTTTCTTTCTCTGATTCTTTACCTCTCTCCCTCCCAGGGTGTTCACCACCGACCGAGCGCAGCACTCGACTTAATCAGAAACCCCGATTTGGGCCAGCAGGTCTAAAGCAGGTCTCAATGGGAAACTCAAATCCAAAACGGACAGTCCTTGTTGGCATTTCCAAGTACCTATGTAGCTAATCACAGTGGCAATTATCAAGAGGCAGGAAATCGTGGAACTGATTACATATTCAACTGATGTCGCTAAATTATGATTAGGTCTACCGCATATAGGGTTTGCTTTACTCTTTGGAACAGTATCACGCCAATCGGGATGGTTTGAAAATGTCCGATAGAACATCAATGCCGAAGAGAGCTCTACCGCTCAATTGACATCGACAGTCGGTACCCTCGTTCCCCACCAAGCGAGTTCACCACCTACGCAAAAACTGGCCGCTAAAGCTGCAGCCAAGAAATATTTGTATGCTGCACTCGGTGGGTGGTGAACTCGCTCGGTGGGCAACGAGGGTAAGTGATTGGGTAAACGGGTTTAACAATGCATTTTGGGAGGTTGCGTCTAAAGATTACCAACACAGTCTAAGGCTAGGATCGGCTAGAGGCGCACGTTCAGGATGCCGATCCTGCTACATACTGTTCTACTTGCAGGACGACTGCGGGGTTGGCACACCTTTGTAGGTAGATATTCTATATAACGGTATCTACTATTACATGATAACAGCCCGCTTTGAAACTTCAAGGACCAGCTGTCCTGCAGGTCAATATGCATGTTTCCCCAGAAATACCAAGCGGCTCGGGCCGGTCTTAACGAACTCTTCGCTATCGGAGATAAGCCTTGGGGACCATGGCTAATTCGACAACAAAAGAACTGCATATGCATAGGGTCACAGGATCAAGAGTGCTTCTCTGAATTTAGAGTTACAGCCTTCCCCACAATCAATCATTTACCAGTACGGTGCACACCATGATTTAAGCCTTGTACAGCGATGGGGAAAGTTATTGTAGAAGTATGGTAAGAGCCCTATTGGCCGGGGCAGTCATCTAAACCCTGTTTTTAGACAGAATAACCCTTTTCAGTCTAACTTTGACTCGTTTTACGATTTCCTGTAGGTATGTACCAAGTTGAATTGAATGATCAATTACGTTTTTTTTTGACACATATTAATTCTTAAGTGACCTAGCCCAGATATTCCCTGCGATGCATAACCTGTTCGCTAGAGCATTTCTTATGGTCCAGTATTAGGGCGCCCGGTATCGACTGTCGGGATCTTTTTCAGGTTGTTGCAATGGATACCTATGACTAGATCACAACCAGATGGCAGAAATCAAGGTATCCCTCATGACAACAGCTGACTTGGCACAATAGCAATCCCTAAACGATAAGCTGACGGAGATTGCAGAATCCCTCTAATAGAGCGAAAAGAAGATATGATGTAAAATTGGTTTAGTCATTAATTTATTTCCGTGAGGAAGGATATGAGGACTGTATTTCATGTCTATTGGCTTGTAAAGACTCCCTCGAAGTGTACCTACCTGGGATTATTGTTCTATTTTGACTTTCTTATTTCGTTACTAAACTGTAATTAGCCGGGGTGTTACATGTCCTTAACCTACCAATCAACCTATCAACCTCTTAAGAAACTTGCTCAATCATGCCTCACCCAGGAACATAGAGGTTAACCTAGCCGAACCAGAAAAAAATGACAAGACAAGTATCTATTGCCTCAATCCCCAAGATTAGTTACATCATTAATCTCCCTTCCCAATATCATTTCAGTAATCGTATCTCGAAGTTCCATGAAGATATTATTACTGAATTCATACTGGACCATTGAAATCTCTGACTCCACATGTATAAGCATTCTCTCCTTCTCTATACGACCGCGATGTGGGATTTCGGCGTTCAGAACCAGTGACCCAGGCACGTAGCCGGGACTCCCGCAAACTGCCCCACCACCACCACCACCAGCCGGCGACTTCAGATAGCTAGGCATCAAGTGGGTCTGTAGGCCATAGCCTAAATCCAGCAGAGGCTTGAAAGCAAATCCCCGTATCCCCTCGTGTATCTTCTCTTTTGTTTTCTTGTGCATCACCCGGTAGCTAATTAGTAGCTTTATGTCCAACACTGTGATTATTGCATTGAAACTATTCGTATGGTGGTCATATACGAAGGTCTTCACCTGGGTACTTCGTTCCACCAATTCCCCGCTCTTGCGAGGACCGCAATCCCGGACCCTTTCCACTATACCCTCTGCAAGAGCCATTAAATAGGAGGTCATGGGAACATCGAGTGATTTGAGGAGAAGTTCTGCTGTTATGTCGTTGTCGGGGATACTGAAGGTCCCAGACCTATTGGATTGTACTGAGGGAGTGAGCCATACCGCTCGTTTCTCGAAGGCAGCTCTTATAAGCTTTGAATAGTAGATGGCTGAGCTGCATGCGCCCTCTGAACCCATTTCCTCACTGGCAAACTTTTCTGCTATCAAAGAGTCTGCTAACTGGCGTGCCCAGGAGATGGTAAGGTGGACATTGTCTCGCAGGAGCAGGAACCTCTGATCAGAGTGGAGCGACGGGTCCAGGAAGTTCTTTCGCACTTCATCTACCTCCTCCGTCCCATTTGAATGAAGAATAGTGACGTCGGTTGTGGTGGAGTGTGACATGGGACAGGTAGAGGTGGGTTATGAGATATGATGGAATTGTTGTTGGTTTAGAGTTTCGGTTTTGTCCTCCGTGGGTATGGTTGCTTGTGGTATCAATGTAAATCTTTGGTCTAAGTGATTGGTCCTCAAGAACGGTCGTTAACAGAATATATATCTGTTTTCCGCAATCAGGTACGTCAGATCTTGATACTATTTTATAACGTTTCCGGCTAGATTGGCGTAAGAACCAAAGCCCGGTGGTACGAGAGCCCAGTTCAGAGCCTGGGATCATGCCGACCCCGCCGCCGGAAGCCAAGCATCCGGCCCGCGAGGATATCTGCCACATGATATGTCACTCGCCGTAAGTCAGAGGTACCCGAATATGCAAGTCTTAAGATGCAATTCTTATTGGAAGTACACCAACTCAGTGATGCATCTTCGGGCACTTGTTACCTGTCGCAAGCAGTTCCTTCGGGTGATAGTGGATGCAATATGATTAGTTGTAAGGCCTATTAAAGTTAGAGTCTTTGAACAAAACTATTTATTTCCAAGTAGGATGTGATATAATATTTTCGACTACAAGACTTAAAGGTACGCATGGAGATATATTCAATCCTTATGCCTATAATTCCTCCCCCAGAGTACTTGTGAGCCCCTATGCAGCATACCCTCGGGAATTGATAATTTTTTGTTCGTTGCCTTTCGCACCCGTCTCTACCTATGGAACTTTGCGGTATTAAGTGCGTCCGGGTAAGCGGTTTTTGCCTTAATGTGTTTAGAGCGCTTTAGTCTCGAGACATGCGCCGTGTCCTGTAAGAGTACAAAATCGGAAATGATCTGGTCTACCTTACACTCTTACAAGACTCGGCGCATCACCTCTATTTGCAAATTTTGAATAACGTCGTGTGATAGGCTTGATCTTAGGCAATGGAAGTACAGGATGCGTCTTATATATCCGACGCATATCTGATAGACAATCGCTCCGAATTCCAACTAATTATAATGCAGCTATATTATGCAGCTTTGACAACCTTGTGTAACACACCACTTCGATTCGCCCACCGCCAATTAAACAGAGAAGCAATCTATCAAACATAATTCGGCCTCGGTTCCGATTGTGAGTCGTTATCAAACATGCTTTATTCTAGCTATGATTATATTCGTCCCAGGATGCATATGAGACAGTGTATACTTGCACCGAAATATGGCATCGAGTATTAACTGTCTACTCCACGGTTGCCTGTTGACCTACAAATGTTACACGGAAAGTAACGAATGACAGTCCATTCTTTGATCTTTGGCTGTACCGCAGAATCTCAGGAATAACGAATCGAACTGGACTGGAATCTTAGACTTCGGATTGGTCAATTGCCTGTTGAGCCTCAATCCGACAAAGCCAAAGCGTAACTTTTAGTCGCCTTGACCAATAGGTAAGCGGTATTCCAGCCCAGTCTGATTCGTTATTCCTGAGATCCTGCGGTATTAGAACTGGTTTAAATACCCCGATTTCATGATCCAAACTCCACAAGCTTTGCCATTACCACCTACCTCTAGTTTCAACACCTATCTTTACACGAGAAATTTATAGCTTCTACTCTTCCCAAGATGTCGCTAGCTCCTAAGGTGGACGCACCCCCGTCATACAATGATCCCGAGGAGGAATGGAAGGCCATCCCCACACTCTACCATGTTGATCTCACCCCTCCCGGTCGTGGTGACTTTTACCCGGGGCTCAAGGAGATGAAGGAGAGCATTGAAAACTTCGGCTCGTGGGCTACGAATATCACTGAGAAGGCTGTAAACGATAAGCAAAAACAAGGTCTATTCAAGGATGGCTCCGGGAAACTTGACATTGAGGCTATCTCGCGGTACCGCTCTCGAGTCCTCGAAACCGTCTTCCGTACTCGTACTGTGTGCCTTACAAGCACGCATGACTTCAGCGCTAGCAGAACAATCACTTCGAGCACTCCGAACCTTGAATCTACAATCATGGAGTTGACTACAGAGGGATTTCCGGTGACCGAAACAGTCAGGGTGGCGCTGAATAAGGTTCTACAATCAGTGGTGGGTTGTGTGAGGAATATGGAGGGAAAGTTGATCACGCATAAGCTCCTGGCCACTGTATTTGTGGGCGATAAATTTGCAAAGACGGTAGATCCTAGGATTAGACTTATTACCCTTGAGACCCAGTCCAAAACCGTGAACGTTCCCACATGGATAGGTCAGCGCACTGAGAAGCAGGTAACCTTGACATACAAAGGCTCAGAGTGGAACTTCTCGACGAAGATCTGGGATGAGGTATACCAGGAGCACCGCCAGAGTTTGATTGAAGAGGGGAAGAGGCGCATGAGGGAACCGCTCGATGTTGGGATGGAAGATTAGGGAGATCTCGAAAACCTATGTTTGTTGGTATGCACGCACTGTACTTCTCCTTAGACATGTTTTCATATGTACCTTTCAGTTTGATGTACTATTTTTCTCAATCTCTGGGACGATTGTACGTATGGATATACGAGTAAGATTGCTAGCACTGTTGAGGAAAGATGTTCCCGGAAAGATGACCTCCGTTGCTCCACCAACTCGGATTAACTGCATACGCGGGTGGATGAGCGGGAAGTTGGTCAACGAGTCATATGACGGGGCGTAAGCTTATCTAGCTAGCAGTCATTGGTAATTAGTCACCGTAACCCTAAACCAGGCCCAAAACGTCGTCGGAAGGACCTGGGGGACGACGATTTAGAAACTGCTTCAAATAGTAGTACGTTGAGCCAAAATATATTGACCAAACAAGATACCTCCAGCGCATAATAAGAATGAAATGACTAGCTACCTACCATCCGCCCCCAGCCGAGCCATTGAAGGACAGACTCCCTCGCCACAGCTTCCACAGGTTAAATACATAATGTTGAAAATCGCAATGGCGAGTCACTAAAGTTCAATGATGGCTCCAAAAAGTATAATTTAACTCCGCCCAATAAGGTAAACCAGCTTCCCTCGTTTCCAAACACCGCATTGAATCAGATGCAAAAGAGCTCAAGGAAAAACCCATATCAAGACCCATGCGATAGATAAAATCCATGTTGCGCTCACAAACACAAACTCAAACCATACTTCGGCCTACTATATTCATATTACAAAAACGATTGATAATCCATGAGTCAAATGAGTAAAAAACAAAAGTTCATACTTTACCCCACCCACCCACAAAAAACAGACTCAGACAAAAATTACACAAAAAAAATTTTATTTGTCAAAATCAAAAAGGACATTACCGCTCTGTCCCTAATGGCAAAAATAAAAAAGAAAGACTTCTTACAAAAAAAATAAACATGACTATGGAAAAGTTCACAAAAAGCCTGTCATTCCAAAATGAGAATGAAAAATAGCACTATCGAAGTCCGTAAAGAAACCAATGGTTCTTCCTATCACAGATCAGGTCCCCGATCTCATCTGTCGACAAAATACCTCAGGAGCAAAGTTGTTGGATAAGATCGGTCAATGACTACATCAGGTTATAACAGAGCCATATCAAACCATCTGGTGTATGAGTACACATAGGCCCGTTATATGCGAAGAGTCATTATTAGAAGCCAGTTAGTACAGTGGTAGGGAATGTTACCACAGCGAGACTTGCTACCTGCAGTGAGAGATACAGACCCCCTGACCAACTAGGGCAGAAGAACTATTCACGGGAACTCTTGACTGACGAGTCTACTACTTCGCCAGTGTCTAGAGGACCAGCCAGAGCTAGGCTCTGAGTGCCGGGCATCTTCTACAGTCCCTCTGACCATGATGGCTACTGCTGCGGGCGGTAGTAGCCTAGCCCGGATTAAGTCTACAATGAGTAACAGCTCTATCGCAACATTGGGTATATCATCTGAGCGGAGTCTCATTCATGCATGCCTGGAGGTAGGTGCTAGCCCAGGATGCAGATGATCCTTGACCCTGACTAAGGATGTTATGCTCGCGAGCCGAGAACGCCCGTTACCGCTTAGAGAGAAGCGGGGTAACAGAGGAATTCAGTTCCGCATCGCAACAGAGCTTTCATCAGAACTTAGTAGGAAAGACGGAGGTCAAAAGCTGAGAGGATGGAAATATAAGTACTCGCCTCCGTTCCCACACGTCTTCTCCAACCATCATCTCCAGTTGAGGAATCAGAGTAGAAGAAGTCCCTTAAGATTATTCTAAGTGCATACGCAAAGAATCCTTTATCTCTATACCTGATTATTCCTATTGGCCCTTTGCTACTCGATGTCAGTAAAGAGAGTTTTCTATTGGTACCTTAGAGCACATCTATTTGTTCGGGAATCCCTTTCGATACTTTGTCATACTCTCCTACTGTTGTAAAGGCAGAGCCCCGTCATACAGGTAACATAATGGGAAGGAGGTCGGGTAATGGAGTGTAAGCGCTAGAGATATTTGGGTATTTGCAGGATAAGTCATCGGTATTGGTAATGGTGTTGGTGGCTTTGAAGTAAGGGGGTTTTATCATGGCGTGATACGATATCGAGCACCATTGCGGGAAGAAGGATTAGTCAGGATTTCTTTTATGTTCTATGGGTTTCAGTTGCAGGGTTCTATGAGTCAATGGCATGCAGGTATTTGTAATGATGGATTTCCTTTGGGTTCTACGGGGTTCTACGGGATGAATCAGCAATGGATTTCCTAGGCTATATATAGGGAGCTCTCTCCCTTGCTTGTAGGACTTCTCTTCTTCTCCTTTCTTCTTCACGCAACCTTCCTGTCATCTTAGGCGTCTTTAGTCTTTGCTCGTCTAGAATATACTTTCTCTTTCCTAGCCATAGTCCCGTCGATCGTGCTGTCTCCACGGGGTCGACTGTTACGGAGCGAAGCGAAGACGATATCTAAACTAGCCAAGGTTCACAACCGAGGCGAAGGTGAGGCGGAGGCGAGGTGAGGACAAGGACGAGGACGAGACGCCAAGGTAACTTAACCGAGGAGTAGGGTTGTAGGACAGAGGGTCCAGATGGCTGTTCGTACGAAGTGATGTAGACGAAGATACCAGTAGAGGACTTGCACGACGGTCATGGACTAGGACTATGGCTAAGCGAAGACGAGGTGTTACTAAGACGAAGATGACTAAGAGGGATGACGTATTATATTCCAAGAGACGAGAACTGAGAAACAAGTAACAACTAAAGAAACTAGAAACGTAGAGTTGATAACAGGAAGGTTGCGTAGGAAAGGAAAGAAGAGAAAAGACAAAGGAAAGGCTCGTAGCCGACTATATATACAGTTCCCAATCCCTGTCCAGGGATGACTCATAACCCGTGTGACGGAAACCCATAGAGACCCAAAGAGAAATCTAAACCCATTCCACAATATCCTTTCCTCCGCAGTAGCCCGTGGTATGCCGTGATATCGACAGAACTCTCTTCCCCGCACCTAGCCTCGCCCACATACTCACCCCGCCTCGGTTGTGTTCCTTAGTTCGTTTAGTCTCGTCCTCGCCTACCACCGTGATAGGTTTCTATGAGATTTCATGGACTGGGTCAGTGGTAGGAGGAATAGCTGGATATATAGAACTTTGTCTTTCCTATGTCTTCACCTCTTTACGCAACGTCATTTTTCTGTTGGCAATATATAACATGCATACCTAAGGGTAAATTATTACTCATCTCATTCAAAATGGGTTGTTCCCCCCCGCTTGGGACCCTTCTCATCCTGCGGACAGCCAAAAGGCCTGTGTCGCCTCAAAATAAGCGGGTTAAAAACTTGTATATAGACTAGTTCCCTGCTTTTCTCTTCAATCTCCATTATGTTACGGAGCAAAGCGGAGACGACAACTAAACAAGCCAAGGTTCACAACCAGGGCGAGGACGAGGACGGAGACGAGGGGCGACGGAAGAGACTTTAACCGAGGAGCAGAGTTGTGGGGCAAAGAGTCCAGATGGCTTCACGAACAAAGTTATGTAGACGAAGGTACTAGTAGATGACACGCACCACGGTCATCGGCTATGGCTATGGCTAAGTGAGGATGAGGTAGAACCAAGACGAGGATGACTAAGAGTGATGACGTATTCCATTCAGAGAGACGAAACAAGTAACAACTAAAGAAACTAGAAACGTAGAATTGATAATAGGAAGGTTGCGTAGGAAAGGAAGGAAGAGAAAAGACAAAGGAAAGGCTCGTAACCGACTATATATACAGTTCCCAATCTCTATCTACGGATGACTCATAACCCGTGTAACGGAAACCATAAAACCCAAAGAGAAATCCCGGACCCGCGAACCCATTCCACAATATCCTTTCCTCCGCAGTAGTCCGTAGTGATACATTACCAACACACACTAAACCAATACAAATATAGCTTCCCATACCCAAGAAACTATCCATTTATATAACCATCCTTTTCTCAATTACATAATCAATATATCATCCTCAATCTCCGTCCACATCAACTTTGTTGCTGATTTTGCATTTTCCACTAAACTCAAACTCAAAGGACTACCATCAAACATCTCTGCTAGACGAGCATACGTGACTACTCCGGAGAACGCCTCTGCCGTAATTTCCACTATGAACTAGCTCCACTCAAAAAGGAACAAATACGATACCTGTTACACACTAAAAACACACTTCAGCTACTGCACAATACCTATCTTGTTCAAGACGATAGTAAAAGAAATAAATATATTATGGAGCGAAAGAAGAGATACCAGATTCTTCAGGAAAGTCCAATCCATCCATTCCCTTTTACTCCTCATGGATGCCCTCAGCTAAAGGAATATCAGGAAAGCTATCTCTCACCTTCGAACAACGGAGGAATACAAATGGTCTAACAAGAAGGGGTAGAGGCTGAAAAATGATGCAAAACTAAAAAGCTAAGACAGAGAACTCACAAAATCAATCCAACTGATAAAGACAGTACTTCATGACCAACCCAACAACCTATCCCTAGCATTCCCTGAAGGAACAGGAGAAACATGCATAATAGCATAATGGAAGAATCGTCAGGACAAACACAGGCAACAAATTCTACAGGGTAAGAAACAAGTGTAAAATGTTCAAGGAATATACACCAGACAATTCAAAAAATCGTGATTAAAAGATCTCTTCCAACAGCATCAGGAAAAAATAGGTTTCGCCAAGACGAATCATGTCTCTCCAGACGCAGAATACCCAAAATCGTCGTCTGGATGCATCAGGTGCCGTCTTGTGTCTCAAAAAGGTGACAGGTCACATTTGGCTCGTCTAAGCTCGTCTAAAAGTGACCTGTCGTCTTTGGTTCGTCTAAACTCGACTTAGCTCGTCCTGAATGTGACAGGTCGTCTTTTGACGTCTCCAAAATGTGATATGTTGGCAGAAAAGTGATATACCAACACAGACTAAGCTCGATTAGGACTAGCTCCTGTCATCAACATCATTCTTGGCGCAGTTTCCAGGTCTTAAGCACCCCCACCGCCGCCTCCACCTCCATTTCCACCTTCACCTCCACCTTAACCTCCACCTTCACCTTCACCTCCACCTCCATCTCTATCTCGAGTATCTCCCTACCCCATATTCCGACACCTATGCTAATGTCTATATAGAGTCCTACACGCCCAAATCGACGCCCAAATCGACGCCATGGAGACGCCCAAATCGACACCATCGACACGGCCAAATCGACGCCATGGACACACCCATAGTACGCCTAGGACACACCCAAATAGACACCATAGACACCCTCAAATCGACGACTTCTACAGGTAGTGAGGTGGGCGCGCGGGCAGGCGCGCGGGCAGGTAGTCGTGCAGGCATATATTTGTATATAGAATTATATAGAATTACATAGAATGAACTAAACGATGTACAGTTAATCACCTGAACTGTCAAATCGTCAATGTGACGTCAATTCCCAGCGAAAATTAGCGTCAAAGTTCTACCATGACTGCTAGCATGCCAAAAGGCACAAGACGAGGTTTTGGGGACTAAAGACGGAAAAGTCATCTTGGGAGTCCAAAACTATCTTGTGGCGCTGGGGGGTGGGGATGCAGGTAAGCAATTGATTTTTGGGCGTCTTTGACGTCTTGGGCATTTTCTGCCAATGGTGGCGCCCAGGCGCCACAAGACGCAGCCCCATTTTTTGCTGATGAGATGAAAACAACATCAAAAACTCTGAAAAAGAGATTAAGTTCGAACCAACCACCCCGCAGACAAATATCAATCTAAGAAGAAGGAGAACCTCATCTACAACACCATCAAAAATCAAAAAGAAGAATGTATGCCTCCTCCTAGAAACACAAACTGCGCTCAAAACCTTTTCACCAAAAATTATAGAAAGAATAAGTAGGTACCTAGCAGGAGAACCTCCAAACCAATGCCTCCCCAAAAAAAGAGCTTCTGTTTACTGAATGAACTTAACCATTGAAGGCACCTCTAAAACAATGCCCAAACATCTTTGACTAGCGAGCCTAAAGTCATAAACTTCGCCACTACCCAACTATCTTCCTCAAACTCCGACGAGGACAAAGTAGTTTACAAAACATAAAACACAAAGAAATAAGAGGCCTACACAAAACACCCAAGTACACACTACCAAAACCCCTAATCTAAAACAAATACAAAAAAATATAAAACATGCCAAAGATAAAACCATAAAATAAAAATAAAAAACAACATATCCAACGAGACAAATAGTATCCCATTTCATGTATATACGATTGGTGCCAATCAAAAATATACAACAACGTGCCTTACCTAGAGGGCCCACAGGTAAAAACAGAACTATTCTTCACACTCGAGGAATGGCCCTCTATCATTGAAAGAACAAAAGTAAAGAAAATATACCATCCCCGACTATAGTTTTAGATTCTTACTACAAAGACACCGACATAAACGATAATAATATGCTTGAAGCGGCTATCAAGGTTGAGGACGACCATGATATGTATAAATATTCAGATATTATAGACCCCAGTAAAAAGTAATAAACAATTTTCTTTAATCTCTTAACCTATTCACATTTTATAAACAACCCTGCTACATAAATTCTTAACTATTACAGCCCCTTAAATACTCACATCATTAACTCTAATCATTGATTCCTAATTGCCATCTTGGCAAAGTATAGCTCCGGGAAACACTCTTAACTTTCCTTTCCCTCTACCAGAACAAAAACAATGCTTGCTTATCTCCTTTGTCTCTTTTCATTTCTTATATCTCTCATATGTTATTTCCTCTCATTCATACTCTGTTTTATGATTAGCATGTACTCACAAATTATGAAAGGAATAAGCATATATATGTATATGCCCACACATACAAATTCCCATGTGTGTGAAAGTACTAATCAATATCCTAAAAAAACCAAAGGGGACCCCATTTTAAAAAAAACGGAGTATATTGCAACACACTAAAAAACATATTACAACCCAAGTACCCCAGTACAAACAACTCTATACTACAACATATGGAGACACAAGTACATATTACAATGAAAACACACAATGTTGCAATGTAAAAACCATACCAAAATATTAAACACTAAGCTCTGTCACCACGTTTGACGAATGCAGAAAATATCACTCGCAATCCAAGAAATATTTCACCAAAACTAGATATAAAAAAATAAAAGAAAATTTAAACTAAATCATACAATCCCTTAAGCTTCAATATACACCTTATAGTAAGTATCTCATATGTGAAATATCCTCCAACTACTCCCTGAACTAAAGTCACCGCAATGTTGTTTGATTTTTATATCTTTCCCCATCAATCCCGAGTGAACCAATAACTTCAACAAAGCTACATGTGCCCTGACTAATAACACAAAACCTAAGAATAACCGATGGTATAGTAAGTGGGCCGAATGTAGCAGTAACAACTACTATAGCTTTCAGAAACTAAACAAGCTCAGAAAATTGGCACATATTCTGCAAATAAAGGAATAAAAACACATTATGTACTATAAAGTGCGGATGAACTCATTTCACTTAAAACAAAAAATGAAAACACATAATGAATACCATCAGCAACCTACCATTTGTGACTGGAGTCTCCTGAGAGTCCTAGATATTTTTTGAGTCTCCTCGGGCTCAGGAGACTTCAGGAGACAAATGAAGTCTTGCTGATCAAAATGAAAAAATATATCCTGCACCATTCCTTTTAACAGCATTCAGGCGCCGGAACAGTAATGCTAACCAATCATGGATCTATCAACAATAGTATCATGATTGGCAATAAGTCCCCCCTATGATTCTTTCACTCAACGCTCAGCAAAATCGGACCATCTCTGCCTCTAATGGGAAAATTCAAACCACTTGAGGCCTCACAAAAGAAATATTTTCCCTCATCCTCTCATGGTGATCTTCCCCACCAACAAGTAGCAAACCTCCTGATCTTCTCTTGACTGAACTCTTGACATGAAGCGTAGAAGAGAAATTTGTGCGCATAAAAGACCTTCTCACCAAACTCCTCCAAATAGAGCAACAATGATATATATAGACTCACCAAAATATAAGGCTTTTAATCAATCAAAATGATCAGCAAAAACATCACGAGCTCTCGCATTGATATCTTTCTTTCCAATACCCTCCAAAGCCCCATTACCAAAACCAAAAAGTTATAACCAAAATCCCAACTTTCAAACCTATACGGTAACCTCTCCCTCGCAGAATGTGGATCCCAAAATATAAGATTTAACCCCGACCATAACTTACTATCAAACTCAATACCTCCAGGTGCAACAAAAAAAAGAGAATAATTAATGCGACAACGAGGAGATAGCAAGCGTTTGACAGCGTTGGAAACTATAGGATAAAAGTGTTTCACAAAAATAATTTTGTTTTTGCAAATCATTAAAACTGCGGGGCTAGGCTATCACATATATATACAAAGATCAAATCACCCGGCCCAAAAATCACTCAACATAAAAAAATAAAAAAAAATTAACAAACCGGTAAGAAATCTTTCCTCTCCAGCTCTGAGGGCTCCGGAGAACAAGGCCTCGTTGCGGTTTTGCCATCAGATAAGGGCGGATAAGAAAACTCAAGTTGCCCGGTTACACAAACCTGCAACTAGGCCTTGATTCTTCAAGGACCAGTACCATGAGCCATCCTACGCTCAACCAAGCCAACACCCGTATCCGTCTTCCGTCCGAACTTCTTCTTCTTATTGTCAAAGAACTTGATGAGCGGGGCCTCTCTGTGCTCTCTCGGACATGTCGCCTATAGTCTCCTCTCCAACGAACTTACCTCTGGGTTCGGATCCCCCAGTGCGCACATTTTTACGTGGGCTGTAGAGACATGCCATCCTTCAATCTTCGGCGTGTGCTCTATCTCGGATATAAGCTCCCCAACTAGATGTCGACTTACAGAGAGACGCCACTACGCGCAGCCATACTGAATGGACACACTGATATTGTCCGTGTCCTCCTCGAATACGGAGCACCGACTGATTCCGGAGATTCCGGGTCTCCGCTCCTTTTGGCCGTGAGCATACCGCATGTGAACATTGTGGGGGTGCCATTACAGCACGGGGCCACCAGCGGCACCTTTGACGTCCACCAAACAAGAGCACTGTTTATCTCTCTACTACATGTACATGTAGAGATAACGAGACTCCTTCTCGAAGCTGGGAATGATGTACATCAGGCATTGCCATATCTTGATGAGGGTACGCTAGTAGATTCAGCAAGAACTACGTATCCTGGGAGCTTGCGTCAACTTGGATATGATACTACCGAAGTGATAAAATTCTTAGCTGAGTTTGGGGCGGGGGATGAGGGTGAGGAAGGAGCCGATGACCTAGGGACCTGGTGTGAGAGGAAAGCAGAGTGGCGCGGTGTATGGGAACAGCAAAACGGGGGAAGAGGACGAACGGAACCGCCAATAGTGGGTTGTTGCCAAGGTCTTTAGCCACACCGGTGTTGTATTTCATTAGGTGTATTCCGGTGCTTTGGGGAGGTTGGTCCTTCTGCCTACTTGCCTTCCACCTTCTGTTAGAGGGGATTTGCTCGGAGTATTCAAATTAGTGTCGGTTTAGTTAATAGATATACATAGGAAGGAAATATATTATACTGACCTCACTATTTCTATATGATAAGTGTATGGGTGACTTTGGAGACTCTTAAAACCGCAGAACCAATTGACAGTCAGAGTGGCACCCACATGAATTCCTATGCTTGGTTAAAGGTAGATGGAATTTTAGTGTTTTCTGAATTTGGGGAATTTCCTGTTGCTCTTCCTTCCATTAATCGCAACAGGACCTGATAGAGCATTATCCTGATTTATGTATTTAGAGTGAAACGTTCCTATTTCATCTTTTTCACAGGTATATAGTCTTCTCCTTTGTGGTCATGATTCACCCTCACCATCTTATATTATTATTATAACCCAATGCATTTAATTCGTTCCAAAGGTCCTATAAATCTCTCTACACATAGAGGCTACCAGTGAACTCAGAAAGAAACGTCACCCTTATGAGTAGTTCATTCATCAACATAACCGAAGCCCTTCCGCTGCGCACGAACAGCTCAGCGCCAGAACTATAACCGTACTGTCGGAGGAAAATAGCGGGCGACGGACTACACCTCACCACGCTATTCCTCATCGTACTGGTCGTTCTACCCATATTCAGGACGAAAATACAACGAAAATATGAGCTGCAAAGTAGGGTATAGAACTATCTATCTCACCTTGTTCGAAGTATCTTCCACGTTCTGCATATTTGGGGTTTACAGACCGCCCAGAGGTTTGGTCCTCTAGGCCCTCAATATGTGCTACGTCGGAGGTGTTTACCACCCATTGATATCCCTCAATGTCGACGGTGGACAAGGTATACCGGTATGACACCTCCATTGGCAGGAGGTGAGAGTCTCCCCTACAACGAAATAACCCGAGTAGGTATCCTAAGCAGTTATGAAGAGCTCTCTCATAGAAGGCAGGTTACTATCGACTAAGATGGGTCTATGATGTATATAATTACTCTTCAAATAAAGAGATGGAGTTTACAAACACAAGTCAGGGTTGGTAAGCACGACTGGTTGCAACTGATCATCCGATCCGTATGTCCGCTACTAGACACCTCATCTAGTGATTTACTTTCGTAGCTAGGGATTCAATTCTAAGGACACTTATCATAACCTTATTGATTGATTGTGTGAATATTTTGCGGTGTTTTGGAAAGTTCGGTATGGGAAAAATGTTGTAATCGCCCGTCTTCGCCAAGAAACCTCCGCAACACTGCGAGGTCGCATTTGACAAATTGAAACATCAGAACCCCTTTCTTCGCCGAGTCGGGTGAAGAATCTTGTCAAAGGAGAGCGAGTAGACCAAGGTTTTATCCTGGTACAACCCGACTTGGGTAGGTGTATAGTTGAATGAGAGTGTAGCGACATTTAATTTGCCGTCAGGTTAATATAGCCATATGTAACCACCTGTCATTGTGATAGTGCCTGGAACGCTAACACTAACGGCCACCCTACCGATCCCTATTAGGTAGATGAACTCCTGGGGTATTGTTAAACGGCGGGTATGACTAATATCAAACCCAGTAGTGAATTAAACGAAATTCTTAAGAACATATGGTACTCTTCGTAAGAATATGGAGAACGTTTTTTTAATTGTCAGGATCCACTATGAGCATTGTTCAACTTGGTTTGCAAATTTATGAAGAGTTAGTCGTAGCCCCCGGCCAGGATAACCACCCCTAGGAGCGCGTCTACCAAACACGTTGATCATGTCATCTGCCAAGAGATCTTGGCATAGCACTGGTATTTGGAACTTGACATTATATCTGGGGCGATGTCGAGCCATACGATATGCAAGCGGATAGTCTTGTAGGGAGGTCGGCCTTGATAGGGGTGCCATTAGAAGTACAGGCGGCCGAATAGCAATATACGGAATCGTCGGAGTATTTCGGAGAACGAACATGGTGTTGTAGTAGTCCAGGCCCATGGTACCATACTGGAGTCAATTTTAAGCCTAAATGAGGTCCTCATGCCACCGGTGGGAAAGAAGTCTAAAAGCATAGGCGAGAAGCCTAGAGAAATCTCAAATTGAATAGTATTGTGGTGAGAGTGGCCCAGGCAGGCTGACTCATTACCCCTGACTAACAGCGATGTGTACATATCTTTAAAGATTGGGCGCGCGGGCGTAGGATTAAACGACATGCTGTGATGGAGTGAGGTCCAGGTGAGAGCCAACCTCTCCTTGATTCAGCGCTGCAAAAGCTGTGCTGAGTACCATTAAGGTGCGAAGAATAGGTGTGAAGGAGGGAAGCCCATCAGCTTATAGCCACTTCTAAAGTATACATCAAGCGCTTAGGTAGACCCCAGGGGACTTGTGCTATAATCCTGTCTGCCCTGCAAGGGTACCATGTCACGGACAGGACGGATCATGAACGCCACGTGTACTTCTGACATTCGGGTCGGAGAGAATGCCGAGCCGTAGATAATCGTAATCCACACGTCCTAAATTACTCTAGGAATCCGTGAACAGTTAGACTAGTTAATAGGGTAGTTGAACTACCGATCTGGGTACAGAATACCCTGGTTAGAGGCTGGGGATGGGGTAAAATTACTTAGCAAATATGGGCCTGCTTTTCCCCTGTAAGCACCAACCACCACATTAGTGTGAGTCACACCTAAGTAAATTATAATATTGATAAACATCACAATATTAAGCTTCCCCAGCTGAGAGGAAGTAGAGGGTCCAGTAGTTATAGAGCAAAAGGAAAAGTAATGGGATACACTTTATAATCTAAAAATGCAGCATCTTGGGATAACAGAGTGGCTTAACAACAATGATTCAAGAACCCTATTGTATTTTAGATAAGTAACTTCAAAGATTAAAGTGCAAGGCATCCTCCTTTCTCAGTCAAGCCTGATATCGATAATTTCCAGGTTCTTGTGAAGAATCCTCTTTCTCACACCGGTTAAATCAAGAAAGGAGAATGTTGGTTTATTACTCAGCGTCTGCAGAACCCTAGTAAATACAATTGCCATTCCCTTGTACCGGGGGGTAACCGCCCCAACCAACGCAGCCCTCCCCCATTCATCTCAACCTCATGCTCAGGTAAAGCCCTAACCACATACCCTACGACCACTCTCTCATCCTGTCTTGCATGGCCGGTACTTTCCCTTCCTCGGGACCACCCGCACTCCTATTTCTCTTCCCAGTCTCAGCCAAACTCCGGAGGTTGGTCAGCGAGCCCAGAAGGAATTAGGACATGTGGCCAGTTGGACGGATTCACAACCGATCATCGAGCGAGATGATCATAGGTTACGCTATAGGTCCTCTGTGTCACAGCTCATGCCTTATAACGACGGAGTAAAGCTTAGGAACGTTGTGAGATCTTATGACCGGGGATTTTTGGGGGGCAGGATTTGCCAAGTACTTCAAGCTATTTCAAAACCAGGCAACGGGTACAGAAAGCTGTATTCCATTGAGATTATACATTCCAACGGAGTGGGTCGCCCTCCGGTCCTCATCAAACTGAACTCTCGCCACTGGTTGACGAACTAAGTGTGTTAGAATCCTCGTTCTGTGTGTATCATGAGCCCGCCAATACTGCTTATTAATTCCCTCACAGGAGCTAAGAACAACGCCAAAGGGGAAATCCAAAAATTGCATGACTAATGCAACACCATCATAGCTTAATGATGTAAACAAAAAAAAACACCATCCCAGCCCCCAGCCCCCCTGATCCCGACAAAGCCCCACCCGCCATACCACATCCCCCCCGCCTTCCACTCAAATGGTACAATTAAAACCCCAGATGTCCCTACATCCGCATCCACATCCACCACACTTCCACTTCATCCAGCACCCAAACCCAACCCCACTCAGCTGTAGCTAGACCCCATAAGCTGGGCACGCCGCGCTACTGCGGCAATGGCGATCACAGCACAGTTAATGGTCCATCCGACAAGTACTTTCAGTCATGAGCACACGGGGCATGATGGGCTCGTCAGGACGAACAATCATTCCCCCCCTCATCCCGCAGAAAAACAAGCGCTCCCAGAAGCCACCCTCCAAAGATCATGTAGTGCTCAGACGCCGTGAGAGTTAACGTTGCAGGAACGGCGCGGGACAATGTCCCGTCTCCCCTCACACCACACGGCTCGTAGTGATAGCCCCCATGGCTTGTTAGGTCCTTGGTTGGCCTGTAAGGGCTTTGAGGCCCTGTACCTTTGCCTTGACACCAAAATGGCCACCTGATCGAGCGGTGAGAACCTTAGCCACTCGGTGGGCTAGACGATCAATGGCCGGTTGGGTCTGGCGGCACGTAGAGCCCGTAATGAGTTGATCCCGCGCTGGCCAGTAAAGACACCAAAGGTACATATGAAGTTGGGACCGGTGATTGGTCCTGCCTTCTCACCGTGTTGTAGCAGGCTGGGGCAAGTGCGGACATAATGTCACGCTTCTGGCCGCACAGCCCCAATCCCATATCTCCCGTCATGGAATATCATTCGTTGCCGAAACCGGGTTTAACCTAGGCATGGTATCCCAGCTTACAGCAGCCGCGTACCAAATACCGCGCCCGCAACATCACCTCTCCCAACCCCGTGATGTGGTCCAAACACGGCCCTGTTCAGCACGCTAGCCACATAGTTAAAGGTGCTCCTATCGTTTCCTACTGTTGGTTTGTACCACCGACTCGTTAGCCCGCCAAACGGTGCGGTCAGAACAGTGACATCGCTGGCCTTTTGGGAGAAGGCTCTCGTTCCCGATGCTTGTGGTGTCTTCTGAAGAGAGCCACACCAGACTTAGGTTGTATTCTGATGGCTCATAGGTTGAGCTTAGTAGGCTGTTGGAGGCTGGAGAGAGAGGATGTCGCTGTAGTCCTAGGGCCTGGTTTATTCGCCACACCATGGGTGTCGTTTATACCGCCCACAAGGCGTCAACCAGCCTCACCTCCCAACATCAGCTGTCGCCCCAAGACACCTGCCCAGTACTAAGCCACCAGGTCCGCCGCCCCCCCTCCCGCCATTGTATCACAAGCCTCATAGCCTTAGCGATACCATCAAACTCCCCACCCATCTGGCCCATCCCCCATCCCCTCCTTCCCCTCCTCTCACTACGCATCGTTGCCAATCACTTAGTAGCTCTTGGTATCGTAACCCTTTAGATTCTATCCTGACACTCGGTCGATCTACATGCGCCCAGTCGTCTAACAATCTAGTATAATACATGACGCTTCCCAAGCCCATTATCTGACCGCCTAGCATATACAAGCCCGCACTACACTCCACCCTATACCCTACACCCCCAGCAACCCAGCACAAGGAAAGATGGGCTAACACCAGCACTAATTACAATACCCCCGCTACTGCCCACCACAACCCAGCTATACAGGGCCCTACCCCCAAACACCCACAGGAACCTCAACCTCCACCTTCACTGCTCTTCAACCCAGCCCCATCCGCGCCTAGATCCAAAACCCACACCCACACCCACATTCTACCACACCAACCCTCCACCAAGTCCCCTCCCACCATCCACCATCCAAATCCACACCACCACCTTCCGACCAACCACACCGCACGCACACCCTCCATGAACCAGCCCTCTTCGAACACATGCTGTACCTACCGCGCCTCACCCACCCACCGCTGGGCACCAACAGCACAACACACCAGCAGCAGCAGCAGCAGCAGAGCACACAACAATGGAATACCGTCTGCTCACGGCCGCCCCTCCACCCCACCCACCCCACCTCTCCACCAACGCACGATGTAAACCCGTCAGCACCCGCCCAGCCCAACACCACACACAACCGCTAGCAGGGGAAACGAGGAGGGGGGGGAGGGGACAAAGGCAACATACATTCCTTCCGCGCTCCGCTCCTCTCACTGGCGCGCTGTGAGCACACCGTAGTCCCCGTCCTGTGCTCCGCTCTGCTGTGCTGTGCTGTGCTGTACTGCGCCCAACTGGCGGTGACGTGAGGCGCCTAGGTGCAGCTGCGTGGGGAGAGGGATGGTTCAGGGACGGTTGGGGGTGGGGGGGTCAGTAGGGAAGTGGTGTGCCTGTCTGGCTGGCTGGCTGGGGGGGGCCGTTGAAGGGACGGAGCAGGAGCGGGGAGTGAGCGTGGCGCGGCGCTGGGCGGGGAGGGGCAGGGTATACTTATGCGACTCATATTGGCCGCGTGGGTACATGAAGGATAATACAAGAAATTGGAAATAGAGGGGGGTAGAAAAAGAAACGAAGGAGCCTATCTGGACTTTCCATCTCTTGATCTCTTCCCGTTTGCAGACTCCATGGCACAATAGACTATAAACATACTTCATCGATCTGGATCTATCTCCCGGCACACTCGTTAGCCTGCATACCAATCTCACCGCCACCCCAAGCTTGACCCTCCCGCGCATCCACCACCAAGGAAAAACAGGAGAGAACACATACCATCTCGATCCAACCTCTTCTGTCTCGCCTGCACGCGTGCCTTCATAGCATCAGGCCCCACCTTGGTAGTCCTCACCGCAATGCCCCCGGGCCCCACGGGCGGCGGCCTCGTCATTGTCACGGCGGGCGTCTTGGCGGGCGGCAGGTCGGGCAGGGGGTCCAGCCAGCGGGCGACCTTCTTGTGCGGGACCGTTGATGGCGCGGACATGGGGGCCGGGTTGAGGAGCGAGCTGAGTGTTGGCGCTTTCGGGGGCTTGGCTGCCGCGAGGCTGGCGCGCTCGGCGGCTACGCTGGCGTTCCATTCGTCGTCGAAGGAGTCGTAGCCGGCGTCGTCTGTTGCTGCTGCTGGAGGTGGGGTGAGAGATCGCTTTGGGGTGGGGGCTGGTGGCGGGGGGCTGGTAGGGGTTGGTGGTGGGTGGGGGGTGGGCGGGGTGGGGGGAGCATGGCCGTGGGCGCGCGCGCGGGCGCGGGTACATGTGCAGGAGCAGGAACTGGAGCTGCAGCTGGAGCTGGAACTGGTGCTGGTGCTGGTGCAGGTGCAGGTGGTTGGATGGTCGCGACCTGCGGCCTCATATTCTCCTTCTCCATCTCCATCTCGACCTCCTCCTCTAGCTCCATCTCCACCTCAACCTCCATCATCCGCCTCAGCGCGGGCTTAACCACCTTGACCCCCGCACGCTTCACACCCGTCTTCACAGCCGACCTCGGCTTCACGACCCGCCCCTCCACACAAGCATGCACCACCTGCGGCCTCCCCGACGACGCCACCACCCTCTCCGCCACTAGCACCCCTTTTCCTGCGGCCTTCTTCGCGGCAGGTGTCTTTGGGACGTGGTGCACGTGCGGCGCGGGGGGGGGCGGACGGCGCAGGCGCCCCCGCGTCGCAGCCTTCATGGCCCGCCAGGCACTCTCCCACACGTTCTCTGTCTCCTTGCCGGGCGCGGACGCGGACGGGGGGGTGTCGAGCTCCATCAGGTCGCTGTCGGTCTTGTCCCCTGCTGCGTCCTCCACACGCGGGACCTCTCCAGCAACCACGGCCACCTCCACCCGCTGCTGCTGCTCCTTCGGCACCGGCGACGTCCTCCGCCCCTTCTCGACCCGCCCGCCGCCGCCGCGCTGCGGACTCAGTGCCCCGGCTTTGTCCTTCGCGTAGGCGTGCGTGTGCGTGTGCGTGTACGTGCACCGGCCGTATCCGCCGAACACGCACGCCGCGCCCGCGCGGCACTGCCCGCCTGCGCGGCGCGGGTGCGAGGGCTGGTAGGTGTATTGTGTTAGCAGCAGGCGCTGGCTCATGGCCGCGTAGACGTGCGTGGTGCTGTAGAAGTCGGCGGCGACGGGGATGCGCTGCGGGGGTGGGGGCGCGCTTGTGTATGGGTAGTAGGCGGGGATGGGGACTCGTTTCGGTGCGGGGGGTGGGCGGGGGGCGGTAGGTGGTGGGGCGGTGGTGGGGTTGGAAGCTGCTGGCTGTGGGGGTCGGTGTGTAGATTCTGTGGGGAACCGCGCAGACGTTAGCTACCGCCGACACATGCGGCTGGCCATGTAGTCGCGCACTGGTAGAGCACAGGTAGTGAGTGGTGGTGGTGGGTGGTACCCTTGAGCCCCGCGCGCCATCATACCAGCGCCGGCATGAGTGCCGCTCCTTGGTTTCTGTAGGACTGGTGCCGGTGCTGGCGCCGGCGGACGGTAGATTGGGATCGGCGTAGGGATGATCCGCAGCCCGGAGTCGACAGGCCTCCTTGCGCTGCTGCTGCCATCAAAGAACAGTGCGTAAATTCGACCCGCCGAGCGTGCGACAGCGCTATCACCCGTCATCCACCGCGCAACAGAAGGGGGATCGGAGAACGTACCCTAGAAACGCCCAAGCCCAGCGCAAGCCGGCCCAGACCCGTCCGCCGGCGACGGGCACCGGGGCGACCACGACGAGGAGGCAGAGGAGCGCCTGCGCGCTGAAGAGGGAGGTTGTGCCGCTGCTGAGGGCGCCGAGGTAGCTGGCGAGGTGGGGGAGCTCGGGGAGGATGAGGAGGAGGGCGATTAGCGTGTAGAGGAGGTACATGTTTGGTGGTGTTGCTGGTGTTGCGCCGTCTTTCATGGAGGGCGGGTCGGGGGATGGGCGGAGGGGAAGGGGAAGGGGAAAGAAAGAGGGGGGGAGGGGGTAGAAGAGGGGGTGTGCGTGTGTGTGGGTGTAGGTGGGTGGGTGACCGGGGGGTGATATATTTGTATATATATGTGTGTATATTCGTGCGCTGTGGTAGGCCGGCGCGATTTGAATGTGGTGTGATGATGAAAGCACCCGGGTACTGAGGAGGCAACACAACAACACGGGCGGCGGTTACACCGGGATAACGATATTTCCCGGGCTCTTTCTAACTGAGGAGTAGTAGTACATGGGCGTTTGCTGCTTGCTGCAGATTCAATATCGTTTGTAGATGTGAGCTGTCACATATCACATCTGGTGGGGTGTGGGCTGGATTGGGCGGGCGTGAGGGGCCATGACGTTTTGATTGTTTGAGAAGGTCAGGGATTAATTCGAGAGGTTCTGTGGTTTGTCGAGAGAGACTATTCTTCTGGGTTGAGAGTTGAGTTGAGAAGAGGGCTCGCCAATCTAATCAGATCTAATCTCGAGAATCTTATCGCCCGGTTGTGATCATTAGTGATACCCCGCACCAGATCTTGTCTCTTAGCCTCGGTTGTGTCGGGAGATAACCGAGCACTATTCTCCGCCCACTGTATCCATGTCTCTCCCCCGTGCAATCCTCTCTCCCGTGTAATCCTCTCCCCGTAGCAATCCTCCCCCTAGCGTATTACGTAGCAGACCGCATAGGGAAGTCTATTTGTTGTTGTTGTTGTTGTGAAGGATAAATAAATAAATAAATAAATGATATCCGAAAGAGAACCGCTTTGTCCTGTTTGGGTGGGTGGGGGCGCTATCGAAGGATGTGGCTGGAGTGGTTCTAGACTTGGTGGGGTGGCCGACCAAGAACCCCCTCTTTGGCACTGATATGCGCGTCCGAGTGAGGCCCCATGCTCCCGCAGGAGTCTCGGCGCTTTCGTTCTCTGTAGCTGCGGGAGGCATCCACGTCATTGACCCGACGGACTAGGAAGTATGTTTTGTTGACATTGGAACTATTAGAGGGCCGTGATTGTGATCCTGTGGGTTTGGAATTGGCCAGGCAGGGTGCATCTCATCAGTCTGATAGCTTGGTGGAGAACATACCATCGCGAACACGGCGCTCGAGGAGTAAAAATGTTTGCACAGTCGTCTGTAGCGAGGCCAAACTAAAGGAACCCGTGTTGCTTAGAAAATAACACCCCGATTCAACCGCGCAAAACCCAACCAACCTCCAGTGCACCCACCCTCACCAGCAGTTATGAAAAAAAAAAAAAACCGCCCACCCAGAGGAGCCCTACCAACAAGTATCCCCAGGGCTGTATGCTTCCCCCCACCCACTGCGGGGGGGAAAGTAGGCGACTAAGGGCAAAAAACGCGTTTTCTGTACGGTGGGAGTGGGGGACTAACAACACCGGTGCAGGCGTGCCCAGATATAAGCGAGGGCCCCGCTTCCATGACTCAGTGGTGACTCATCCCCATGACTCACTGCACCGCTGTCTGGCAACGGGTGGGTTCGCGCCGGGAATGCGGGTGTGCTGGGTGTTGTGTTCGGGTTCGCGGGGGTTTTGGTTTTGCTCGCGGGGGAACCGCGTTGACACAGGTTACCAGACCCGTCACCTCCTCCCAGAACAGTCTTTACAAGGACGAGAGCATCGTGAACCTGCCACAGACAGTTGAATCACGACGTATCACTCGGCCTCGTCATTCGCTGGCGGGAGGGGCTAGAAACGTCGGGCGGGTTGTGCGCGTTGGGGGTTTGCCGCGGTCTTGGGGGATCACACCGCGGTATCCAACACGGGAAGATTGTTTGTCGGCGCTGCCCCGCCAAGGGAGAGTTGGTGGCTTCTGCTGATAGTGCTCAGAGGTTTTGGACCAAGCGCTGGTTTTGAGAAGTGCCGCTTCCCCTAAGGAGGAAGAGTTGGTGGCTTTGATACTGTCGCCCCGTTACGCGGCATTCAGAGGTTTTGGACCAAGCGTTAGTTTTGAGCAAAGGATCCCTCGGGATATCGTGCAGGGCGTATTGAGGTTCGGCAGATCTCCTCTCGAGCACCGCCATCGGGTGGCAGCAGTCTTTGGCCCACGCCTGAGCTGGGTGGATACTACTGGCCAGAGAGCTTTACGACCTCATATTTTGTGGCAAGCACCAAAGCGGCCTCGAGGAGAGGGGAGTAAAAGCCTAACTAAGCGTGCAACACTTGTTTTTGATTGGATTGTGTCATGGCTATCTACAGCAACAAGTGCCCAACTCAGTGCGCGCGTGCACGGGCCAGGCTGCGAGATCGAGATAAGGGTTCGCGCTGTAAGCGGTCTTTTTGCGAGGCCCTTCGCCCTGTCTATGAGTTTCCGCGCGAGCCCTAGAGTAGAGTCTTTTAGCCAAAGGTCCAAACGGAAAGTCCCAAGAAATGAGAGGTCCCAAGACCACTCTGCATGTAGGTTTTATGTGATATATCACAGGACTTGGAAATACGCTTGAAGACCATCCTTCTTCTCCTTCGCAACCTCGTTCTCAACACCGCCAAGACTTGAGAATAGGGGGGATCACACCACTCCACAGACTTTTCTTGGGCTTCATTGTCTTTAAGAACTGTCACTCTTCACACTCACTTCTGCTTCTACGCTCCGTTTCCCTTCACTCCACTCTTCTATGCTCCTCTCTGGGACTGCTCCGCCTCTGTTCTTCTGGCTTCCTCTCTTGGGGGAGGGTGTATGACCAGTCCAAGTGGATGTCACCTACCTCGGGGGGTGTTCTCGATCGTTAGGCGTTCTTGTGCGGGCGTTCTCGCGCCCGTTGTCGTTGTGTTTCATTCAAAACACTCCTCGCTTCACCTCCTCTCTCCTCAGATTCTTCGCCTACAAGCCTAGTCTCTACCCGTGAATCCCATCTTGATTGCAACCGGATTCCAACCACCTCCACTTGAACGAGTCCTTACCAGAAAGTCGCAGATAGTGAAATGGCGAGACTGTGAAAAACAAGAAACCTAGCACCTTCCTCTTTGGGTCACCCTGCACCCACACCCTTCTTCGACCCTCGGCTATGTTGGTTATTGCGGCGTGTCATTCTCTCCATTTTTCTTTTCTACCGGGGCCCCATCACTCACTACAACCACCGCCACATTTCTCACTCACCACCACACCAAAGCCCTAGCATTAGGCACAGGCTCAGGCCAGGAGGACCCACGTAACGAGAACCCGTCTATGTATGCCTATAAGTTTTCTTCTTCTCCGCGCAACCATCTTCTTTTTCCTTTGTCTTCTCGTGCTTTCTCTTTTTGTTTTTCGGGGACGCAGTTTGTTTTTCGATTTGAGGGGATAGGTCTTTTATGCCATAGTCTTCGACTGCATGCAACATTTGTACCTAGAAATGAAATGATATGAGTTAAAAAAAAAAAAAAAAAAATACGCTTGAAGACGTTCTGAGTCCCCAATATTGAGCATTGGATTCCTAACTCCCTAATGCATGCACAATAGAAACCTTAGGCCAACCATCACTTTTGGTCAAAATTGCTAGTTGCAGGGATCTTTTTGCTGGGTGGGCAAACAGCATTTCTCAAAATTGATGCTTGGCCTGAAATCTCTAATGGTGGTTTTATTTCTTGGGACTTTTTATTTGGGCTTTCTACGGACGCTGAAAGACTGTAGTAACAGCACCTCAGATTATGCGTGGGAGTATGCACCCCAAGAGGAGTTTCGAACTTGTGGGCTTCATGGGGGGCCTTACTTATGGGTCTTTATTACAAAAGAGATACGCACTGGGATTACATTACATGCCGAACCTCAACGGTGGCAGTCAGCTGATCCGTCGACCACGCTGTTACCGCCAGTCGCATTACTACGACGTCCCTCCGCGGGAGGGTCTAGGATGTAGGCGAGTTGGAAGTGGCCGCAATAGGAGACTGGTGTGGCTGCTCGAGTGGTGTCGTGAGGGGAAGCGAGAGATTAGACCTTTCTGCTACAGCACCGTTTGTGATCTTCGGAGAAAACGATAGGCGGTCAGTTATCTTTTCTGCGCAAATGCGATTCTAGGTTTGGCTGAGCTCTTGGCTGCCTGTTTTCTTTTGGCGGACTGTGCTGTGCTGTGGCAGAAAAGGCCTAATCCGGCACCCAGGTTGGCTGCGCGTGGGAGACAGTGATCGTGGGCAGTCGCTGGCGATGGGAGAGGGCCTTGTGGCGAGGGCCATGTCCTGTTCACTGGTCTCGGGTGTTCACACCGTAGTACGAATACATAGACAGAAGCGGATATCTAGATTGCAGAGACTGGCCTCGAGACCAGCTCAATGCACCTTATCAGGAAGGCACTTATGCTCAGCGGAGATAGTTTGTGAGCTGTCCGCTTCGTGCATGACGGTGGGCAAAGTCTCTATGCAATGCTTCCTCCCCACATCTACCTACCCGTAGAGGGTGAGCGGAGTACTCCCACCCAAAACGCTATTGGCTGATGGTCACTAAATCCAAGTGATGGCAACCGAGAAAGGACCCATACTTCCTGAGGTAGGATTAGTTTAACGCTGTTACAGGGCCCCAACCAACCAATGGTGTTTTTCAGGGTGGATATGTACCCTCGATGAGTAGATCCGCCATAACTAGGGAAAGTTCTCGTATCTATCCGTCTGTACTGGGGCGGGTGGAGGGTTCAATTGAACTTTGGTCGCCGCTGCCCATCGAGTGATAATCAGTGATCTTGACCAGACGGGCTCGCTGCGCAACAATTGCTGCACAATACATAGGTCGTTATGTCTGGCGAGTAAGTGTGTAGCCATCGTAACAGTCCCTGGGTATGGACGACTTTTGTCAGATTAGAAATCGTCACTTTTGGCCAAAATTACTACTCGCAATTTCATAGCGTTTTTGAACACGACTAATATTGCATACATACAAAAAACCGCCAAGACTACGTTTTTGTATGGCATGTGATAGCGGTTGTGTAGAAACGCTATGAAGTTGCGAGTACATCGTTGCAGGGAGCTTTTTTACTGGGTGGGTAAACGGCATTACTCAAACTTGATGCTTGGCCTGAAATCTCTATTACTAGCCTTTTGTGGTAATTGTTGTGAATTCGTGATTGGCTCTTGGCTCTGTTGTTAGCAACTGGAGGAGGTCCTTACTCTGAGGGCGCACGGTCCAGGTCGCGAACCTGACAGGTTTCATCCGCCCAGGCGATAACGTTTTCGACCCAGTACTGTCAGACCTAGAAGTGTGTAGCATGGCAAGAAGACCCCACAATCACCACAGTAGAGGATAATGAATCTGGAGACCCAGATGCTCGTGTTTTGAAGTGGAATCCGTTACTAAATATATCAAGAGATAGCTTTGCCAGTAGAAACCCCCTACACATTTGTGTGTAATTGACACTATTCTAGGTCTGACACGGTCCCGGTGCGGGACGTTATTTCGGAACTGAAGATACCTGATACCAGAGCAAGTTTGAAGATTCTTGGCGGGGTGGGGCGGGGCTGTTTACTTGGTTCCTTCCACCTCATGTGTGTAAAATTGCTTCTGGTGTTGGGCAACTCATGCTTTTGTTATCTCAGATGGTTCATTATCACGGATGGAAACGTCGGGGCGATGGTAACCCGGAATATTAGAAACCTTAGGCCAACAATCACTTTTGGACAAAATTACTTCTTTTTCTATCTGTATTCGGTGTTGGGTTCTGCCACGTGAAGCCACAACTCGAATCCTGAATTTTGTGTGTTTGTAAGAGTGGTCACAATTGTGAGCTGTGTGTAGGAGCCAAAGCGTCACCACCATGGTCTAAAAAGAAATGTGATATGTGGCAGTCCCAAAACGAAAGCAAACTGTATGTCCTCAGGATATTGATAGTTTTTGAACCGTATCTGGTTATTTGTTGTTGTAGATTATATTTCGTGCATAAACTTGGATTGCTAAGCTCGGGTCGCAGGTTCTTTGGCACGGCTGCTATTGCATGCCATGTCTTCGTTTATTTCAGGATCTGGGCCAAAACCTGATTCTGTCACGCTTGTCACTACTACTTCAGCAGGTTTTTC
Source organism: Morchella sp. 2018-W16 (assembly GCA_024713755.1). Classification (NCBI taxonomy): domain Eukaryota; kingdom Fungi; phylum Ascomycota; class Pezizomycetes; order Pezizales; family Morchellaceae; genus Morchella; species Morchella sp. 2018-W16. The sequence continues at coordinate 93,972 of JAMGYY010000026.1, read as the reverse complement.
TCTTTTGGCAGTGTGACAGCCCCAATAGCAGCTAGCCTGTTGAATATCCCCGCGCCAACAAGTAGGGATCTTGGCAATCTGGCGTCCTATGACACGAACCATTTCCACTTGTTAGCGTGGACGTGTCGAACAGACTAGCTGTTATTTGGGGCTGCTGTCACACTGCCAAAAGGGAACAAAAAAAGGATCTGCAGAAGGAGGGCGTAACGGAATCAGGTTTTAGCACACTCAAGGTGAGTTTGCAAAGTCCTTTCGGTCTCTTCTGGCGGATGCGCCACTTTAGATCGTAGTCTCTGTGGCTTGGGCCTTGGATAGTAAAGGATGGGTATTGAGATCTGGCGACTCTGAACTCAATTAAAAATGCCACAAAAGGCTTATCCGGAGTGAAGTGCCTTTAATGGCGACAGTACGGGGATGATGCCAGCATGCCAAGGGGAACGCTTGATGAAATTTACTCTTAGGCAGCTCTGGAAAGAGAGTTTTCCAAATGGTGATAGGCTTTAGTTTCCTTGGCGCCTAGGGTACATACTAATCTATCCTGAGAAATGATAATTTTGCAGGTTTTGGCTCAAAAGGTGAAGTTATCTTTTGCCCTGAATATGTATCCTATGTATCCTCCTGTCAGGAGATATAGTCTCCCCCACGCTATCGATCATGCTATCAGGGTATTTTGCGGCCTGTCATACCAATGCGTACTAGTCACACTACGGTGTGCTGGGCCGTAGCCCAGGGCCAGTGAGCTATTACGATCATCACTAAACTACTATATGCGTCACTGCCCCCATCAACAGCACCTTCGAGTTATCTATTTTGCCATTGGGATTGCCAGAGTTTGGGAACAAAATAACTGCGAGAGTTATTTGCACATGGATCTGAGCAAGATAGGTTGGGTTTGTCTACTACTGATCCCATAAACCGTCGTTGCTGACACCCTCATGTGGGACCGAAAGCCCTACCAACAGGTACCATAGAATTTATTAGAACTAGCCACATCGTTTGAACACCGGGAAGGGGTGTCAGCACTGTCTCGGCGGTTTATGGGATAATGATCTTGATAGTTGGAATTCATGATGGTGATGGTGGTGGTGAGGAGCTGATGGTGATGGTGATGGCTATGATGATAATAGTGGCCTAGCTGGCCGTCCGCCCTGCGTGACACGCTCACATCTTCCTCTCAAGATAAATCTATCTCTATATTTGTGAAGGTGCACGAATTATGCAATGGGAGGTTACATTAGCATGCGAGATCCTCATCTTGTATAGCCAATAAGTTATCTTTTCGACTCATATCCGCCAGCGCCACAGGTACTATACTTTCCAGAACGATGACGGAACTGGGTAAACGAATGAAAGGTTGTTAGCTAGCTATAAGTAGGGTTGGAGGTTGACCTTTGTTGCATTTGGCTGGCCAGCTGGTCAATTCGCCATTGAACAAGGCTCGTCATTGACCCAGATAGGACGGTACATCTCTCCTCCTGTTGCTGAATATGTTTTCGTCCTAGCAGATATGTTGGGGAGATACTTGGGATTGGTGACTGGGACGACGGAGATTCAAAGCATATGCACTACCAATAAGCTCTTAGGAAAATAATATTGAAGGCCCGATTTGGCTGAGGTTCATCGGCTGGGTGAGTGCATGTACAGCAATTTAAGAGGATGAGGATCCACTTATTTATCATGCCTAAATGGATATGTTACACGAGTATAGCTTCAGACAATCAGCCGAGACCGATCAGGCAAATTTTATATGTCCATCGCTCTTCGCCCGTAAACAGTTACTAAGATGTATTTTATCTTTTTGATATGCGGAGGTATTATGGTGAATTGGGTATCATATACACTCAGTAGTGCACTATGTACTTCCATTAAACATTTTCTTTATAACACTCGTAGTTCTACCTGTTTCTGGAACATTGAGCCCTTTTTCTTCTAACAGTTGCCAGATCCTTGGTAGAAACCTTGAAGTACCAAATGGTTCTTATCTAACAGTCACTTTAAAGTTGACGTCGTCAAGCCACAAACTCCCATAATATATAACAATCGGTTTTTATTATCTCCATCACTTCATCCTGGGATATACCCTTTAGCCAGTAAGGAGTTGTGATACTAGAATGAAATCCAATTCAGACACCCGTGACCACAGAAACTGGATAGGTTTTGCACCAAAGTGCTCCACTGGTGAGACTGGGCTGTCTGAGTGTCTCGATAAGACTAATACATAGTATTATAAGGCTTTGGAATACCAATTACTCCAGGCATAACAATATCTACCTGATGTACGACGTCTATCTTTAGTTATTAGAATAACCAAAAATAGTAAGCAAGCTCAATGTTTACCCCTGGCTCAACAACATATATCATCGAGCTCGCAGTTTACATCTGGTGCAACGCTTACGCCCTGGCGCGCTAGTTCCGCCCCCGGCACTTAGGACTCCCAGACCGTCTGTGGCTACCCCCTTGAGCCTGACTCCACCTGGAGACCGCTCGCCCCATGGGTACTTGTCGCTGGAGCTGGAGGTAGTACTGTTGGAGGCGGTAATGACTGTGAGATTACCCAACTAGTTCAATATGTACTAGTATGGTTGCTGTCTAGTCATGTTTGGTATAATCATCTACTCCCTTCTTTGACACCCTCACTAATACCTCCACAAATGTTTATGATTAGTTACGATGGCTGATATGCAATACCCTGCATGCAACATTCTTGTACCTAGAAACGAATGAAAGTATGATTTTTTTTTTTAAAAAAAAGGCTGATATGCAATACAGTTTGGTGCCCCACATCCTGGTCTAGCATCAACTTCTCTTAGATTGTCTCCGATTATCCCAGATTGGATTATATGCATGCCTTTATCATTACTCCCGGGATTCTGGCAATACTCCCAGAATACTACTGAGTGATATTCAGTACAGATTTGTGTTTTGGATCTTTTGTTAGGCCTTGTGAGATGTGATCTTTGTCTAACACTAAAGTTTTTTGGATTATCTCAGATTATATTAAAGAAGGTTACCTTCATCGCTTTTACCATCCAAGGTATATCTAATTCCTACAGTAATCTTAGAGCATTCGGTTTTCTTGAGAAGCTGTAATAGATTAGAGTAACTGCTGAAGGGGCCTAGCTACCTAGCAGCATGTCTGCCCTTATTTCCACACAATAATTGCCCTCTAGGAATTAATAGTCGAGTGGGCGACCATATTTTCTTAGTCCACAGCACGATCATTTGCCCAAGCAAACCACTGCCCTAAAGGTCGCTTCATAGTGGGTTATCAAACAAAACTGTTAGTGCCAGATTGTAAAGAGTAAGAAACAGTGAAGCACTGTACAAGAACAAACTAGACAATCAACTCAACAGAACATAAGTAACGCTAACATTAGTTCTAACTCAAGATGCGTGAAGCCGCGGCAAAAACCAAGTCTCCTTTTTAGATTTCCAACGCCACATACACGTGCGGCGGGAGGGGTCCGCCGCACCTCCTTATCGGAGGTGTGCGGTGTGCGGGGGGGGGCTATAGGAAGTGGACTCCACGGAGTCTCCAGCTAGGTATAACAGCACCACAGTAATAGTGCCCTCGTCTCCGCTCCCGTCAACGCGGCGCGGGCCATCAAAGTCAAGCAAGGAACATCTAAATGTGTTAAATAAGAGAGATAAGTTAACCAGAAAATAGAATATGATGGGCAGAGCACAATATATGAGGTCAATTGAGGATATTAAGGGGGCCTAAATACAGAGTGAAAAACAATTGAGTACGCTCCTTCACTCTTCTGCCCATGTCTTGAGCTTTGGGCTAGCAAATAAAAGGCAAAATAACAATCTTTAACTCAATTTATGGAAACGAAAACGTAAATATTGCCAATGAAATGAAAACGTTAGTATTATATGGAGTTCATAATATAAACAAACAGACAAAAGAAACTAGTATATCAATCTGGAGATATGTGTAAGTAAGAGAGGTGGAAATTGCCACAATTGAAATTTATAAAAGAGTTAGCTATAACCCATACTGATAAACAGGAGTGGGAATACACAAAACTCATCAAACTGCAGAACTAACGCAAACAAAATAACCTAAACAAGCGGAATAAGAGAAAGGGCAGCAGGTTTCTTACAATATTTTGTCGGGGTACATTTACGTGAGCCACTATGTACTTAGAGTGATTTTATTTTCGCTTTCTTGAGTAATAGATTTGGAAGATTTAAACAACGAAGAGCGGGTATGTAGTATCTTGTATCCTGATGTTTCAAGGTCAGTTAATACCAGTAATTCATCTCTCATTATTTGAATCACATATGTTTTATTTTAAACGCCGTGTTGCTTTCAATTTGGTTTTGATATTGTGATTGTTTTCAGTCAATATGTTAGGATACTAACCCCTATCTCACGCATCTCATTTACATTAAGATTTCTTTTGGTTGCATTGAGCTCTCAGCCTTTAAATAACGTGGGAGTGATAGCCACTGCTAGTGGAAAACTCTACCTGTGATTCACGCTTGCCAATACAATGTAGTTAGAAACAAAATCAAACCCAAGTGGGCTAAAAAACCAAAGGTGTGAGATACACATATTAAAAAAGAAAGAAAAAAAGAAGAAGAAGCATCTCCGCATGCTAGAAGCTAGCCGAACCTGCTATCGCCGGGTAGAGTTGACAACACTAGCACGCCTTCCCCCGATACCTTTGTTCTTCGTTAACCCGCGCAAGCTGGACACACAACGTGGATTCCGATGCCGCGAGCCCATCTCTTTCGGCCATAGCGGCATCCCGCTGTTTCGTACGCGTCTCAAGGGACCAACGGAGACTTTCCCGCTCCGTAACCGCGGCATCCCGTTCAGCGCGGAGAGACGCACATTGACCGCAGGGAGAATCATCCGCAAGCACCAGGACATCTTGCCCCGTGGTTAGCGCAGCAATATCAACTGAAGAATCTTGTGGGTTGCTGTACATAAGGGACGAAACAATCAGCAACCGAGTGAACACAAAAACCGGGTGACAGGTGGTGAGCAGGACAGGAACGGGAAGAGAAAAAAAGACTAAGCTGACATTCCATCAAAATAGAATACGCGTGCCTCAAGCGCAGATATACGAACATTGAGCGCAGCTAAGACATCGGCGCCAGCGCCGGCGGGACCGGCGGGACCGGGGGGCCCCGGGGGACCCTGCGGACCTGGAAGCCCCCGCGGACCTAGAGGACCACGATCCCCTCTCATACCTTTACCAGTCTCGCCCCTATCACCGGTGGCACCGGGGGGGCCGGTTTCGCCCGTGGGACCTCTCTCGCCAGGATCGCCCCGTTCACCGCGCTGGCCTCTATCACCAGGGTCGCCGCGGGGACCTAGAAATCATCAGAGGGAAGATAGGGGATCTGAAAACAGCTTCTAAAGAAACCAAAACATGAAACATATACTCACCAGGAGGACCGGCATCCCCGTGGACACCTTGGGGCCCCGCGGGCCCAACGCGACCGACGCAACCAGCTCCACATTCACCGCCGCTAGGAGGGCCGAGAGAACCGGGAGGAACACCGGGAGGAACACCGGGAGGAACACCGGGAGGAGCACTGGGAGGAGTACCGGGAGGAGCGGGAGGAGTACCGGGAGCACCGGGAGGAGCGGCAATACCAGTGGAGCTAAATGTATACATAATCTAATAAAGAATGGCTCAGAAAAGGAGAGAGCTGAAAAAGGGATTAGATTTATTCAAGATGCTATACCAGCGACCCTTGAAACCGCTCATCACCGGGTAACCTACCAAAGAGCGCCTTACACCGTTAAGGAGGTCTCACAGATCAAATAAGCATGCTATAACGACAGAACATTTTGGAAAGGTATTTTATATGGTGAAAAACTATTTGATAGTATCTGTTTCATTTTTGCCCACTGGTGCGCAGCCCTTTTCGCCTTTGTAATATCTGCATTATCTTGATGGACCTTAAAGCATTAAGAGTGCAGTTTGGCAACACCTTCTTTACTACTAAGGTCTGCCCTGTGCCTGAAGCTCTTTTATACTTCTCAACAGGGCAAAGTCCTTACAGGTCTTTTCCGGATTTCCCTGCCTTTCTACAGTTGGGGACGCCTGTACCCGGTGTATCGCGACATTCACTTTCAGGCCCGGTTTATTACCGTATTGGGTAATATTAAATGACCAATATTAGCCCGGGTATTAATACAATTGCCTATTCAGGAAATATTTAATTATAAATACTGCCAAGAAATAGCAATAAGCTCTCAAACGCTACTTAGTAGGCTTAATCAGGTAATATCCGATGCATATATGCCTAATTGGGAAATAATTTGTGAAAATAAGTGACATTCATTGGGCCTCACACCAAAAACGCAACAACTTTGAGTCTAATCGACTCCACCACAAATAAAGCTAAATTAATTATCTCTCTATAGGATTGCAGAGTAGAAGGAATAGAAGCGTTCTATAGAGAGAAAATTAATTTAGGGGTAGTGGTGGTTGAGTAGATGGGTCTCAAAGTTGGGTCATTTTGACACCCTGAATATAGGTGTCCCCAACTATATAGCCAAAGGGAGCATCAGGTGTTGCATTAGAGAGTTTTAGCCACAGACGGTTTTGGCGGTCGAGGCAACATCGAGGGAAAATGTCCGGGGTTTGAAGTGGTGCATAGAGGTTGCATAGTAGCTATTCCTGAATTTGGAGGTGATCGTTCAAGTAAGATATCAGAGTTGTTGTTAGGTGGTTTTTCTACCCTGCAACCTCACAACGGACGTCACGATGAACCCAAAATCTTCAGTAAATGATGTATTGGATAGCGAAGTCTTTGATATGCTAAAAATATCACAACCCGCTATAGCTTATCTACATATTATTGAAACTTTTGAATTCTATAATACTCCTCCTAAATCTAGAATAGATTTTTCTTCCTTAAGCGACCAAGACTTTTATCACCTCGCCCGCTTTACATCCAGTGACATTGTCTGGATATCAGCTCTCCTACAGATTCTTACAACATTCCAGCTTCCTTCAGGTGTAACCTTGACTCAGGAAGAAGGTTTTTTTCTTCTTTGTGCCCGTCTAGCTTAGCCAACCTGTTTAAAGACCATGCAACTCATGTTTGGCTATCACTACACTGTGATCTCGCAGGATGTCAGTTGGGTATTGAAGTATATATTGGATAATTGGGATTTTCTTCTACAAGGTTTTACTTCAAAGACTGGTCATCTTAACTACGATAGATTGACATTGTTTGCTAGCAAAATATACAAAAAAGGAGCGCCTCAAGATAGGTGTTGGGGTTTTATTGATTGCACCAGACGGAAAATTTGTCGCCCATCTAAGTGGCAACGCGATTGTTATAACGGCTACAAGTATATCCATGCACTCAAATATTCCGCTGTTAAGTGCTCAGATAACTTGATCTATTATCTTTATGGCCCTTGGGAGGGAAAGCGGAATGACAATGCACTCTTACGTGAAAGCTTCCTTTTAGAACGATGTCAGAAATATGCACATGGCTTCTATGGTGGCGTGCATGATAAAGGTGACAAAAATGACAGCGCAAATAACTTTTCAACCAGACAAGATATCAAAAATCTATGAGATTAGATTGTAGGCATAGGTATGATAGAGATTTTGATCTCATAGATTTTTGATAACTTGTCTGGTTGAAGAGTTATTTGAGCTGCTATTTACCTATTTTATATGTAAAAGGCGCCAAGACCTGGTGAAGTGAAACAGTATTATAGTCATTTATACCCCTATATCACAGACTTGTGGCCAAGATTTAGTTTTCAGCTATAGGATGGCTGGAATTTAAGGCTCTTATTGGTTCACAAGCAAACGGAGTGGCCAAGACTGTTCCAACTGATATACCGGAATGTCACCTTTAAGACGCGCCGCACCATACTTGTTTGGTGATTCAGCCTACCCACTATCTCCAGTTCTACTATCACCATTCTCACACCTGGTTAGAGTGCTAACAGATGATAAAAAATGGCTTAACAATCGTATGACTGCTTGTAGAGAAGTTGTTGAGTAGGGATTTGCTGATGTTCTACAGCTTTGGACTTCACTTAATTTTTCTGGTACCAACAACTCTTCCAATCACTTATTGGCTCTCAATATCATGTTGCTGCTATCCTAACAAATATTCACACTTGTCTTTATGGTTTGGGAACTACACTATATTTCAATTGTGGACCACCGTTATTAGAAGAATATGTAAAAAAGTCTATATAGAGATCAAACTCCATACCTTATAACTGTTGGGAAAGGATCCAAATATCTGACAGTATACTTATCATCTCCTTTAACATTTCCTTCAATTCATAAATGTCAGACCTATAACTGCCCCTAAATTCTTGCTCTCGTTGGTACTGATCTCTTGTAAGATCAATGTAAAGGCTAGAGAGTTGAGTTGTAGGAATACTGTTCCGGTGTCACGAGATCTATGAAATGACTATACAATGGCTGTGCAATGACTGCGTTATAGAGGAAGCGAAACAGGTTTCTTAGGTAGGATGATACAATAGTTGTGCAGGAACTGAGTCATGGGAAGGGGAAACAGAATTTGCAAGAAGGGGACACAGATTAGTAATCAGGCTGGAAGGAAGGTTATATATAGGGAAGGTGATAGCGAGCTTTGTATATTTCTTTCCTTTCCTCTTCACCTTGTCTTTCTGTCATCATAGTACATAGGAATCAAAGACCTATCTCTAGCCATAGTTTCTAGTCCTAAAAGCCTCCTCGACCCTCGTCTCCGGAAGGAGAACCTCATAGCTCTCCTTCGACCCTAGCTGCATCAGCAAGATTTCATTTGTCTCCTGAAGTCTCCTGAGCCTCAGGAGACTCAAAAGATATCCAGGACTCTCAGGAGACTCTCAGGAGATCCAGGAGATTGTTGGGAGGCTCCAGTCACAAATGGTGGTTTGCTGATGCAGGGCAGGGAAAGCGAGGATCAGCTGCATCACCAAACCACCATTTGTGACTGGAGCCTCCCAACAGTCTCCTGGATCTCCTGAGAGTCTCCTGAGAGTCCTGGATATCTTTTGAGTCTCCTGAGGCCTAAGAGACTTCAGGAGACAAATGAAGTCTTGCTGATATGTCTCTTGGCCTTTGCCTTGACCGCCGCCTTGTGCTGGCCTTACCTTCACCTCTGCCTTTGCTGGGACTTTTGTCTTTTTGCTAGCTCTCAGTTGTACCCCTTGATCTCGCTCACGTCATCGTTTTGGTCTGTCGCACTTTCAATCCCAGTCACTCTGTCACAAATATTCTGCGTAATGTCGAGGACGGTGAATGGAGGGCAACCGAACTGAGAAAGCAGCCTTAGCAGGCAAAGAGACCAGGCAGGTAAGACTCCTGAATAGATAGGATAGGCAGGATAGCTTTAGAAGGAAACTCCGTGTAACAGTGAACAGTGTTTAACTGATGAAGGCGGACCTGAGTAGGTGAAGTAGGCGGGTTGATCACTCTGTAGTAGTATCAGCTAGATATCATCAGATAGCAAACAAAGTGAATTGAAGTACAGCTGGCATGCATGGCTCTATTCCAAACTTGGTACTCGCATATGTTGTGAGGTTCTTTTTTTCCATTCCTGATATAGAGCGTGCATGGTATCCTGGTATTTTTCCCTCGATGTTACCTTGACTGTTGAAATCGTCCGTGGCTAAAATTCTCTATTGAAGCAGTCCATTAATTGTGCTACGCGAAGGTTTGTGGAGGACGACTCGAGGATACGGTGATGGAGAGGGTTGATTACACATGGTAAATGAAATTCCCGTTTAGTCGCCACGCCAAAACCGAGTGTACATACAGTACAATGTCAGTGGAGGCCCTCTCATATTGTGCTAATACCCTCAGCCTTCTCTAAATAGTCTTGAGAAAGCCTAGCGCATTATGCATGTATTAGGCATACGGTTGATAGCCTCGTTCCCAGGCTCTGTGTGGTGGTAGGTTGTGCTTACTTCAGCACAACTTCTCTCTCACCTCTCTCAGAGCCTGGTGAAATTGAGGTGATCGCCAACGACCATGAAAAAAATATTCGTGAAAACATCCAGTTTTCTCTCAGATAATTCTCTAAGCAGCAATAGGTCATATGCGCCATTTGAATACTCTGCGCGAGCTCTGGTTGTTGAGTTATAAGCACAGAAATTCTCGATTTTCGTATGATTTTGGTTGCGCATGTTGCGCATGTGCGTTGCCCTCCTTCAATTTCACCAGGCTCTGAGATGGTCGTACACCTTACCGGTTGCGCTCCAAAAATACAAGCGCGCCCCAAATATTGAGCATGCTCCAAATCTCGAGCCTGAGACCGAGGCTAGACCGTTGATAAACACTCAAGATAAATACATTGCTTAGATAAGAAGTGGGGAGCCGGAGATCAGAAACTCACAACTCAACACTTCCCCCCCCACCAAAAAAAAAAAAAAAAATGCCGTCCCTCCTCAGAAAACGTCAAAACTAGAACTATCAGACAACGCCCCTAGGAAAAAGGAGGCGTATGCCAGAAAGAGAACGGAATGACCGAGCAACAGGCTGCGGCATGTGTGATATCCAGAAATCCCTTTCCATAGGCGAAACCATAATCGTGAAGCAAGCACTGGGCGCGAAAGAACTCTTACCGGCACCCGTCACCGATCATGAGACTCTTAGCGGTGATCCTATGCTTATTGACAGCCCTAGCCCCCTGGGGAGTACAGCCTGTCAGCCATCAGAACCTCGAGATCTGGCACAAGGACAGGCGAAAACGGGCTGGGATGGCGATGGGGAAAAGTACACACACCGCAGCGTCGAGCCTGAGGCCGCGGTCACAATCCCCGTCAAGGACTATATCCTCTTTAAAGCCCCTGGCGGGGGGGTGGCCTACATACCTGTCGCTCAGGGATACGCACCGATCACGCCCGCGGGGCCGCTGACGACCCAGACCAGCGCGGCGGACACATATAACGGACTTGATGGCGAATGGCGTCAAGATCAGTACGAAAAACGGATCCTCAACCTGGAAAAACGGCAGGACAGCACAGAGAAACGAGTCAATGAAAATGAGGAGATCCTCCGGTCAATGCTGGAGGAAAGTAAGCGACGGCGTGAAGCAAAGGAGGTTGCTCGTCAGGGGGAGAAGGCGAAGGAGGAGGAACGTCGGAAGCGCAAGGAGGAGGAACAAAAGAAGCGTTGGGAGGAGGAGGAACGTCGGAAGCTCAAGGAGGAGGAACGTTGGAAGCGCGAGGAGGAACAACAGAAGGAAATGAAAGCGTTGTTGGAGCGCATGAGCGCTCTCCTCCATGGTGCGGGTGAGCGCACACCAAGAGATCTCGAACCTCCAGCTCCCCCGACGGAAGCGGAACCTAGTAACGGGGATAGGCCCCTGCCCCCGCCCGCGGACCCCCAACACGGGTCTAAAAATCCACGCACCCATGATTCGGATGTGGGGAGGCACTGGAGTAACACGTACAACACCCGCTCCAAGAGGAAAGCCGATGTGCACCCGGCCGGCTAATAGTTTGAGACACCGCCGGACCCAGCCCGAACACCCTCATCGGATCGGAATGAGGCCTGCAGCGTGGGGAGTCAATATCTTGAACTGGCTGGGCGAGGAGTGAGTAGGGGATATCGTAGTATAGTAGTGAACATTTTATTGAATGTATATATATAGCCAACCCTCTGTGACTATACCTTTTTTCGCCCGCTTACATGACATATGAGCACCTGAGATGCTGATATCAGGCGGTATGTACATAAAATACAATGACATTAGAAGGCCGTTTAGTGGGTCTTATTTCAGACTGTGCCATGTTCAATTGCTGTAATCGATAAGTTAATTAGATAGCTGGAGGTTTCCAGACAATCAATGGCAGCTGAAATGAACAACTACGGGTGTTTAGGGGATGAATCTTTGGATTCATTTACAAGGTATGTATGTTTATGTAAAAGGCACTCGGATTCATTTATCTTGGTGCCTTCCCATGATGTCTCCCCATGATGCTTTCTCAAATGATACCTTCCCCGGTCGGTGCCCTCCCCTACCATGCTGACACATGTCTGGTGTCTTTTTGTGACTATTTTCCTCCCTGACCAATTAGTTCTAGCAGCTCATAAAAATAAGATTATTACGTTTCTGAACACAACCGCTATTACATGCCATATCTCTTCGCCTGGCGAAAATTGCTGCCCATTGTGAGTGGGGGCCAAAAGCACTTGTACGGGTCTGAGACAAGTGGCAAAGGTGGCTGAATGGTGCATGCATTATCAGCATCGCGTAGAGCTTTGAGGTAAACATTCCTACAATTGAGATGTTAGCGATGTCAGACTTTGAGGATCCAGACTTTGAGCGGGGGGGAAGCGGGGATGACTATGAAAGAGATGAAGAAGAGATTTCAGATTGCGATAGTTTGTGTTTGGATGAGGATACAGGACACATTGGGGAACCTCCAGCAATATTTGGACGCGTCCGAGACCCTGAAATCAATGGATATTTAGAGCCTACCGATACATTGTCAGAAACATCAACAAATTCATATATTCCTCCTTCCGTTGATAGTACACCAGATTTTGAGCCACTACAGACACCTTTTGAACCCCATACTGCGTGTCCTCAGTCACTTCCATCAACTCTTCGGTTGGATAGTCCACTTGAATTCTTCAAGCTTTTTGTTTCCGATGAAACTTTCGATATTTTTGCTGCCAATACCAATGCTTATGCACTATCAAAGGGTGCGGGAGTGAAGGGAAGACCCTGGCGTCACACTACAGGAAAGTATCACGGCGTACTACGAGCTACTGCGGAGGAAAGGATATTGTGGAATCGGGTCTTGGGTCTAGGATTTCTCTTCGGGTTTCTATGGGTTTCCGTTACACGGGTTATGAGTCATCCTTGGGCAGGGATTAGAAACTGTATATATAGTCGGCTACGAACCTTTCCTTTGTCCTTTCTCTTCTTTCCTTTCCTACGCAACCTTCCTGTTATCAACTCTACGTCTCTAGTTTCTTTAGTCGTTACTTGTTCCGTTCTTCTGAATATAATACGTCATCACTCTTAGTCATCCTTTAATTGTCTCTCCCTCTAAATATAGTCCTCGCTCATGTACGACATACAGAAGACGCCTCTACTGATCTCCGCTACATCACTTCGCTCAAGACCGCCATCTGACTCTGCCCCACTACCCTGCTTCTGCTAAGTCCCTCGCTGCCCGCCTCGCCTCGCCTCGCCCTCGCCTGCCTTCGCCTTTGCCATAACCTTGGCTTAGATATAGTCTCCGCCGCTCAGAACACTAAGGTTGGCCTTCCCACGCCAACCTTCACAACACCAACCCCGCCCGCTTAGCTCCGACCACCATCACCGATCTTAGCGACGCCCCAATGGTGACTGTCGCCACCCTCTCGTTTTCTCCCCGGTCCTCGAATGTTTCTTTCCTGAACGGAAAGGATTTTGCTACTCTCGCCCCCAAGCCCATTGGTTCAACATAGGCCACCGTGACGCCCCGACCCCTCCGTCTCCGTCCTCTGCCAATACGCTTTGAAATATAAGCTCAAGCGTGCCGAAGCCCACTGGGCTAAAGCCACCTTCACCCAACCTCTCGCCGGGCAGCTCCACATCGGGGCACCCACCACCGACGTCCCACTTCCCGCACACGACACTGAGGCCATTATTCGTGGCCTTCGCGACCCTGTCCTCGCCCAACACACCATCGCCGCCTGCCGATGAAGCCATCGTCCCCTGTCGCGCTCTTCGAGCGCCTTGCCGAATTCTTGGGCACCTATGGCCCACTACCCACCGATGAGGACTGCGGTCCCGAACTTACGGAGGCCCACAGCCTCATCTCTGAATGCCTGGTCGTGTTGACCAACCTCCCGGACACCCCCGCTCCACAGGAACCCGCCGTATGCACGGCCCATGAGGAGGTCATTGCTGACCTCAGCCAAGAAATTGCCGACCTCAAGTTTGAGGTTGAAGAACAACAGACCGAAGGAGAACAGCTCCGGTACCGCCTGGCACTCCATCAGGATGCCCTTGCCACCGCCGACTCCGACCTCGCCGCCGCGGAAGAAGACATCCGCCACATCTGCCAACGCCACCATCGCTGACCTTCGCTGCCGTCTGGCCTCCTCCCAGTACCACCAACCAACATCCTCCTCGCCTGCCCCCTTCAACTCACAGCCCCGCTTATCTCGCCTCCCTCCCCAGGATCCCCGCACCTTCAACAACTGGCGCAACAAGCCGGTTGAACAAGTATCAACCAAGCCGGCGCTAAAAGGTCAGCCCCTTTGGTAGAAAATGGCAAACCAAAGGGGCTAGTCCCGCCACCCACCTTCGTCGTCTCCGCTGCTGCCGTGTCTGAGGACAAGATGTCCGAGGACCAACTCGTCGTCACCTGCTCGGTCTCCCAGAACTCTGCCTCCTTCGTACCAACCTACGCCCTCATCGATACGGGGGCGTCAGGTTACGCATTCATTGACCAGGATTTCGCAACCAGGCACGGCCTCACCCTGACACCCTTGAAGAAACCACGCCTGCTAGAGGTAATTGATGGCAGACTGGTCGAATCAGGAAGGATCACCCATGTCGCCAAGCTCTCACTGGATATCCATGGACACCAAGAAACTGCTCCGTTCTTCGTCACCAAGTTGGGACACTACCCTATCGTCATGGGTATTCCCTGGATGCGCCACCACGACCTCGCCCTCCGCCCGAAAACGAATCAGGTCATCTTCGACTCTGATTTCTGCACCACCAACTGTTCTGTCTCCCGTGCCCCGGTTACAGCCAAAGGAATCTCAATCTCGCCCCCCGATAGCCCGCTTATACACATTGCGGCCATTGGGGCAGCCCCGTTCGTAGGCCTCGCCCGCAGACGTCAGAACCACCTCTTCTGTGCCTCCCTCCGCGCCATCGACGAAGCCCTCACCAGGAACCCCGCCCCCGACCCACTAGCTAAAGTACCCCAGGAACTAGCGGAGTTCAAGTCGCTGTTTCAGGAGTCCAACGCCACGCCCTGCCCATCGCCTCACGACCTGAAGATAGTACTACAGGATGGGAAGCAACCCCCCTTCGGCCCGCTCTATGGAATGTCCCGACCGGAACTACAGGCTTTGCGAGACTATATCACGGAGAACCTCGGAAAAGGATTCATCCGTTATTCAGAGTCCCCCGCTGGTGCCCCCGTCCTATTCGTCAAAAAGGCTGATGGATCCCTTCGTTTGTGCGTGGACTACAGGAAGCTGAATGAAATCACGGTCAAGAACCGACATCCCTTGCCCTATCTTATCATCACAAGGCGGTAGGCTTAGGCTGGCGGCAGACGGAGTAGACTGCGATACTTCAGAAGGAAGTATATTGGAGGAGGAATAGGGAAAGCAGCGATAGTCACTAGTTCAAGTATGTAGGGACTATAATATATATTGGTATACTAAAGACAGAAGACGTTATGCGTGAAGAGAAAAGGAAAAGAAAGAAAGTACAAGAGTAGGCGTCGTTGCCTCCCTTATATAGCCACCGCTCCTCCGCCAAGCCTGACTCATTTGTCCGCGTAACCCCGCTTATGACTCACTCCTCCGTGTAACAGAAACCCATGGAAACTACCTTGACTCATCCTGCCCATGCATAGCGTCATAACCCCACCCGCAATAATCCTTCCAGCCCCCCGAACCTAGTGCCTCCATGAAAGTAGCCCCCCCCTTCAAGCGCGAGCTCCTGCGAGCCTTGATTACCTCGGGCCCCGGTTTATTCGGGTATTGTGTGTGGAAGGTCTCGACAGCGGCCGTGTCTCCGTGATAATCGGCGGGTTCCCAAGTAGGGTCGGTGTATCCCGTCCACTTGACGTAGTACTGTAGTCCTTGCTTTCCATGGTTCCTCGAATCCAGAATCTCCTCAACTTCGTACTCCTCTTCCTGGTTCACGATAACGGGTGGTGGTGGTATTAATCTTTGTCCCGGCACCGGGTCGCTGGCGGCGATGTCAAGTAGAGAGACGTGGAAAACGGGGTGCATTTTCATCGAGCGGGGAAGGTTCAAGCGGTAGGCGTAGGGGGAGATGATCTCTTGGATGGGGAAGGGTCCCAGTTTTTTCCAATCGAGCTTCCGCGAGTTCCGGTTCGTACGAATGTTCTTTGCGGACACGAATACCATGTCTCCGATTTCATATCGCGGGGCGGGGATGCGCTTTGCATTGACCGAGCTCTCTTGTTGGTCTTGAGCTGTCCTTATTTGTGTCCGTAGGTGGTCGTGTAGCTCCTTCATCTTCTCTGCAAAGTTGTGGGAGTCCAGGCCCGGGGGGGTTTTGTCTGGCTTTTGTAGGTTTACCGTGAATTGGGGGTGGTATCCATAGTTGGCGAAGAAAGGTGTAGCTTTGGTGGAGGCTGAGACTTGATTATTTGCTGCGAACTCTGCCATTGGTAACCACTTAACCCAGTCGTCTTGTTGGTATGATACATATCCCCGGAGGTACTGCTCCATTACCGCGTTCAGTCTTTCCGTTTGGCCATCGGTTTCTGGGTGAAAGGCGGTCGACATTCTCGCTTCTATCTGAAGTTGTTTGCAGAGAGACTTCCAGAACTTTGCGGTGAACTGGGTGCCCCTGTCGGAGGTGATGTGTGTGGGAAGGCCGTGTAGTTTCCAGACGTGTTGTAGGTAGAGGTCGGCTAGGTCCTTGGCGTTGACGGTGGTGTTGCAGGGTAGGAGGTGACGCATCTTCGTTAGCCGGTCCACAATTACTAGTATGGCATCGTATCCCTGACTCTCTGGCAGACCCGTGACGAAGTCCATAGAGATCTCTTTCCAGGGTTGTTCCGGGATGGGTAGCGGTCGGAGAACTCCCAGCTTTCCATGTGTTGCTGGCTTGCTTCGCCGGCAGGTGTGGCAGTTCCGGATGTATTGACCAACGTAGTCGCCAAGATATTTGGCCAGTAGTAGTCTCTGCTGATCAGTTCGAAGGTTTTTTCCCTACCTGGGTGTCCTACTGAGGGGGCATCGTGGTATTGCTTCAGGATTTCCAGCTTCAGTGGTGGGTGGTCGGGGATGTAGATGCTTCCCCGATAGAGTAGGCGTCCGTTCTCCTCAGTGCATTCCGCCAGCGATATTTCCTTGCAGTGCTTCGTGTCTGTCTGCCGTAGGTCCAGTATTCTTTGTGGGAATGGGTCAGCCAAATATCCTTCGTTTAGTAGTTTTTCCAGGGGGGCGTTCTTTTCAGCGGATTCATTTGACAAAGAACCCGCTAACAAACTTAGCTTAGGATCCAAATTCTCCCTCTTCAAGACTGTGCGACTCTGGTGCAACAATCTTTCATCCCCTTCCTCAGGGAGATCTCCTGATCTCCTAGTCAATGCATCCGGTTTCCCACTCTGCTTCCCGGGTCTGTACTTGATCGTGAAATCAAAGCGCGATAGGTATTCGGCCCATCTTACTTGTCTCCTGTTCAGTTGTTTGGTGGACATGAAATATTCGAGGTTTTTGTGGTCGGAGATAACCTCGATCATCTTCGCTTCCAGTTCTGGCCTCCATTCCTCGAAACACCTGATGATAGCGAGTAGCTCCTTATCGTATATCTCGTAGTTGCACTCCGCCGGTGTGTGTTTCTTGGAGAAGAAGGCGACGGGGTGGAGTTTGCCCTGTTCGTCGTGCTGGGAAAGTACGCCACCTGCGACGTAGTCGGATGCATCTGTCTCTACCGTGATTGGTTTTTCGGGGTCGAAGTGGATCAGGATGGGGGCGGTGGTGAAAGCCTCTTTCAGGGACTGGAATGCGAGCTCGGCTTCTGGGGACCACGAGAAGGGGATATTCTTTTTGGTCAACCTGGTTAGGGGGGCTGCGAGTTTCGAGAATCCGAATATGAAGCGGCGGTAGAAGTTGGCGAAACCCAGAAAGGCCTGTACGTCCTTTACCGTCTTGGGAGTGGTCCATTCCTGTACTGCGGATACCTTGTGAGGGTCCATACGGATGCCGTTGGGTTCGATAATCAGCCCGAGGTATGTGGTGCTTTGGGTGTGGAACTCGCACTTCTCCGGCTTCAGTAGGATCCCGTTCTCTTGTAATACTCCCAGTATTGTTTCGACGTGTTGTTCATGTTCTTCAAGGGAGTCGCTGTATATGAGGATGTCGTCCAGGTATGCAGTGCAGAATTGGTCAAGGTGTTCTCGGAGGCAATCGTTAATGAAGTGTTGAAACGCTATGGGCGTTGGTGAGCCGAAGGCATAACAGTGTACTCAAAATGACCATAGCGCGTTCTGAACGCCGTTTTCCATTCTTCCCCTTCGGCCATTCGAATCTGGTTGTATCCTTGTCGCAAGTCCAATTTAGTGTACCATTTAGCCTTGGATAGTTGATCCAGTGTTTCCCGAATTAGGGGTAGCGGGTATCGGTTCTTAACCGTCAGCTCGTTCAATCCGCGGTAATCCACACATAAACGAAGGGACCCATCACCCTTTTTGACAAACAATACCGGTGCACCAGCAGGGGATGAGCTCGCGCGGATGAAGCCCTTGGAGAGGTTTTCGCGGATGTAGTCGCTGAGCGCCAATAACTCGTTTCTGGACATGCCGTAGAGGGGGCCGAATGGTGGTTCTGTTCCTTCTTTGAGGGGGATTTTGTGGTCGTAGGGGCGTCGTGGTGGTAGATCTTGGGCCAAGGCTTCGTCGAACATATTGAGCCGATTGTGATAGCGTTCCGGGATCCTTTGTTTCCATTCGTCCTTTGGGGTTTTTAGCAGAGCTTTGTCGATGTCGTGGAGTGTTATACTGCAGATTTGTAGTTTCTTTCGGCGGGCAAGACGACTAAAGGGAACAGGTCCTATCATATATGTTGGGGGTTTGATTCCTGGAACAGTACCGGCGGCGGGTGTGGCGTTGCAGTTTTCCTTACAGAATTTTGAGTCGAACGCCACCGTATTGTCCTTGAATCTGAGGGTAGCGTCGTGATGTTGTAGCCATGGTATCCCCAGAACCAGGGGGTACTGCCCTAGTTTGGTGACGAAGAGGGGGATTTGTTCTTGATGGGATCCGATTATTAAAGGGATACGGCATATGGAAGTGATTTGTCCGGAGGCGATAGGTCTCCGTCGATGACTTCAGTATTCGGGGTTTTAGAGGAAAGGTAGGAAGTTGGTGATGGCGCAAAGGTTTTTGCCGATAAATGCGAACCCTGAGGCTCCCGTATCAATCATAGCATGGGTGGAAATAGAGTTCTTATTGTGAGCAATTCTACAAGCTACAACTAAGTGGTCTCCATTTAATTCCTCCTCTGCCACAACTGAAACAGAAAACCCAGAGATAGAAAACGCAGATAAAGAAAATTCCTTTGGAGGTCCCTGGCGCCATGATACTGACCAGGGACTACTGAAACCCGAATTACCAGAAGAAAGAATAACATCCGTAGAAGAAGAATGAGGGGGCCGATCGGGCGGGGGGGGCAGACACGGCAGCGCCCCTTAATGGAGGAGGGCCGCGTGGGCGGGTGCCTTGTGGGCAGTTGGCGAATATGTGGTCGGGGGCGGCACAGTAGGCACAGCGGCCGTTCTCCATCCTCCATTTTTTCTCGGCGGCGGTGGTCTGTCGGCGGCCGTTGGCAAAGGTGTACCTTCCCTCGGGTGGGGGGCGGGTGGCGGGGCGTGTTTGGGTGGCGGAGAGGTCCATAGGGGCGAGGCCTCCTGGGGTGTGCGAGGGGTGTAGCGGAGTGTGCGGGGAGGCAAATTGCCCCATGGGGTTCCTGTTAGCCCTGTGGGCGTCTTTCCTGGCTCTGATCTTGTTATCCATCGTCATTAGCCTGCGGACATAGGCGTCAAAGCCTTCCGTGGTGGTATCCTGGTATATCATTGCATCTTTTAGGTCGTCGGCCAACCCTGTTTCCAGAGCGTCCTTCTTGGCTTCCTCATTGTAGTCGAGTTGGCCCATGATGCGCAGGAATTGTGTGAGGTAGGTCGCGAAGTCCCCCTTGCCCTGGCGGAGGCTTTGGAGTTCCCTCCTGGCTGTGCCTCGAGGGTCTGGGTCTCCAAAGGAGGCTTCCAGAAATGCGACGAAGGTGGCGACTGATGTAAATGGGGCGGCGTCTCCGGTGGCCATGGGGATAACTTGGTCCAGGGCCTTCCCTTCCAATCGACTAACCGCGTAAAACACTTTGGCCTCCTCATTCAGGAACCGATCATGGTTGACCCTGAGCTTAGTGCGGAGGAGGTTGAGGAACCCTGGTAGCTCTTTCCTGATCCCGTTGAACTTAGGGGGGTCGGGGAACTTTTCGGAGCGGAAGGTGGTGGGTGGGGGGTTCGCAGGTGGTGGAGGTGGTGGGGCGGCTCGGGCTGCGGTGAGTTGAAACTCCAGGGTACGAACCTGGGCTTCTAGTGCATCAGTATGGTTATGGGAGGCGATGAGTTGCTCCTGAGCGGCGGTCAACTCTTGTCTGGTTTGTGTGTGTAGGGCCCTGCTGGCGTTTCTTTCTGCTTTCCAGCGGTCCCCTTCCTGTAAGAGGGCGAGGATGTGTACATAGTGGTAGTGTTTATCTTCGACGGCCTCAAACTCTGCGAAGGTTGGAGGGATCTGGTAGTTTCCGTCCAGGGTGACCCCGTCCACTATGCGGACCGGGGGAGGTGGTGGTGGAGCTGGGGTGGACATTGGTAAAGGGGTACGGTGCAGATGACGACGCAACGTAATCTCAAGGGGGCGTTAAAGGGTAGTGCTTAGTTCTGCAGGGTACGGAGTAGGACTGCGATACTTCCGAGAAGGAAGTATATTGGAGGAGGAATAGGGGAGCAGCGATAGTCACTAGTTCGTATGTAGGACTATAATATATATTGGTATACTAAAGACAGAAGACGTTGCGTGAAGAGAAAAGGAAAAGAAAGAAAGTACAGGAGTAGGCGTCGTTGCCTCCCTTATATAGCCACCGCTCCTCCGCCAAGCCTGACTCATTTGTCCGCGTAACCCCGCTTATGACTCACTCCTCCGTGTAACAGAAACCCATGGAAACTACCTTGACTCATCCTGCCCATGCATAGCGTCATAACCCCACCCGCAATAATCCTTCCAGCCCCCCGAACCTAGTGCCTCCATGAAATTATCCCAGAAATGCTGTCCCGCCTATCCAAGGCAAAATACTACACCAAGCTAGACCTCAGGTGGGGATACCATCAGATTAGGATCCAGGAGGGTGATGAGTGGAAAACCGCCTTTAGGACCCGTTATGGCCACTTCGAATACAACGTTATGCCCTTCGGCCTGACCAACGCCCGGCGTTCCAACACTGGGTTAATGATCTGCTCCGCCCTTACCTCGACCATTTCGCTACGGCATATCTCGACGACATCCTGATATACTCGGAATCTTTGAAGGAACATAAAGAGCATGTTAAGCAAATCTTCAGAGTCCTACAGATCCACGATGTCCATCTCAAACCAGAGAAGTGCGAGTTCTACGTCCAG
Organism: Morchella sp. 2018-W16; assembly: GCA_024713755.1. NCBI lineage: Eukaryota > Fungi > Ascomycota > Pezizomycetes > Pezizales > Morchellaceae > Morchella > Morchella sp. 2018-W16. The sequence goes on along the minus strand of JAMGYY010000026.1, from coordinate 72,615 downwards.
GAGACCAAATACCTCGGCCTGATCATCACTCCGGAAGGCATCAAAATGGACCCTAGCAAAGTTTCGGCAGTCTGGGATGGGAAACACCCACAAAGCAGGAAGTACAGGAGTTCTTAGGGTTCGCGAATTTCTATCGCCGCTTCATATACGCATACTCCAGGGTGGTCTCCCCACTTACGGCATTAACCAAAAAGGACGTAAAGTTCCAATGGTCCCTAGAGGCAGAAAAGGCATTCCAGAAGCTCAAGGACGCGTTTACCTCGGCTCCGATACTGGCACACTTCGACTACGAGAGAGAAACCATAGTAGAAACCGATGCTTCCGACTACGTCTCCGCGGGAATCATGTCTCAATATGACGACCAAGGAATCCTGCACCCAGTGGCCTTCTTCTCCAAGAAACACTTACCAGCGGAATGCAACTACGAGATCTCGACAAGGAACTACTAGCGGTCATCAGATGCTTTGAAGAATGGCGCTCCAACCTAGAAGGGTCTAAGTTCCCCATCAAAGTCCTTAGCGACCACCGGAACCTGGAATACTTCATGTCCACTAAGCTCCTCAACCGTCGCCAAACCCGGTGGGCCGAATTCTTATCTCGCTTCGACTTCGTCATCAAGTTCAGACCAGGAAAACAAGGGGGAAAACCGGATGCACTCACTAGGAGGTCAGGAGACCTGCCAAAGGAAGGGGATGAACGCCTCATGCACCAGTCGCAAGTCGTGTTGAAGAAGGAGAATTTAGACGCAGGAGTCAAGCTAAGTTTGTTCGCGGGTTCTTTGTTAAATGAATCCGCTGAAGGAACGCCCACTGTGAAAGAATTATTGACCCAAGCTTACCAAGTTGACAGTTTCCCCCACCAAGTCCTCACCATGCTTATAGCGGCACCAAGCACGCCAAGAAGATCTCGTTAGCGGAATGGACAGAGACGGAGGAAGGCTTCCAGCTTTACAGGAACGCAATCTACGTCCCCGACCTTGACGAACTCCAGCTACGGTTGCTACAGGAACACCACGACAAGCCCTCCGCCGGACACCCAGGACGAGCTAAAACCCTAGAGCTCATCAGTCGCAACTACTACTGGCCCAACATGAGGAAGTATGTCGACCGCTATGTTCTGAACTGCAACACCTGTTCTCGCAGTAAAGCCTCTCGCAATGCCCTACAAGGCGTCCTCCGCCCACTAGCGATACCAAAAGGCCCGTGGACCGACGTATCGATGGACTTCACGCAGGACTCCCCAACATCTCGAGGATTTAATGCTATCCTAGTCGTCGTGGACCGGTTGACTAAGATGCGCCACTTCATACCCTGCACGGAGGAGTCCAACGCTATCGACGTGGCCAACATGTACCTAGAGTCGGTGTGGAAACTGCATGGCTTACCGGAAACCATAGTATCACGGCGTGATACGATATCGAGTACGGTTGCGGGGAGAAGGATTAGTCAGGGTTTCTCTTATGTTCTATGGGTTTCAGTTGCAGGGTTCTATGAGTCAACGGCATGCAGGTATTTGTAATGATGGATTTCCTTGGGGGTTCTACAGGTTTCTATGGGATGAGTCAGCGAGGGGTTTTCGGGGCTATATATAGGGAGCTCGTTCCCTCGCTTGTAGGACTTCTCTTCTTCTCCTTTCTTCTTCACGCAACCTTCCTGTCATCTTAGGCGTCTTTAGTCTTTGCTTGTCTAGAATACATTCTCTATCTTAGCCATAGTCCCTTCGGTCGTGTTGCCCCACGGGGACGTTAGACTACTCCCTCGCACCCTCGCCTTGTACCTCGCTCTTCGTCCTTCGTCCCAAGTTTCCCGGTCGCCCCATCTCCCACTTAGCCCACCACTTCGCTCACCATAGTCTCGCCTTGGTGGTTCACCTTGGCTTGTTCAGTCCTCGCCCTCGATTAGCACCGTGATACTAAGGTTGCGTCTCCAACGCCAACCCGAACCACAACTCCGCCGACATGTCACAAGAACAAGTCATGACGGACCCAACAGAACTCGACTACGACCGACTCGAAAGAGACTTGGGTCGCTTTGTCCAAGCATACCCCCGAGCACCACCAGGCGCGTCTGAGGACGCCTTGTTTAACCACAATGTCGTCATGCGTAGCCATCAGGCGGTTAGCGAACTCCGAAACGAACTGAGACTGACCCAACAGGAGGCAGATGAAGCAACGGAGATATGGAAACAAAGGATCACCGAACTGGGGCAAGACTTGGAAAAGGAAGAAGCAAACACCACAAAGCTCCAAGCCCAGGTCACCGCCCTCCAAGCCGAAGTCGCCACAGCGCAACAAGAAACCCTAGCCGCCCAGGAAGCACTTGCAACCAGGCCCCCACCACCCGCAGCAGAACAACCAGCACCGCCCGCACCTCCTCCTCGTCGCCCCAACCGATTCCTCCAGAGCTTGGCAATAACACACCCAGAAGCAAGAACGGAGAAGTCGGAGAAGCTCCCGGACCCCAAGCAGTTCACGGGCCTCCGGAAGGAACTTCCCCTCTTCCAACACATGCTGAAACTCAAACTCTTGGGCAATGCCGACCGGTACCCCACCCTACAAAACCAACTCACCTATGCAATCTCCCGCCTGGAAATCCGCGCCAACCAGTTCATGCCATACCTTACCAACACTGGGGTTAATCTCCCCTCCATGGATAGGTTTTGAAATTCTACACAGCCTTTGGAGATCCGGACTTGGTCGGCACCGCCCGCCAGAAGCTCAGGAACCTCGCCAATGCAGACGATCATTTTCAGACTACTTTGCCGAGTTCAACGATTTGCCGCCGATGCGGGTTAGGAGGCTGCCAATGTGGAAAACCTCCTGGCGGACTAAGCGAGCTGACCAGACTCATGGTCATGAAGACACCCCCGCCACGGTCCTTGAGCTCGCTACCATCCTACAACGGTTGGACAACAAACAACAGGCCCTCAACGCCCGCTTTCGCCCCCGCTATCAGTCCTCTGCGCCGCCCGCTCGCCCAGCCCCTCGCTACACCGCGCCAGCTCCGCCCCCACCTCGCTACCAAGCCCCCGCCCCCCGGTACTCCGCTCCGGCCCCTCCGGCTCCCCGCTACACCCCTCCCGCTCGCAACCCTCCGGCCGCCGCACCTGCCGCCGCCCATCCATCACACACACCTGGAGGAACAGTCCCCATGGATCTGTCCACTGGCCGGGGCCGCCCGGACCCTCAGGAAAGAGAGGCCCGCCGGGTAGAGAATAGATGTTGCTATTGTGGAGGTGTAGGACACCTCATTCGGGAATGCCCACAGGCGCCACCCCCCAGAAACCCAGCCCCCAGAATGAGGGGAGCTAGGGCAGACATTAGGAATGAAGAAAAGGAAGAAGGAGCCTCCGGCGATGAGGCGTTAAAAGATTTTTCCCTGGACTGAGTGGCTCACTCCAGGGACGGTTAAAAGATTTTTCTAAGATTTCTGTTTCTGGGTTTTCGGTTTCGGAGAAGGATATGGATGGGAATCAATTAGTCGTAACTTGTTCTATCTCTCAAAATAAAGATTCTTTCATCCCATCATATGCCCTCATTGATACTGGCGCCTCAGGATACGCTTTCATAGACAAAGACTTCGTATGCCACCACAAACTTAAACAAACCCCCCTCATCCTCCCACGACACATAGACGTAATAGATGGTAGACCTATCGAATCAGGAAAGGTTACCCATAAAGTCATCCTCAGCTTAGACATAAACGGACACAGAGAGGAGGCCCCCTTCTTTGTCACCCAGTTAGGACATTACCCCATCGTCATGGGCCTCCCATGGATGCGCAGACATGCAACTACGATTCTCCCTGCCACCAACGAAATACAATTCAACTCCTCAGCTTGTGTCAAACACTGCTCCCTCAATAACACCAAAGTCACCGCTAGGGGTATCTCTATTGAACCCCCCACCAAACCAACCACCAACATCTCCGTTATCACATCATACGCATTCCACAGACAACTGAATAAACAAAGAAAGGGGATGCGACTATATTCAACCACCCTCAAAGCCCTCGAGGACCTCCTGACCCAATCGCCAAAGGACCCCCGTAACCTCGTACCAGCCGAACACCACAACTTCCTCCACCTCCTCAATGAACCAGATGCCGCAAAACTCCCACCTCGCCGACCCGAGTACGACCTTTCCATCGACATCCAAGAAGGCAAGACAGCACCCTTCGGACCCATGTATGGAATGACGCGATTAGAACTACAGGCACTCAGGGACTACCTAGCGGAATACCTCTCCAGTGGGAAGATCCGACACAGCACGTCCCCAGCGGGCTCACCAGTACTGTTTGTCAAGAAAGCGGATGGTTCTCTCCGACTCTGCGTTGACTATAGAAAGTTGAATGCAGTAACGGTCAAGAACCGCCACCCATTGCCACTAACTCCGGGAACGCTTTATGGGTATTCTGCCGCCAAGTACTTTACCAAGCTAGATCTACGCAACGGCTACCATCAATTGAGAATCAAAGAAGGGGACGAATGGAAAACAGCATTCAGAACCAGGTATGGCCATTTCAATACACAGTCATGCCATTCGCCTCACCACGCGCCAGCAGCCTTCCAACACGGGGTCAACGATATGCTACGCCCACACCTCGACCACTTTGCAACGGCATACTTGGATGATATACTCATCTACTCCGCTACACTGGAAGAACACAAAGTCCACGTCGACAAGATCCTCCGAATTCTGGATCAACACGAAGTACACTTGAAACCCGAAAAATGTGAATGGCACGTCGAAGAAACAATGTACCTAGGATTCGGACTCACCCCAGAAGGAATCAAGATGGACGAGAAGAAGGTCGCCACTATTAGGGATTGGGAAACACCAACCTGTCTGAAAGATGTACAGGAGTTCCTAGGCTTCGCCAATTTCTACAGAAGATTCATCTATGCATACTCCAGAGTTGTTTCCCCGCTAACGGCTCTGACTAAGACGGGGGTAAGGTTTGAATGGACCGAGAAAACTCGGAAGGCTGCTCAAGACTTAAAATATAGCATTTACCACGGCACCCATACTCAGACACTTCACCCCGATCGCGAAATCATAGTGGAAACAGACGATCGGACTACGCCTCAGCTGCCATTATGTCACAAAGAGATGATGATACTACATCCAGTGGCCTTTCTAAAAACTCTAAAAACACACCGCAGAATGCAACTATGAAATCTACGAAAAGAGCTACTAGCAATCATCCGAGGATTCGAGGAGTGGAGATACTTCTTGAAACAGCCTCCTTCCCCATCAAGGTCCTAACAGATCACAGGAACCTTGAATACTTTATGTCAACTAAACTATTAAACCGACGACAAACACGTTGGTCAGAGTTTCTATCCCTTCAATTTCGTAATACAATTCCGACCAGGGAAACAAGGAGGGAAACCAGATGCATTGACTAGGAGATCGGGAGATCTACCTAAGGAGGGGGATGAACGCCTGGCGTACCAGTACCAGACAGTGTTGAAGAAAGAAAATTTGGATTCCAAGCTAAGTTTGTTCGCGGGTTCTTTGATAAATGAATCCGCTGAAGGAACGCCCACCATTCAGGAGTTATTTTCAATTGCTTACCAAGAAGACAGTTTCCCAAACAAAGTTCTCACCATGCTAAAGGACGGCACCAAACAATCAAAACAAATTTATTAGAATAACGCGCTCCGGGACGGGCTTCTCCTGTACCGAAAACTCTTCAGACCAGAACATGAGGAGCTACAAATTAAACTCCTACAAGAATACCACGATAAACCATCAGCAGGGCATCCAGGAAGAGAAAACACTTGAACTCCTCAGCCGCGAATACTACTGGCCAAACATGCGGAGTATACCGACCGCCACGTTATGAATTGTCACACCTGCCGAAGAAGCAAAGCAAACCGCAACGCACCTCAGGGAGTCCTCCGCCCTCTTTCAGTACCCAAACTACCATGGTCAGACGTATCAATGGACTTTGTGACCGGCCTGCCCCTCAGCAACAACTACAACGCGATCCTCGTCGTCGTTGACCGCCTTACAAAAATGAGGCACTTCATCCCATGCACTGAAGAATCAGGAGCCAGAGACGTCGCTAGAATGTATCTGGAGAATGTATGGAAACTCCATGGCCTCCCAGAAAAGATTGTATCGGACCGGGGCACCCAATTCACTTCGGACTTTTGGGAATCCCTCTGCGACAGACTAGAAATCTCCCCCCGCTTCTCCACCGCCTTCCACCCCCAGACTGATGGCCAGACAGAGAGAATCAACGCCATCATGGAACAGTACCTCCGCAGCTACGTCGACTATCAACAGGACAATTGGGCTACCTACCTACCAATGGCGGAATTCGCAACCAACAACCATGTATCAGAATCCACCAAGCTCTCCCCCTTCGAAGCCAACTATGGCAGACACCCCCGAATGACCTTTGGCCCCCTACGACATGGCACGACTACCAACGAAGATCAGGCTAACACCATGGCAAGAGACATGTCAGAAGTGTTTGACTTCCTCCGAGCCGAGATGTTCAGAGCTCAACGGATTATGGAGGAGTCAGCAAATGCCAACAGAACCCCGGCCCCCCGCTATGCCATTGGAGATAAGGTCTGGCTGTCCACCCGAAACCTATTAACCAAAAGACCATCGAAGTTAGACTGGAAACAAGTTGTCTGCACTCATATCCCGTCGCGAGCCCCTATGCCATTTAACTCACCTTACCCCCATCAATGAAAGTCCACCCAGTCTTCCACGTATCGCTACTGTCCCCCGCGGCCCACGACCCCGTCCCAGGACAACTACAGCCTCCGCCACCACCTGTCGAGATAGAAGGAGAACAGGAATGGGAGGTCGATGCGATCCTAGACTCTCGCAAACGAAGAGGACGACTGGAGTACCTCGTCCGATACACCGGGTATGATGAAACTTCATGGCAACCTTGCGACGACTTGGACAACTCCCCCGAGTTAGTAAAAGACTTCCACGAACGCTACCCACGTAAGCCTAAGAGGACTTAGGCCTCAGAGGGGGACCTAATATCTATCACGGCGTGATACGATATCGAATGCGATTCTTGAGGAGAAGGATTAGTCAGGGTTTCTCTTATGTTCTATGGGTTTCAGTTGCAGGGTTCTATGAGTCAACGGCATGCAGGTATTTGTAATGATGGATTTCTTGGGGTTCTACAGGTTTCTATGGGATGAGTCAGCGAGGGTTTTCTATATATAGTGAGCCTGCTCCTCGCTTGTAGGATTCTCTTCTCCTTTCTTCTTCACGCAACCTTCCTGTCATCTTAGGCGTCTTTAGTCTTTGCTTGTCTAGAATACATTCTCTATCTTAGCCATAGCCTCTTCGGTCGTGTTGCCCCACGGGGACGTTAGACTACTCCCTCGCACCCTCGCCTTGTACCTCGCTCTTCGTCCTTCGTCCCAAGTTTCCCGGTCGCCCCATCTCCCACTTAGCCCACCACTTCGCTCACCATAGTCCCGCCTTGGTGGTTCACCTTGGCTTGTTCAGTCCTCGCCCTCGATTAGCACCGTGATACATAGTCTCAGATCGTGGAACCCAGTTCACAGCAGAATTCTGGAAAACCTTATGCGACCGCCTGGAAATTGCACCCCGCTACAGTACAGCCTTTCACCCCCAGACAGATGGCCAAACGGAAAGGATCAACGCGGTCATGGAACAGTACCTTCGGGCCTATGTCTCTTATCAACAGGATGACTGGGTCAAATACCTACCGATGGCAGAGTTTGCGACTAACAACCATGTCTCCGAGACCACCAAGCTCTCCCCTGCTCCAAGCAAACTACGGAAGGAACCCACGGATGTCATTCGCTCCCCTACAGCATGAAACTACGACCAAGAAAGACCAAGCCAACGGCATGGCTAGGGACATGGCACAGGTCTTCGAACTCCTACGCGAGGAGATGTTTAGGGCCCAAAGGATCCAAGAGGACTCAGCGAATGCGAATAGAACCCCGGCCCCCAGATATGCGGTAGGAGATAAGGTGTTCCTCGACCAAAACCTGGAAACCAAGCGACCTCTAAGAAGCTCGACTGAAACGATCGCCCTTACACCATCAAGAGAATGGTTAGCCCGTGACGCTTATGAGCTCAGCCTCCCCGCCTCGATGAAGATCCACCCGGTCTTTCATGTTTCGCTCTTGTCCCTCGCCGCCGATAACCCCGTCCCAGGCCAACGACATACCCCGCCACCGCCTGTAGAAATCGAAGGCGAACAGGAATGGGAGGTTGATGCTGTCTTGGACTCACGACGACGCTACGGCCGCTTGGAATACTTGGTTAGATACACTGGTTACGACGAGCCATCATGGCAGCCCCCTTCCGACCTCGAGCATGCCCCTGAGCTGCTGCAGAACTTTCATGACAGGTTTCCACGAAAGCCTAGGCCTACCAGGAGTTAGGCCTGGAGGAGGACCTAATCTATCACGGCGTACTACGAGCTACTGCGGAGGAAAGGATATTGTGGAATCGGGTCTTGGGTCTAGGATTTCTCTTCGGGTTTCTATGGGTTTCCGTTACACGGGTTATGAGTCATCCTTGGGCAGGGATTAGAAACTGTATATATAGTCGGCTACGAACCTTTCCTTTGTCCTTTCTCTTCTTTCCCTTCCTACGCAACCTTCCTGTTATCAACTCTACGTCTCTAGTTTCTTTAGTCGTTACTTGTTCCGTTCTTCTGAATATAATACGTCATCACTCTTAGTCATCTTCGTCTTAACAGTACTTCGTCCTCGCTTAGCCATAGTCCTCGTTCATGTACGATACAGCAGTACGTGTCCTCTACTGGTATCTCCGTTTACATCACTTCGTTCGCACTGCCATCTGGACTCTGTGTCCCACTACCCTGCTTCTCGGTTAAGTCCCCTCGTTGCCCCGTCCTCGCCTCGCTCTCGTCTCGTCCTCGTCTCGTCTTCGCCTCGGTTGTGAACCTTGGCTAGTTTAGATATAGTCTCCGCGTCGCTCCGTAACAGAAAGGAATTGATCGTTTGGTTTGGTATATTGATCTTGATGGGTCTGGTAAAGCTTGCCAGCATAGAATTGTATTGGCGTAGGGACGGACAGTACTCTTTTACTCCTATGTCGCATATGAGTCTTAAACAGTCTCAGCAGCTAAAGCGGTATTTCCACTTGTCAGCACCGATTACAGACCAAAGACAAGCTAAAAAAACACCATGGTATGCTAAAATTGAGCCTTTTGGACGTGTTCTTCGAGAGTCTTCAAACAAGTATCTACTACCTGCGAGCGAAGTTTCTGTCGATGAGATGATGGTACGATTTACTGGCCGTTCCAGTCATACAATTAAGATGAAGAATAAGCCAATCAAACAGGGATACAAGCTATTTGCACTCTGTTGGCGTGGTTTCACCTATTCTTTTCTTTATTATTCACGTACCAAGAAAATTGGTGGTGTTGCGAAACTAGCAGATCATTCATTGACATCATCTGCTGTTATTCATCTCGCACTTACGCTGCCCTACTCTTCTCATCGATTTGACGTTTACATGGACAACTACTTTACGAATATACCACTCTTTGCCTATCTACGCTCCATCGGTATAGGGGCTTGCGGTACTACTCGGCAAAAATCAAAACGATTTCCCCCTTCCTTCACTAAAAAGAAAATGTCTAAAGGGGTTCGTCCAGTATGGAATACAATAGAGGGTGAGGTTGTAGATAATGTACTAGCCTTGATCTGGATGGATAACAACTACGTTCTTCTTCTGACTACAATCCATCAAGTTAAAGGATTATCCAACTATGTATATCGTCTTCGCCGACGACCTGGAGTGACAAGCACCAATGCAAGAGTAGTACGACCGATATTTGGAGATCAACATACCCGTCAATTATTAATCCCAGTTGTAATCAACATGTACAACTACTTCATGGGTGGCGTTGATATAGCAGATCAACGAAGAAGTTATTGGCCGACACAGCTTACAGTATGCCGTAATTGGCTACCACTATTTTTTTGGTGCTTGGACACGACAATAGTCAATGCTTTCCTGTTATATCGAACCGCAAATATTACTATTGGGGGACAATTGGCTAAAAACCTACTCGATCATCGTCAATTTAGAGAACAGCTCTATCAAGAGCTTATTCTTTCAGGCACAACCCACCCGGTAATGACTGATGAAAGCGCACCTATATCAAATTCCCTTCAATTAACTGCACCAATCAGACGACTGCATAGTTCAAAGTCATTGCCTTCACTTAGACTTAGTCCCGGCAACCATGAAAAAGTCAAACTCCCGGTCAACTTTGAGCGTCGTGGTTACTGTTCATATTGTTTATGGAAGCGGAAGCAACGGGTATTTGGAACAGTTCTTAGTGAGAACCGGCAGGAAGGGGCAAGTTGTAAACAGCAGCGATCGTCTATTGGGGCAGGGAAAAGGCCAACTCAGACTCGTACTTACTGCATTCTCTGTAAAACTTTTCTTTGTGACCGCTGCTTTGATATATATCGTAACAAATGAACTGAACGTTCAATCATTGGCTTGAAGTCCATATTATGCAGTCCGCGCCACTGTATTTTCGGCCCCCACGCAAAATGGGCAGCATCGCCAGGCGAAGAGATAAAAATGTAGTCTTGGCGGTTTTTTGTGTGTATGCAATATTAGTCGTGTTCAAAAATGCTATGAAATTGCGAGTATTTATTTCAGTGAGGCTAGGTGTTCCCTGTGCATAATGCGCCTAAAACGAGGCGTGGGCTCTAATTGGGCGCTGCTGAATAGGATATCAGTTTAAGTGGAAAAAATTTGCTATGCATACGAGATCAATATTACTATAAGCAGACCTGATCTACGCCCTTTAACCAATCGTGGAGGGGGCAGGCCTCTTCACGGGTATGGTGCACACTAGGGTGTGGTAGAACATCAAGATTGACCACAGAGAGTACGTATGGATGGGAAATCTGGGATTGCAAATTGATTTTGAAAAATCTCAGAGGATTCCGTACATGACAACGGCTTGGGGGCTCTGTAGGCCGGATGCACCCACCTACGAAAGGACTAGACAACTCACTCTTTTGGTAAGCAAAGAGGAAGACCCCAAAACTATTCTCTGTTTATTTGTTTATTTGTGCATAGGTCCTAGAGTGCAAAACCTCCCTAGTAACTCGGACAGAAATTCTGCTCGTGACCTCAGAGCGTTTTTGAACCAACCGCTATTGCATTAAATGCAGTGGTGGTCTTTTGTAAAGACTTATAAGGATTTAGCCAATAAGAGGTGCACGACTTTCGACTCGGGTAGGTAGCTACGGCTCTCTGCTGAGAAGGCTGACGGTTGCCAAACAACCAATTGGATTCAGAGTCCGTTGCCACGTAAAGCTGGAAAGGCAAGATTCATCCGTCCATAACCTGAAGGTGCTTTTGAATAAAGCGTGGCCTCCAGCCTCGTTAACATACTGTATATCCCCCCCCACAAGTCTTCACGAGCCTCTCGAGTTATTAAGGCCTTTTCCGTCTCCCTCCGTTTACACCTACTTCACTTTAAATACCTTGAATATGGTAATTAACCCCTAATCTTGTGTGCCTTCTCAATGATCTATGATTCCGCTAATTTGTGTGGGCTAATGCTTCTGGTATGTCAATAGGCAGAGCGAGACTTCGGCCTCGAAACTATAAACCCGGAGGTGGATAGCAGTCCGCAGTCCAAGGAGCGTATTGATGCTGAGTAATTGCCCCATCGAATATAAATATACAAACTTAAATTCATTGAGATTGGGTTCGGCTAATACCACGGGCAGCATTGTGGCAGTTCATGGGCTAGGCGGACATCGCAGGAAAACATGGCAGCACAAGAAGACAAAGTTTAATTGCCTAGAAGAGCTTGCAAAGGATTTAGAAGGGACCGCAAGGGTTTTTACCTTTGGCTATCATGCGTCTGTGGTGTTCACTCGGTCTACAGCTAGGATTACTACTATTGCGGACAGTTTACTAGAGGCAATAAGAAGAAAACGACAAGGCGATGAGGTATGGCCTATCCATGGTTGCGGTAGCATGTTGAACGAAGACACCTGATATCGGAGGTCGTGTGCTTGTTACTTACTTTGATTCAAGGTCGTGGAAAGGCGGCCCGTAATCTTCATTTGTCATAGCTTAGGGGGTATAATTGTTAAAAGGGTCCGTCAATATGTATAATCCATGCTAAATCGAGCTAATACCCCCTCCTGTTCCAGGCCATGTTGAACGCAGTTCACAATCCCACACATGCGGCCTTGCTTCAATCAGTCTTTGGTATAATGTTTCTCGGCACACCGCACCAAGGCAGTAGCCAAGCGAACCTAGCCAGTGCAGTGGCGGATATTTCGAAGCTCTCGAAGTGGTCAAAAGCTTCCGGGCTTCTAAAAGCTCTAAGAGTCGATTCAGAAACCCTCGAGGCAATCTCAAATGATTTCCGGCACCATTGTTCGGGAGGAGGTCAAAGTTTTGAAAAGATAATTTCCATTTTTGAAATGCACATCACGCGACGATTGGGCAAAGTGGTTAGTTTCCCAGTACACCGTTACCCAATACTAAGTCAACTCCCAACCACTTCTTCGATGAAATAAACTAATGTAGGTATTTGTCGATGTTAGGTTGTGCCTAGGAGTTCAGCTGTCCTGGGACTTGCAGGGGAGATTGAAACCCAGATAGGGATGGAAACAGATCACAGAGGATTGTGTAAATTCAGGTCTGCGGACTCGGATCATTTCAAAATGCTATTTGATTATGTTCGTACATTGGCGGAAGGGGCGGTGCAGAGACAGGAAGATAGTTAGTACCCATCAATATCAATTCTTTGTGATCGGTTCTTGTATTAAATTGGAACTTTTGTAGATATTTCTCCAGAAGACCTGGAGTTAGGCCGGGCGCTGCACAGGGTAAATTATGAAGCCCATTTAGAAGACATATCGGCGAAAAGATCACGAGAAACTGCCAGATGGATCTTCAAAAATGAAGTGTTTCGGAGTTGGAAGGATTCCCCGCGATCCAGGGTTCTTTGGCTCACTGGCATAGTTGGGAGCGGTAAAACAGTGACGGCTGGGTCTGTCATTGACGAATTGATAAAAGAGTCCAATTCGATGTTTATGCGCCGTGTTCGGCCTTTAGTTCTTTATTTCTTCTCAGACAGCAAAGAAACAGCAAAAGCAGATCCTCTGAACCTTCTCTCATGTCTTCTGCGTCAGATCTTGCACTACCGAGTACCTCACCGAAGCAGGATTAGACATGCCACAAGCAGTGCAACCGACTCATTTTTGGTTACCCTTGGGAAAACAATGGGTATCATCCGAGAGCTCTTCACTCAGGGACGTAAAGTCTACATCATCCTCGATGCGCTGGATGAATGTTCAGGCGCCAAAGGGGACCTCCTTACCAAGATTTTCCAAGCAGCCCACAGCTCGGGCTGTGTGAAAGTTTTGGTGACCACCAGAATCCATCCCGGGCAAGAGCTCGACCAGGCATTTCAGAACCCATCCTTTGGAAAGCTGATTATCAAGATGTCTCTACCGGAGAAAGAGGTCAAACAAGACATTGACAGGTTTCTTTTGCACAGGATTGAGTCCACCCCAGGTCTAAAAGGAATGGGCAAAGACTTGAAGCAGAAAGTGAAGAATACAATATCTGAGCAGGCTTCTGGCGTCTTTCTATGGGCGTCAATGGCATGGGAGATGTTTTGTGCTCAGGCAGCCAGTGGATGGACACTTGAGATAGTTGACAATGGCCTTGCTATGCTTGGGGATCTCTGCAGCTGGACTACTCCCATATCACAAGAGGTAGCGACAAATTCTTCTAGGCCACGAGCATCAGTAGATCTATATAGATTCTACACAGCAATCCTAGATCGGGTGCCCGGCAATCACCGGGAAGATACGAAGCGACTATTTCAATTTATAGTCTTTGCCCACACTCCCCTCACACTGCGCCAGCTTGATGACGCTTATGCTATTCGGAGTGGCGATACAGATCTCAAATCAATAGAAGGGCGCATGTGCTTCGTTCTTGCCGACGAGGTCAAGTCAAGGTGCTATCCCTTTGTGCAGATTGTGGGCGCCGACCAGACTATCAAGATAGTACACTCGTCCATCAAAGAGTATTTTTTGGGTGGGGGCTCTGGGGACTACTGCTTCACCTATGCTCATTACCGCGCTCATCTTGACATTTCCCTGGCTTGTCTCACCTATCTAACCTTCACCGACTTTGCAAGGGATTGCTCGACAGACACAAACTGGACGGTGGTAGAGGAGGCAGACCTTCGAACCATTGAAAAACATCCCTTCATCAAATATTCCGCTACCCACTGGTCAGATCATGCAAAACTGGCCCAAGACCACCAACGGATATGGGGATCGTTTCTTCGATGGATTGAAACTGCAGATGGCAGTGTGCAGACAGCTTTCCGGATATACTGGCGTACCAAAGGCAAAGGAGAATTCCCACGTCAAACTACACCACTGCATATCCTGTGCTATCTGGGGATGGATAGCCTTGTAGAACTTGCGCTCTCAACCCAGAAATTAACAAACTCCATCGCTGGGGGCAGGGCGAAAGCTGCAAATTTCGAATGGGCCTCAACAACTTGCCCCGACAGCGTGGGTAGAACACCTTTACACTGGGCTGCAGCAAACGGGCATGAGAGAATAGTGGCCACCTTGCTAGAGAAGACACCTAATCCGCAGGAAATACTCCACACCGCCCAAGACCCAAAAAGCTCACCGCTTGCCCTGGCCGTTGATTACGGGCATATGGGAATCGTTAAGATGTTGTTGAATTGCTCCCAAGAACAGACGGAACATATTCAATTACTCGATCTGGCATCCTCCGCCGGTCACCTAGAGCTTGTCAAGTTAATTTTTAGTTTTGGTGTTGATCTCAATATCCCGGTTGGTGACTTTGGCTCTGTCCTCCACGCCGCTGCCTTTGGAGGTCACATCGAGATCGTCCGTTGGCTAGTGGAACAGGGGGCCAATGTGAATCTAGGTCATGATAAACATGGCACACCCCTACAGACGGCTGCATTTGAGGGAAATCACGCTGTTGTTGCGTTTCTCGTCAAAAATCGGGCGATTGTCAACTCTGCTGGGGGATGTCACGGAAGTCCCCTTCAGGCGGCAGCATATAGAGGATTGATTGACATTGCGACTACACTTATTAGCCATGGTGCAGATGTGAATTCCACTGGAGGAGCCCATGGAAGCCCCTTAGGCGCCGCCACGTATTCTGGGCATACCGAGATGATTAAGCTCCTCAAAGCTAAGGGTGCCCTCTCAACCACCGAAACCATGCTACGCAGGCCATCACGATTGGATGATGCTACAATAACTGCAATTGCTCATGTAGGAGGGGAGTTTCAGAAGGGAAGGATGGAGGTTGTTGAAAAGATAGTGGAAAAGGTCGCCAAGGATTTCGTTACCGCTATCGCCTCAAAAAACGAGAGAGCACTCCGTGTACTTCTCCAGATTGGTCTCAAGTCATTCAAGCTTGCGCTCAAACTACAAGGAGCTGATGCCTTCCTTCTCCTGATCGTGAGGACGGCACTCATAGTGTTGGAAGACGCAGTTGCAAAGAGGTTCTCTGCCGGTATTGATATCATCACACGGTTATACACAGATGCCTTGACCTATGCTCTTGGCAAAGGCAGGACCTCCCTGGTTGAGACATTGTTATTTGACTGCGTAGATGGCTTCAGGGCCTACCTTGATGCCGGGGAGGATGAAAGGGCCAGGAATATTATTATCGGTGGCATAGAACTCCTCTTCATGATTGTTAGGGCAGGGGGGGGAGGTTTGATTGAGGTTGTTGCTAAGAAATGGGTTCTCGTTGTGGAAGATCTCATGGGCGGGCAGCACGAGGTGAAGATCATGGGGATTGTTAAAGAATATGCTGAGAAATGGGTCAGCGCAGCTAGCGTACGGAATGAAGATATAGTCCTGACCTTTGGTAGAGCTGGCACGCATGCTCTCTGTGCTGCCATTTCGACTGGCAAAAAACATATCGCCAATCGTCTTTCCAATACTTTCAGCCAAGCGGTGCAAGAGTTCTTTGACTCTGAGAAAATCGATGTTATTTCATGGGCTGTCAATCTTTTCAAAAAGCAGATCTCCAGTCTTCAGCTCTCACAGTGTGATGATACGGTGCTAAAAAGAATATCCACCTTCTGTATTGACTTTCTGCTCGCGACAGAGAGAGTGAGTCGGATTGGACGGGACTGCCGAACCGCACAGAAAGTCTGCCTAGAAATAACTGTTCCAATCCTCGAAGACCTTGAAGACTGCGGTCAGCTGGATACTCTTGAGAATACTACGCGAACAGTTCTCCAGGATAAACTATCCAATTGCGTTGACGCGACCCAGGTCAAACATATGCAAAGAGATATCGCCCGAATGTTGTCAGCGATCATGAAAATAAACAGTTCAGCAATCAAGGATTCCTTATCCCGCGTAACTCAACATCTCAAGGAGTACACGGAAGATATTATAAGGACGAGATGGGGAGAATAGTTATATTCTCGCATGGTGTGACCCCAACCAAGTTTCCAGATGCTATGCAAAGCTAACTATTTTCCCAGGGGGTGGGGGGAAGGGTGATATCCGTAGCTGAGATTGACGGAACTAGCAAAGCAGGGCATTGAAGGCTATAGATGCTCTTTTCGGACGCAACGCGAATAGTCAAAAGATCCTCTAAGTCCCTGCTTTGGGAGTATAGCACTCTATATGATTCATTTCTTTCGTTGTTTTCATACTATATAGCTATGCGTTCGTTTTGTATCTCGATCCGTAATTTCATCATTCAGATGAGACCCCCTTGAGTTCAATGGGAGCCTCGAGATGCTGGTACTGGGGTAGTAGGTGTAGCCCCAGAGCTCGAGGAACATTTTGATAATAATGAACAGCCGGAGATTCCTGTCTTCATAAGTTATATATGGTGCGGCGCGTCTTAAAGGTGACATGCCGGTATCTGAGTTGGAACACTCCGGTTGCTTATGAGCCAATAGGATTCTTAGATTCCAGCCATGTTATGGCTGAAAACTAGGTCTTGGCTGTTATTCTGTAATGTAGGGTATAAATGGGTATAATACTGTTCCACTTCACCAAGTCTTGGCGCTTTTTACATACAAAAGTAGCTAAATGGCATTGCTTATAACTTCTTAAGCAGACAAGATATCAAAAATGTAACAGATCAAAGTCTTCATATTAGGTATATCTACAATTTGGCCTGTTAGATTTTTGATATCTTATCTGGTTAAAAAGTTATAAGCGATGCAATTTATGTCACCTTTAACGTACGCGGCACCATATCCATGAAATTTATCAAATTCGTGACCCACCTATAGGACCAGGACAGGCCAATAGGGACTGATCCATCCACCAAGACGTCTATTTGGTCAAGTGCGCGCCCTATCGAGCATGATAATGGACGGGGCGACCCCTTGGCCAAATGGGCGTCTTGATGGATTATTGACCCAAGGATCAAGTGGTAATTTCCGACGTATGCCGTATGCTACACAATATCTTTCTCCGGCGGACCTGTGAACTAGTTCTGGTGCCCCTAAGAGCGTCTACCTCGTGTGACATGATCTGTACCTTTGCCTGCTCATGTGATTGAATAGTTTAGGTGGTGCTTTGAAGTGCTTGGGTCCATGGCCCCATTCAGGCTGATAGTGCCCATATTTGGGTTCGCCGAAACTTTATTCCCTTAAAATATATTTTAAACTAAACCTCGAGCAGCTCAAGGTTAGCAAATTGATTCGCCTCGAGCATGCTTGTCTGGAGCATATTTGCTTCGTTGATCCCCATGCTTTAGGCTCCTCGAGGCAGAGCTCCGTGGACCACCCTACGCCCGAGGATGCGAATACGTTTCAAAGGAGGATGTATATGGTCATTAGAGTAGAGAACTCAAGCGACCTTGTTTAATGGGGTGCCTTATCCATCATAACATTGACATTTTGAAGGATTGCCCTATCCATGAATGTTAAAGAATTGTACTCGCATTTGACCAAATGGACGTCTTGGTCAATGGATCAGAACAATGCACTATTTTATCCTCTAAGCGCTCCCCCAACCGCCAACAAGAAAAGGAAAAGGAAACCTCAACTCTCCTCCACAACACTAACCAACCCAGCGCGCTCACTATCTCGAGCCTCATGATTCACTGTGCAAGTCCCTAAACAAAAATGAAAACCAACAACCTATCTCAATTTCAAATATAGCCCTCCCTTCCTTCCCATATAGGTCTTTATCGTCTATAGCTTTCTGTTGGTGCCGGGGGATCCTGAAGTCAAATTGTGTATCTATAAAGGTGAAATGGCCTGTTCGTTTTTCAGTCTCGCCTAGTTCTGTTTCTCTTGCAAACCTCCCTGATACAGGAATGATGAAGAACGCTGTTCTTTCGCTATGTTTGAACCATGCACATTCTTTTAACGTATATTGTTGCCCTGGATTTTTCTCATTCCATTTTTCCTTTCCTTGTCTTATGTATTGCAGTCTGACGCTTCCTTATGGTATGGTGGCAATGCCAATTTTCTTTCTTGGGGCATGACTCGGGAGGGGGTAGACCAATGTCTTGTGTCTCTCTAGTGGTGGCGAGGTGGCCTGTAGTGGTTAAGGTGGTGGTATGATGTTCCATATTTTCTTTATGACTCCTCCATTGTCTCTGCTATAGGAGGGTAGGTGTTCTGGCTGGTGGTGGTGTTGGTAGAGGTGGCATTGATGGCGATGGTGGCCATGGCTGTGGTGCCTCTTCTGGGACTTCTTCCATTATGTAGTCAGATCCTTGCTCAGACATGAGGTGATCTTCTGTCTTGGTGTTAGAGAGGGGGCCGTCTGTCTCTTTGTCTATAACAATTTGGTGTGTTTCTATCTGTTCTTCAGCTTGTGGTCTAGTCTTGGTGGGTACCCTCAGTGAGAGGTATCGTCATAGTCTCTTAATGAGGTCATGAACTTGCTGCGTCAGTTCATTATTTTTCCTCGTCAAGATGCTGATATTCTGCTGTAATCTGTAATCTGTTGTAACTGTTTGATTTGCAAGTCGGAGTGAGTAGTAGCCATGAGTTTCTGGATACTCATGGCTTTGTTTCCTCTCCAGTTGGTTGACATGTCCATCTTGTAGTTAGCTGTCTGATATTTGCATCTTATGGTGAAGTCTTTGAGATATGTAAATAGAGTTTACTGATTGGAAGAAAACTTGAAAGAAGGGCATTCCCTGGTGTTTAGGGAAATATATGTCAACTACGAGTTGGTCAGTTTGTCCTGCACGTTGGTTGTCAAATGAGAGTATTTCATAGGGGGGGGTTTGTTGCTGATGCTTCAATTATTATGGATGACATAATTACATAGTTTATCATGCTTTCTGTTTGACAACACCTGGTTTTTAGCTACACCCAGTGGTTGAACTATACAGGGTGCGACTTATTAGGAACCTTATCCTATGTAGGGGTGGATGGCTAGTATCTATCACGGTGCTAATCGAGGGCGAGGACTGAACAAGCCAAGGTAAACCACCAAGGCTGAACTATGGTGAGCGAGGTAGTGGGCGACGTGGGAGAGGGGGCGGCCGGGGAACTTGGGACGAAGGGTGAAGGGCTAGGTGCGAAGCGAGGGTACGAGGAGGTAGTCTACGTCCCCGTGGGGAAACACGACCGAAGGGACTATGGCTAAGAGAGAGAGAATATATTCTAGACGAGAGAAGACTAGAGACGCCTAAGATGACAGGAAGGTTGCGTGAAGAAGAAAGGAGAAGAAGAGAAATCCTACAAGCGAGGGAATGAGCTCCCTATATATAGCCCTGAAAACCCATTGCTGACTCATCCCATAGAAACCCGTAGAACCCAAAGGAAATCCCTCGTTACAAATACCTGCATACCAGTGACTCATCGAACCCTGCAACCGAACGCCATAGAACATAAGAGAAATCCTTACTAATCCTTCTTCCTGCAACCATGCTCGATATCGTATCACGCCGTGATAGATATTAGGTCCCCCTCTGAGGCCTAAGTCCTCTTAGGCTTACGTGGGTGGCGTTCGTGGAAATCCTTAACTAACTCGGGGGAGTTGTCCAGGTCACCATGGGGTTGCCATGAAGGTTCATCATACCCCGTGTATCGGACGAGGTACTCCAATCGCCCGCTTCGTTTGCGAGAGTCTAGGATTGCATCGACCTCCCATTCCTGTTCTCCTTCTATCTCGACAGGTGGTGGCGGGGGCTGTAGTTGCCCCGGGACAGGGTCATGGGCCGCAGGGGACAGTAGCGATACGTGGAAGACTGGGTGGACTTTCATTGATGGGGGTAGGGTGAGCTCATAGGCGTAGGGGCTGACAACACGGGAGACGGGGTACGGGCCGATCTGTTTCCAGTCCAGCTTCTTCGAAGGCCTCTTAGTGAGTAAATTCCTGGTAGATAACCATACTTTGTCTCCGATGGCGTAATGAGGGGCCGGAGTTCTGCTAGCGTTGGCTGATTCTTCCTGGATTTTCTGTGCTCTGAACATCTCGGCTCGAAGGAAGTCAAACACTTCTGACATATCTCTTGCCATAGTGTTAGCTTGGTCCTCGTTGGTAGTGGCACCATGGTGGAGAGGGCCAAAGGTCATTCGGGGGTGTCGCCCATAGTTTGCTTCGAAGGGGGAGAGTTTAGTGGATTCCGATACATGATTGTTTGTTGCGAACTCGGCCATCGGTAGGTAGTCAGCCCAGTTGTCTTGTTGGTAGTCGACATAGGCTCGAAGGTACTGTTCCATGATGGCATTGATTCTTTCAGTTTGGCCGTCAGTTTGAGGGTGGAAGGCCGTGGAGAAGCGGGGGGAAATTTCCAGTCGTTCGCAGAGTGATTTCCAAAATTCCGAGGTGAATTGGGTACCCCGATCGGACACAATCTTTTCCGGGAGGCCATGGAGTTTCCATACGTTTTCCAAATACATTCTGGCGACGTCTCTGGCTCCTGATTCTTCAATGCATGGGATGAAGTGTCTCATTTTTGTGAGGCGGTCGACGACGACGAGGATTGCGTTGTAGTTGTTGCTGAGGGGGAGGCCGGTGACAAAGTCCATTGATACGTCCGACCATGGTAGTTTGGGTACTGAGAGAGGGCGGAGGACTCCCTGAGGTGCATTGCGGTTTGCTTTACTTCTTCGGCAGGTGTGGCAATTCATAACATAGCGGTCAGTATATTTTCGCATGTTGGGCCAATAATATTCGGCTGAGGAGTTCAAGTGTTTTGGCCCTTCCTGGGTGTCCTGCTGATGGTTTATCGTGGTATTCTTGTAGGAGTCTGAGTTGTAGCTCCTCATGTTCTGTACGAAGAGTTTTTGGCGGTACAGGAGAAGCCGTCTTCGTTTTGGCGCGTTCGGCGAGTGAGATTTGTTTGGATTGTTTGGTGCCGTCTTTCAGCATGGTAAGTACTTTTTTCGGAAATCTTTCTTCTCGGTAAGCCATGATAAGTAACTCCTGGATGGTGGGCGTTCCTTGGATTCATTTATCAAAGAACCCGAACAAACTTAGCTTAGAGTCCAAATTTTCCCTCTTCAACACAGTCTGGTACTGGTACGCCAGGCGTTCATCCCCCTCCTTAGGTAGATCTCCCGATCTCCTAGTTAAAGCATCCGGTTTTCCCCCTTGTTTCCCTGGTCGGAATTGTATAATGAAATCAAACCGGGATAAGAACTCTGACCAACGTGTCTGTCGTCGGTTTAATAGCTTTGTTGACATGAAGTATTCAAGGTTCCTGTGGTCCGTCAGGACCTTGATGGGGAAGGAGGCTGTTTCCAAGAAGTATCTCCATTCTTCAAAGCTTCGGATGATTGCTAGTAGTTCTTTGTCATAGATTTCATAGTTGCACTCGGCCGGGGTATGCTTCTTCGAGAAGAACGCCACAGGATGTAGTATACCTTCGTCGTCTCTCTGTGACATGATGGCGGCGGAGACATAGTCGGAGGCGTCTGTTTCCACTATGATTTCTCGGTCGGGGTCGAAGTGTCTGAGTATTGGTGCCGTGGTGAACGCTGACTTTAGGTTGTCGAAAGCTCTTTGGGTCTTCTCGGTCCATTCAAACTTTACTCCTGTCTTGGTGAGGGCCGTCAGAGGGGAGACTACTCTGGAGTACGCATAGATGAATCTTCGGTAAAAGTTAGCGAAGCCTAGGAATTCCTGTACATCTTTCAAACAGGTTGGTGTTTGCCAATCCCTAATCGTGGCGACCTTCTTTTCGTCCATCTTGATTCCTTCAGGCGTGAGTCCGAATCCTAGGTACATTGTTTCTTTGACATGCCATTCACACTTCTCTGGTTTTAAATGTACCTCGTGTTGGTCCAGTATTCGGAGAATCTTGTCAACATGAACTTTATGTTCTTCCAGTGTAGCAGAGTAGATGAGTATGTCATCTAGGTAGGCCGTCGCGAAGTGATCCAGGTGTGGGCGTAGCATGTCATTTACCCAGTGTTGGAAGGCTGCGGGTGCGTTGGTAAGACCGAATGGCATGACTGTATATTCGAAATGGCCATATCTGGTTCTAAACGCCGTCTTCCATTCGTCTCCCTCCTTGATTCGAAGTTGGTGGTACCCGTTGCGTAGATCGAGCTTAGTGAAGTACTTAGCTGCGGAGATGCCCATGAATGTTTCCGGCGTTAGTGGTAATGGGTGACGGTTCTTCACTGTGACTGCATTTAACTTCCTATAGTCAACGCAGAGCCGGAGAGAACCATCCGCTTTCTTGACGAATAATACCGGAGAGCCTGCTGGAGAGGTGCTGTGGCGGATTTTCCCACTGGCTAGGTATTCTGCTAGGTAGTCTCTGAGTGCCTGTAGTTCCAACCGAGTCATTCCATACATGGGTCCGAAAGGTACAGTTCTGCCTTCCTGGATGTCGATGGAGATATCATATTCATCTCGGTGGGGTGGGAGTTTGGAAGCATCTGGTTCGTTAAGGAGGTGGAGGAAGTTGTGGTGTTCGATTGGTACAAGGTTACGGGGGTCTTTTGATGGTTGGTTAAGGAGGTCATCGAGGGCTTTGAGGGTAGTTGAATAGAGTCGCATTCCTTTTCTTCTTTTTATTGAGTGAAGCGATTGGAACGCATATGGGGTTACAGCAGAGATATTGGTTTTGGTGGGGGGTTCGATGGAGATGCCCCGTGCGGTGACTCGGTTATGGTTGAGGGAGCAGTATTTGATACAGTATGAGGAGTTAAATTGGATTTCATTAGCGGCGGGGAGGATGGTTGTTGCATGTCTTCTCATCCATGGGAGGCCCATAACTATTGGGTAGTGTCCTAATTGGGTGACAAAGAAGGGTGCTTCTTCCTTGTGTCCGTGGATGTCTAGGCTGAGGATGACTTTGTGGGTGACCTTCCCTGATTCGATAGGTCTACCGTCTATTACGTCTATGTGTCGGGGGAGAATGAGGGGAATTGTTTTGAGTTTGTGGTGGCATACGAAGTCTTTATCTATGAAAGCGTATCCTGAGGCGCCAGTATCAATGAGGGCATATGATGGGATGAAAGAATCTTTATTCTGAGAAATAGAACAAGTTACAACTAATTGATTCCCATCCATATCCTTCTCCGAAACCGAAAACCCAGAAAATCCTAGAAAATCCTTTAACCGTCCCTGGGTAGCCACTCAGTCCAGGAAAATCTTTTAACGCCTCATTGCCGGAGGCTTCCTCTTCTCTCTCTTCGTTTCTGATATCTGCCCTAGCTCCCCTTATCCTGGGGGCTGGGTTCCTGGGGGGCGGCGCCTGTGGGCATTCCCGAATGAGGTGTCCTACACCTCCACAATAGTAACATCTGTTTTCTACCCGGCGGGCCTCTCTTTCCTGAGGGTCCGGGCGGCCCCGGCCAGTGGATAGATCCATGGGGACTATTCCTCCAGGTGTGTGTGATGGGTGAGCGGCGGCAGGCGCGGCGGAGGTTCTTGGCGGGAGGGTGTAGCGGTGCCGGGGGCAGGCGAATGTGAGGAGCAGGAGCTTGGTAGCGAGGGGGGGGTGGAGCTGGCGCGGTATAGCGAGGGGCTGGGCGAGCGGGCGGCCCAGAAGGCTGATAGCGGGGGCGGAAGCGGGCGTTAAGGGCTTGCTGCTTGTTATCCAACCGCTGCAGGATGGTAGCGAGTTCTAAGACTGTGGCGGGGGTATCCTCATGGACCATGAGTCTGGTCAGCTCTTCGTTTAGTCCGGCCAGGAGACTTTCCACATTGGCAGCCTCTCCTAACCCGGCATCGGCGGCAAATCGTTGGAACTCGGCAAAGTAGTCTGAAAAGGATCGTCCGTACTGGCGTAGGTTCCTGAGCTTCTGGCGGGCGGTGCCGACCAAGTCCGGATCTCCAAAGGCTGTGTGTAGAATTTCAAAAACCTATCCATGGAGGGGAGATTAACCCCGGTGTTGGTAAGGTATGGCATGAACTGGTCAGCGGCGGGGCCTTCCAGGCGAGAGATGGCATAGGTGAGTTGGTTTTGTAGGGTGGGGTACCGGTCGGCATTGCCCAAGAGTTTGAGTTTCAGCATGTGTTGGAAGAGGGGAAGTTCCTTCCGGAGGCCCGTGAACTGCTTGGGGTCCGGGAGCTTCTCCGACTTCTCCATTCTTGCTTCTGGGTGTGTTGTTGTTAAGCTCTGGAGGAATCGGTTGGGGCGACGAGGAGGAGGTGCGGGCGGTGCTGGTTGTTCTGCTCTTGGGTGGTGGGGGCCTGGTTGCAGAAGTGCTTCCTGGGCGGCTAGGGTTTCTTGTTCTTATGCTGTGGCGGCTTGACTTGCGGTGACCTGGGCTTGGAGCTTTGTGGTGTTTGCTTCTTCCTTTTCCAAGTCTTGCCCCAGTTCGGTGATCCTTTGTTTCCATATCTCCGTTGCTTCATCTGCCTCCTGTTGGGTTAGTCTCAGTTCGTTTCGGAGTTCGCTAACCGCCTGATGGCTACGCATGACGACATTGTGGTTAAACAATGCGTCCTCAGACGCGCCTGGTGGTGCTCGGGGGTATGCTTGGGCAAAGCGACCCAAGTCTCTTTCGAGTCGGTCATAGTCGAGTTCTGTTGGATCCGTCATGACTTGTTCTTGTGACATGTCGGCGGAGTTGTGGTTTGGGTTGGCGTTGAAGACGCAACCTTAGTATCACGGTGCTAATCGAGGGCGAGGACTGAACAAGCCAAGGTAAACCACCAAGGCTGAACTATGGTGAGCGAGGTAGTGGGCGACGTGGGAGAGGGGGCGGCCGGGGAACTTGGGACGAAGGGTGAAGGGCTAGGTGCGAAGCGAGGGTACGAGGAGGTAGTCTACGTCCCCGTGGGGAAACACGACCGAAGGGACTATGGCTAAGAGAGAGAGAATATATTCTAGGCGAGAAGACTAGAGGCGCTAAAGATGACAGGAAGGTTGCGTGAAGAAGAAAGGAGAAGAAGAGAAATCCTACAAGCGAGGGAATGAGCTCCCTATATATAGCCCTGAAAACCCATTGCTGACTCATCCCATAGAAACCCGTAGAACCCAAAGGAAATCCCTCGTTACAAATACCTGCATACCAGTGACTCATCGAACCCTGCAACCGAACGCCATAGAACATAAGAGAAATCCTTACTAATCCTTCTTCCTGCAACCATGCTCGATATCGTATCACGCCGTGATAGTATCATGCGATTCAGTGTATAGCAGGACTATACTCGCCTGATGGAGAAGAACCAGAAAATAGAGTCTTCATGCACTAGTTTGTAGTGCCGAGATTATGTGCCGAAGCCGGGTCCAATTGAATGTATTAAACTTCAGGTATCAAGCAAACGGAGTACTATATCCAAGCAAACGGGGGAACTTTGCTTAAGCAAATGGGATTCTGTATTAGAGGTTAGTTATGCCTTAGAATTTAAAGAGTACTTGAGCCTGTTGTTGTAAAATGTAAGTGTAGGTATAGCCATGTTGTTGCTGCCATTGTTTGTTATGTTTTGTTGTTGCCAAGGTTTGTGTTGTATTTAGCGTTGTTGTCTTGCTATCAGGCTTTTTAATAGGCCGTTAGATATATGGTCAAGATTGGTCCAAATATATGGATGGTGGGCTGGTCCTTGATTTTTCTTTGCTGGGCTGCGCCAGTCCTGGGTGTTTTTTAGACCAGTCAAACAGAGTAATATATGGTCTAGTTTCTTCCTATATCTCTCCACCGATTGCGGGGCGGGGGAGAACAGATTGTGAAAGAAAAACAGATTTCAAATTCCTTTTTAGTACTTTCAACTTCAATAATTACCTTTGGAGGGACGATATTTGGATGTTTTTGTTACTTCGATGTGCTTTGTTTTGTAAGGGAATTTAGGTCCGCCTGATACTCCAGGGAGGCAGGGGTTTTCAAGACTATTGTTGAAAGGTCCTCAAAGCCCAGTTGGGCCTCCGGAGCGAGAAGGTCCTGCAGGTTCAATCTGTACGGTTTTCTGTATTTGGGTAGTTGCTGGCCTTGATAGTTTTTTTGCCTTTGGTATTTGTTGATTTGATTAGGTTTTGCCGGAGGTGAAGGGCCATCAGGGTTAAGGAGTGGGGTGGTTCTGGCCAGGTTAGTAGGTCACTTAGGTTCAATGGGACTGTGAGGTTTATCCTGTATGTTATTGCCTATTTTCTTTTTAAGTATGTACCCACTCTGCCAAAATTAAAATGCCGCTTACTTGATATTATACCACGAGAGGATACCTAATTGGGGTTAATCAGCAGCATTGTAGTTCTGGCACCATGAGTATATAGGCGCTAAAATCAAATGTAGGTGTTGATGGTCCTAGAGGACATAAAAGTCCTTATGCGAGTTCTGGTATGCCCTCTCCTGGTCCTGCGGAAGCCCAGAGTCTATCTGGTCCATTAGGTCCTGTAAAGTTATCAGCTATAGTTCCCTGTACTAGTTTGCTTGGCTTTTATTTTTTATTGAGAATAAATTTTCTAGAGATTCTTTGCTATTTCACAGATTATTGAGAGAGCATTTAGAACCCTACAACTTGTTTTACCCTAGGAGAGATATGGGGCCGTACCTTGCATGGTCCGAAATTATTATTTATTCCATGGGCGACATCAGCAAGATTTTACAAGTCTGAGGAGATTACAGGGGTTGCAGGAGACTCAGGAGACTGTCAGGAGACTCGGGAGACTCCAGTCACAAATGGTAAAGGTTGCTGATGGATAGGGTGGTTGGTCGCATTGTATTTAATTGTGATAATCTTATTACATCTTTTAACTGATGGCATTTTTTTCTTAGGACAACAGAAGTTGTATATTTGAGTTTAGCGGTGTTTATGATTGGGTCTGATGTATTTTTGCTTGTTTATTTTTTATTTAGTAATAGTGTATCATTCGTCGTTGTTCTATATAAATATAAAAGGGTGTTTGTTGTTTGACTCGTTTTTCAAGTGTGATCTATATAAACAACAACAAAATAAAGGATTAATAATGTATGAGTTTATTTAAACCCCTTTTTTGACACATGTTTCGGCAGAAGAGGTTGGTTTGTTTGATGAGAACGAGTTGTTGTGAAAGTTGCTCTTTGCAGCAATGTTAGTGTTTAGCTGTACTATAGGTTGTATGCTCTTAAAGGTGTTCAGGTTGGTTCTTGCCATAATAATTCTTTGTTAGCTTATCATCATGGCCAGAACTTTTTTGTTCATTTTCATTAGCAAGATTTACAATTTGTGTCT